>OU343065.1:22483556-23143124 GCA_910593695.2 Ocypus olens | reverse complement strand
TTCTGAAAAAAAAAGTTAGGTTTCAAGCTTTCTGGTAGATGATTTTATATCAGAAATCATATTCGCTAAATTCTTTGTCACCCTCTTAAAGTTCTTTGTCACCCTCTTAAAGTTGTAGAAAAAAAGTTGAATTGAAATATGAATTTATTACTAATTATGCGCTGACATAAAATTACAATTAATTAAATCATCATTTATTTATTATGTTTTAAATACCCTATTAATAATAAATTAATTAAATTATTGTTCAAATATAATTATTGCTATCCACATTTAAATTGTAATTACCACACCACATTAATTAATACTAATTATATAAAATTCAATTATGCTCGGAATATGAATTATATTATATATATTTTTTTAATGTACAGTGACATCGTTTATTTTTTCCAACGCTTCTATATCAGCATGAAATTTTGAATTTACAGTAATTACAGTAAAGGTTTCCTTAGTTCTTAGTGGTAGTCGTCGTGGTTGGATCGTTTCTGCAGAGTATCGGCGAATCTATTAAACATAGGTTATGGTTTCGCCCTTGCAGTTGTCATACGTAATATTTGTTTTACCATTTAGTTTTCGACCCCTTTAAAAATCAATTCTAGGAAGTGTTCCTTTTTTGGTTCTTTTCTTACTGAAAATAGGGACGAAGCGCTGTTTACTGACCGACGAGAAGTTAGCCATAAAAATTCCAGCCATAGATTTCCCGGCGCATTCTACAATTCATCACGTTTTTTTGACGATTTGTAATTGTTAACTGTACTTGCAGAAGGGCATATCAAAATAAAATTATTTTTTTGCAATGCCCTTGTTTTATGGGCCAGTCACGATTTTCTGTTAATGTTAAATAATAAATATAAGAAAAATTCATTACGGTTTTTTGATGACTTGTAATTGTTAACTGTACTTGCAGAAAGGCATATCGAAAAAAAATATTTTTTTTTTGCAATGCCTTTGTTGTTTTATGGGCCAGCCACAATTTTCTGTTAATGTTAAATAAAAAATATAAGAAAAATTCATCACGGTTTTTTGACGATTTGTAATTGTTAACTGTACTTGCAGAAAGGCATATCGAAAATAATTTTTTTTTTGCGATGCCCTTTTTGATTTACGATTTTTTTAAACGCGACCCGTGAATTAATGAGCTGTTAGATAATTTTTGTTTTTTCGTTTTAATTTTCATGGCCTTTTGACAGTTTGTAGTTGCTAAATACACCCACATAAAGGCACTACACAAATAAAATTTAAAAATCGCACTGAATTGGTAGGTTCACCGGGAAATCTATAGCTGGAATTTTTATGGCTAACTTCTCGTCGGTTGTTTACTGCATGCAGTTGAAGTTCAAGATATCATCTCAGATCGGACTGCAAGAAACTACCAAATATTCGGGAATAGTAAAAAAGACCTTCAAGAGGAACGACGTCCGGAAAAAACTTTTATCGCTTACCAAGAGGTCTTCCAGGATACGGCAGTTATGACAGGAGTTTGAAGTTTATTGTGGACTATACATCACAAGTTGGAGATGGTAATGTGCCTCATAAATTAACTGCAGAATAGATGCACCGGTAAGTGCAAATTTTCAATCAAATTCTTGCCAATCCTCAACAGCACCCTGTAGAACAAGCGTAAAAGCTTTATAACAAAGATGATGATCTGTTTTTGGTGGAACCACGAAGGTGGAACTGGTATTAGAAGGTAGCGCAATAAACTCAGAACTATACTGAAAGCAGTTGGATCAAATGTAGGTAGTTATATGAGAAAGATACCGTGCGTTTATCGCGTGCTGCCCGAAGAAGCCATTATACGAGGTCGAGTTCCTACCTTGTACATTACATAACCCAAGAAACGGTCAATCATAATGAGTTTTATTTGAAACATTGCCTTTTATTAAGTTGAATGAGATGTGTTTCAAGTTTTTGCTACTCCACACTATTATTTTTACGTAACTGAAATGTTTCACAGCATGTGGTACCTGCACAATGGTGCACCACCGCACCAAGGAAGAGATGGTTATACAAATTGAATTACAAAAGAAAAACGATACTACAACTCTGTGTTCTTTCTGATTCTGTTCTATTATGTTAACAAGTTGAAATCTCCATTTGTGTGTAGTTAATAGTATTACACCATCAAGCATTTGCTGAGCTTTCAAAACATTGAGTTATAACAATTACCAATAATATATCTCCCATAATTACACTCTCAGTTCTCTGAATAATCCTCGAAGTAATTAAGACTTACATTTATAATTTCTCGTCGTAGCAAAAGTGGAAGTAAATTTTGCAAACGTCGATGAATCGAAACCTAATCACCGGCGCGATAATTGCGAAACAGTCGAACACGGCGGAGAGACGGGTAATGAGTTTCTGAGGTCCACTTCCTTCGGATGCAGGTAGCAATTTCCCGGGCTCAGATATATTTTTGCCCAGAAAATGTTTGTAATTGAGGGCTCGTTTACCTGGTTGTTTATATTTATTGCTAGCCGTCCAGAGGAAAACTGTAAATCATTTTTCAATTACGTTCATATGATTATAGCACTCTCCACCGCGTGTAACCGTTGTACAGAAAAGCTTCTGGTGCGACAGCGGAAATAGATTTATGTGTCTATTTAGCGCGATCCCGGAACGATAACACTCTATCTGCTTCGTTCTCTTTCCTTCTCTCTCGTGCCGTAAATATTTGCGGGCTGTATGTACACAAAAGGTTAACTATGCGCTCTGGGGTATTTTTTAATTGGTGTATCCTTTTATTCTATGCAGGGTGTTTTAGAACCGGACAATATTAGTGCTCTTTAGCATAAAATGGATAAAGAGAATTCTTATAAATATTGAGATATATTAAATATATGAGATATGGAGATATTGAAAGTTTCACGCCAAAACATTCAGAAGAAAGTTGCCCCCATTTTGCTGAATGCAGCATTCAGCAAGATAAATCTATGTCTCTCTAGCGTATCTTTATGACACACAATTCTTGCTATAGACTAAAGACTTCATCCAGCTCCATATAAAATAATCTGACGGCGTTAAATCGGTAGATCGTGGTAACTATTTAACAGGTCCGTTCTAACCAACCCTTCAATTACAGTATATATTTTTTTAATATCAGTGCAAATACGAGAAAAGTAAGATGGAGCACTGCCATGCATAAATCACATGTTTAAAGTAATCAGTGACATGGAAATCGTAACACCAAGAAGGAATAGATATTTTTTAACCAAACTTTTAATTAATTCCTCAAATTTTTGCGAGTTTTGGTTAAGTTTTGTCTCTGTTTTCTCTTGTAGTTCATCTGTTTAACGTGATTTGAGAGTGTAATTATGCCTAGAGTACGACGGCGAAAATTACCACCAGTGCGACTTTGACAGACGCTTGCGTAAAGGTGGTTTTTCGATCAGTGAAAGTCAAAATTGTCTTAACCAGAACAAATAAACTATCACACGTCGGCATGTCGTAGTAGAGGATCTGAGGGTGAAGAAGAACCAAAGAAGTGCAGGACCGCCATATTCGACTTATGGCATCAAGAAACCCATTCTCCAGTACGAGATCAATCGTAGATCTGTGTTTAGGAAATGAAAATCATCGTGCGATCTTTAGAATGATTTATCATCGAAGCAAAAATTTTTGGCTTGCAATGCTTTTGGAAACATCTTGTTGCTCAACACCGAGAGCAGCTTTTGGAAGAAACCCGGAGTGGCAGAAATGGATATTCAGTGAAGAATCTCGATTCTGTTTGGGGATACGTTCTGGCCGTTTGAGGGCCAGGCGAAGACTTGCGAAAGACGCAATATCCAAATTTCTATTAAGCGTCATGTGCACCACACTGTGGCAGTTATGGTGTGAAATACTGGGTCCCGTTTGGTGGCAATATAAATGCTCAGCGATATATTGACAACGTGGTTCCATTTCTTAAGCGGTTTGAAGACCCACTTTTCCAGCAGGATAATGCCAGTCTCCACATAACTAGATACTCTATGGTCCAGTTGTAAGAAGCCAATGTCGGTCTCTTGACATGGTCACACAGATCTCCCGAACTTTCGCTCATTGAGCATGCGTGGTACATTATGGACAGACGACTGAGGAACTTGGGGAATCTCTCCGGCATGACTTGGAGGTTGTTTCCTCTAGAGGAAATCGACTATCTGCTATTTTTTATTTTAAATTTTAATCAATTTCTTCATTTGAACGTTTCTGCCAAGTATGGTAACAAAATTCCTATCACTTTTTGTTGTTGCGATTTCCATAACTCAGAGTATATAGCAACATACAAGCAAGATATTCCCGTCAGCCTATCGGTAAAAAAATGAGTTTTTCAAACATCAGTTATCCCATTTCTTCTAAATCTTTTACTTCAAATTGCGCCAGTTTATCTGTAATTTTTCTACTTACCACGATGTAGTCTATTACTGAACTTCCTCCCGGTCCTACATATGTTACCTCTCCTTCCCAATCCGTTTTAGTGTGCCTATTTAAGACCTCTAATCATCTTTCGTTGGCACAATTTAGCTATTATTTCCCTTCATTATTGATGATATTATCTTTAGACTTTCTATTACTTCGGAACTATCGAAATTCTCTACAAATTATGAAAAATATTTTATTTAAGGTGGTAAAGGCAGAAAGCTCTCGCAGTTTGCATGATTTATTTTAAAAAAATAACTCTGGTTTATGTTAAAATGATTCGAGGATGGTATAGGACACCTTATACGAACTTAACCGAAAAAAAGAGATTCCCAGTTGTTAAACCGGAAGGGAAGAAAAGAAAGAACTAACATTGATGTTTTTCTCTTGTAAATTGAGCAATTAGGAGGAACCCCATTCATCAGTTGTTCAAATTTTCTGCATATTAAATTCTTTCTAGCAATCTATATAACTCTTTGATTTCTTAGTTATTGTATAAAGTTAGGATCCTCCTTATATTGTGTTTTGTACGTTCTTCTCACCACCCTTTCAATCTAAAATCCTAAATAGGATTCTCTTCCAATTCCATAATTTCTGTTCTTCTGCTTACGTTTTAAACAGTCCCATCACATCTTTATTTTTGAACTAATTTTGCCGCTCCATGTGTAATGGTTCTTCCAATTTATTACTTTCTTCATTACGAAGTACGAGAAAGTATTGTGATCGTGATTTTTTTTCAATTTTTTTTTTACGGAAATATCCATTTTGGGGTCCCTGGATGCCATTTCAACAATTTTTGTGTCTGTGTGTCTGTGTGTGTGTGTCTGTGTGTGTGACTGTCTGTGTGCGCTGTATCTCAAAAACTAACAGAGTAATTGAAATGAAACTTTGAACATACGTTTTATCTGATAAACTCAAGAACTGAAAGGTTTTTGTTAAAATTTCGTATACCGGAAGTGGGTGTTTACCTTAACTGTTTTTTGTTTTTTGCCAATATTTTCTTAAATATGAAAAATAGCACAAAAACATTTAAATAAACATTAAAGACAACAAAGAAATGAACATCTTTTGCTTGAAAATATTTTTCATAAAATCATTGCTATTTGAGAAAGAAATTTATTAATTTTTTTTTAATTTTTGGTTTATAATTATGAAACGATAATAGTTACAGCAAATTTATGTTAATAATAAATGTAGAGAGTGCCAAAATGAACAACTTCTAAAGAATAAGTTTTCTTCGTTAGTTTTTGAGTAAACCGAATTTTTGAATTTTTGAAAACTGAATTAATTTTTTCATCTTTCATAATTTTGACGTTTTAAACGTAGTTTCAACCGAGATTACGCAACGCTCGATGTACATTTAAAATATGATTTCAATTAAAAACAAACAATGAAAACGTAAATATAAATGGCTATGATACCATCAAGTCGGAGAAAGTAACATGATGGCCACATCACCATTTTTTTTTTCTACATAACAGTCTGTCTATGCGCGCTGTATCTCAAAAACTAATACAGAAATGACCATGAAACTTGAACACAAGTGTTATTTCAGAATCCGTAACACTGTAAAGCTTTTGGTAAAATTTCGTATTTCCGAATATTTACCTTAACAGTTTTTTGTTTTTTTAGCCTTTTTGGGACTTCAGGACAAAGTTTTTAGAACTTTTTTTAGGACATTTTTAAAAGACCTTTCTTCGAGGATTCTTTTTCAGAAATTTTTTTCACTTATTTTTTAGGACTTTTATTTTCAGGATTTCTTTTCAAAATTTTACTAACAGGATTTTTTCAGGAATTTTTTCTCGGAACTTTCAAAACTTTTTGTTGAGAACTTATTTTCGGGATTTTTTTCAGAAAAAAAATTTCTGAATTTTTTAGAATTTTTGTTTTCATAACCATTTTTGGACCTTATTAAGGACTTTTTCGGATATTTTTAGCTTTTTTTTACGACTACTTCCTAAACTTTTTATTTCAGGAATTTTGTTAAGGACTTATTTTAGGTCTTTTTGCAGGACTCTATGGGACAATTTCTTCAGTTCCTTTTAAGGACTTTTTACAATGCTTTCTTTTCAGATTTTTTTTGTTTATTTTTTAAAGATGTTATTTTCAGGGCATTTTTTCAGGAACTGTTTTTACAGGACAATTTTTTTATGATATTTAACGGGGCTCTTTTTCTGAACCTTCTTCAGGATTTATTTTAGGACTTTTTAGGACTCTTTTTCGGGACATTTATTTATGATATTTTGTATGAAGACTATTTTCAGGAGTGTTTTTTCCCGGCTTTTATCAGGACTCGTTTTCAAGACTTTATTTCCAGGACTGTTCCTCCAGAACTTTTTTTCGGGACTTTTTCGAGTCTTTTTTAAGAACCTCTTGCTCGGGACTTATTATTTTATATAGAGTATTATTTTTTCGGGAATTTTTTTTCAAACATTCTTTACAGGACTTTTTTCAGAACTACATATAATTCAGGACATTTTTTATGGGATTAATTTTCAGGATTTCTTGTTCCGGATTTTTTTTTCCAGACTCTTTTTGCGATTTCTTCAGAACGTTTTCAGGTCTTTTTTAATGATCTTTTTACAGGGTTTTCTTCAGAAATGTTTTTTTAGGATTCTTTTACGATGTTATCTCCATAATTCTTTTTTAAAACTGTTATTACAGGATATTTTTTCTGAATATTTAATCAGGACTGATTTTTGGGACTTTTTCAAGACATTCTTCAGGACTGTGGCATGACTTATTTTAGGACTATCCTTTGGGACTTTTTTAGGACTCTTTTTCGGACGTCTTTTAGGATTTTTTAAACGGCATTTACTTCTGGTGTTTTATACGAAGACTTAATTTTTTAGGATTCCTTTTTTGCAGTACTTTTTTTCAGGGTTTTTTTCACAACTTTCTAACAGGAACCTTTTTTCAAGACTGTTTTTTCAAGACATTTTTGTCGGGACTCTTTTTCAGGACTTTTTATCAGGAGACTTTCTTGTTCAGGACTTTTATTGGGTTTTTTAGGACTTTTTAATTAGATCTATATTCAGAAATCTTTTACAGGACTTTCTTGTTCAGGGCTTTTATTCGGTTTTTTACGTCTATTTAATCGGGACTATTTTAAGAAATCTTTTTCAGGATTTCTTGTTCAGGGCTTTTATTAGGTTTTTTAGGACTTTTAAATCAGGACTATTTTTAGAAATCCTTTTCGAGACTTTCTTGTTCAGGACTTTTATGAGATTTTTTAATCGGGATCATTTTTAGAAATCTTTTTCAGGACTTTTTTTTTAGTTTTTCAGTAAACTTACTGTAAAAATTATTAGAATTTGTAACATAATTTGTAATTTTTACCTTTCATAATTTTGACGTTTCAAACGTCATCACCATCGATCGATCATGTGAAACGCTCGGTTTAAAATATGATTTAAATTGAAAATAATGAATGAATCTTCAAATATAAATAACTATATTAAACCATCAAATCGGAGAAAGTAATATGATGGCCACATCACCTTTTTTACTTTCTCCGTTACGAAGTACGAGAAAGTATTGTGATCGTGATTTTTTTTTCAAAATTTTTTTTTACGGAAATATCCGTTTTGGGGTCCCTAGATGCCATTTCAACAATTTCTGGAAAAAAAAAATTTGTGTCTGTGTGTGTGTGTGTGTGTGTGTGTGTGTGTGTGTGTGTGTGTGTGTGTGTGTGTGTGTGTCTGTGCGCGCTGTATCTCAAAAACTAATAGAGGAATTGATATGAAACTTTGAACATACGTCTTATTTGATAATCCGAAGAACTGAAAAGCTTTTGGTAAAATTTCGTACACCGGAAGTGGGCGTTTACCTTAACTGTTTTTTGTTTTTTGCCAATATTTTCTTAGATATGAAAAATATCACAAAAACATTTAAACAAACTTTAAAGACAACAAAGAAATGAACATCTTTTGCTTGAAAACATTTTTCATAAAATCATTTTTATTCGAGAAAAAAATTTATTATTATTTTTTTCATTTTTGGTTTATAATTATAAAACCATAATAGTTACAGCAAATTTATATTAATAATAATTATAGAGAATGCTAAAGTGAACAACTTATAAAGAATAAGTTTTTTTCGAAATCCCTTTAGTTTTTGAGTAAACTGAGTTTTTGAATTTGTAAGTATAATTTTTCCATCTTTTATAATTTTGACGTTTAAAACGTCAGTTTCACCCGAGTTTACACAACGGTCGATCTACATTTAAAATATGATTTAAATTGAAAACAAACCATGAAAGCATAAATATAAATGATACCATCAAGTCGGAGAAAGTAACATGATGGCCACATCACCATTTTTTTAACTATAGCCACATGCCTGAACCCTATCCTTATGCTTTGCATCTTCTTATCATTTCCCTGTCTCTTGTCTTTCGTTCTCCCGCCCCATCTCTCAATCTTACTTGGGGACTACCTTGGTGACAATGCCTTTAGCAAAATTTCTAGGGTTATTTATTGATGAGAAATTAAAATGGACTAATCATATAAATTATATCTCAAATTATTCGAGTAAAACAAACTTTATGCTACGCTCTTTAAAGAACTATGTCTCTCCCGACAACTTAAAAATGATTTATTGTGCTAAATTTGAGAGCACACTACGATATGGAATCATTCACTGGGGAACTTCCTCGCAAATAGATAAAATTTTTATTGCACAGAAGCGGGCGCTAAGAGCAATGATGGGACTAAAGCCAAATATGTCATGTAAGAACCAATTTACAAAAAAATCGCTTATTTACAGTATACGCCATATTTATTTTGGAAAGTCTGCTATTCATATGAAGAGAGAGACAACTTTTTGCCAAAAATACGAATACACACGCCCATGATACAAGACATTAAAATAACTATGTGTACCCTATACATAAATATACCTTTACCGAAAAAAGCTCGGAAAATATAAGCATGAAATTATAAGGGAAGGATTGTTGGAGTGCTTTTAGAATTTGAGCCTTACTCCTTAGGAGAATTTCTTAATTTTAAGTTAAGTTGTTTTATTTGACGCCAATTTCTGTATCAAGTATAAATATTTATCTGTATTGTGTATGTAAGGTGATTTATTATTTTTATTATTATTATTATCTTCCACTCCCCTCTGTCTTCCCTTCCTGCCTATAGGTTTTTTTGGTTTGTCCACTGCCTTCTCTAAATATGCCTTTTCCGTATTCTATCATTCATCTTCAATGCGAACTTGTTGGAACTGCACTAGTACTTTCTTTCCATTGATTCGCTCTTCCTTTACCTTCTTCATCCTTATTTGTACCTCCTTTTCTCTTTTCTCTAGATATTATTGTGGTTTTTGTTACTATTTTTTTTTCTTTTTTCATTTTAATTCATGTAATTTAAGTAATATACCTTTTTCGCATCTTATTAAATAATATAAACATTGTTAAATCGTTTTTGATTGAGAAAGTTGACCATTATTCGGCCGAATCATTTTCTCCACAGGTGACGTCCAATCAAATGATAGCGATTTCATTGCCCAACAGGTGACGTCCAATCAAATGATGGCGGTTTCATTGCCCAACAGTTTAGTTGTTACCATGGTTACGATTCGTTTTTTGTCAACGAACTGCCGCAATTTCCAAATAGCAAAATGATTCGTTATAATTTATACAAACAGAAAAATCTTTAGGTAATTATTTAATATAATGCGAAAAAGTATAGGATTAAACTCGTGAACAAGTTGGCCATTGCCACTCGGGTGAATTGCAACACTCGCCCACGGCTCGTGTTGCAAACTTCACCCTCTTGGCAATGGCTAACTTTCTCACTCGTTTAATAATATACTATTCTCCTACTTTCCTATTCCTGATTTATCCATCTTTAATGTTACCTGTGTTGAAGCTGCCAAATTCGTCACTACCGCATCTACTTCTCTTCTCTTTCTTCCCCGAGCGCATTTATTACCCCATTATTTCTCCTTTTCTCTGATATCTTCATTTTTCCTACCGTTTATGCTCATTGTTTTTAAATTCATCTTTAAGGCCTGGCGTTGCTGCGTCACAAGCTTTGCTGTGATTTGCGAATACATAACACGCAATACTATAGCAGTTCATACTTTTCAGAATTAGCTGATCTAATTCCTCAGAGAGAATATTACTTTGTCATTTTATTTTTCTGATGAATCTTGAGCTTCTAATTTTTTTGTCAAGTCCAGAAGGGTCGAAATTATCAAATATTTTTTATTTCAAATCTCAAAAACTCGATGAAGTAAAACTAAAAAAATTCAAAAATATATATAATGAACCTTCTCTTGTACTATAGTAAGGAAAGCAATATAAAATAGTAAAGTAAAAGTCAAGGCATCACTTGTCATGGATTTATACTACTCCGACTGTAGGATTTTGATTTTTAATTTTCAATATTTCGAAATTAAATTGATTCTGTTTATATGAAATGTTTTGCATATTTTATGCTCGAGAGCAAATCCCTAAAATTGGCCGTGCAGTTGGGAAACCATGCGTGCTGATATACCTCTATTTACAGAATTATACATATATTATATTAACAGCTTATTTGTTCTAGTATTTGCTGCTGGTGGGATGATATAATGCACTCGTTATGTGGAGAGAAACATGTGTTACGGTGCATTGACTACACCACTGTTCGAAATTAAATTAATTAAAGTAATAGTGGACCTGTACGTTATTACTGTATTGTATTATTACTAAGCATGAATGATCACTATATTACGTCATGGTAAGGTCTGCTTCGCAATGTAGTATTTATCTGTAATTGCTTCTACTACAACGAGAACTTCTCTTTAGTTTGTTTTTACGTTTTACAGTAAGAATTAATCGACGGATTTAAATTTAGAATAAAATCAGAATCAGTCTCTTTATATGTTAACTTAAACGTTAAGTTTATATAACCTACTGCAAGAACGTTCTGTCAGGCACATTTTATTGTATTATATTTATAATATACAATAAATAAAAAGGTGGAAAAAAATGCAACCCTGTCAAAAAAAAGTTTTTTTGTTCAAACACCCATAACTTTGTGCCAAATCGTCATAGGAACTTCGTTCTTTGAGTCCTGCATAAGGAATTGATCAAATTTTAATGCTTTTATGGTGGATCGAGTCGACAAATTTTTTCAAACTCCGTACACTTCGTCAAAGTTGGACATGGTTTCCTGAGAAAACATTTTGTTTCACAGGGGTGCTGGAGAGGGGCGGAAGGGGTTACGCTTAAGTTCGCGAGTTATGGCAGTTTGGAAATGGTCGAAATTTCACGAATTTTAAGTGTTTCATTTTTTTTTTCGTTCAGTATATTTCTGTATTAATTTGTATGTATACTAAAATACGAAATTATTCAGTGTAAAAATGTGAATTATGGTCTATCAATGGTCGAAACCATCCTAAACATTAATTATAAACACCCAAACCCGGCGACTCCACCCGTTTGCAAATGTAATCCAAGGTGAATGCAGCTATTACCTACACGGAAATAAACAAAAATATCTACAATATGTAAACTGTGTGTATTTAAGGTATTCAATAGATGAAGGACTTCCGTCGATGGCCTTTGTATTTAGTATGTATGTATTAAGTACAATAAACGTTTATTATTATAATTTAAAGTAACCATTAAATAAAATTAAATTATCTCACATTTACCTAAACGTGGCCAACTGTAATCCCAACGCATTTGACTCTCTAGCGAAGAGAAAAAAACCGCAGAACCGATTCCCACAATTGCGTCAGGAATTGGAGCAATTAGGGGTGGGCCGTCGGAATGGGCCCGACATCAAACAATTTCGGGTCTCTCTGCGCGTCCCCCGGGGACTCATGCAATAAAATAATTAAACAGGAATCCGGAGAGAAATAACAATTAACTCCAGCTCATCGGAATCCTTTAATTGATTGACTATGAGATCCCTCGTGGCTGCCACAAGAGCGCTAGGTTAATCTTCACGGGGAAAATTATTCAAGCCGCATCATTGATTTGCATCACTAGCAATTTACTTGAATTATAGTTTAATTCTGATATATAGTATGACAGAGAATTAAGATAATTACCTCAAGGAATATCGATTATTAATAGGATGTCAATTTTTACTTAAATTCAGGCATGTTTATGCTAAATTATCAGTTTTCTTATAAAGCATTATATTTATTACAACATTCAGTATTAACTTAACAGTAAATAAAACTTGGTTGATGGTTGAAGCCATTACTATGTGATACATTGTAGTTAGGAGATTTCAATAAAATGCTCTGTAGATATCACACACGTTTTTTTTTTAATTTTTGCGACTATGGTTTCGGCCCTTACAGAATCATTATCAAAACTGTCTGATACTTTTTTTTCATTGTACATGTTTAGTTAACCCTGTAATTGGCCTATAAAATGGCTGTTGGGTTTATAAATAAATAAATAAATAAATAATAATCCTGTAAGGGTCGTATCTATAGTCGCAAAAATTAAAAAAAAAAACGTGTGTGATATCAACAAAGTGCACTTTATTGAAAAGTTCCGAACCATTAAATAAAACTTCTCAGTTTTGTTTCTTTTTTCACGAAATGTCTGTTTAAGTTAATTTATACAAGTATCAATGCAATCTTTTATTAATAATTAAAAAGAATACCTCTAATCTATTTCTTTGCTAGATTTAATTTTTTTTTTACTCATGTGTAATTACTAGAGTCCGGATTTATATGCGCTAAAAAAGGCATTATAATTTCTTTTATATGCGCTAAAAAAAAGCATTATAATTTTTTACGTGCGCTAAAAATGGCATTATAATTTTTTTATATGCGCTTAAAATTAGCCAATATATTCGACAATATGATTCAAATATGGATTTTATCTGCAGTTTAATTAAAAATAATTATATATAATAAAAAAAAATACGAATAGCAACTGATGATAATTTATTTATTGCAATTACAATGTAGAACCAAAATTTGATTTTCATTTTCATTTTAGGATAGTTAATTGACATGGGGTTCATGTTAAAATTTATTATGTCCTCCTCAGTCTCGCCTTTTCAAAATACCACAAATCATTTTAATTTTTTCGTATGCCGGATTTCGATATAATACGCATTAAATTTTCGCAAAAGTTAAGGAACTAATTTTAAATTTTCGTACAGTTTTTCCATAATTTTAAAAGCCTCAATTAAAGGCATTTGAGCTGTTTCCAATCCTCGATTGCAGTTAATAAGATGCAAAAATGTGCAATAAAAGCTAATTGTTGCAAAATATTTCTACATGCAACACAATCTTTACTTTTTTAAGTTCTGCCGATTCTTCATCAACTCATTTTTCAAAATTATTGACGTAGAATAAAGCAGCTCTCAGCCAAACACAATTACCGGGTACGGTTGCATCGAGCAGTGTTGCCAGGAGTAATTTTTAATTTTCACCAAATATTTCATAAAAAAAAACCCAAAATTACGCCAAAACCTTAATTTACCCCCATATTGGAGACCCCCCCCCCAATCTGGCAACACTGGGATTAGAGAAGGCGCGCTGATGAGATTTCGGAATTTGCACAAAAAAAGTTGCTTTCGCTGAATCACGAATCTCACGCATCAGTTTTACAACTTCGTTTTTCCGAAAATATGATGTAGGTAGTACAAAAAGACCATTTAAAAAATTATAAAAAATTTTAATCGTGCTGTGGTATCCTCCAATTAATCAAAATAATTCTTTAATTTTTCGGAAGGCCTCGCTAATTAACTACTGAAAATTGTTCGCATGTGTATTCATAATTTCCATACAGTTCCAGTTAGATCGGGTGATCAGTTTCATTCCGGGCAAAAGTATTGTATTTAACAATTACTAAAAAACTAAATTGGTTGCAAAACTTCTTTTGATTTAAAAATTACGAATTTTCGAAAAAAAAATCAAAAATCGAATCGAAATATTTGAAAATTAAGTAATTCCCTAAACTCCAATCGCACAGGCTGTATTTTTTAGCTAAATATCAAAGTACATTAGTTTTATCTTAAAATAACCACTATAATTAAATTAAAAACACTAAAACCAAAAATTTCAAATTAAACAAATAACCTAAAATAAATACAAAAACCAAGTACAGTCCAAAAATATCAAAAATGCAGTCTGCAAAATCTATGTAATAGGGCAAAAAAGTCAAAAACTTGGACCAAAAAACTCGAAAATATCGGCCAAAAATTTGCTCATGAACATCAACAATTCAAGACCAATAAAAAATTCGCTCATTAAAATTAATAATTAAGGTAACAGAACTAAAAACATTGGCAAAAAATCGAAAACCCTTGGCAAAAATAAAAAAACAATAAAAAAACAGAAAATTTCAACTAAAGAAAAATTTTGGTCTAGATGCCAAAAACATCTAAAATAAAGGCCAAAAAAATCAAAAACCCTGGTCTAAAAATTAAAAATGTAGACTAAAAATTGAAAATTTAAGCAAAAGAAAAATAATTTGCCATTTTCAGCCCTAAAAATAATTCTTTACCACAAAGTAAATTGCAAATTAAATTTAAAAAGTCCAAACTCAAAAATTAATCAAAAAATTCCCCCATAAAAACAATAATTCCGGGTAAACCATCTAAAATGAAGGGTAAAAAATAAAAAAATTGGCCAAAAAAACTCGAAAATACCAGCCAAAAGTTCGCACACAAAAATCAACAATTCAGGTTAAAAATCTAAAGTAAAGACCAATCAAAAATTCTCTCATTAAAATTAATAATCAAGGTAAAAAAAAAAACTTAGAATATAGGCAAAAAATCGTAAATTTAGACTAAAAATCGCAAATAAAAAATGCAGACTAGAAAAAAATGAAAATTTCAACTAAATTCTCAAAAATTTTGGTTTATAGGCCAAAAACTCTAAAATTTGGACCAAATAAATAAAAAATATAGAACAAACATCTAAAATATAAGCAAACAATCAAATATCCTGATGTAAAAAATAAAAAATGCAAACTAAAAATTTGAAAATTCAAGCAAAAGAAAAATAATTTGCCATTTTCAGCCCCAAAAATAACTGTATCCCAAAATAAATTGCCGAAACACTAAACTCGAAACAAATTTTAAAAAATTCGCCCATAAAAACCATAATTTAGGTTGAAAAAATCTAAAATCAAACAATGAAAAACAGCACAAAAAACTCGAAAATACCCCGAAAACAAAAAAAAACGTCCATAAAAATCAACAATTCATGTTAAAAATTTAAAGTCTAGATCAATAAAAAAATCCCTCGTTAAAATTAATAATCAAATGTAAAAAATCGAAAACAGTTCAAAAATACAGACCAAACATCTAAAATATAAGCAAAAAAAGTAAAATTCCTGGTCTAAAACATACAAATATGCAGACCAAATAATTGAAAAATCAAGCAAAAGAAAAATAATTTGCCATTTTCAGTCCCAAAAATAACTCTAGCTCAAAATAAATTGGCGACCAAAACGCGAAAATGTTAAAAAAAGATAAAGGACTAAAAATAAAAAAACATAAAAATGAATAATTCAGGTTGAAATATAGGGCAAAGAATAAAAAATTCAGGCCTAAAAATAAAAAATGCCGATCAAAAAATTCGAAAATTTTAACAAACAAATCAAAAATTAAGACCAAAATGAAGAAAAGTCAGTTCGAAAGATCAGAAATTTATACCAAAAAAAAAACACGAAACTGCAGGTCTAAAATCTAAAATATAGGACAAAAAAATAAAAATCCAGGCCTAACGATAAAAAATGCAAACGAAAAGATTGAATATTTAATATAATAATAATAATAATAATAATTTATTTACGGGCAACGAGTGTTGACAGTAGTAATTTTTAATTAATTTTTTAATAACGTACATATACAATTCACTAGGGCCATACGAAATAGCAAATAAAACATTTAAAAAAATATAAATCCGGACTCTAGTAATTATTTATTGTTCCCTTAAGAAAATTATGTTTTCTTGCGGGACTATATAACTACTATTTACAAACAAGCAAAATTTTGATATATTTAATTTATATATTCTGTGTATTAAATCTTTCATTATTATTGTATTTTATTCGTCACTTTACTGCTTCTCACAACAATATTTAATAATAGGCAATTAATTAATTACAACGATTAAATTTTAATGACAAATTATGGTCCTAATTAATGGCCCTCATTATTCATGTCGGATAACGGGGTGGCCCCATTATGGCCTCCGCCCCTATATCCGTGCCCCAAACAATTATAATAATTCCCAGAATTAAATTATTATCAAGTGCTTAATAATAAGTATCACTTCCATTGTGTACAAACAATTCCCCCAGCAAAATTGCCAAGAAGAGGGTGGGATAGGTCCCACCCACTGGTGCCTGTATTAACTTAAAAAGAAACTTCAGTAAATCGAACCGAAGTTTGTAGGTTATACTAAAATAAGGGTGGTTAAAGGGCTCCATTCTAAAATCCAAGTGAAACAATATCTAGAGTTTTTATAAATAAGTTTATTTACGAAAATCAAAACTAAAATTTAGCATAAGAGTTATTACATTTGTTAGCAAATAATAATCATTCAATTATAAAATTGAACAGTTTATTGCTTTGTGAATGGTTTTCCACCTGTAAAACTCTCGTGGGATTTCTACTCTTTGGAGGAAAGAGTAAGGCTCTACCACCACACTTTGCAATTATTTTGAAATCACTGCAAATTCTTTATCATGCCTAGTCAGGAAGTCAAAAAATATGTGATTTTTTTTTGCATAAAATATAAAACTTGTTTAAAACTAAGTTGATCCATGTGGTGGTACGTGTTTTCATGAATGTAGCATAAATTTTATGAAAAAAAATATTAGCAATAAAAAAAATATGGTAATCCTCCTGAAGGCCGATGAAAAAAAACAGGTTTCGCAGTGACCACTGCTAATCGGATTCGGATTAATAGAAATCAAAAACAAAAGAAAAGATCTCTAATATATTAAAGTAACTAGTGATTGAACAAATAGTTTGCCGATATATTGATCTGGGACAAAATGGCGGATTTTCAAAGTTAAAATTTTGATTTTTAATGAAAATATCGCTCATTTTTCGCCAAAAAAAAAGAAACTATACGTCGAAAAAAAAAATCCTTCATTCAATCACTAACCTATTATATCTCCAATAAACTGCCAAGCTTGAAAAAAATCGATGCAGTAGTTTTCGAGATATCGTGGTCACCGTGTTAAAAATGCGGTTTTGAGAAAAAAAAGTTCAAATACTCTGAATAGAGCTCACTTTAAACGCCTGTAACTTCGTCAATTTATATCGGCATAATTCCACTATTTTTTAGGGAATATTCTTCATATATTGTACTTACTAAAAATGTCAAACCCCAAAAAATCGATTTTTTTAAATTTCTGACCAGGCGTGACCCCTTAATATAAGAAATAAGTAGAGTTGTTTTGTATTCGCTGTTATTTCTCTATCTGTTTACTTTGTCATAATAAAATTTGATAAGTTATTACACCTGTAGTGTAATTGTATGTATATACAGTTACTACTTTATTTATCTCAAATTAATTAAAGGTTTTGTACAAGAAGAATTAGCGTGTATTCACAAGTAAAATTTTTCTCGTTTATTTATAAATTTTTCGGTGGGCGATAAAAGTTTGTATGCACCACGTCAGTGTCGCGTGTTACTCCCTTCGCTCGCTTGTATCATAATCTCAACTTCGTTCGATCAAGAATCACTTTACTGACTTGGTACATAAATAACTATTAAAATTAGTAGTTAGAATCATAAACTAAAACAATTACGTCCACCAAACGGCAACAAACACCAAAAACAAAAACGAGAAATCATGTATGTAAACTCACTTACCAATGCCAACTTGTTGTAAATGATCACTTAACACTTCTACCGACGAGAAGTTAGCCATAAAAATTCCAGCCATAGACTTCCCGGCGCGTCTACCATTTCAGTGAGATTTTTAATTTTTATTTGTGTAGTGCCTTTCTGTGGGTGTATTTATCAATTACAAACTGTCAAAAAGCCATGAAAATTAAAACGAAAAAACAAAAATTATCTCACAGCTCATTAATTCACGGGTGGCGTTTAAAAAAATCGTAACTCAAAAAGGGCATTGCAAAAAAAAAAAATATTTGTGCAATGCCTTTCTGCAAGTACAGTTAACAATTACAAATCGTCAAAAAACCGTGATTCATTTTTCTTATATTTTTTATTTAACATTAACGGAAAATCGTGGCCGGCCCATAAAACAACAAGGGCATTGCAAAAAAAAAAAATTATTTTCGATATGCCTTTCTGCAAATACAGTTAACAGTGACAAATCGTCAAAAAACCGTGATGAAATTTTCTTATATTTTTTATTTAACATTAACAGAAAATCGTGGCCGGCCCAGAAAACAACAAGGGCATTGCAAAAAAAAATTATTGTTGCAATGCCCTTGTTTTATGTGCCTGCCACGATTTTCTGTTAATGTTAAATAAAAAATATAAGAAAATTTCATCACGGTTTTTTGACGATTTGTAACTGTCAACTGTACTTGCAGAAAAGCATTGCAAAAATAAAATATTTTTTTTGCAATGCCCTTTTTGAGTTACGATTTTTTTAAACGCTACCCGTGAATTAATGAGCTGTTAGATAATTTTTGTTTTTTCGTTTTAATGTTCATGGCCTTTTGACAGTTTGTAGTTGATAAATACACCCACAGAAAGGCACTACACAAATAAAAATTAAAAATCGCACCGACATGGTAGATGCGCCGGGAAATCTATGGCTGGAATTTTTATAGCTAACTTCTCGTCGGTAACACTTCTGACATATTATATGCACTAACAACAAAATTGCATATAGTTTATTTTTCAGTTACACCAACTGTGTACTAAGAAAATATCAATATCACGTGCGGCTGTCTGAGCGCGCTGTATCTCAAAAACTAATTCAGCAATTAATATGAAACTTTGAACGTAAATCTTATTTGACAATCCGAAGAACTGAGAAGGTTTCAGTAAGATTTTGTACACCGGAAGTGGGTGTTTAACTTAACTGTTTTTTTTCTTGTTTTTTTCCTAATAATTGATTAAATATAAAAATAATATGACAACAAAGAAATGAACATCTTTTGTTTGAAAAAATATTTTTCATAAAATCATTGTTATGTGAAAAAAAAATATTGAAAATGTTTTAATTTTTGGTTTATAATTATGGAACAACAATAGTTAATAATAAATAAATAAATAAGTTTGTAAACAGACGGTGGAGATTATTAGATTTTGAAGCATAATTTGTCATTTTCAACTTTTAAAATTTGGAAGTCTCAATAAAAGATTATGTATCAAGTGAGAGAAATGCTTGATTTTTCCAGTTTTACGTTGTCAGCCGTAGTGGCGGCTGGTAGAACATTTTGATGGTAGAGCCACCTAGCCTACAATATATGCCTTTTTTTTGAGGAAAAAATAACGATAATTGAAATTGAAAACCTTTACAGAATCATTACATAAATCAAATAAAGACGAAAAGTGTTTTTAGTATTACATAAAAATCCTTGCTGTGCTTGAAATTAGAGGTAGTGCCATGGCTCTTTGGCTCTACATAACGAGCCGCCCCTGGTCAGCCTTGACAGTTAAAATAAATAATGGAACCTCACCCTAGAGAGAGAAGTAACCATTTCTCTCCCTAGGGAGAGAGATGTTGTTTCTCTCACGATTTCGACTGCTGAGAACTCGAATGTATCTCCCGTTTGTGAAATAAAATAGATTCGCAATAAATAAAGGATTTTGTTCACTAAAATGTTATAATGTGTGCATTATTTAATTCTACGGGCAGCATTAATGGGGTACATTTAGCACTCAATTTCTTAAACACGTATTTGCGTGTTTAATATGCTTATTAAACACGCACACGCATTTGCGTGTTTAATATGGTTATTAAACATGCTCATTCACGCTTTAATTCACAGAACGCGATTTATGATATTTTTTTTACCTTGTATAATACTGATTGTATTTTTTTTCAATTGTAATTGTAATCACAACTTTAATTTCGATTTTAATTTTGATTTTGATTTTTTTTTATTTTGATTTTTATTTTCGTGAACAAAGTATAGTGTACAACTCGCATATAATAGCTATTAATCACTCAAACGATTGGCTCCACTCGCAAACATCGTTCTCGTGATTAATAGCCATCATTATATGCTCGTTGTACAATATACTATTTTTCCATTTTCGTGAATAAATCTTCTATTATTTAATTCAAATAAGTGACTAATGTACTGCATTTAATTAGACGTTAAATGTTCAGCTCTCTAGTGATATAAACTCTGTTTACATTTTATCCTCGCCACAGATATTTTTATTGGTAGTAAAAAGAATTTGGTTATGTCATTGCATTTTTTTTTGTTATGTATAGTGTAATATTGCATTTTGTAATATACCTCATTCACATATAAAAATATTATTTGACAACGTTTTATTGAAATTATATAACTTAATAACATACTATCAAAAATACATCATGCCAATATAACGACGAAAAAAAACCCAGACTGCGACGAGAATAAAATGTGATAAAAGCACATCAATATGAATCGAGAAAGGTAACCGAATAAACAAACCAAATATTTTAATGTCATTGTGTTATCTGTCACTTATGTAAATATTATAATTTTGGATGTACAGGACGGCAAATGTAAGTTGGCCAGACGCGCAGAGAGCAAGCGAAAGCTCTCTCTCTACAGCCGGCCGAGTATAGTGTCTGTAATAAGCAAGCACATATTCTTCGCGTGCGCTATTCATTTACAACTCTATCGGGCGCTCTCCTCCACATAATTGAATGTACCAGGCGCGCGAACTCTTCACGAAATCTATCGAGAGCGCCCTTCGAAGGTTCCGCCCACAATTTTGCCACTGCGCAACGGCAAGTTACGTTTGCCGTCCTGTAAGTCGAAAATGAAAAAAAAAAACAGGTTTAACACACGTGAGCAAAGTGTCTTAATCACTCGTCTAATTGAGGCGCGTGTCAGGCGCCCAACTTTCAGACTTGTGATTAAATTATGCACTTTGCTCACTTGTACTAAAAATGGCTATTATAACAGCAAACCAGAAACTCGAAAATTCGTTTGCGGTAATTTCACTTATAAATTTGCAATGAAAATGAGCATTTTGGAACGGGAAAGGTAAAACGAATGAGGTTTTTGGTTCGTATCTCGGCTAAAGTACTATAAGAAGGGTTCATGTCTCCGCTTAAATAATAGAATTGCCTTGGCTAAATTACTGAAAGAAGTATTAAAGTCTCGGCCGACTTTTACTTTAAAATTCGCAGTGAGAATTGAGAATTTTTCAACAGGAAAGTAAAGGTACATGGTTCGTGTCTCTGGTAAATTAATATGAGAAGGATTTGTTCTCGGCTAAATGTCACTTTTGAAAGAGTTCAATATAGGTACCAGAGGCCTGCATGGGCCGGGCCGTATTTTGCAAAATCCGGGCCGGGCTTTTCGATGGATAATTTAAGCCGGGCCGGGCCGGGCTTGGATAACTTTAATTTTATTATAATTTGGAAAGCAACAACTAAGTGAATTGAAAAAAAAATGTTATTAACATGAATTCAATTTATTTTAGGAATTTTAAGGAGTACATGGGTCCAGTAATTTTATTTTTAATTCAACATTTTTCGGGGACGGGCCGGGCCGGGCCCGCAACACATTTTCGTTTCATCGGGCAGGGCCGGGCCGGGCCGGGTTTTAAATTTTCACTGCCGGGCCAGGCCGGGCTTTCAAAAACCCGCTTCTGCAAGGCTTTGATAGGTACATCGTCATTTACAATGTTATTTATTTAGTCTATGACAAGTGAAGTGAAACTCGGAGTTGTTCTGTTCGTGTCTTGGCTAAATTACTATAAGAAGAGTTTGTGTCTCGAATGAATTATTTCGAGAAATTCAACTCTGAGAAAGGTTCGTGTCTCGACGAAATTTGACCTTTAAAAATTCACGATGAAAAAGAGAATTTTGCAGTGGAAAAGATGAAAGGCAATAAGTTGTTTGGTTCGGGTTTGGACTAAATATCTTGGTTAAATGTCATTTTTACTTTCTCCGTACCAAGTACGGGAAAGTGTTGTGATCGTGATTTTTGTTTGTGTGTGTATCTGTGAGCGCTGTATCTAAAAAAATACTAAAACTAATTCAATGAAACTTTGAACACAAGCATTATTTATTAATTGAAAGAACCGAAAATCTTTTGGTAATGTTTCATACACCCGAAGTAGGTGTTACAGTTTTTTGCTTTTTACCGATAATTTTGTAACAATTTTTATAAAGAATAAGGTTTTTAGAAACCAAACTGGTTTCTGAAAAAAATCTATCAAATATGAATAATAATTATTTCGGAAAAAGTAACGTGATTGGTATATAGCAATTTTTTTCTGAAAAAAAATTCGCCATTATTTAAACATTTGTGGTGGGAAACTAAGATTTCTCTGGCTCGATAAGTACAATCGAGGCGGCTATCATATATTTTTAATCGTAGTCAAAAACATAATGGATGATATTTCTTTAAATTAATTAATCATCAGCTCGTGATATTTAACCGTTTCGCTGCGGCATACAGTGGGGTCAAATACACTAATTCTTGGCAGAAATCCCTAATAATAGAATCGAAAATAATCGGAAAAATATACCTGATAATGATGCTATATACCTCCGTTATAATGTACCCTTATTATTGGGGGCATGTATAAATGCTGTCCCTTTCATATCAGTCATTGTTTTCAGTGTTTGTGATGACTCGTACTGGCAGCGATTTTCAGCTCCGCGATTGTGTTCAAAGTGTTCTTTAGTGTTTATCAATATTTCATTTCTTCTACCATGGAGGGCTTACCTACAGGTTAGTACATTATTTTATAATTACATTATTTGTTTTGGATGTTACAATACTTAAAATACAAAATAATTAAACAAAATGAGTTGAAAATGTTTGAAATTTAAAACAAAAATCATGATTTTAGTTGACATCATGGCATATCATGTTTTTCGTTTTCACTTTAAATCAATCTTTATAGATTGCTTTAATAATATTTTAAACAAAAAGTTGCCCACATCTGCCCCGTTTGAAGAAAATATTCTTAAAACAGTCCAAATTAGTTGAAAATTTTAGTAATTGGTTTTTATTTTCAAATTTAGGATCAGGTGTTACGGACATCTTCCTAACTAGAAGAGTTCTAGTTAATAACATGAGAGGATCTGGTTGTATACAATTCGAGCACCAAATCAAGTTATTAAAAAAATTCGTCGAAACGCAAATAAAATGTCCAAAAGACGATCTTCCCGAACTCTACAAAAAACTTTCATTTTTTGTTTGCGATTTCAAGAAAAGATGGCAGGAATCGAAAAGAACATAGGAGAGATTTTTAACAAAGACCCAGAACTGGCTAGACGGTTCTATAAGTTTTACAAACTATGTTGTTTCGTCAAAAAAAGTTGTGGGACCTTCGTTAACCTTTGAAACGTCTTCAGAACCAAGCGGAAAAAAACCGAATCTTTAAGAACCAAGTATTCACCAGAAGAATTGTCTTTCGCCACTCATATGAGTTTACGATGTATGGGTAAAGTGGAAGCTTCAAAAGTGGTCAAGGAAGTAACTGCTACATCGCCGAGACGAGCAGCAAAATATAGAACAGCCTACAAGAAATATAGTGCCCGTCTTACAAAAAAACTGACAGGAGCCCAAGCTCTTGCAATGTATGTTGAAGCCAAACTTACCAGGCATCAGTACAACGTGATACGTCATCACGATAGAGAAAGATTTCCATCTTATAAAATACTTCAAGCAGCAAAGAAGAATTGTTATCCCCAAAAGGAAAATATTGTAGTCAACGAAACTGTTGCTGAAGTTAAATTAAACAGCGTCCCGCCTTTTAGATGTCCAGCAAGATGTTCTAAGCACCAGTCAACTTGCTACATGTGAAAAATTAACTTTAATTTGTGGGGGTTTGACGGATCTGGACAAGCGGAATACAAGCAAAAATTTGAAGCTGATACAAGTGCTAGTGATGCCAACATATTTATATCTTCCTTAGTCCCTTTAAGGCTAATATCGGAGAAGCCTCAAAAGCAAGAATAAATTGTGTTTTGACAGAACGATAGAAGTTCTTCTACTAGATACTGTAGACCAATTCGCTTCCAATTTAAACATGAGATAAAGGATCTGTCTATAGAAGAAAAGAAATACATCGAAGCTCAATTACAACAATTACGTCCATTAATATATGAATTCAATAATATGGAAATTGAAGTAAATTATAAAATTCTTTTCACAATGGTTGACGGAAAAGTATGTAATGCTGTTACGGGTACTACGTCAACTCAAAGATGTTTTGTTTGTGGCCTAACATCAAAGGACTTCAATAATTTTAAAAAAGTGTTATGTGCAAAGATAGTAGATATTTCAAGACTTGAATTCGGACTATCTGTGCTTCATGCATGGATTAGATTTTTTGAATGTGTGCTGCATCTTACGTATAATCTTCCATTAAAGAAGTAGCAATCGCATGGAGATGAAAACAAGGAAGTTGTTGCAAATACTAAGAAGCACATACAGGACAGATTTAGAAAAGAGTTGGGTTTATTAGTAGATAAACCAAAGCCGGGCTTTGGAAGTACCAACGACGGTAACACGGCAAGATGTTTTTTTTATAATTCTGAGATATCAGCAGATTTTACTGGCGTTAATATTTAAATTATAAAACGTTTCAAAATTATTTTGCAAACTATTTCAAGTGGGCATAAAATAAATGTGGGAAAGTACCATGCTTATGCACTAGAAATTGCAAAACTTTTTATAGAGCAATTTCCATGGTACCCGATGCCACCAACCGTACACAAAGTACTTATACATGGTTCAAAAATAATTGATCACGCTATTCTTCCAATCGGACAACTTAGTGAGGAAGCTCAGGAAGCGCGCAATAAAGAGTTCAAAAGGTACCGAGAATGTTATTCCCGCAAAATATCACGGACTAAGGCCAATCAAGATGTACTCAATTTACTGCTAATAACATCTGATCCGTTTATCAATAGCTTAAGAAGGTTACCAAAGAAAAGAGCAGTACCTTTTGAAAAAGACGTTCTGGCATGGCCAGAGGCTCCAGATATCAGATATTCCCTAGACAGCGATGATAATGAATCATTAAGTGCGGGCGATTCCGATGCATCGGATGGGATGGATGTGTGAAAATTTATATTTTTAATATTAAACAATATTGTGATCACTATAAAACCATCTCTTCCTATGTTAAATTTTAAAATATGTATATTTGTCCATTATCAGAATTGCGCAATTTAAAAAAAATCAAAGATTAGTTTATTTAAAATATATTTTTTTCATTGTCAACATTACAATTAATAAAAATTGCAAAGTTCTATTAAGTCTAATAATAGTATTTTATTCTACCCCTAATAATCCACCCTTTGTTAAGATATATTTTTTAAATACTTTTTCCATCAATAGGAGCCCATTTGTGAATCGTTTGACAAATTTCATAATTTTGGCTAGGTTTTCAGGCGTTTGGCCCCACTGTGCGGCATTTGATTTTTAAAAGCTTAACTGGCATTTGCAGAATTTGAACTTGCTTTTAGACACCTACGGCTGTTTACATATAGAACTGGGTCATGGTTTTTTTGCGTAATTTTCCGTTTCCCGCAACCGAATAATTAACGAGTTAAGCAATGATTGCATCAAATCTTCTATCGAGAGCTAATATGTATAATATATTCGGATGATTTATTAAAATTTGAAAGCTATGGCTTCAAAAACTTCCATAGGTCCGTTTTTAAGCACTTAAAAAATTCCAGTAGCATATCTACTTCTCGGCAATATATCCTTGATGAAAATATACGAGTCAGTCTGTCATGTATTAATTTATTGCGGCATAAAAAAAGAGCAGCTTAAATGCTCCTTTAAAAACTTCCAGAACTTCGCCCACTTAGTCATAAAATGAAAAAAAAGCTCGAACCTCACTTTATTACTGGCGCCTTTTTATTTTATTCATCGACTCGCTCCGGTTCATTGAGCATCTGATTAATTTCACTGGGAATGAATTAATGGAGTGACTGTATTTGTTCGTACTCTTAATAGTTTTATCCATTTGTACTGAAGCCTGTTTATTCCATTTCCTATTACTTGGCACGTGAATTGTCGCCGTATAGTAAACCTCACGGTATATTCCATTTCCTATTACTTGACACGTGAGTTGTCGCTGCAGGTAAACAATAGCGAGATGAAAATCCATGCAGTGTCTGGAGGTAAAATGACGGGATGATGGGAGACGTCGAGATGAACAAATCCTTGGTTGATTTCACTGGCATAATAGACATTATGTCATGTCACGCGAGAACTTTACTGTAATTACGGTAATTGGGTTCACCACCCTCTCGTTGCATATGTCACACAAATAATCAGGATTCAGACTGAAAAATTAACCATTCTGTGCTCATTTGTAAAGAGGTTTTCCACAAATTAGAGGGATGTTCGCAGTTTTAGCGTCGTTAGCGATTGTTAATGGCGGTGTTTAAATATTTATTGTTTTAGAATTAGTCTTCCTTAAAATAATAGATACATTCTTTCTTTTTTGTTTTTTTCCACATTCTAGTAGTAGAATAATAATAATAATAATAATAATCCTTTATTCTTGTAGTGAGATACAGATTAGTACAAGTTAAATATACTAATCAATGTTCACACAAGTATTGTCAAAAGTGTACATATAGATGGAGCGAGTGTACTTTTATTGACTAGATTTCTACACATTTGCGATACAACGTGAGATAAAAACTTAAATATATTGATTCTATTGCTACGTGATGTTATAGGTCACTTAATGTGAAAAATTACTTATCCAATAAGTATTGTTTTAACATTGATTTGAAGAGTTTCAAACTAGTTATATTTTTTGTGACTAGGTAATTTATTAAAAAATCGTAGGGCGCAATATTTTGGCGATCTTTCGAAAAGAGTTAATCTATGCGTAGGATACATGTAGGTGCTTATTTGCCTAGTACTATATATATGCTCTCTCTGGTACTATCTAAATTTGTCTTTAAATTTGTAATTAAAAATCAAAATTTCGTATACGTAAGAGTAAGATACAAAATTCTGAAAGACTCCGGATCAATAGCCAGTAAAGGATTAAATTTTACTAACTGTTTTATTACATTTCACAAGTGAACCGCAAACCCTCAAAAGTTCTATTTCCCTGAAGTTACGCTTAGCAACATCCGCTAAAATAATCGTCACTTGAATATCAGAGTTGATCGATAATCAAAACAATGCAATAGTTCACAATGTGAGTATGTACGTATGTTCGTCTGTAAATGTCAAAAGTAACAGTATATGGTCTTTAATGAAAAAGTCTTTCTCTGCAATATTGCCAAAGTTTATAATTCAGTTCTGTACGTATGTACAGTCAGACAAAATACAAATGCGAAACTCGCTCGGCGAAGGAATGCTGCCGCATGTCGGTGCTTAGTTCGGTCCAAACCAGTCAGCCCCTGCTTAAAATCCATTTATGAGGTAATATGGTCAAAATGCCAATAAATATGAAAATATCATTACTTGTGGCTTTAACAAAAGTAGCCGTAAGCCGTATATTGAAAAACCCCCGACATCACCCGGGAAGCACCAAAATAAGATTTGTTCAAATATAATTTTTTTTTAATTGTTTTAAAAATCTGAAAAAATCACATATATTATTGACCTAAATATCAAATTATGTGGATTTTTCAAGGTCATTGAACGTTATTTAGAGTATTAAAAAAATGTTTGAAAATAAAAAAAAAGAAAATTCGTCCACTAGTTTAAAATTTTATTTCGCCTTATGATTACTATCAATAAATATCATCTATGTGACTTTTTTCATCTTTCAACGTTTGGTGCAATATCTTTAAAAATTCGAATAACTAATATTTTTACGATATTTTGATATTTCTTATAAAATTAATATTGGTATTCTAGTATTCATTATTTTTTTCAATTTCGTCTAAACAACCAATGTTTGGTCAAGATATGACCATAAAACCTTCGAAAAATAGGTTTTTGTTTTTTAACCACTGTAAAAATCTGAAAAAATTCATATATATTTTTGTCCCAATTATAATTTTTTACAAGGTCATTGAAGGTCATTTAGAGTATTAAAGTATTTTTTAAGTTTAACTTCTTTTTCGCCCCTAAGCGATCGAGTGACAACCTAAAATTTAAAACAATCGTAATTATTTCTTACATTCTTGAAAAATAATCTCAAAGGTAGGCGAATTAAGTTTAAATACGTAGTTTTTTTTAAGTTTATTAGGAATTTAGTTTGAAAATGGTAATATAAGCATTAAATACTATCATTACCTTATATGTATTCACAAACACATGGTAAGGTATAAAATCTCTGAATATTTCCCGCAAATAAAAGTTAACATATATATCATAGAATTGAATATCTATAGAACTCAATGGAATTAAAATATATGATAATAAACTAATAATTTAAATGTATTTCATTCCAATATCTTCATATTTTTTTGAGCCAAAACACGTGTTCAAAAATTTTAAAATTACTAGATGAATTTTCAGGGGTTTTTTACTTATAATTTAAAAAAATAATTTTAATGATCCATTGATATTTCAAAAATGTGAAGAACGGTAGGGTCTTTTTCATAGTTTTTTTTTCACTTATGATCAAGAAAATAAATAGGACTTTTAAAAGCTAAAGAAAGTAGCGCCAATCTCCAGGGGCGGCTCGTTATATAGAGCCAAAGAGCCATGGCACTACCTGTAGCAGTTTCAAGCTCAGCAAGAATTTTGAAGTAATTCTTAAAACACTTTTTCGCCAGTTACTTTGGTCTAGGAAGATAAATTGTCCTTTCTTCAAAATCATCGTTTTATCAAATTAAGTGCAGTTTTTGAAAATCCACCGATTATTTCGCGAGTTGTGAATTTTTGAAAATTTTAGTTTTCGAATTGTGTAATACTCGAGTGAAAAATTAAAAGAAAATATTAAAAGTGTTAACGAAAATCTACAAAAATTAAATTACATTTGCAAATTATCCTTTCATCAAATTAAATAGAGTTTTTAAAAATCCGCCAATTATTTCGCGAGTTGTGAATTTTTAAAATTTTTAGTTTTCGAATTATGTAATACTTGAGTAAAAAGTTCTAAAAAAAATATATAAAACGTGTTGACGAAATTCTAGAAAAATTAAATTATATTTGCAAATCATCCTTTTATCAATTTAAATGGAGTATTTGAAAATCCACCGATTATTTCGCTAGTTGTGATCTTTTGAAAATTTTAGTTTTCGAATTGTGTAATACTCGAGCAAAGAAAATTTTAAAAAAATATAAAACGTGTCGAATAGATTCTAAAAAAAAAATAAATTAGATTTTGCAAATAATCGTTTTATCAAATTAAGTACAGTTTTTATAAATCTACCGATTATTTCGCGAGTTGTGAATTTTTGAAAATTTAAGTTTTCGAATTGTGTAATACTCGAGTGAAAAAAAAATATAAAACGTGTTGACAAAATTCTACAAAAATTAAATTACATTTGCAAATTATCATTTCATCAAATAAAATAGAGTTTTTAAAAATCCGCCAATTATTTCGCGAGTTGTGAATTTTTAAAAATTTTAGTTTTCGAATTGTGTAATACTTGCGTAAACAATTCTAAAAATATATATATAAAACGTGTTGACGAAATTCTACAAAAATTAAATTATATTTGCAAATCATCCTTTCTATCAATTTAAATGGAGTATTTGAAAATCCACTAATTATTTCGCTAGTTGTGATCTTTTGAAAATTTTAGTTTTCGAATTGTGTAATACTCGAGCAAAAAAAAAATAAAAAAAATATAAAACGTGTCGAATAGATTCTAAAAAAAAATAAATTAGATTTTGCAAATAATCGTTTTATCAAATTAAGTACAGTTTTTATAAATCTACCGATTATTTCGCGAGTTGTGAATTTTTGAAAATTTTAGTTTTCAAATTGTGTAATACTCGAGTGAAAAATTCTAAAAAAAATATAAAACGTGTTGACAAAATTCTACAAAAATTAAATTACATTTGCAAATTATCCTTTCATGAAATTAAATAGAGTTTTTAAAAATCCGCCAATTATTTCGCGAGTTGTGAATTTTTAAAAATTTTAGTTTTCGAATTGTGTAATACTTGGGTAAAAAATTCTAAAAATATATATAAAACGTGTTGACGAAATTCTACAAAAATTAAATTATATTTGCAAATCATCCTTTTGTCAATTTAAATGGAGTATTTAAAAATCCACCGATTATTTCGCTAGTTGTGAATTTTTGAAAATTTTAGATTTCGAATTGTGTAATACTCGAGAAAATTTTTTTTTTTTTTAAATATTAAACGTGTCGACGAAATTCTACAAAAATTAAATTAGATTTGCAAATCATTCTTTCATCAAATTAAATGGAGTTTTTGAAAATCCACCTATTACTATTAAGTTTTCGAATTGTGTAATACTCGAGCAAAAAAAAAGTAAAAGAAAAATATGAAACGTGTCTATTGAATTCTACAAAAATTAAATTTGATTCGCAAATCATCGTTTTATCAAATTAAGCAGGGGCGGCTCGTTATACAGAGCCACGGAGCCATGTAGTTTCAAGCTCAGCAAGAATTTTTAATTAATTCTTAAAACACTTTTTCGCCAGTTACTTCGGAAGATACATCGTTCTTTCTTTCTTTAAAAAAAGAAGGGGGTATATTGTATAAGTGGCTCTATCATCAACTTGTTCCACGAGCCGCCACTGCCAAGCTTTATATCATAACATTACAATATTTTACTTAATTTCCAAATCATAAGTATAAAATTATATATTATTATGTTGTTATTTTACAATTTAGTTAAAAATTATTAAATATGAATAATAATTATAATAATTATGTGTCTAGATATAAGGAATTTGAAATTTAAAAAAAAATCTAAACTAAACATAAACACACTGTTACTCTATTATTAATTATATAAAATTTTGCTGCTCAATTGTTGATAAATATATCAAAAATTTCAAAATATTGTAAAAATATTAGTTATTCAAATTTTTCAAGACGGCGCACCAAACATTGAAAGATATGGTATTCACTGACAGGAATCATATGACAAAATAAAATTTTCAGTTACTTGATCGCTTAGTGGCGAAACAAAATGGTTAAATCAAAAAAAAAAATGTTTAAATAAAAAAAAAATCAATACTCTAAATAACCTTTTATTTGGGTAAAAAATATATGTGAATATTTCAGATTATTATAATAATTTTTAGTGGTTAAAAAAGTAAAATCTTATATTTCGAGGGTTTCAAGGTCATATCTTGGCAAAAATGGGGTTATTTATACGAAACTGAAAAGAAAATTATTAATACTGAAATATTACCAATAATTTTATATAAAATTACTCTTCAATTGATGAATATATAAAAAATATCAAAATAACGTAAAAATTTTAGTTATTCGAATTTTTTAAAATAACGCACCAATAATTGGAAGATGAAAAAATCACAGATATGGAATCCGTCAGTCGGTCACTTAGGGGCGAGGAGAGAACTAGGCTTGTAAATTTTATTACCTCATAATTCTATTTTAAGCAGGGGTTTCGACCGAACTAAGCACCGACATGCAGCAGCATTCCCTCGCCGAGCAAGTTTCGCATTTGTATTTTCTCTGACTGTACGCCGGTAAATGTCAAAACTGAGAGAGTACAGTCTGTCAAGAAAAAGTATTTCCTTGCAATATTGCCAAAGTTTATAATTCAATTCCTCATCAGTTTAAACATTGAAGTTTTTAAAAACAAAAATTATTCCTATTACTTCTTTGCTTGAAGCGCAATAAAGAAAATTATGTTTGATTTGTCCGTACTATGATTCAAATATTTTAATTAATAAATTAGATTATAAAATGATTTTATTATTATTAGCATTAATTGCCCATGCAGTTAAGGTCCCAGTGGAAAAAAGAGAAATTTCTAATTTCATATCCTCAACTGGCACATTGTGATTTTCAAAGCTTGTAAGTTCTATCTTATTTATGTATAATTTCTGAATATTGCTTTATTTATATTTATATATAAAAATTTATTATTATTATTATTATACACTTCAGACAACCTCACTTCGTGCAGATTAAAGTTACGCGCACAACGTAAAAATCAGACAGACGGCACGCATCGGCAAAAATTGCTTAATTGTTTACAACTGTGTTAAGCAATTTTAGCCGTTGCGTGCCGTCTGTCCGATTCCGACAAGTGTGCGCGTAGCTTTAGACTTAATTTTGCAGAGTCACGAACAGTTTGAATATTCATATATTCAGGCTATTTTTCGTCTTTATTACATTTATTATTATTATTGTTATCGTGACTGATGAAATTAATTCTTCGTTGTTTTTAAATTATTCAACAAAATCAATAACAAATACACAATTGATTTATAAATGAGTGTGCGAGAAGAAAGCGGACTTTCGTGCCTATCTGCATCTTACGATCTTGGAGCTCGTTCAAAAACAACGAAACGGTTTACGCCCTCCGCGGTGGAAATTTCTCGTGGTTCGTGATCGAATCTAGATAACCTCATGATGAGGTCATATTTCACACTCCCACTTGCATACTTCTTGTCCAACCGGTGGACCTTGGTAATTCGACAGGATAGAATTGCTATTGAACGCAACAAAATATCAAATTGAGTAATTTTAATACTATCTATTTATTTACAGGTAGTGAGTAAAGTTTAAATATGGAAACCGTTCTTCTTCTTTTCCTTTTTTAGCCTTCGTCTGAATATTTTTGTCCAATTTTGGAAACCGAAAGTTTTTCAATACAGTATGGAAATAAATTCCAAACATTTTCCGACATGCCAACTTCTTACTTTCTCCGTATAACGTACATGAAATTTTTTCAAAAATATTTTCAACGGAAAATCCGTTTTAAGCTACGCGCACATTTGCCGGAATCGGACGGACGGCACACATCGGCAAAAATTGCTTAACACAGTTGTAAACGAGCCAACGCACGTTCCATGCCGTACCGATAAATATACGTTGACTCGTTTACAACTGTGTTAAGCAATTTTATCCGTTGCGTGCCGTCCGTCCGATCTCGACAAGGGTGCGCGTAGCTTTAAGAGGTGTTCCGTGTTGTACACTCATCGGCATAAGTCTTATTTGATAATTCGAAAAACTGAATAGCTTCTGGTAAAACTTCGAACAAGTAGAAGTGGGTGTTCAATCTTGGCCGTTTTTTTTTATAATTCTTTTAATAATAATAATAATCTTTATTCACGCTAAACAAAAAAAGGAATATGTACACTAATGAGAGGTGGCGTGAGATCACATGCTATGTGATACAAGAATAGATAAGTTAACACACATTTTAAAATTAAGAAACCACATATTTGATAATCAATATAATAAAATAAATATAGAGATTAAAAAAACATATAAAATTATAAGCTAATAAATTAATTAAATCATGACAATAAACGATTAACACAATTTAAAAATCCAAGACTAGATGAAAGTACACGAAATACAATGGTTAAATATATATATTCCTGAATGCTGTAAATTGCATTTTTGCAGTTTTTTTAATTGTTTTTATCGAGTGATTTACTATTATTTTTGTTTGCGAAAATTTATTTTGCTTTGTAATTTAATTTTTATTACTCTTGCGATGTACCACTACTCAATATTCCTTAAATTTGCATATTTTCTAATGGTACTCCCAATTGTGCCAATTTGTTGGATTAGTGACAATCGCTTTTACGCCAGGAAGATGACCATCTGGCATTCTTGGAATTCGACCAATTAGGAAACCCAAGAAAAGGGACCGCGATATCTCGCCTTCCCTTGCAATTTACCACCACCAATGCACCCCCACTTATTGTAAATATCTTTCGTTTTTGCAAATTTGTAAATATTTAGTCAGTTCCTCTCGATCTTTTGTATTGTAAATTACATTGTGCTTAATATACTATCTCTATTGAAACAATTGTCTACTTTAATTGATCACAAGTGTGACAATTTTATTCACGCGGATCGAACATCTAAAACAAGTTGTTGCAAATTTCGCGCGAGTAGCATAAACAGCGGACGTGTTCTCTTGAACCAGAATAACACCAAAGCGTCCGCCAACAGTTTTTATTAGTGATGGGTAAGATCGATCAAAAAAGATCGAGTACTCGATCTTTTCAAGCCGCTCGATCTTTTGATCGATCATCGCCACTCGATCTTTTGATCGATCATCGCCGCTCGATCTTTTGATCGATCATCGCCGCTCGATCTTTTGATCGATCATCGCCGCTCGATCATTTGATCGATCAACGCCGCCCGATCGTTCGATCGATCTTCTTACGCCGCTCGATATTTTCGAGCCCCTCGATCTTTTCGAGCCGCTCGATCTTCACAAGCCGCTCGAGCAGATCGAGCTAAAGATCGAGCGGCTCGATACATCAACTGATCGATCACAGATTGATCGATCTTTGAGATACTCGATCTTGCCCATCACTAGTTTTTATCGAGTGATTTAATATTAAACAAATTGGGAATAATCTTACTTGTTGCAGAGAGCATTAGATATTTACAAATAAATTGCTTGCAGATTAACGAACAGGTTGAACATTCATATATTTAGGCTACATTTCGTTTTATTGTATTTATCTGATTTAATATTGTTTGGTAAGGGATTATAAAACTTAGTAAACTCCATAGCCCATTTTGCGATTTACTTAATCTGAAGAGTTTTGAGTGTAGAAGATGACCAGACCGTGTATAATGGTCACAATATTCGTTATTTCTGTAGACTTGTTATTAACATAAACACATTCCAAAATGTATAAACAAGAATATTTAATGTAATGTTTGTAAATGTAACTTTACAATCACTTTGATACTGTAACGAGTCTAAATTATAATCGATCTTCTTTTGAGGTCAAATGGAGATCCCACAGTGATCCCAGAATAAGATGCTGTATGCCAAATGGCTTTAAATGATGGCAATTCTTAGTGCTTCAATTTGTAGATAATTCGGTCTGTAAATACTAAGGCATAACTTGTTGGACATGTAATCTTGTTGGTTATGCCAAATCGGCTTGGAGTCGAGATCTATACCAAAAAATTAAAAACAATAACTGTCCAAAAATCGATTTCGGGCTTTACTCATCAGAAATGCTGTTATTATTCATTTGTACGTAATTTATCCTGACAAATAGGTAACTGCGTAACAATCGCCGAAAAAGTTGAAAAAATATAGTTTTCGCAATCGAAGACCTTTGTTAGGTCTGTAAATGTGGCTAATATAAATACTAACATATAAATACTAATATACTGAATACTAACTATTTTCAAACCCTTCGTAAAATTAAGGTTAAGATTTCATTCTTTGATGATTTATCTTTGCGAATACCATATTGCTCTTAGGAAAAGATGTAGTGTTCCTTATTTTCAAACCCTTCGTACATTTCATTAACGAAGATTAAGATTTTATCTTTTGATGATGTGTCCTTGCGGAAACCATATTGTTCTTTCGAAAACATATTGTGTTCCTCGTTCAATGATTTGTTTAAATAGATAATTCTCTAGTATCTGACAGTATCGGCAAGAGTGAGATGGTTCTATAATTATTAGTATAATTGGGATCCCATTTTTTGTGTATTGGTGTATTGGTACAATTTTATGTTTGTGTGTTGTTTCCAGCGGTGGCTCGGCGGTGAGGCAACGGAAGAAAATTTGACCGAAAAAGCAACGGAATATTTGATTCCTCTATAACAGTAAGTAGTGCAGCACGAGCGGCATCTTTGTCTTTGCCTCACCTACGGAAATCCACGAGCCACCGCAGGTTGTTTCTTTGTTGGATATTTTGCTGAGATGCAGAGAGCTGTTGTATAAACAGACTTGGGATTTTTGCCGGTGATTGTGCAGGGGTCGAAATTGAATATCTTTCGGCAACAATATTGGCGGGAATATATTAACCTCAATACAGAGTTTCTTATTTTTATTCTCTAGACCAGTAATTCTCAATCATTTTTTACTTAAAAAATGTATTTACTTCCATGGTCCCTACTATCCGATTTTTGTCCTACATTAGTAATAACAAGTAGATAAAATAGTATCTAATATAAAGTTAATTCAATTTTGGAGATCCTTCTTTGCACCAGAAATAAGTTTTCGAAAATCTGGTTGCAATGTTGTTAGTGATAATCGAAGATCACCTCTTTTTTCAATATTAAGATGGCTACAAGTTTTTGATAAAAGTTTAAAAAAAATCAACTTATCCCAAATTTCATCAGATATGAATTTGGAAATGCTATAAACAGTCTCTAATTTTTTTAAAAGTGGTGAAAACTTATTTTTAATACTTTTTAATGGTTTTGGATTGAGCTGTTATATCACTTTGCATTTCAATGAGAAACTCTTGCAAAATATCTACTTCCCAAATAGATATATCACCCAATTTCGTATTGCTATTACCAGCAGATCACTGAATCGGAGATGAGTATCAGTGGACAATCAAGATTGATTACTAGCTGCTTGAAGTTTTTCTTATTTCCTGCCATTTCCCGCCACTTAATTGAACTTAAAGCTATGCGCTGTTGTCGTTTCGTGGTGAAACCGGACGGAATTCCCGGATATCGGATGCCTTTTTAGCAACACTGTAGAACTTTGTATGTTAGTTGGTACACCCGTAAAACTTGGGGTTTGAATTTCCCGCCACTTAATTGAACTTAACGCTCTGCGCTGTTGTCGTTTTGTGGTGAAACCGGATGGAATTCCCTGATATCGGATGCCTTTTCGCCAACACTGTAGAACTTCCAAGCTCCGCTGTTGCCATTTTATTCCCCAAGATTTAGAATATCCCGCCACTAAAATCCCCCTAGACTGACAGTTGGTGAAAATTTTGAGATGGAAATCCCCCAGGTTAAAAGTTCTTCACACCAAAATTGCCCAGATTTGAATTCTTTACACCAAAATCCCCCAGAATTTGAATTTCCCGCCACTAGATGGCGGCCATTTTGCGCGTACAGCGTTGCCATTTTCACTTCCGGTTTTCCGGGATTACTTCCTGGGCCCGTATCGGCTGTTCCCCTCTACTTCTGTCTACCCAGGCTACTTTTAGGATCCTCCTACAGCACCACATTTAGAATGCTACCAGTTTGTTTTCGTGTGTTCTTTTCCATGTCTAGGCTTCTACCCCATATAGTAATATAGAGAATATAGCGAATTCTCAGTACTAAACTAATGCCTCGATTACAGAATATTTTTATTTATTTGAGTGAATTCAGCTAGCTTTGGGTATTTCTATGAATGCTCAGCATTTTGGGTGATTTTCTAGGTATTACCTCTCTATGCGTGTCCCAGCCACATACAAGCTTTCGTTATCCGTTCGTAATGATCATGTATTTGGTTTTGGTCAGATTCATCTTCAGTCCGTAATTTTGGCAAACTATATTAAGGTGTATTTTTTGTAGTTCTACTATATTCTTTGCCAATACCACTGTCTACGACCCTTATGTTATTGATTATTTCTCCGTTAATAATAATGGTCTCTGAGCAGCCTGAAAAGTAGAGGAGACAGGACTCCACAAAGAATCTCGTCGGAGATTTCATCCTCGACCTTGATCCTAATCTTTAGGTGACACTAGTGTTTACTTATAATTCTAATGGTTAATTTTTCATGTTGCACTCTGTCAGACTTTTTTTAAATCAATAACATTAATCTGCTGATTCTTGTCCGACTTTGTCGTTGAAATCGCCTGAAACGAAAATAAAATTGTTCTTTCATGATTTTTTGTTGTTCTGAGAATAAACGTAAGTTGCTGATAAAACAACTCGACTTCGTCGTCATACTTGTTTAGTGTTGGAGAGTAAATTTGGATGATGTTGTAGGACAGTCTAATCATAATAACTCGTTCTGAGACTGGTGTAATAGTATATTACATAACTAGAGTTGTAAGCAGCAAATTATGCGCAAGTGAAAGATATTGCGTACGAGCCGCGCAGCGGCGAGTAACGTAATTTCACGAGCGCGTAATTGCGTTACAACTCGCGTTATGTACTATGCTTTACCTTCGACCTTACATTTATTCGCTTAAACTAAAGAAATATTGAAACTGCATCTTGTCTGGTTGACGTTTAAATTTGTATTAAATTTGCCGGTTATGGCAATGTAGGACGACTACTTACTAAGCAAACGAATTACCGTTCGAACAATTTTTCGTCGAATAATATGTTGTATTGTCCAATGCATTTATTGAACAAATTTAGGGATACGGATCGTTGTACTCACTCTGAAGTGTTAATCTACTAAGATACCATTGCGATGGAAGTACCAATAAGGCATAGCGTGGAGTTTATTGTGTCGGTTATTCTTTTAACCAATAAGTTGTATCTGACGTTTAAATGTCACTGTCACTTTTAATATTTAAAGACGAACAGACGAATGCAGGGGACTCGGCAGACGTTAATTGTAATTGGCTAATAAGTAAATAATATATAGCGAAGTACACAAGTTGTAATAATATTACAACTTATGCATTACATTTTACATTTATATATGCTCTATATACTTGTAATGGGTCGCTTACGATTGGTGAAAACAGTTCGGTAATTCATCAATTACGAAGTGGGAGTAGGTAAAACTAATTACCGCTTTGTCTGTTACTTTATCGATAGGGATCCCTACGCCGTACTGGGCCATCATTACAGAGAAGTATATGTGACCGTGTGTGGTTGTATATTTTCTCGATTACTCCTAATATGTTGATTTTCAGTCTCTCCATCTCCAGCACTACATTTTCTGGTTTCGCTGGCCAAAGTAGGCTTCTGTCATTCCATGTTGCAATTTTGAAGCGTAATGTAGGTTTACTTAATTTTTGGATTTGTTCAAAACCGTCCACCTCGGAAATCCGATCGTAGGACTATTTACTCCAAAAAATTTTGCTTTGGTAATTCTTGAGCACGGATATCCCCAGGATCTTTTCTGCAGTGATTTTCTTAGCCGTTGAACGTTTTTGTCTCTTCCGCCTTCAGGATCGATTTCTCAGTCCTAGGACACGTGGCTGCTCTTACTCTCTCTGGCTCCTCCATCCGAAGCTGTTGGCCAGAAAGAGGGATCTACCTATTCCGGTAGACACAGAGACAGAGTCTCTTTAGTTATCCAGCAGGGTGCATCAACCGCTCACAGCCCAATCAGCCGTAACGAAATATATATTTTTTATTCTTATCAAATATACATGTACTTTAATAAATAAAAGGCAAGAAAACGTTACGGGCAGCCCTGCATCCTCCAAAAAATTATATTCCTCGTCAATTGCGGAAATATATACCTCGAGATATACGAGGGTAGGCTGATAAGTAATGCCTCTATCTTCAAAACATGGCAGCACTGTCCTGGATACTAGCGTGATCTACAGACTCTCCTCTACCACTTCAGTTAAAGAGAAGTACTGATATATAACCATGGTACGAACATTCAGTGCTCCAGTCTTATATGTGATTTTGTGGCGTAAACATCGGACTCGGTCTTAACTGGTCTTATCCACCGATTGACCCATTAGTGACCCCTTTAGCGCTAGTCAGTGACCCCTGCCTTGGCGTGGCGCTGGGGCTCAAGTAAGTACAACTGTGAAACTGTTTAATCGATTCCCTGGGTTCTAATCGACCAGGTGCGTTGCTGCGAGCGCTTTGCCAGGGACCCCTGTGCCTCCCAATCAGTCTATCCACCCAAACGGTACAGAAAGTTGCCAAAGTCGGTCACAAGGTAACCTTGACACGTGGGAGTCCTTTACTAATACCAGTGTCTCTCTGTTACAGAACCCAATTGTTTACTACCGATCTGAGCTATGCCGGTAACAGTACTAGAAGTAAATGGTTGTGTTGTTGAAGAGTGAATAATGGAACGTGCAGTAGCTCAGATCTCCCGATTCAAGTAACGTGCTATCATTGGATTCATCACTGAAACATCAGAAGATGTAACTCCTAAGGTAACTGTTTTCGGTGATTGTGTAGATGTGAACACTGCGTCGTTGGGCCAATTAGTCAAAGGATACTGATGCATGAACAAGTGACTTGCGTGGCATGGAAGGAGTTGGACGTCCTGTGATAACAACCAATGAGTTTAACAGGGTATCAATTTAGACCTTTTGTAATTTTGACTTTCACGTTGTTTTTTATTCGCTTTGCTTTTCTCAGATATACGAGTATTAATTACTTTAATCTATTGCTGGATTTATTGCTAACTTCACATCCTTGAAGTTACATCAGTACGGATTCCAACTTATATTTCGCTTATTGTATAATCCTCACAATTTCGTTTAAGCAAGTTACTTACGAGAGACTGCATTCTCTGCGTGGGCAAGAACTACTGTCCTCATTGATTAACTTAAACATAGAGCCAGTCTCATTAATTATAACGAGGAGAGCTTTTTCTAACGAGCTATAGCCAACCTAGCTGAAAATTATCCTTAAAAAAAAGTTGATTGGCTACGTTATGAAATTGTATATAAAACTTTTTTGACTAATTGATTATCATTACTGGTTTGTTGACCATCAGTCATCATTTGCCCTGACCATGGGCGTGCCGTTAAAGTCGCAATGCCATCCGACGCTGCTTATATCCATGGTTTTACCAAAATTATTAATAGTTATTTTTCTATACCTTAATAACACCTATTAAAGAAAATAATATATTTATATAATAAATAAAACTATAATGAATTATACTGCTGTATAATTAGTCACACACTGCGAAGAATTACCTAATAAATCAGAAAATCATGAAAATAATTGGCACGACGGAAATATTAATTTAGTTCCAGTTCGTCTGCAGATTAAACGAGGCGTAAATATCAGAATTCCGACATTAATAATTAAAGCTAAGTTACGTGTATCACTCATAATGAAGTCACGCTTTAAGCCCCCCATTCGACGCACTTGAAGACGCCTGAACAAATCTCCCGTTCAGAAATTAATGGTAGAAACACAAATTTGCTATTTTAATTTTTGACACTAACGGACTATTTTAAAGGGGCTGCAGTTTTTTTTTAACCAGTTTCGATTCAGAATTAAAGTGGACAATTTAACTTGGCGATTATTTTTTAAATACTTTCCAAGAGGGCTTTGCGAAAAAATCCATCGCCGGTTGATTAAAAATTAATCAAGGCACGAGAATATGAAAAAGAAGAAATTTAATCGGCCTCGCATTTTAATATATTTTAGTCTATTCGAAAATTGCTTTCCGAGCGAATTTTTCTCGGATTTAATTCCCGGCAGCCGCGGCCCCTTTTCAGCCGCGCATTTAATTTATGCCCCCTCCAACGTTAATTGCATTTTTTTTTTGTAGCCGACCTCGCGCGCTTCCCTATTGAAAAGTAATAAACGTGCAAAAGTTATTTGTAAGAGGGTCGAACGCGGACGGCATTCGATTCGAACCCTGTTATCAAAAAGCAATGAATAACCATCCGCGAGACGCGGAAATTACGATAAAGAATTCGCATTCTGGATTTACCACACGCGAAATTTTCGCCGCGGATGAAAGGGTCGTGTTTATAATTAATTCCCGTCCCTTCCATTACGTCTGCCTTGATTTATGGACCGCGTTTTTATTCCCGCGTCGCCTTTTTCCGCGCCTTTATTTTATCTGGACCAAAGGGGCCTAATTCGGATAAAAGGCCGCAAACACGTCCACTAGAATAACTCTTATTAATTTCGTTACTGATAACTTCCATCAAGGGACGGATTTTTTTGTATCCAGGGGGTTAAGGGTAAAAATTAATACGTTAATTAAAAGGGCTTTAGCAAAAAAAAAATACTAAGTATGACTAATTGGAGCGGTTCGTGATGAAAAATGTTTTCCTACTTTCACGTGTAAAAAATTATAAAACTATATTTTTTAAAATATTAATTATTCAGAAGGAGAAAGTAATTAAAACGTCTTAATTGGAAGTTTAGAAACCGCCAAAACCTTGACACATCACGCCTTCCTTGGGTAAAATCCCCACGGGGATTAGGTAAAATGTTTGATGATTTAATTAAGGCCCAGTGTCGGATTTAATTAGGATTAGGCGCCTCCCATCCTCAGGTGTCCGAATCGTCCGAAACTTTCCTAATTACCCGTCGCCCCGTCGAGTTTCTTTTATTGCGGATTTACGGGCCGCAGTTATAAAACTATCGCAATTTAAGTCCCCGGGATTAATTGGGATGTATTACCCTGCGCACTTTTATCGCCCTAATGGAAACGTACGGCCGCATTTAAATTACAGGAAACTGCTCCAGATTTTGCCTTTTTGTTCAGTTCGTAGATTGCGAGGTGGATTTATGGACGGGAATTTATAGAGAAAAATTATCTCATATATTCTGATTCGTATGTCGGGAATCAATTTTTTTTCTCTCCTGCAAGTGCCGTAGCTGAATACAAGAATTGCATAAAACCTCGATTTTAGTGCTTGTTGTATTTAGTATTTGTAACTTAAATAAAAAAAAAACAAAGCTATTTTTGTCATTTAAGAATCAGTGTCACAGTTATTCTTTTCTGGATATAATTGATTAATATTTTAGGAAATCTAACTAGTTTTTCAAGCTCCGCTGCGCTGCGCCGTCGTCCGTGCGTGGCCTATTAAATTTGAACAAAGTTATCGGTGACGAGCGACGACTCCGCTGCGCTGCGCCGTCGTCTTTGCGTATCCCTTTAAAATTGACCAAAGTAACAGGTGACGAACGACGGCTCCGCTGCGCTGCGTCGCCGTCCCACGTAGCCTATTAGAATTGATCAAAAAAACCGGTGACGAACGACGGCTCCGCTGCGCTGCGCTGTGCCGTCGTTAGTGCGTGGCCTATTAAAATTAAGCAATTAAACTGTGCGCAGCCTATTAAAATTGAAGAAGGTAACAGGTGGCGAACGAATTTAAGGAAAAATAAAAATGAACTTTCACAAACCACACGCGTCGAGGAACTTCGGAAATGTAATCTGATGGTAACCCCAGTTTCTGAATCTGACATCTGTCAAATATGACAATGCACTATCAATGCATTTCTTAATTTGCTGTTTGGAAAGCACTCGGACGTTAACAGGATGAAGCTTATTTTTTTCATTAACTTTGGGCCTCTAAAAATTATTTGGTGAGCGTCTGAGAAGCGTATACACATTACAAACCAACATACAAACAAAATTTACGCCGCTACTGATAGGGGTTGTTTTGGTCTTTGGCACCCCGTTGCGGCTGGTGGGGCTCACGAGGTGACCGAAATGTTACCAAACTTTGGTGGTCTGCTTCAAATGGAACGCTTAATGATTTCCCAAAGTTTCACTGTTCTAACCCTCCCGGAAATTATTTTTTTTCGAAATTGATTTTCAGGGCAAAAATTTTCAAAGTTCAAAAACGACAATAATTTAAATATCCATATCTCGGTTAATAACCGGGCGATTTTAAAAATTCAAAGTTTGTTTTACGTACACACAATACCGCAATGATAATCCGTCGTTAGATTCGTGATTTCAAAAGGAATACAAAAATTCATTTTAAAACGATCGAAAATATTTACCGGCAAAATAAATAAAAGTTTAATGAATTTTTAAAATTAGGAGGACTCGGATCGAGAAATTTTATTTGAATTTTCTGTTGGGCTTAAGAAGGGCTTTCCGGTGGTGTAATCAGATTTCCGATCGGAGAAAAAAATTGTGCTAAATTTCGCTTCCCCCTTCCGTATAAAACGTCATATCTCGAAAACCACAAATCGGATCGAAAAGCTTTATTAGGATCTTTGATACGGATTACATCGGTGACTGATATACCGTCGTCAGAAGTTTAATTTTCTAAAAAAAAATCGCAAAATTCTTCGAAAAATTCTCGCAAAACAATCAAACATCGGCCGTAGATCGTAAACGGTGCGCCCCACGAAAAATATAGTTCTTATCTTTTCGACGCAAAATACTATTGCTAATGGCATGTCGTTTAAATTTCACGCGTGAGATAAAAAATGGCCGCTGTAGAATTTTTTTATTGAAATCGGGGGTGGTTTTATTTGAATAACTCCTTGGGGGTTGGAGATATCAAAAATATATAAGAGACATAAAATGTAGAGGGGAGTTAGTTCTACAAAACGGAGTAAGGGGAGGCGCGCCCTTTTTTTCCGGAAGCGTCCGAAATGTGATTTTTGAGAAAAACGCTTGAGGGGTTGCAACGGATTTTTTTACGGGAACGTACAATAGCAAGCGTTATGTCCCGATGCATTGGGGCTTTTTTAAGCCATATTTGAATCCTCCAAGTCAAAAAGCCTGGGAGGAGATAGGTTTGGCGCAAACCTCTGCATCGCAAAAAATCGATTTTCAAAAATTCACCCTCGTGTCTAAGGGTGAGTTGGAAAATCGCGGTTTTCACGGGACGTTTTCGGCTTTCAGGAAAAAAATAAATATTGTAAAAAAAAATTGTGGGGTTGGCAACACTTTTTTTGAGGGGGTAGTTAAAGGGGGTTGAAATTTTAATAGTCTTGAATTATTTGTGATTTTTGATAAAAATTTCAAATCGATATCTACAAGGGTTTTGAAAATATTTGAAAAAACGTAATTTAGGCCTTGAGCTTTTAGTATATATTAATAATAATAATAATAATTAACACGCGGAGGATCAGATGTGTGACTCAACAATTTAATCCATCTTTGGCACACGTGTAGGCCATGGCTAGGAGTGTAACAGGTGCAAGTAATAGGGCGCACTTTCCAGCCGTTTTCGTGAAAAACAATTTAATTTGTTATTTATTCGTACGTTTATATATAGTCACACATCTGATCCTCGCCTTGTAAGCGGAGAGTAATGTAAACAAAAACTGAAGCAGAAAATTTAATTTAATTTAAAAAAGGAACCCAAACAGCACGATTGCTCTAAGCGCAGGTAAACGTTAGTTGTGCGTTTGATTATATTTTTTAACCATTGTACTTACTTATTTGATTTATTTTGTAGGTACTCCTGCAATACAAACTTGAACGCCCATCAATGGCAAACTGTACAAGAAATACTGGAGCCTTGGAAGCGCAGACAAACAGAAGTAAATAAGTTCATTGGATGAGAATGTTGAGGTTTGTAGAAAAACACAAGAAGAAGAGAAGAAGAATGCGGATAGAAATAAAAACTAGAGTGCCTCAAAATCTTCTCACAAATCTTTGTGTATACAGTAGTTGGGTTCAGTATGAGAGATGTTGACGTTGGAGCAGTCTACGTGGGCAAAGACAGAAGTTTAGGAAAACGCCAAATCAACGCAACTTTAGAGGAGAAGTTAAATTTAGTTGCACAACACATAAAGTTTTAGTTTTAAGGTGTAATGGTAGAACAGTGTGTGCCTTGGCATACAACTGAATTACAACTTGTTTTTTTTCTTCCCTGAACAGAATATTGTGTGTATCTGCGTGTATTTCATAATTGAATATGTATGTTGATTTATTCTGTGTATGAGAAAAAAACATTTATTATTATTATTATTATTATTAAAATGATTCCCTACAATAGAAGCTCATTATTGTAGCAAAGAAGGTGTATTAACCTTTGCACGATGTAACGTTGGCGCAATGAAAGTGAGAAACCTGTGTTACGATATTTTTATACAAAAACTTTCCACGAGTTCTCTCCAAGTCTCTCCTTCGATGTACCTAAAAAGAACCAATGTTGTCTTGAAATGCCTACAGCAGGGGTCGCCAAACTTTTTTGATCATCGACCCCTATATAATTTTTCGAAATCTCCATCGACCCCCATAAAAGTAATTTTCAGTTAATAAAAAATAAAACTATTAGAGATGGGAAAAACTGCTACTTTTGAATCACGTTACTACCTGCTACTTTTTAATATCAGTGATTTTAAACTGTGACTATGATAACAAAAACATTGCAGAAAAAAAATATAACGAACGCAAGAAAAATTCCATATAAAATCATCCTCAATAGCCGAAGTATCGCTTATTTAAAATCAATTTGGTTTTTGTAAATTCAATAATTTTCAATAGAGATATGGATTTTTGAAAATTTTTGTTTTAATTTTCTGAGCACCTGAACAAAAACATCGCAGAAAAAAATATAAAAAAACGCAAGAAAATTCCATATAATATCATCCTCAATGGTCGAAGTATCACTTATTCAAAATCAATTTGGTTTTTGTAAATTCAATAATTTTCAATAGAGATATGGATTTTTCAAAATAATTGTTTGAATTTTCTGAGCACCTGAACAAAAACATCGCAGAAAAAAAATAAAAAAACGCAGGAAAAATTCCATAAAAAATTATCCTCAATGGCCGAAGCATCGCTTATTCAAAATCAATTAGGTTTTTGTAAATTCAATAATTTTCAATAGAGATATGGATTTTTGAAAATTTGTGTTTTAATTTTCTGAGCACCTGAACAAAAACATCGCAGAAAAAAAATATAAAAAACGCAGGAAAAATTCAATAAAAAAATCATCCTCAGTGGCCGAAGTATCGCTTATTCAAAATCAATTTGGTTTTTGTAAATTCAATAATTTTCAATAGAGATATGGATTTTTCAAAATAATTGTTTGAATTTTCTGAGCACCTGAACAGAAACATCGCAGAAAAAAATTAAAAAACGCAGGAAAAATTCCATAAAAACTCATCCTCAATGGCTGAAGTATCGCTTATTCAAAATCAATTTGGTTTTTGTAAATTCAAAAATTTTCAATAGAGATATGGATTTTTCAAAATTATTGTTTTAATTTTCTGAGCACCTGAACAAAAACATTGCAGAAAAATATATAAAAAACGCAAGAAAAATTCCATAAAAGATCATCCTCATCCTCAATGGCCGAAGTATCGCTTATTTAAAATCAATTTGGTTTTTGTAAATCCAATAATTTTCAATAGAGATATGGATTTTTCAAAATTATTGTTTGAATTTTCTGAGCACCTGAACAGAAACATCGCAGAAAAAATTTAAAAAAACGCAGGAAAAATTCCATAAAAATTCATCCTCAATGGCTGAAGTATCGCTTATTTAAAATCAATTTGGTTTTTGTAAATTCAAAAATTTTCAATAGAGATATGGATTTTTCAAAATTATTGTTTTAATTTTCTGAGCACCTGAACAAAAACATTACAGAAAAATATATAAAAAACGCAAGAAAAATTCCATAAAAGATCATCCTCATCCTCAATGGCCGAAGTATCGCTTATTTAAAATCAATTTGGTTTTTGTAAATCCAATAATTTTCAATAGAGATATGGATTTTTGAAAATTTTTGTTTTAATTTTCTGAGCACCTGAACAAAATCATCGCAGAAAAAAAATATAAAAAAAACGCAGGAAAAATTCCATAAAAAAGTCATCCTCAATGGCCCAAGTATCGCTTATTCAAAATCAATTTGGTTTTTGTAAATTCAATAATTTTCAATAGAGATATGGATTTTTGAAAATTTTTGTTTTAATTTTCTGAGCACCTGAACACAAACATCGTAGAAAAAAATATAAAAAACGCAGGAAAAATTCCATAAAAAATAATCCTCAATGGCCGAAGTATCGCTTACTCAAAATCAATTTGGATTTTGTAAATTCAATAACTTTCAATAGAGATATGGATTTTTGAAAATTTTTGTTTTAATTTTCTGAGCACCTAAACACAAACATCGCAGAAAAAAATATAAAAAACGCAGGATAAATTCCACAAAAAATCATCCTCAATGGCCGAAGCATCGCTTATTCAGAATCAATTTGGTTTTTGTAAATTCAATAATTTTCAACAGAGATATGGATTTTTGAAAATTGTTATTTTAATTTTTTGAGCACCTAAACAAGGAGGAGCATTTAGAGATTTCCGCAGTTTGGTGAATTGTTTTTATTTTTAATTTTCAGTTAATGAAGTTTGCAATCAATTAAAAATTGGTTTCGTGGTATTATTTCAAAATGTATGTTTAGATATTCGCACTGAATCTTAAATTAAAATGAATTTTGAGTCATTTTGGGTTTACCATTTGTAGAAATTGCTTTTATATGTTTGTTTTTTAGTCGATGAAAATCGTAATTTGAACATGAGCATAAGAGTAAATGGGAGTAAACAGTATTGAATATAAAATAATATGTAGAAATGCTATCCTCCATTGTCTTCTTACAATCACGTTTTTAGGTAACAGTTGTGATTTTAAGGAGCAATCACAGTGTAAGTCACAGTTTAAATATCAGTGATTTTAAGTAGCAGTGAAATAAACCTATTAGTAACAGTAACGACCTGTGATTTTTTAATACTAATAAAAAATCACAGGTACGTGAAATATCGTCCATCCCTAAAAACTATCTCTTAGGTTAGGTACTGTGTGTGAAATTGGTTAATTTTAATTTTAATTTCCCTCGAAACTCCACATTTAGTTTATTTCTGTACTTACAAGGGAACTAATCCAAGTGTTCCTCTCCGATTTTAATGGAATTTGGTGGATTTGTAGAGGGGGTCAAAATGTTCGATACGTATATTTTTGTTTCGGCTAAAAAATATGTTTAATGATTTTTTCTAAACGCGGAATCCAAATATATATTCATACATTTGCTCTAAATAAAACCTTTCCACTAAAAAGAAATTCGTGTTCACTAGCGGAAAATACGAAAATTGAGGTTTATAACTCCTTATATTTTTTTCATTTTTTTTTACACTTATTTTTTCCTTCGACCTCCCCGATTCGGATCGATTCCCATTCAACCACCTGGCTCAGATCGACCCCTACTTTTGTTAAATAGACCCCTGGGGATCCATATAGACCACTTTGGCGACCTCTGGCCTACAGTAACGAAATGGGCAAATGTGTCGAACCACTTGATTTCTGGGTCCATTTTTTCTTTTTACTTTTAAATGTGTTTCTGTTTCAGGCAGGAGAGCTGTTTGGTAAACAACAACATCGGGACAAATAACAAGAAGAAGAGGTGGTAGTGTAGGAACTGTTCGGACACACAAGAAGTCCTCGAAGATCTGCCAAGCGCCACAGCATTGCTCTAGGACCCACAATCTTTAAAACATTGCAAATTGGAAGTAAGCATTGTTGGTGGTGTTACTGTTTTGCAGCTGGAAATCTATATCCAGAAGCTGGTCCACATGGTAGCATAAAGTTTACAATGACTTCATTTAACTCATAACTGATATTTATCTTTCTCTGCAATACACCAGTCACATGCCACGAACACTCCCTTTGTAGGTTGTGAATCTGAATAGTTTCTTGTCGTTTCGAAGATGTTAATTGGACAAAGTACATTTCTTCTTTCTTATCACTGTGAGTCCACATATGTGTATTCTGGCTGGGGAAGTTTGGTTTGACCATACTTTTTTTGCAGGCGGAAAACTTCGGCCAACACGATGAGGGCCGTTGATGTGTACGATTTCACCATCCTTGTAGAATCTTCAGTATTCTGAATATCAAGTCATACATTATATAATAATTATATTTTTTTTTTCGTCTACCCTACTTCCGAGAGCTCGCAGCTGGCTCATAAGAGCCTAGTTGACTACTGGTTTAAATCAATCACTGAGGCTTGAACCTTGCACGGCCTACGATATTTCTCCACAAGCATAATTAATCCCGTTTTTTTTGCACGTGGTATACATTTTGCATTAGAGAGAGGTTTGATCTGTGATTTACGATTCACACCCGAAACAACACATCGGGAACACATTGTGTACGCGTGCGTTTATATGGATCCAAACAATGGCCTAGGCGAAAAAGCATCCGATCATCATCGCTCATCCACTTTGTTTGCGTCGAACAATCATCCATCTAGATGCCGAAAATTACGATATGCAACGGAACGGAATGGGGAACATAATCGAGCGTGTAAATCGGGAATAGCGTCGTCGTCTACGGGTTATTTACCGTACGCGCGCGGTCCCAGCTACAGTTAGGCCCATTGTGCCGCGGGGTCATTAAAAAAATCATTGTTCCAGCTACATTATCGATTGCGATACAATGGGCCGAATCGGTGCCCGTTTTCCCCTATTATTATTCAGCGCTCGAAAAAAGTTTTTGATTGATCTCTCGCGAACACCGCATGGGCGGCGTTCGACACTATCTGCGGAATCGAAACGGGCCGGCGTCGGGTGCCGGGTGTCGGGCCCGCGGGCTCGCGGCACAATGGTCCGCGTGTGGGCGCATCTTCGATTGCACACCTCGAAAATAACGGGTTTACAATTTACTGATTTTTGAGGGGGAAATTCAGAATACGCACTGGCATTGAAACTTGAATATTAAATTCAGAAAATCCGGATCAAGAAAATAGTTAATTTAATCTTGTGAATAAAACATTCATTTCGGTCCCTTTCGCGACTCCTGGTACACATATGTACCACTAAGTTTTATGTCAGGACTAAACACTTTTAATTCGGTTACATTTGGTTTATATGTGTACCATTTAGTTTTCTAATTCAATAGCATCTGCGTCGGCGCAAAATGTTATCATATGTTCACATTTGTTCACTTTATTCGAGCACGTTGAGTGACATACAGCATATTTAGTGAATGTTTTCATTGAAATTAAATTGAAAATTGAACACCAAGTAAGAGTTCTTTGTATGTTTATAAGGTAAGTGTAATTAAACTCAATAATTATTGTTTAAATGGTAACAATTGGGTGATTATTCTTGCATTCGACTATCTGGTACGTATGTGTACCGTTAGTCATATAAAGTGGTATACAGATCGAGTAAAGAACGTTTGGCACAGGCGGATTCCATGGGTGCGAGAGCGCTGGAAATAAGAGATACACACACTTTGAGTGGAAACAGGTACGAAGTCGCGTTCTTAGGAGAGATATAGGCGGCTCCTTATTGGACCTGCGCCTCGGGCACTGTTGCCCATCTAATCTAAGTATGATAACAAACAAAAATAATTTTGTCATTCTCTAAAGTGAACTCGTGCAGAAGAGTTACAAGACATAGCAGAAAATATGTTTTGTGACTCTAATGACAGTGATGATTCATATGAACCTTCTGATGAAGAATCTGAAACAAATGATCAATCTGACACCGACAACGCATCTTCTAATAAACAATCAGATATCCAACCGGAAAATGATGACCAAGTTGGAAAAGAAAACGAAGCTCTAGAAGACTTTGAAGACCCCTCTGGTTCTTCTATTTTATGGTTAAAACCAGATAAAAATTTTGTCTCTAAAAGGCAAATTTCTAGTAAACGCACTTGTACACTAGCCTCCGATATACAGGCTAAGACGCCGTATGAATGTTTTAAAAATATTTTTCCACATTCTTTATATTTGTACATTTCTCAGTGTACAAATGAAAGAATTCATAAACAAACAAGTAGGAACGCTCGCTTGAAAGAAACAGATAGAGGGGAACTGCAAGTTGTGCTTGGGTGCATGCTAGTAATGTGTTACGACCATATTCCCCAACGAAGCGATTACTGGTCCACTCATCAGCAATACAAAATGCTATAGCTCGTGATCGATTCAAAATCATTTAATCAAAAATGTATTTTGCATTACCAACCAAACCTGCAGAATGCTCCAAAACATACTATATTGATGATGTAGTACATTGCTTGAAAGCTACGTTCCAGAAATGCCGTCAGGATAGTAGCTTTCAACGCATAGATGAATATATGACTAAGTTCAAAGGACGTTCATCTTTGAAGCAGTATATGCCACAAAAGCCTGTAAAGAGGAGAATTAAGTTGTGGCTTAGATCAGATTCTTCTACCGGATATACATATGATTTTAATATTTACACAGGCCGTAAACTGAACGTCTAGAAGGAACTCTTGGTGAACGTGTAGTGAAAAAACTAATTTCTACAGCTAAAGAGAAAGATATTACTTTTTGTTTTGATCGCTTTTTTACTTCGATCAATCTACTACAGAATATAGATTATGCAGCAGTAGGAACTTATAACCAAAATAGAAAAAATGTACTTAAAATCAAGGACACATTGAAAAGAGGTAAATATGTGTTTCAGTGCAGCAAAGATGGACTGATGTTTGTGAAATGGCTAGACACAAAAGTGGTCCTTATGTTGAGCAATTGCCATAATGCTAATGTTATGTCCGAGAATAAAACTTTGAAAGATGGCTCCAAAATCAGTGTCCTTGTCCAGAAATAGTTGAATCATATAAAGAGATTATGGGAGGAGTTGATTTGGCGGACCAGATGATGGGATTACACGAACTAGATCGCAAATCAAACAAATGGTGGAAGAAAGTGTTCTATCGTCTGCTTATGATGGCAGTCGTAAACGCATGGATTATCTATAAAGAAAATATTAAGAAAAAAATTCATTCCCTGCAATTTTTAGTGCCCCTGGCAGAAGAAATGATAGCTGAAGGAAGAAAAACAGCAATTGTCCGACGTTTATCGAAGAAGGGAAGACCATCTGAAAAGACAGCGGCTCGAACAAGTATCCTTACATCTTCCCGTGGGAGGTACGACGAGAAGAAGATGCAAAAGGTGCGCTGAAAATAAAACCCAAAAACGTACAAAGACAATTTGTCAAGAATATGACATTCCGCTATGCACTAAATGTTTTGCAATATATCATTCTTAAAATATTTTTTCGCGGATTGATATGAAATGTAAGAATTTTCGGACTGCTTTTAGGTCGTGAAATATCACTTTTTAAGCTTTAAAAATGCTTATTTATGCCTAGGCTGTAAAAGTAATGAGCCAATCAAGTGAGACTACGTCACGTTATTTCGCCAATCAGATGTGACACCGCGTCGACCAATAGAAGCCGCAAGGAAATTTGTTTGACATTACAATGTATTTTTCGCTTCATTGAGAGTTGCCTTCAAATTTCCCGTACCCGAAAGTCCAAAAAAAGGTTCCCCGAAGTTTTAATAACACCGCGTGTGATTTCCCCGACCTCCATGCGAGTCCCTAAGTTATCCACGCACAAAAATCGAGTCGCCGAACGGTGGCGAAATTTGTTTGTCGTGACCGGCTCCTAGCGGCCCGGCATTTGACGTTTAAACGTCGTCGACCGGCGCACTTATTTCCTGGCACAGTAGAACGAGAGACTTTCCTTCGGATGTTGCCTGTGAAAGCCCAATAACGGCTTCTGAGAAGTATTAACAACCCCGCGTAAGTTTTCTCCGAGCACCGTGTGTTTACCTAACTTTCCCATGTAATGGAACCCGAGCAGCAATCGGAAAAATGATCGAAAAGGATTTGGAGGTTACGTATTATGTAAGTTTTATTTCAATTTAATCATTGAACAATAATAATATGAACATAATGACTTTAATATTTGTAATCGTATAGAAATGTGTGTGATACCAACAAAGTGCATTTTATTGAGTTCCTGAATTCCTGAGTCAAAATGTATCACAAAGTAATGGCTTCTACCATCAGCCATATTAGTAATGAAATGTATTGAAGAGTTTTACTCGAAATGATTATACGGTCCGTCCGTTTTAAATATTCATTGCACATCACTTATGAAATCATGATCATTGTGATTATAAATGATTACATCACACACACCATCAAAATGCGGACACCACAATATCTATTGTAAATGTCAATTTTTGTTTTACTTGGGTACCACGAAATTTTTACAAAGCTACCTGCGATATGTTGATAGAATTAAATATATTGAAAATTATTGCATTGCATGTTATTAATAATGTCTCCTGAACAATCCGTGAAAAAATTATGTGTTTAACTCGGCAATAAAGCAGATTTCCTGACTTGGCTGGATTCACAGCCTCGCTCGCAAGCTCGCTCGTCGGTAAAACTCCAGCCGCGTCCGCAAATCTGTCACTTTATTGCCTTGTTAAACAAATAACTATTATATCATATACAATAAAAATATTTAATAATTTTCAAACAAAAAAGTACCAATGTATTTTAGTATAATTTACTTTTGTTTTTTATTTATTGGTTCATCAATTTTATCTATTTGTTATTTATTATTTTGAAATAAAGGGTTGCGCAGTCAAACCGCACTATTTAGAAGTAATAAAAAAGTTTTGAATTCCGATATTCCCATAAAAAATCATAATAGCTCAGATATAGCGATCGTAGCGGCCACAGATTATCCCCATTCCTACTGATGATGCGGTTCGGGTAAAGCTTCGTTTCTCCATCTTGTTGGAAATAAGTGTTGTCATTCACAGGAAATCGCCAAACTGCTAGAATGAGAAACGTTTGTTTGCAGCATTTGCACGGCCATCATAATCATCAAATCATCAGTTGAATAAATGTTTAGTTCATTGAACTGCTAATTTTAGATCGAAGTAGAGTGCACAGAAGTGGCCAACTGTTTCTCCTGAATTGAACTCAATTATATTATTCTCGAACCACCTTTTTGATAATTGTTGGGCAATATCACATCGCATTAAAATTTGTTCCTGATTTTCAACATGGCTAATTAAAGTAGTATTATCTGCATACAAAACAACATCTGATTAAGTTATGTGTTTAGGAAGGTCATTAATATGCAGGATAAATAGTATTCTTTACAATGAGCAATGGGGAACCTCAACACCATGTTGTTTGGGGCGGCCTGTTGGTGTAGTGGGTACAGGCGAGCGCTTGTGCCGGTTGCACCGCGTGCCGTGTGGGTTCGAATCCCAGCTCAGGCGAAAGATTTTTCGGGGATCGAGAAGTATTCGGTCGGGTCCATGGTTGTTGTGTATACGTCTGACATTATTCATTTATTCATTTGTTCATTTATTCGCCCAAATTTGTATATATAAATAGTAGCCGCCTTGAGCTGGCCATATGGACACCATGTTGCAGAATGTTCACGTTGAAGAGGATAGGACGTAATTTTTAGACGTTATTAATTTAGATTACAGATTCTTAAAATGCAAGTTGGAACTGTTTTAATTTATTTTATTTATTTATTATTTATTTATGTGTTTTTAAAACTTAATTTCTTTTTGTATCACCCTGTACAATTCTATCCTACCGGAATAACAATTACGCGGTTATATTTGAATATTCATAAATCTCAACATCTGGAAATATGATTAAATTCAGCCCGCATCCCTCTTAAAAACGTTAAACCCCTTTTACAAACCGCGTATTCCCAATCCGCATATCTCGAGCATGGGGGAATACTTTCATTAGATGTAGTGGTTAATTTCCTCCGAAATACGCCCAGATTTCTGCGTAAACTCATAAATGTCATGAATATAGAATTAGGCACCCTTCCACATACAGAAATATTCAACGTACGCCCCTTGTTTCAGCGAAAAATTAATACGTAATGATCAAAAGCAATTATCCTCGAATCCATAAAATGCATTATTTCTTGTTACCAAGAAATGCTGTAGTAAGTTATTATATTTATTGGATGCTTATAATTAAGAAATTTTCTTTTTTCGGTTTTTAACATTCTTGATTTTTTTTGGAGCGCGCCGCTGCATGATTTTAATTTTGCACTTTCTGTTGAAATCTTTGATATGAATTGTCAATCCTTGAAATAATCCCAATTGCAATTTTTAAGAGTAAGATCCTCTCGCAAAAATTTGGAATCTGGCTTATCTAAAAATACAATTTTTATACTAATGGTTTCATGCATTTTATTTTTTGTTTGTTTTTTGGGCATTTATAACTTAAATACAGACCTGTATGCACCATCTGACAACACATATTGAAGTGTAATTGCCCAAGAGCAGTGATAATTATGAAATGCCGTCGGGCAGTTTCTACTAAGTAAGCCGATTGAGAACATGAACACCAAGGATTTATCATTGCTCGAGGGCAATTCGGTCAGATAATTTCTGACATCAGAAATTATCAGGTTATACCTACTTCAAAATAATACAATGTTGGTTGCATACTCAAAATACCACACCCGGCATGAAAAGTGACATAATTCAAACAATGCATTAATTAATATTAGAAATTCATTTAAGCAAGTGCATGGGTTACATAACCACAGAATATTGATAAGTAGCGAGTACACCGAGCAAACCGATTGAATGTACTTCGCCACTTTTCAATATTCTGTAGTTGTATAACCCTCTGTACCTGTTCACGTTAATCAATTTCCTACCCTCATTCCAATTATACAATATAGTAGCTAGAAATGCAACCGTTTCTGTATTTTGTATCATTTAAAAATGATCGTCAAAGACGTTCTATTATGTTTATATAAATGCCAACTTGTATATACATTATAATAAATAATCGTGGTTAAAAACATTGTAAATATTAGATTTAATCGACATTATTATAACATTTAAAATTAGTCATATAGGTTTAAAAATTAAAATTAACTTGGTTTGTTTCGCGAATAAAAACCAAGTGAATTTTAATTTTTAAACCTATATTAACATAATGTTTCATCAAGTGATCAATGAGAAACACGTATATGACATAAAATTAGTCATCTTCGTTAACTAACACCAGACTATACATTATCGTAGCGATGTAATAATGTGCTCTTAAAGTGTGGGTTTCAAGGCCACATCATAGAAATGAGAAATCGATAAAGGTGTGAGGAATAAATGTACTCACCTCTACGCCGGAGAAAAGTGGAACAACCCCATGGTCTTGTGCGTAAACGGTTAGCCAGTAATGGGCCTTAGTCTCGTAATCTAGCACGGAGAGGGTGCGTATCACTCCTGCAAAGAAATAAAAAAATACATTAGTATAGTTATTTACATAAAATTATAGTATAACATAACAATGCATCAAAAAAAAATAAAACAAAATAGGGGAGGTTGAAATAATCCACTAATAGTGGTGGGATTATTTGAATGACGATAATTCGATTATAAGGTACAATTTTTTGTCAAAATTATAAGGATTTGTCATTGAACGAGGTGTATTCGGTTATATAATTTTTATTTCAGAATAAAAATAAACATATGTTGACCGACTCACTGTTTTCTCTCCCGAAACGCAACCATTTTCATTGACTATCGGACGCATGACACGTGTAGATAGATTTAGATTGACTTGAATTGATTGAGGTGATAAGCTCCCGTCATCAGAATGCGATAAACTCCCGTCGTTAGGTAAACAGTATAAGCAAATTCTCTTTTGGTTCCCCTCAGCCGCTTTGTGATATCATAAAAATTGACTAAAATCGCTTCTTAACAATTTAAGAATTATTTGAAAGCCTGTACTTCCGGTTACTTTGAGGTACAAACAATTTAAGAAGAGGTATAAACGGGTGCGCTTTGGAATATCTTTAAAATTGACTAAAATCGCCTCTTAACAATTTTATTTTTAAAGCCTGTACTTTCGGTTCCTTTAAAGTACAAACAATTTAAAAAGAGGGATGAATGCGTACAAACGATTCTCTTTCGGTTCCTCTTGGCCGCTTTGTTAAATCTTAAAAATTGACAAAATCGCCTCTTAAGAATTTACAACCCCTTTGAGGTACAAACAATTTAAAAATAGGTACAAACTGGTTCAAACGATTCTCTTTTCAATTGAAAATTTAAATTTAAATATGTGAAAGTTGGGCGCTGGCCATTTTTTTATTGTTTAATAACTAATTTTCAAAAATTCATAACTAACATAAATATTGACTAAGTTTAAAAAATCAAGATTCATTTTAAAGGTAAATGTATTATGATTGCATCAGAGTGTTTTTTTTATGGAATTCAATCATAACGCTATGTTTTTTTTTCTAGCTTTTCCTTGTTTAAAAATTCGTTTTTCAAAATTGAAAAATGGGACATATTTTCAAAAATTAAGGTTAGTTTTAAAGGAAGATACATTTGTTATTTATCCATGTTACAGTTTTCTTTCTGAACGCATCTTTTGCATATTTCTACACCCTGTAAGTTTAACTTTTTTTTTATATCTGTTATGACTTGAAACCACTTATTTATATTATGTATATTGACCTGTCTAAACCCATTGTTATTGGCACATTAAATAAATTAAATTAAATAGATGTTTTGTGAATATAGGAAACAAAAATCGATTTTTGTCTTCAACAACTTTAAATATTAATTTTCAAAAATTAATCTCATGCAAAAATTGACACATTTTCAAAAGTCTAAGATGATTCTAGGGCGGCCCGTTGGTGTAGTGGGTACAGGCGAGCGCCAGTGCCGGTTGCACCGCGTGCCGTGTGGGTTCGAATCCCAGCCCGGACGAAAGATTTTTCGGGGATCGAGAAGTATTCGGTCGGGTCCATGGTTGTTGTGTATACGTCTGACATTATTCATTTATTCATTTGTTCATTTAATCATCCCAAAATTAAAATTACAATATTACAAATTCGATGTGACTGAATGGCTCATGCCAAAAAGTAAAAAAAAAAAAATAAGTTGATTCTAAAGGCAGATGTTCTGTGAATATACTTGATATAAAATTTTTGAGAAATTCTATATCAGTTTTTTTTTGTTCGACAACTTAAAACGTTAATTTTCAAAAAATCATAACTTACGGAAAAAGTGACGCATTTTCAAAAATTGCAGTAAGTTTTAAAGGCCTTTAAAGTTTTGTGAGTGTATTATAAAATTGTTTTTTTATTCAAGTTTTCGACAACTTTAAATATTAATTTTCAAAAATTCATAACACGCATTTTCAAAACTCAAAGTTAATTTTAAAGGTAAATATATTATGACTGCATTAAACGTTTTCAATCATATCAGTTTTTTTTTTCTATTTTTTCTTTGTTCAAAAATTCGACAAATTAAAAAAACATCATTTTAAACCTTTATCACTTACGCATTTTCAAAAATTAAAGATAATTCAGATGTTTTGTGAATATACATTTATTTTTTATTTTTGTTAAATTCTAGCATATCATGTAATAAATCAAGTGTCGGAAATGACCATTTTTGACTGTCAAAAATGCCAATTTTCAACTGCCAAAAATGCCAATTTTCAACTACCAAAAAGGCCAATTTTCAAGTGTCGGAAACGACCATTTTTAACTGCCAAAAATGACTATTTTCAACTGCCCAAAATGACAATGTCAACTGCCAAAAAGGCCAATTTTCAACTGCAAAAAATGCCAATTTTAAAGTGTCGAAAACGACCATTTTAAGCTGCCAAAAATGAAAATTTTGAACTGCCAAAAGAGCCAATTTTCAACTGCCAAAAAGGCGAATTTTCAAGTGTCGGCAATGACCATTTTTAACTGCCAAATGTGACAATTTTTAAATGCCAAAAGTGACAATTTTTAACTGCCAAAAAATGACAATTTTCAACTGCTAAAAATGACAATTTTCAACTGGCAAAAAGACCAAGTTTCAAGTGTCGGAAACGACGATTTTTAACTGCCAAAAAAGGCGAATTTTCAAGTGTCGGCAACGACCATTTTTAACAGCCAAAAGTGACAATTTTTAACTGCCTAAAGTGACAATTTTTAACTGCCAAAAAATGCCAATTTTCAACTGCTAAAAATGACAATTTTCAACTTGCAAAAAGGCCAAGTTTCAAGTGTCAGAAACGACGATTTTTAACTGCTAAAAATGACAATTTTTAACTGCTAAAAAGGCGAATTTTCAAGTGTCGGCAACGACCATTTTTAACTGCCAAAAGTGACAATTTTTAACTGCCTAAAGTGACAATTTTTAACTGCCAAAAAATACCAATTTTTAACTACCAAAAAGGCCAATTCTCAAGTGTCGGAAACGACGATGTTTAACTACCAAAAATGACAATTTTTAACTGCCAAAAAGGCGAATTTTCAAGTGTCGGCAACGACCATTTTTAACTACCGAAAGTGACAATTTTTAACTGCCAAAAAATGACAATTTTCAACTGCTAAAAATGACAATTTTTAACTGGCAAAAAGGCCAAGTTTCAAGTGTCGGAAATGACCATTTTAAGCTGCCAAAAATGGACAATTTTCAACTGCAAAAAAGGGAAATTTTCAAGTGTTGGCAACGACCATTTTTAACTGATAAAAATGACAATTTTTAACTGCCAAAAATGACAATTTCAACTGCCAAAAATGACAATTTAAAACCCAAAAAAGAACACATTTAAAAAAAATAAAGTTTTTTTTGAAGGTACATAAGTGTGTTATGATAGCATTGGACTTTTTAAAGAATTCAATCATATCGATATTTTTTTATTTTTCTATTTTTTCTTTGTTCAAATATTTCGACCAATTTTCAAAAACTCATAACACGCAGAAATTGGCAGAGTTAGTTAGTTTTAAAGGTAAATGTTTTGTAAAGATATCAACATTTTTGAGGAATTAGTATTATATCAGTATTTATTTTTTTGCCAAAATATTAATTTTTAAAAATTAATAACTCGCGCAAAAATCGACTCAATTTCAAAAATCAAGGTTAATTTTAAAGGTAAATGTATTATGATTTCATCAGAGTGTTTTAGGAATTCAATTATATCGATACGATTTTTTTTTCTAGTTTTTCCTTGTAAAATTATTTGACTACTTAAAAATTTATTTAAAAAAATTAATAACTCAAAAATCAAAATTTATGTTAAATCTTGTAGATATATTAAAAATTTAGAGCATTTGAGTATTTATATTCTCTAAATTTGTTCAACTTATATGCATATAATTATTATAATACTTGTATCTCTAATTTAGTCGACTTGTGTAAACTAATGTAAAAGCACTAATAAATCTAATCTAATCTAATCTAAAGTGTTTATATGAAATAACCAATTTAAAAATTGCCTTCTCGGTTTCTTTGCAAATATATCCGAAACTATTGGTCCTAGCGATTTGGTTTGACATGAATATTTCTTAATATTTTTACTTTCTCTGTTACGAAGTACGAGAAAGAATTGTGACCTCGAAAATTTTTTCAATTTTTTTTTGCGGAAAAAATCCGATTTGAGGTCCCTAGAGGTGATTCCAAAAATTTCTGGGAAAAAAATGTGTCTGTGTGTGTCTGTAGGTGTGCGTAGGTTTCTGTATATTTGTGGCGACTTGTGTGTGAATCAGCCTGAACTGTGGCAAATTCTCAAATTGTGGCAACTAACATACGATGCCACAATTTTAAACTGAAATCTTAATTTTGAATAATTCTACCGATTTTTTCCCGACTATATATATTTTCCCGACTACACTCTAGTGCAAAAAAATATAATTTATATGAAATGCAGCGATAACATCGCACAAAAATTCAGTTTACTTCACAAGAAGTCGATCTTTCAAAATAATTTTGGTTTTTGAATGTGCAGCAATTTTCAGTCGAGTTAAGAATTTTTTTCAATGACGAATTCTCCAGCGCCAAAAAAATAAAAAAATATATAAAACGCGGGAATAAGATTTAAAAAAAATTAAAATCACTTCAAAAGACGTCAATCATTCAAAATTATTTTGGCCTTTGAATGTTCAGCATTTATCAGTCGAGTTACGAATTTTTGAAAATTTATTTTATTTAATAACGAATTCTCTAGCGCAAAAAATTAAAAATCAATATGAAATGCGGGAAAACAATTCCACAAAAATTCAAATCCTTTCACAAGACGTCGATCTTTTGAAATCATTTGGGTTTTTGAATATGTAGCAATTTTCAGTCGAGTTCTGAATTTTTGAAAATATATTTTTTTCAGAGACGCACACTCGAATGCAAAATATTAAAAATTAATTTGAAACGCAGGGATAAAATCCTTCAAACATTCAGCTCACTTTACAAGACGTCGATCTTTCAAAATAATTTTGATTTTTGAATGTGTAGCAACTTTCAGTCGAGTTATGAATTTTTGAAAATGAATGCAGAATAAATAAAAGTTAATATGAAAGGCAGGGATAAAATCCTACAGAAATTCAGTTTACTTCACAAGACGTCGATCTTTTAAAATAATTTAGGTTTTTGAATCTACAGCAATTTTCAGTCGAGTTATGATTTTTGAAAATGTATTTTTTCAATGACGCACACTTGAGAGCAAAACATTAAAAATGAATATGAAACGCAGGGATAAAATTCTACAACAATTCAGTTCACTTGACAAGACGTCGATTTCTCGAAATCATTTTGGTTTTTGAATATGCAACAATTTTGAGTCGAGTTACGAAATTTAAAAAAAATATTTTTTTTCAATATCGAACTCTCGGGAGCAAAAAATTCAAAAATAATATAAAACGAGGAAAAAAAGTTCTACAAAAATTTAAATCACTTCACTAGACGTCTATCTTTGAAAACCATTATAGTTTTTGAATGTGCTTCAATCTTCAGTCAAGTTGAATTTTTGAATTTTTTTCGAGCTCTCGGTAGCAAAAAATTTAAATATAATATGAAACGCGGGAAAAGAGTTCTACAAAAATTCAAATCACTTCACATGACGGCGATCTTAGTTTTTGAATATGCTGCAATTTTCAGTCTAGTTATGAATTTTTGAAAATGTATTTTTTTCAATGACGCACACTCGAGTGCAAAAAATTAAAAATTAATATGAACCAAAGGGATCAAATCCCCCATCCCCAAAAAAAAATTGTTTGCTTCACAAGACATCAATCTTCCAAGATAATTTTGGTTTTTTAATGTACAGCAATTTTCAGTCGAGTCATGAATTTTTGAAAATGATTTTTTTTAATGAGGAACGCTCGAAGGCAAAAAAATACAAATTAATATCGGGTGCGACAATATTCTTTTTGTAATAACTTTGTTTATATGGAGGGTAAAGCAAAATTGACCACATATTCGGAAGTAGCGCGGAAAGGCGCAGCGAAAGGGCAGCATCTAAACGAAAGCGCCACAATTGAGGCTTATTCATGGGTTGCCACAAATTTTGAGAGACGTGTAAAGGTGTGTGTGTGTGTCTGAGCGCTGTATCTCAAAAACTAATAGAGCAATTGATATGAAACTGAAGACTTATTCGACAATCCGAAGAACTGAAAAGCTTTTGGTAAAATTCCATATACCGGAAGTGGGTGTTTATACAGGGTGAGGTAATTTATTAATAAAATAATGGTTGTGGCCGAACGGCTTATCCGAATTCTTTTCAAAAATCTTTACTTGAAAAAATATCTAATCATTTGCAACTTTTACTAAAAACTAATATGGTGTATGATAGTATCTATTGATAAATTTTAATATTATCTAGTTGAGCTATTGATGTGTATAATTTAAATGTGTTTTAGTAAATGATTACCGCATGATTGCAGCGTGTAATAGAAATTTCGCAGTTGAGTGTATTATTGTTAAATTTGCTTGGTGGCGATTGTGCGGTACATCCGGAATGCATGGGAGCTTTGATGCAGTCCCACGAAAAGGGTTTATTTCCAGGGCACGCATTAAATTCCATCAACGGCTTGTTATTAAATAAACAAATGTTCTGCGATTTAAACGCAAATTCTGTCCCGATGAATAAATTAACACGCGGCGGCGGGTAATTGGATTCGGACGCATTATGCTCCGTCAGAATATTTCTCGATTATTATTACGCGCGTCTCCCATAATTAATTAGTCCGCGTTAAATTTCAATTAATAATTACGGCCGTGCAGTAATATTGCATTAATTTATGTGTCGTGTAAACACCGTCGGAATTATCACTATGTGGATTTAAAATAATAAGCTGGGCTCGGCTCGTGCTTTCTATACTAATAAATAATGTCTCGACTGAACGGAATTACTCATTCTAATTAACAATAGTGTGCACTAAACTCAATAATTAATTACAGCGGTTATGCGGCTCCTGTGTACTGTGTAGATTTCATGTATATATTCTGCGTAAGGACATCAGCATGCACCCTTAAATTATTTCTATTCATTAATTATCCTGGATGTAAAACGTCCTTGTAGTTCTGCTCACTGGTAATAAATGTATTTCAGAGACATTAAATTAATACAGCATAAGAAATTCGAATATTACTAATAGATAGTACAGTGTGTTTCAATAAGAAAATAATCGCAGTCGCCTATGAATTGAAATGCACATGTATCTGATGATTTGCATGAATTTAACACAATTTATTTCTCTAAATACGTTAAAGTGTAGAATTCATCATCTTTAAAGCGGCCCTTACACGTTCATTAATAGTGACATTACTTTATCAGAATGACATTAATAATTATCGTGTAACGTCGACAAAGTTGGAATGACGGGGGGCGAATGATGCGAATCCGAATTTTCTGATCTCGGCACATCATTTACTGTCATTACTGGTAATGCCATTATTAATGACCGTGTAAGGGCCGCATAAGAATCGGTCAAAATCTAAAAAATATTTCTAGTTTTATCTAACCGTGAAAATCTGATAATTGCAAATTGTTATCAGTATATCAACATTAAACTTGACACTTTGGAATTTATATTTTTTATATCTTGTAGATAATTGGAGTCAGACAAAACTACGCAACACTCAACGCCATTTCTAGAAATTCGACTGAATTACACGCACGCAAAATTTGAATACGCGTATTAGATTAATGCAGAATCTGTGTAAATTCAGTTACCAATTAATTCCCCCCTCAATTAATAATTAGCTCAACTATTCCTAGAAATATGAATTTCGATATTGAGGCGGATGCAAATTACTTCGGCTCAGTTTGATTCCTTCGCATTTCCGGCGGCAACGATAAGTTACTGTTTCGTAATTGCGTCTAATATCATGCGTGCAATAGTGCGAATCCGACACGCGATAGTTGCCGATGGGAACGATTAAACTGGGTTTCCGAATTATCAGCTCACGCATAAACTTATATGCGAGTAAATTAATTACGAAATTGTGAATCGATCTGAGGTGTGTTTCATAGAGATAAATTGAAAATGTTTCGATTGATGTTTCTAGCTGTAAACATTACTGGAAAACAATTAAATCAATACGTGGAAAGTTCTACATAGTTATCCTTTAGACCTTACAGGTTATTATAAGCCACACTCGGGTGGCTGTCATGATACACTGGAGGAAAAAAAATTAAACACTTAAAATTCGTGAAATTTCGACCATTTTCAAACTCGGCGAATTTTCAATCGATTTTGATGAATCTTGAGGGCGAAAAACTTTGAAGTGTCTTCTTTAAAGTCATGCATGCGAACTTAAGCGTAACCCCTTCCGCCCCCTCTAGCACCCCTGTGAAAAAAAAATATTTTTCAGGAAACCATGTCCAACTTTGACGATGTCGTTGGAAAAATTTTGTCGACTCGATCCACCATAAAGGCATTAAAATTTGATAAATTCCCTATGCAGGACTCGAAGAACGAAGTTCCTGCGACGATTTGGAAAAGGTTTTTTGCACATAACTCAGCGACTTTTCAACCAAACTTGATGATTCTTTCGGGAAAATATCTCATTTTGGCACTACTTTAAGGGGGTAAACTCAGATTGGAATGATCCCTTTTCGAACCGTTCAACCCGCGCTATTTTCTAGTTATTTCAATTCCTTGTTGTTTTATTTCAAGTATATTTCTATTAAGGACATAAATATTCCATAAACAAATTGTTTTATCGAAAACGCCGATTTTTTTATAGATAATGATAAATACAATTGAATAACTTTATAATAGTAACAGTTTAAATTACACGAGTAGTATTATTTTACAGATTTGTTTGAAGAACTTTGCACCATTCATCAATTACGAAAAAAAAATCTTTATCCGTTAGGAACTACGTGCAAATATTGCAGTCGTGAAAATCTTTTTAAAAATGTTGTTTTAACGGAAATTTCCGTCGTGAGGTCACTAGAGGCGATTTCAACGATTTCTGAAAAAAAATGTGTGTATGTGTGTGACTGTTCGTATCTTCAAAACCAATATAGAAATTAATATAAAACTTTAAAGACAAGCCTCAAAAATGGACATTTAAAATATTATTTAAATTATATAACTATTATACAATCAAATCAAAGAAAGCAACACAATGACCACATCACTTTTTTTTCGTAAAACATAGATTTATTTAGAGTAGCCATAAAAATAATTTAGTTACCAGTAGATGTGTAGAAAATTCAATTTTGTGTATCTCTTATTTGGAGTATTTATTGATTTTAATCCCCATTTTTTAAACAACATAAAATTATCAAAAACTTTTTCGATTTTTGAACTTTGCGGTGATTATCTAGAAAACTAAATAATTAACAAGCTTTGATTTTTTCTAGAATATTAAAGCCCAACTATTCCTGCATAATACTGTAAAAGTTGGAAGTATGCATTTATTTCAAGTTTTAAATACCCAACGCTTTTAATGATTTTTGAACGTTAAAAATGGCAATTTTTTTGGGTTTGACGGTGATTATCCAGAAAATTAAATAACTAACATGCGTTGATTTTTCCAGAATAATAAACCCCAATTATTGATGATAAAAGTTGAAAGTCTGCATTTAATTCAGGTTTTTGAAAAGTTAACGATTTTCTTGCGTTTTGATTCTTGAAAATAACATTTTTTTGGTTTATTCTAGAAAACTAAATAATTAACATGCTTCGATTATTCCAGAATATAAAATCTCAATTATTCATCAATAATGTTATGTTAAGTTGAAAGTCGGTATTCGACTAGGTTTTTGAAAAATCACCTCTTCTCGATTTCTGAGTTGAAAATGTTCAATTTTGCGTGTGATCGCGATTATCTGATTAACGGGCGTAAATATTTGTTTGTATTAATGCATTGGTTATGAATTATGTGAAAGTTTAAACTCTGAATTTATTCCTGGTTTTGAATAATCGTCGTTTTTTTTTTAAATATTCAAACGCTTAAAATATTAAAAAAAATTGAGCTTAACGGTGATTAGAAAACAAAATAATCAGCAAATTCTTATTTTTTGCGAATATGAAATCCCAATTGTGTGCCAATAATGCTGATAAAGTTAGAAATCTACGTTTAGGTCAATATTCTACATTAAAATACTTTTTCGATTTTTGAGCGTTGAAAACGGCAATATTTTTCGGTTTAGAAAACTAAGTAAATAACATGGTTTAATTCCTCCAGAATATTAAAGCCCAACTATTTTTGCATAATGCTGTAAAAGTTTTTTGTTTATTTCAGGATTTAAAAACCCAACGCTACTAACGATTTTTGAGCATTGAAAATGGCGATTTTGATGGTGATAATCTTGTAAATTCAATGATTAACATGCTTTTATTTTTTCTAGAATAATAAATCCCAATTATTGAAAGTCTTCATATATTTTAGGTTCTTGAAAAATCAACACACTCTCGGGTCTCGATTCTTGAAAATGACATTTTTTTTTTGTTTCATCTAGAAAACTAAATAATTAATATGCTTTGATTAACATGCTTTGATTATTCTAAAGTATTATTATTCAACAATAATGCTGTTTAAAGTAGAAAGCCTGTATTTATATAGGTTTTTGAAAAATCAATATTTTTTCAATTTTTATTTCAGGTTTTTAAAAAATCGACACTTTCTCGGGATATTTAAAGTTTTTAAATAATCAACACTTTCTCGAGATATTTAAGGTTTTTGAAAAATCAACACTTTCTCGAGTTTTGATTCTTGATAATGACATTTTTTTGGTTTCATGTAGAAAACTAAATAATTAAGGTAATTTTATTATTTTAGAGTATTTAATCTCAATTATTTAACAATAATGTTGTTTAAAGTTAAGTATTTTTTAAATCAATATTTTCAATTTCATTTTTTTTTCACTTTTTAATTTCATCACTGTGGAAACACTAAGGGCAGTAAAATGTACTTTCATTCGAAGACTAAATATGTGTTTGGTGAGAGATGGCAGAATTTTCGAACTTCTATTATAGAATTAACTTAAAGTTTGAATTTTTAATTAATAATTTTTCTGGTCTTACACTCTACTTACACAAATTATTTGTTTTTTTAAATTCTCTGTAACACCTGTAAGTCTTCTAATAGAAAGATTAATGTCGTAATTCATGATTTGTTTCCTGAAAAGGCGATTTAAACAGCCAATTTTAAGTTTAAAAAAATAACACAATAACTGTAATACTAAACCTATACAAACTGGGTTTTAAATGTGAACCTAATATAAAATTAATTTATGGGTACAGTCTACTTTGCAGGCCTAAAAAAGGTGATTTTCGGTATTTTTTTTTTTTGAGACGACTAATGAAGTTTTTAACTTGAATATTTTTTCCAGAAATTTAATAAGCCTTCAGGTACAAATTGTGACTTTTTTGATAATTGTATATAAAAATTAATTATGTTGTCCCTTCGTCGAAGTTGGGATGTCACATAGGTGGAAGTTCCAGGGTTCACAAAAATAGTGTGAAATCAAAAGACGACGTAACGTGTTAAAGTTTATTACATTTGCCAGTGTTATACAGTACATTTTTTTATCGTGGGCCATAGGATTTTACATGATAAAAATTATACTTTGTGTTAATGTATATTTTATCATAAAATTTTGAAGGAAATTTTAGTTAATAATAAATCAAATAGTTTTCTATATGATGCGCTTAGTCAGAATAATTTAAACATGTTTTATTCCATTAAAAAATGAAATTATTTAAAATAAATAACTGAGCAAAAATAATCAAAGTACCTTGAATTTCTGAAATGTCAGATTGATTAGTGAATTAATTTCATTTTTTAATGGAATAAAACATGTTTAAGTTAATCCAATTAAGCGCATCATGTGGAAAAGTAATTGATATATTACTAACTAAAATTTGCTTCAAAATTATACGATGAAATATACATTAACACAAGACAAATTTCTAGCATGTAATATCCTATGGCCCACGATAAAAAATCATACTGTATATAGCACTGCATTGTAGATAATTTCGTTATTCAAATCTTTTTTTTTTATTCCAACCACTAATTTTCCATAGAAAAATAAATTTTATAAAAATACTCCTTCGTTTGTAGAAATAAAAATTATAAAGTGTTGGCGGTAGCTAAAATTATAATAATAGTACTAAAGTGTTAATTAAATTCTTCATCACTTCTGATTTTCACTTTTTCCGATTCGATGTACGAGAAAGTATTGTGATCGTGATTTTTTTTTCAAAAAATGTTTTTTACGGAAATATCCGTTTTGGGGTCCCTAGATGCCATTTCAACAATTTCTGAAGAAAAAAAATTGTGTCTGTGTGTGTGTGTGTGTGTGTGTGTGTGTGTGTATGTATGTGTACGCTGTATCTCAAAAACTAATACAGCAATTGATATGAAACTTTCAACATACGTCTTATTTGATAATCTGAAGATCTAAAAAGCTTTTGGTAAAATTTCGTACACCGAAAGTGGGTGTTTACCTAAACTGTTTTTGTTTGTTTTTTTGCCAATATTTTCTTAAATATGAAAAATATCACAAAAACATTTAAACAAACATTGAAGACAACAAAGCAAAGAACATCTTTTGCTTGAAAATATTTTTCATAAAATTATTGCTATTCGAGAAAAAAATTTATTAATATTTTTTCAATTTTTGGTTTATAATTACAAAACGATAATAGTTACAGCACATTTGTAGAGAATACCAAAATGAACAACTTCTAAAGAATAAGTTTTTTTCGAAATCTCGTTAGTTTCTGAGTAAACCGAGTTTTTGAATTTGAAGTATAATTTTTCCACGTTTTATAATTTTGACGTTTTATACGTCAGTTTCATCCGAGTTTACGCAACGCTCGATGTACATTTAAAATATGATTTCAATAAACCTTGAAAACGTAAATATAAGTGGCTATGCTACCATCAAGTCGGAGAAAGTAACATGATGGCCACATCACCTTTTTTTTTAGTTACCTATATTTTAAAACAAATTAAAATGATCAAAAGTGTTCGTTTGCATTAGGGGTCCTAATAATTCGAAGCTTCGCAACTTCGGAGCATTAAAGAATTTTTCGAAGTTTCTGATTTTTTTGAAGTTTTCGAAGTTTTCAAATTTTTTAATCACAAAACCCTAAATAGTGGGAAATTTAAACTTGTATTTAATTTAAAAAATTTTACCTAGAAGCCCAAGATGAAGCTCAGGATGCGTATGCTGAGTTGCTGTAATAATAAATTAACATCAAACTGATAAAGGTAAACACAATAACATATCTTGCAAAATTGTTGTTGTAGTAAATAAATTAGCATGAAACGAATGTAAGGTTAAAACAATAATATATCTTGCAAAATTATTATTTTTATAAGTTTTAAAATCATAATAATGATATAAATTATCTCTTTCGTTCGTCAATATTCGCGAATGCGATTTCGAAAATTCGAAACCTAAAAAATCTTCGAAACTTTGTAACTTCGAAATCTTCGAATCCAGCCCTGGTTTGTATAGTGCAGCGACAAAAACAACTGAATTACTACATAATGGCGTTAGCTCAAAATCATATCAAGAGTAGCAATTTGTAGTTAATTAAATTCTCCGTTGGTTTAATTTGAAAATATTTTTTCACACATTTTTCAAATTAAATTAAAATTCTTAAAAAACCAACTTGTTTGTAGTGACTATAGCTAAAATTGAAGAAATAAATTAAATTGGTAGATTGTACAAATCTGTTATTTGAAGAACTTTTTTGTTCTGATCACCAATTTTCTAAAATAAAATATCTATAACACCGACTTACATAGTTACAGTAACGACATTATTAAATAAATTACTAGGTGATAGTCGTAACTAAAATTATTTCAAAATCAACTAATTTCTAAAGAATTAATTATCCATAGCTGTTTTAAAGAATTTTTTGATTTTATTTACCAATTTTTCATAAAAATATAATTTTGTTCGATACCTCGCCAGAAATTGAGTCTGTATCCACAGTTACCCGTGAGGGAAAGTTCCTCTTTCGATTATTTTACTTTCGCTCACCGCTTTTCGCTCACTGTCTTTCACTCACTGATTTTCATGCACGCATAATGATCTGTCGTTGTGTACATTTTTCGAATTCTTTCTGATAACGTGATTTTGATTTTATAGGCAACATTTAATACCTTGGGGCATTAACGGCTTCCAGGACATCATCAGGAACATATAATTCTTCATCATCCATTTTCACAATTTTCACAATTTGCACGTAACCGCTTTATAGACATTACAGAACTTCATGCCAACAAATCTCCGAACATGTGAATTATTTTTATTTAAAATTTTGAATACAAAGTTACAGACTTTCTGAGGACTTATCGAACAAAACCAAATACGGCACTCGAGAGTAAGTGAACACGCAATTCGCGTGAACGAAAGCTTCACCTTCCCCACTCCTACTGTAAATAACTATTTTTAATAACGCCGATTTGTTTGTTGTGGCGATAAAAGCAATAGAATAACTAGGTGACAATCATAGCTGTAATTGTATCAAGTATACCATTTTATTATTAATTAAATTCTTTGTCATTTTTATTTGATGATTTTTTTATTTGAATGTTTTCCATTAAAATAATATTTGAAAAAATACCAATTTGCTGGGAGTGGCGATAAAAACAATGGATTAACGAGGTAATTAAGGTGCTGAAATTATATTAATAACACTATTTTATAGATAATTCAATTTTCCATCGCTTGATTTATATAAATTTTATTTAACTAGTATCATTTTATAAGAAAGTCAACATTTTTGTATTTTTTTTATAGAAAATCGCAGAGTTTATGAAATGTATTTTTAAGAAATTATGTGCATTTCTTTGTAACCTTTAACATTTATGCAATAAATTTTGTAATATTTACAGTATTTAAAAATTTGTTGGACTAAAATAAAAAAAAACGGTTACTGAAACACCGATTCCCGGTTTTCAAAATTTTACTTTAAGCTTTTCAGTAGTTTGGATTGTCAAATATCAATACTTTCTCGTACGGAAAAAGTAACAAGGTGTTTGTGATTCCAAGCCATCCCTCAATCGTATCATATGGAACCACATGTATATAATCGGAACGTGAAGCAACAATACGTATTGCATACCAAAAAATAATTTAAAATGCTGATACTTGCTACTGTTAGATAATATGTCTAGTGGTCATATTAGCTTCAAGAATCTATATTATAAATAGCACGGTTTTTTAAATAATATTTTTATTCAATTGAAATTAAAATTCCACATCGTCTTCCTTAAAGTAGTTGCCTTTTGAAGCCACACAGTGCTGGAGATGGTTATTCCACTTTTCGTTGCAGTGCTGGAACTCTTAAACTGAAATCTTACTGGAATCTTCAGTTAATTGGTTTCGGCCTTTTCAATGCCCCAAAATGGTGTCGTTTGAGGTGAATTTTTCTTAGGAAAAGAAAAAGTCACAAAGAATCAAGTCTGGCGAATAAGGGGACTGCAGAGTCGCAGGAATATTTTTCTTGCTAAAATTAGTTAATGAAATGTGCTCTTGAGACACACGCATGACTGGTTTTAGAAGTTTTTCGAGAATTTCTTGATAACAACGCTATTCTACCTTAAGTCACTAATTCCTTATCTACGATTCCCTGGCTATCGTAATGGAAAATCAGCACGCTGTTGATTTTTAATTTGCTTATTCAAGTATCTTCACCAAGGCCAAGGGATTGGTGAGAAGAGAGTATGCCATTCCAGCTCTGGCGCTTCGGGGCCAACATTGGTCTTATTGTAATCTCTACACGGGATATGGTATATCGATCACCACTAATCTGGGAAATGCGATTTTATTTTTTTATTTAGAAAAAAGTGAACTGTTGTATTTTACAATTATTGAGGTTTTTTTGTATATAAATTAATCCGTTAGTTCGGATATGAAAGGTAATTTTCTATATTTGACATTAAAGCTCACCTCGACGGGAATAGAGGCGGAGGCGGAGGAAGCATATCGTAGTATTTTTGATCATCTATTTTTTTGGGTAGCCATTATTGCTAAAAAGGTTATGGAAAATGTTTAGATTTTTTTGTAACAAAAATGGATGGATGATAAATCTGGGCAACACGATTCCTAGTTGACTTAAATATGTTAATTTTCTATGTGATGGGATGATTTGAAATGATCTGGATGATATTTACTTACTACTTGACTTTTCAAATCATCCCATCACACCGAAAATTACCATTTTAAAGTCCACTACGCATCGTGTTGCCAAGATTTGCCATCTGTCCTTACCATGTATTATCATGTATACGGGCTGTCTAATTTTTGAGTTACACACTGAAATTGTATTTTTTCAAATGAAACAGTAGTTTGTTTAATATTTAGGTAGATCACTTTAAAAGCAATTAATTGATAGGATACTAGGTTATTTTGAACGTCAATTGTTTAGTTATTTACTCGTTTACATGAAAACAGACCCAAGTTTAAAGAGACCTTCGTCATTTTGAAAGAATCAATTATTCGGATAGAAAATTTTCTATTACTTTAGCTTTTAGTGGCTTGTCATTTTGTAGCGATGCTGTATACATTTTCTCTCTGTATATTTTCATGGCTTTGCATTTATTTTGCAAATAATGTTCACACTTGTGTTGTATTTTTTTTAAGTAAAAATTAGCTGTATAAATTAGAGATGGGCGAAATGTGAGTCGACTCATCGAGAAGTCAATGTACTTCCAACTTCTTATGACTCCAAATAAGTCAGGGCATTGTTACAAGAGTCACTTGACTCTTCTAATCGACCATAGTATCCAATATAAATCACACCATTTAAGTAAACATTAATCACGACTAGAAACAATAATAATGTTGTTAATGAATAATAATATTTTAATTTACTGAGGAACTGGGTGTTATTGTACAGTTTTAGACAAACACTAATAATTAGCTATAATACTAGGCCAAAAATGTATTCATTAGAAAACCAAACCTTTAAATTAATTCTACAATAGATGTTCAAAAACCTTCCCGTTTCTTTACACACACATAATTCATTCTTCGCATGACAAAAAAATTTACTGTTCTCACGGTGGATTTCGCAAACATTTATTTAAGCCAGGTTTTTCGTAAGCCGGTATTATATTTTTGGCTGTGTAGACGCTCTTTATGCACCATTGTCTGTCACTTTCAGTCAATCAATGCATGTTTGTTCAAATAAAAAATAGAGCCTCAGAAGAGGATTTAAGGTAAAAATACATCGAAATATGAAAGAATTTGTTAATAACCCTTGTGAAAGAGTCAATATCTATTAAAATATGTGGAATGTAACCGCAGAACCTAACCTCAAATTATGCATTCCATTTACCATTTGAAGATCTTTATACAGTTGAAAGAATAATACCAGTGTTATGTTATATGTAATATAACCCTTGTAAAATCTACTGCCAGTGTTTGCACTGGAATGAGATTAAAGACTGGATTTTATTAATTTTTTTACCTTGAGACAATCTCACTTATTGGAGATTTATTGAATACATGTAATAATTTTTTAATCAAAAAACAAAGTAGGTTGCTGTCACTTTCGGCCTGTCAGAACAAATTTAGAACTAGAATTTATCGTCAATACCACCGAAATGAAAGACTTCTTCATGTGAAGTAATTTCAAAAATTAAAACAAAGATTTAAAGCAAGTGGCTTCGTAAGTTATTAAAACAATTCTGTTGGACCGGAGGATTAATGAGGAAAACGAATTAGATATTTTGCTAAGGGTACAGGAAAATCCAATTATTAGCACCAGAGAAATTGTAGCCCATAGCGACCATCGTCTTCGATTAATTGGGTAAGCCTGAAACAACCGTACCTTATGGAGTTACACCAAGAACTTCAAGGGCTTGATTTTGCAAAACGTATCACTTTTTCTAGAAATATCTTTGGGAGGATCAACCCGAATTGGCACAGATAAATGGATTAGAAGAGGAGTATCTATTGCTTGATAACCGATGTCTTCTGATTTGACCTCAGTATTTTTTTTATGGTGGTTTATTAGGACCCTGCCGACTACCCCAAATGACATAGAGGAGAGAATAACTGAAGCCTTTAATTTCATCACTGTGGAAACACTAAGGGCAGTAAAATGTTCTTTTATTCGAAGACTAAATATATGTATGGAGAAAGAGCAGAATTTTCGAACATCTATTGTAGAATTAACTTAACTTTTGAATTTTGAATAAATACTTTTTCTGATCTTACACTTCAAATTATTTTTTTTTAATTCAATAAAAGTCTCCCAATAGAAAGATCAATACATTAAGAACTGTTATGATTCATGATATGTCTCCTTAAAAGATGATTTCTGCAGTCAATTTTTACTTAAAAATACTGTAATTCTAAACCCACACAAACTAGTATTAAATGTAAATGTAGAAGAATGAATTCAAAGCCATAAAAAATGAAAAATTGTATATTTTGCGTTTAGGAGAACATCCTGTATAAATAGATAACAACATAGCTACAAAATGACAACCTATTAGAAGCTGAAGTAAATGAAAATTTTCTGACTGCATAACAAAAATGAATTCTTTCAAAATGTTTTCATATAAAACAGTAAATAACTAAACAATTAACAATCAAAACATCCTAATACCCTATTTTAATGTGTTGCTTTTAAAGTGGTCTTTCTAAATTTTAAAGAAAAATATACACCCTACAATTTTTTGGAACATGATCCTGGATTACCCATCAACAGAGTTATGTTAAAGTTAAGCATGTTTAGGGTTACAAATAAATCATCTAGGGAAAGATATGAAAAGTATTTATATCAAAAATTTGATCGGAGTAAATAAGAGAAGAGGCAGTAGACATAATCAATCCCTTATTGGAATCTTCGTGGTTTTCATTTATTAGAAGGCCCAAATCCCGAATGTCGTACGTACGTACGAGCGATGAAAATTTTATTAAGGATTTCGCTGTATACATTGTAGGTCTGCCCGGGCCGGTATATATGTACATACATTCGGGACCCCACCATGAATCCGCAATATACAGCGTTCATATAAACTCATAAATATGTAGAGGAGGAACTATAATTGAATATCGAGACGAGGCGCGAAGGCTTTTCTTATGTATCGCAAGAATTAAATAAGCGGGCGAAGGGAGGATGTGAATAGGGGGTGCGATTAGTGCACACACGCACACCACTAATGACTTTTTTAACCCACAAAATAATCGCATGTATAGGAATATCATCACCGATATAGTTAAGAGAATAACTGTTTTTTTACATCTTCCATTTTATAAAAGCATGTTTGAAAAAATTACGAGTTCAAGTCAAATATAGGGATAATGTGAGGCAAGCCACGTGCTTTTTTTAAATTTTTATTATCAATATATATTGCAATATAGGTATACATACATACATCTGTATTCAGACTAATTTATACATGGTGGTTTGTGTGCGTGTATGATTAATTTGGTTTGGTGAGTCTGTCTGGGCTATCGACCACAAGCCTTTCTGCCCTGAATTACAATATATTTTACCAAATTAATTAAAATTGAGATATGCAATGACAATAACATTTCTAAATAAATATTTATACAACATATATACTTGTGTTTTGCTACTTGTAACGATGTAACGATTAGCCAAAATATTATTACAGTGTACATGTTGAATATTATTCCAAGTAAAGCTATGTTTGGCACCGCCACAGGTGCCCGAATTCAGGTCGTAAATTTAAAGTTCCGCCGTGATTTATAATTTCTGGGGACGTTCTTTGAAGATTTACAGATTGTTGCTCCCCTGTTTTGTTTATTACAGAGAGGGTGATTTATCATCCCCTTCGATTCCGGTTGCCAGCCCACAGTACACACCTTTTTCGTAAGTAGTAATACTGGCGAATGCGCCGGGCAAATATAAGTTTTACGCGTTTAAAGCAAATGAATATTTTTATAAATTTTTTATAATTTCTGGAAACGATTTACATTTATATTCTCTATTACAGGGAAAGTGACTTATCATTCCCTTCGATTCCGGCTTTGAATGGTGAATGCGACGGTTGAAATTACCGCAATTTAGAGTTTAAAGCAATTTAAACAATTCGAATGAAAATATTTTATTTATAAAATAATTTTCGATAAATGTTCGAATACATTAATACGATTTGAATAATACATTTAAAACTATACCGTCCTGTATCTCTGATTTTAATTATTCATGACTGGGCACGTATTTACATTCAAAATGCATTAATTTAATCTGTTTTATTTATTGCAATGTGCTCGACGGGAATTTAGAAGCGCCGATATATAAAATTTCTGATAGACGTCACATTAAAATGTGAGCGCATGGAAATTATTTATTTTGCGGGTATAAATTACATTGGTTACAAATTTATTAACATTTTGCATAACTGCTATTAGAGAATTTGCGTAAATTGCACTTTGACATTCTATGGTCAAAAAGGTTTACAGAAATTAATATAAAAGTAAATTTCAGCCGTAATACATAAGTTAAATGTGTTTAATCTTTTTTGTTCATTATTTATTTATTTATTTATTATTTATCTATTAACTTTAAATATACAAAAATGTTTAAACAAATAAATGAATACATTTTGTTTGAAAATATTTTTCATAAAATCATTTTTTTCGATTTTTTTTTTAATTTTTGGTTTATAATTATGAAACAATTTACATACATGAAATTTATACAAAACTGGAAACAAATGAAGACATAACTTTCAAAGAATTTTTTTTAAATGATTAGGGTTTAATTTTGCAGAAAAATCAACATATTTTTCGAGACAAAAATGGTCATTTTTAGAGCTCAAAAATCGAAATTGCGTTGATTTTTCAAAACCTGAAAGTAACGCAGAATTCCAACTTTTAGAAATAATTTGAATTCAGTATTCTAGAAAAATCTAAGAATGCTAATAATTTAGTTTTCTATATAATCAGCATCAAATTCAAGAATGGCCATTTTAGGCATTTGAATTAAAAAAAAAACTGATTATTCAAAACCTGAAACAAAGGCAGACTTCAAACTTACAGAATTGGTAATCAATGATTAGGCTTTAATACAAAAAATAAAAAAAAAAATCGATAAAATAACATTGTCGATGGCCCTTTGTAATCGTAAGTGCAATAAATTTCTTTATTATTATTGAAAAAATATTGATTTTTCAAAAACCTTCTTACATACAGACTTTCAAATCACGCTAATTATATAGTTTTCTGGATAAAACCAAAAAAATATCATTTTCAACAATCAAAACTCGAGAAAGTGTCGATTTTTCAAAAACCTGAAATAAAAATCAAAAAAATTTTGATTTTTCAAAAACCTACTTGAATATCGACTTTCATCTTTAAATAGCTTTATTGTTTCTGGACCTGTGTTTCTCAACTTTTTGTGGTCAAACGCCCACTTTGTCAAGTCCGCTTCTTAATTCGCTCCCTTAAAATTTTAATAGCTTAAAATAAAGTTTAAAGTTTCTTGATTATGATGACATATGTGTTAAAATTTAGAGAATGTAGTATGGTTTAAAAACATATTAAAAAATACCCAAATAGAAATCTGTTTAATTTTATAGAATTGCTAAGATATTGAACGTGTTTTTGATGATTACGAAAAATTATTTGTTAAAATGTAAAGGATTTATTTTATTTTAAAAAGTATTATGAAATATCAAAAATGGATTAGCGAAAACTGTCAAAATCCTCAAAGTTCAAAGGCAGCAAATTCTGGATTTCGATTTTAAAAATTGCCGAGATGTTGAAAGCATTTATTGATAATGATAATTTATATGCTAAAAGTATTAAAAAAAATCTTTAACGAAAATTGACAAACTCTAAACTATTTCAAGATCAATATCAAGAAAATCGCGTTTTTTATTTTGAAAAATTGCCCAACTACCGAATGCCACACTTGATTTTCATGATTTAAATTCCAAAATGTAGCGAATTTAGTGTGTTTTAAAAAATATTAGGAAAAATACATTTCGTTCACAGAAAGTTGCCAAAATCTGTTGTTTTCCGAGTTCAAAGTCAACAAAATCGCGTTTTTTTATTTTGAAAAATTGCTTAACGCATACTAGCATACAAGACTCTGTTGATATATTTAGCTTCACGAGTCGCCATTTTACAAATACTATAATGAATTTGTTTTAGTAACCAAAAAATTGCCCAAAATTATAATTACGCTTGTGTACAATTTTATGTAATATTTAGCCTCTGACATGTTATTATATATGTCGCTATGTTTAATAACTTTTCCCTGTTATTAGATCTATGTATCTGTTGTGAAATAAATAAATAATAATAATTATTATTATTATTAACGTCCGAACGACTCAGTTGACTCAGTTGTCAGCAAAATCGCGTTTTTGATTTTGAAAAATTGTTTAACGTCCGAACGCCTCAGTTGATTTTGATGATTTAAATATCAAAATCTAGCCAATTCAGTATGTTTTAAAAAAATATTAAGAAAAATATATTTCGTTCAAAGAAAATTGCCAAAATCTGTTGTTTTCTGAGTTCAAAGTCAACGAAATCGCGTTTTTGATTTTGAAAAATTGCTTAACGTCCGAACGCCTCACTTGATTTTGGTGATTAAAATTCCAAAATGTAGCGAATTCAGTGTGTTTTTAATAAACATAAAGAAACATACATATCGTTCAAATAAAGTTGCCAAAATTTGTTTTCGAGTTCAAAGTCAACAGAATCGCTTTTTTGATTTTGAAAAATTGCTTAACGTTCGAACGCCTCACTTGATTTTGGTGATTTAAATTCCAACATGTAGCGAATTCAGTGTGTTTTTAATAAACATAAAGAAACATACATATAGTTCAAATAAAGTTGCCAAAATTTGTTTTCGAGTTCAGAGTCAACAAAATCGCTTTTTTGAATTTGAAAAATTGCATAACTTCCGAACGCCTTACGATTTAAATTCCAAAATATAGCGAATTCAGAGTGTTTTAAAAAATAAATAAAGAAACATACATATCGTTCAAAGAAAGTTGCCAAAATCTGTTGTTTTCTGAGTTCAAAGTCAACAAAATCGCGGAAAAATTCCGAAACTTCCGAATGCATTATTTAATTTTGCTGATTTAAATGCTGAAATGTAGCAAATTTAGTGTGTTGAAAAAAGTGGTATAAGATAATCATGTCGAGTCTGTAAATCACATTATTAATTTTGTTAGGCGATTTGAGTCATCTTTGATGACAAATATTTAAAATGCATTCGCCCCCACAAAATGACCATCGCCCCCCAATTGCGGATTGTCAGAAAAATGCTCAATTTAAACGTCGATCGCCCACCATGGAGTGATATCGCCTACGTTGAAAAACACTGTATCTACAATAATGAAAGCATGTTAATTATTTCGTTTTCTAGAATAAATAAAAAACAAGTCAATAAATTAGAAACAACCTTACTTGTTGTAGAAAGCATTAAATAAATTCGTTATGAACAGGTTGATTATTCATATATTCAAGCAATATTTCGTTTTATTGAATTTATTTAAAAAAAAATTAAAAAAAAATTCATTTTCAACAATCAAAACTCGAGAAAACCGTTGACTTTTCCAAAACCTAAAAAAAATGTTTAAACTTTTAACTTTTACAGCATCATCAATAATTGGGGTTTATTATTCTGGAAAAATCAAAGCATGTTAGTTATTTAATTTTCTCTATAATCACTGTCAAGCCCAAAAAATGCCATTTTCAACGCTCAAAAATCGTTAAAAGCGTTGGGTTTTTAAAACCTGAAATAAATGCAGACTTTCAACTTTTATAGTATTATGCAAAAATAGTTGGGCTTTACTATTCCAGAAGAATTTAATTGTTTAGTTTTCTAGATATTCTCCGTCAAACCCAAAACTATTGCCGTTTTCAACGCTCAAAAATCGAAAAAGTATTTCAATTTAAAAAACTTACCTAAATGTAGATTTCCAACTTTATCACCATTATTGACAAACAATTGGGATTTCATATTCGCAAAAAATAATAATACGCTTATTATTTAGTTTTCCTAGATAATCACCATTAATCGCAAATTAAGCGTTTGAATATTAAAAAAAAAAATTCAAAACCTAAAATAAATGCAGAGTTTAGACTTTCACAAAATTCATAACCAATAATAAGGCTTTAATGCAAAAAATACCCATACCCGTTAATCATCTGGTATTTCAGATAATCGCGATCAAACGCAAAATTTACAATTTTTAACTCTCAAAAATCGAAAAAAAGATATTTTTTCAAAAACCTACTCAAATACCGACTTTCAACTTTAAACAGCATTATTGTAGAATAATTGGGCTTTAATATTCTAAAATAATCAAATCATGTTAATTATTTAGTTTTTTTGGATAAAAAAATGTCGAGAAATTCGAGACTTTTCGAAAACCTGAAATAAATGCTTGACTTTCAGCATCATCGATAATTGGGGTTTATTATTCCGGAAAAATCAACGCATGTTAATTATTTAATTTTTTTTGAAAATCACCGTCAAACCCAAAAATATTGCAATTTTAAACGTTAGAAAATCGAAAAAGTTTTATTTTTTCCAAAACTGACTACTTCATCAGCATTATTTGGAATAATTTTGCTTTAATATTTGAAAAAGTGAAAGCACGCTAATCATTTAGTTTTTTTTAGATAATCACCATCAAACCTAAGCATAGCCATTTTCAACACTCAAAATTCGTTAAAGGCGTTGAGTTTTTAAAACCTGAAATAAATGCAGACTTCCGACTTTTACAAGGTTATACAGGAATAGTTGTGCTTTAATATTCTAGAAAAATCAAAGCTTATTAATTATTGAGTTTTTTTGATAATCACCGCTGAACCCAAAATTATTGCAATTTTCAACGCTCAAAAGTAGGAAAGTATTAATTTTTCAAAAACTGACATAAATGCAGACTGCCTGCTTCATCCGCATTATTGGGGTATAGTTTTGCTTTAATACTAGAAAAAATGAAAGCTCGCTAATTATTTAGTTTTTTTAAATAATCACCATCAAACCCAAGCATAGCCATTTGCAATACTCCAAAATCGTTAAAATGGTTGAGTTTTAAAAACCTGAAATAAACGCAGACTTCCGACTTGTACAAGATTATTCAGGAATAGTTGGGCTTTAATATTCTAGAAAAATTAAAGATTATTATTAATGGATTTTTTTTTGATAATCACCGCTAAACCCAAAATTATTGCAATTTTCAACGCACAAAAATCGAAAAAGTATTAATTTCTCAAAAACGGACATAAATGCATCCGCATTCCGCTGCTTCATCCCCATTATTGGGGTATAATTTTGCTTTAATACTAGGAAAAATTAAGGTTCGCTAATTATTTAGTTTTTTAGATAATCATCATCAAACCCAAGCATTGCCATTTTCAATGCTAAAATATCGAAAAAGTATTGATTTTTCAAGAACTGGCATACATACAGACTTACAACTTTAATATCATTATTGGGGAATAATTGTGCTTTATTATTATAAAAAATCGAACTGAGTTAATGATTTAGTTTTCTGAATAATCAAAATCAAACCCAAGAATGACCACTTTTCAAAGCCCAAAAATCGAAAAAGGTAATGATTTTTGAAAAATTAACTTAAATACAGATATATTACTGGGTAATACTTAGGCTTTGGTATCCTAAAAATAAAAAACAATTCTTATTTTTGGGCCAAATAAAAGTGGCGAATTTCTTTAATATTAATGATTTACGATTAATTAAACGCTAAGAATGTAATTAACATAAGCCTATAGATGTACAGTCAATTCACAATTTCAATTATTTTTTCACAAGTAATTCATAATTCATAAAAAAGTTATAAACAATTTTACCAAAAATTTCATCGTTTAAATCATTTAAGTAGACTCTTATCTACACGTTGCTGTTAAAAAATTAAATTTGAAATACGTCAAACAGTGCCATTTTGGCCTATAAAAGTTTGCCATATTATATAAATGGTTTGGGTGGACCGGCGAAAAAAAAAATCATAAAAAGTTATAAACAATTTTACCAAAAATTTCAACATTTAAATCGTTTAAGTAGACTCTTATCTACACGCTGCTGTTAAAAAATTAAATTTGAAACGCGTCAAACAGTGCCATGTTGGCCTTTGAAAGATTGCCATATTATATATGTATACTAGCGGACCCGACAGACGTTGTCCTGCATGATATTTCAAGCGATTAGGATATTAAACAAAGTATGAAATGAAAGGCAAATAATATAATAATTTCATTATTCTTTATTTTGAAATAACATCAATTTTTCTAAAAACAATGTAGAGGTGGGGGGTGTTTGAAAAATTTTGAAAAAATTACGAATAATGGCTCGTCCCACCCCTTACCCATCCTGAAAGTTTCAACTCTTACATTTCTATAGAAAAAAATACGTCCTCATAAGAAAAAAAAACGAACCCGGGGGGTTAAAATGAAGCGTAAGGGGGCCCCCGGAGGTGAAATACATGTCACGCGGTGCCCCTTCAGGCGAAAGGTATCTTTGGTGAAAATTTCAGCCGAATCCGTGTAATGTGATTTTCACTCAAATTTCCGATGGTTTTTTACTCATGAAAAATGAAAAATTTGGTGCCTTGAAACATAAAAAAATTCATAACTCGCAAACTATTAGAAAAATCGAAAATATTCAAAGAATAAATGTTGTAGAGGGGTCTTTTGTGAAGAGGATGGAATAGTTTTAAATTATCCAGGATATACAGGGAAGGCTGTGCGAATTTTTTTCGTCTAATTTCTAAAATTTTCTAAAGAAGGCCCTAAAGACCAGAGGAAAGATCTTTGGTACGATCAAATTTGCTCAATCTGTGCCCCGTCATAGCTGCCACATTGCCTGAAACGGACATCACCATCGGCAATGCAGAAGAGGGCAAAAAGAAATAAAATATGTTTTTAAATCGTTTCAGGCAGTTTGAAATTGGAGAAAATCAGTATTTTAAAAAGTATGCACTTTATGTGAAAATTTTGTATATGTTTTCGATTTGGTTTGGCAATCTTAATGATTTTCCAAAGTATCATTGTTCTAACCCTCCCGTAAATATTTTTTTTTTATTTTCCGGGGAAAAATTTTCAACGTACTAAAATCGCTATTAAAAATAGCGATGGTAGAAGGGTAAAAATTTAGGGTTGTATGTATTTTTTAATGCCGAATCATACAAAATTTAAAATAAAAAATTTTGTCCAAAAAATAAAAAGAAAATTTTTAGATACGGACTGCAGCGCCATCTGCCGGGCTGATTTGTGAATCTAAACCATCCAGGGCGCCACCCAAACGCATACAAAAAAATTCATTCAAATCGGTCCAGCCGTTTAGGAGGAGTTCAGTGACATACACACGTACAGTAGAATTATATATATAAAGATGGTTTGAATGGACCCGCGAAAAAAAAATCATAAAAAAGTTATAAACAATTTTACCAAAAATTTCATCGTTTAAATCGTTTAAGTACACTCTTATCTACACGCTGTTGTTAAAAAATTAAATTTGAAACGCATCAAACAGTGCCATTTTCGCTTTTGAAAGTTTGCCATATTATATATATGGTTTGAGTGGACCCGCCAAAAAAAAATCATAAAAAAGTTATAAACAATTTTACCAAAAATTCCATCGTTTAAATCATTTAAGTACACTCTTATCTACACGCTGCTGTTAAAAAATTAAATTTGAAACGCATCAAACAGTGCCATTTTGGCCTTTGAAAGTTTGCCATATTATATATATGATTTGGGTGGACCCGCGAAAAAAAAATTCATAAAAAAGTTATAAACAATTTTACTAAAAATTCAAGTCATTTAAGTAGACTCTTATCTACACGTTGCTGTTAGAGAATTGAATTTGAAACGCGTCAAACAGTGCCATTTTGGACTTTGAATTCTGGTCATTTTAAAAGGGAGTTCGCGTGGACTCGAGAAAAAAATAATTTCGCGTGGACTCGAGAAAAAATTATTTAAATTTTGGATTGACTGTACATCTATAGGCTTATGTTAATTACATTCTCAGCGTTTAATTAAGTTTTGTTTGTGGTGAATGCGCCGGGAAACCTGTGGCTGAAAAATCCGTGGCTATATTTACATCGGTATTTTAGTACCGCTTCTTTATTTCTTGAATATTTTCCACCTGATAAGTTCAGATTTCCATTGAAATCGCAAAGAATGTAAAAAAAAAACAGGACGTGCATTTTGTTTTTATGTAAAATAACGTCATTTCTCGGTTAGGTGAAAAGTGACAGCTGTCAAAGTTACATAATTTGACATACATTTAAGTGCCGTATATTTTCTTCTTCAACCATTTTCGCGCGAGAAGCTCAGCGAATTGCAATCATCCGATCCTGCAAAACGCTCGATGAACATTTAAAATATCATTTAAATAGTGTAAATATGAATAACATGGTGGCCACATCACCGTTTTTACTTTCTCCGTTACGAAGTACGAGAAAGTATTGTGATCGTGATTTTATTTTCAAAAATTTTTTTTACGGAAATATCCGTTTTGGGGTCCCTAGATGCTATTTCGACAATTTCTGGAAAAAAAAATTTTGTGTCTGTGTGTGTCTGTGTATGTGTGTGTGTGTGTGTGTGTGTGTGTGTGTGTGTGTGTGTGTGTGTGTGTGTGTGTGTGTGTGTGTGTCTGTCTGTGCGCGCTGTATCTCAAAAACTAATAGAGCAATTGATATGAAATTTCGAGCATCCGTCTTATTTGATAATATGAAGAACTGAAAAGCTTTTGGTAAAATTTCGTACACCGGAAGTGGGCGTTTACCTTAACTGTTTTTTGTTTTTTGCCAATATTTTCTTAAATATGAAAAATATCACAAAATCATTTAAACAAACTTTAAAGACAACAAAGAAGTGAACCTCTTTTGCTTGAAAACATTTTTCATAAAATCATTATTATTCGAGAAAAAAAATTATTATTATTTTTTTAATTGTTGGTCTATAATTATAAAACGATAATAGTTACAGCAAATTTATGTCAATAATAATTGTGTAGAATGCTAAAATGAACAACTTATAAAGAATAAGTTTTTTCCGAAATCCCTTTAGTTTTTGAGTAAACTGAGTTTTTGAATTTGAAGTATAATTTTTCCATCTTTTATATTTTTGACGTTTTAAACGTCAGTTTTATGCGAGTCTACAAACCGCCCGATGAACATTTAAAATATGATTTCAATAGAAAATAAACCATAAAAGTGTAAATATAAATGATGATACCATCGGAGAAAGTAACATTTTTAATTTGTTATTCATATTTTATTTTTAATTCTTTTATTTCTTATTCAATCATTTATATTGTGATTTAATTTTATATTGAGTTTACTCTTTAATAATATACCACATATTACTTTTTTATGCAGAGAAAGCTGTTTAAATAAATATTTATATTTTATGATCCGTACAACAATTGGTGTGTTATTAATTAAGCCCGTTGTTAATATGCAATGTTTATTGGATTGCAAAGTGTTGCTCGAGGGCTCATGAAATATGTAAAGGGTTCTTGCGAAACACACAGGGAAATATTTATCCTAGCAAATCACGGTATTACGCGAATTTTAGTCGGGATAAAGTAAACAAACGCTATCAAAAGGAGTCGTATTTCAGGCCCTTTGTGTATCCGTGCGTATTTGGATAATTTTCAATTAGGAAAGAATGAAAATATTGTCTGGGTAAATAGCTCAATGATGGTTAGTTGTCGATTTAAGGGTTATATTTCTACTCCTGGGGTTTAAATCGTAACGCTCGGCACTCTATCGGTACATAAGTTTTAAGTTTTATGATAACAGCGCTAGTGAAAATATTTGAACTTCACTTCTCGGTAGGAAAATTGTTTTGAAAGATATCAGTCTGCTGGAAATATGGCGGTTGAAACTGTATTCGCTCTTACATGGACCTTCGGATAGCTACTGTTATAGAAATATATCAGATTTTCACGTTAAATACATTGTTATTTATTTATCAATGGCGTAAATTGATATTTTAGGGATGAGGTCGAAAGTTTCATGATGAGGCGATGGAGAACTACAAAATAAAACTCGACCGAACGCGTAATACGATTTTTGGATGGTCGGTGATATAAACAAAATGTTTCCCAAGATGCAAAATTCGAAGGATATAAGCTTACAAAACATGATGTAACCAGTGACGGTTCGCGGGGTTTTTTCTGATACGACCGAGGAATAAGAGGTGGTAATATAGATAGGTAGGATCAGAGACGGCTGGCTGCGTGAGCGCACACATCTGTATTACCACCTCTTGTTCCTCGGCCGTACCAGAAAAAAAACCGCGATCCGTCACTGGATATAACATTTATATTGTATAAACTGATTGGTGCGATTAATAAATATGTCGATTTTAAGTATAAATAAATGATAGTAAATATTTCTTCCATGGATTACGTTGCTTTGGCTTCTATTATTTTTTTTGGTTATATCTTATGCGTATATAAATAATAATATAATATTTATTCCTTTTTAAAAAATACATAAAATTAAATAACATAATTATGTATGCTACAGAAAAAAAACGTCAAAGCAAATAATAATATGGAATATTAATGTTTTATCCTTTATAAATAACATAACAAATGTACATATTAAACAAAATATTCATCCAACCTTTACAGGGTGTTACAAATTGCATTGATATCTCGGTAACTATAAGATATAGAGAGTTGGTTAAATTGTGCATTTGAATGCTGCATAATTTGTTAAAAATAAATTAAAAATATTCTAATTCTCCGACTAATTTCGGAGATTTTCGAAAAAAACCGAAAAAAATCCATTTTGATTTTTATTTTCTTACGGTTATTTTAAGAAACCAAGAGCACGTTTTTAAGACACTTTTGTAAGTTCTTCCAGAAAAAAAAAACAATACTTTTCAGATACTACGTTTCGTTATTTAGATACCCACATCAACTTAATTTTTGTAAATACAGACCTGGAATTTTTTTTAAATTTTGAGTGGCTTTTCACGTTCCTAAACTAATGATGTGTCGCACTTGTCGAACACTTTTCTAACTAGTTTTATAAAAAGCAAAAATAATTAAACTTTGAATATTCGCTTATTAGGATTTTATTTCGTATTTGTTAAATTTCGTGTTTGTTAAAAACAAGTGGTGGTTTACATTTTAAAATATGTGAATTTTCCACCCGGGAATGTTCCCTATGGATACTTTAATCAAACATGGAACTTAAAAATTTGTTTTCTCATATTTTTTACCGCTTATCATATTCGCAGTATTTCCTGATATCTCCAGTTTAAAATATAATTTCCGGGAAATCTGCAGAGGAAGCAATAATTGCATTCATTCTGAAAAGTTTACGTACACATATCGTTGCGAACGGGTATGCAATCCATCATGGTTTGTAATTACTAACCAGTCGGTGTACAGTTTGTTTTCTGTATGCGGTTACAAAATACGCGCTCCGACAATTTATCAATCACTTTTAATAAACTGACATTAATAATATACAATTACGCCGACTGTAAATTATCTCACGTCGAGCATTTTCCAATTTTACAACAGTTTCCTTCGGTTCTTAATGGTTTATGAAATATTATCTAATGTTAGGTGGATGAAAAATAACTTTATATTCAGTTGAGTTAATTTTGGGCACTTATGAGTATTCCAGTCAGTTCTGCTTGGAGAATCCTAAAGTGACTTTCCAGAGGTATTATATTTAGGTCAAGATTCAGTTCGGTACAGTATATGCTACAGTATATTTTGGCTCCATTCGTGAATATATGCATTTTCGTATTCGGGATTTCGGCGTTTTTAAACGTAAAGTGTCTTTGAAATGAGTGGATCGGAATATCACGGTCTTGACACTTCCTTAGAAGGATGTTCTTGATTCTACATCGCCTCTAGGTAAAAAAAAATAATTCTCTTCCAGGCACCATACTGCTTTAATGTGAATATATCTGATCCTGTATCAGCCCATAGTGAGGCTGATGTTCTTTTAAAAGTATGATCTACATTGGAAAACTTTAGATAACTAGCTATTAACTTTAGTTTTTTTCCATATGTTTGCATACCTATTTTTTGATCAGAACATTGTCCTGAATGGTAAAAACCAAAGAAGTGCTTTGTGAGGTGTATGCGACGCACTTAAAGATATATTATATACAATATATAGTTACAGCAAAGACCGTTTTCTTTTCAGTCTAATAAATAGTAGTTACAATCAGTAAGTTTTCTTTGTCTTCCATATCGTCTAGTGATATTTTTTAACTTGTCCATTCTATACGCACCTGCTATATAAATAATCTAGGTGTGCTTGATTATTCGTATAGCAGGTGCGTATAGAATGGACAAGTTAACAAAATATCACTAGACGATATGGAAGACAAAGAAAACTTACTGATTGTAACTTCTATTTAATATATCTATAGAAAAAAATCATATTTAATACAAGAAGAGAAATTATCTTTCGCACTAAATGTATATCATTTGGAGCTTTAAAAAAAATCGTTGTTTTATTATAAAAGTTGTTAATATGGAGTAAATACTTCATGGCGTCGAAGCTTTTAAAGATTTCGTTTATTCAGAAAAGTATGACAGAAAAATTATTTGCATGTATTTTTTTACGCTTTTGCGTAATTCTATAAAATTTCTGTACCGTTTTTCATAAATTTGACTGGCCACCTTTTTCGCAGCAGCAACTCCGGTGTTATACAATTTATGAACTCACTATTTCCATACTTACAAATATATACAGGGTTGGGCAAACCTGATTTCTGGGTAAACGTCTTATTACTTTAAAAAGAAGTGTGTATAGTTATTATTCTATTCAGTGACGTATTTCGATATTTTTGCAGCTACCCTATTTTTCGAGATATGACGTCATAGGCAGTTTTTTTTAATGGATCACCCTGTATATTTTTATATTTATTCATTTGTATAAACATTAATTTAAACTTATTTGTTAATTGCCTTTTACAATTTACGAATATATTTGATAGAAAACACAGAAAATATGTTTGACTTACAAGGGGAGGATCAGATGTGTGACTCACCGATTTCATCCATCTTTGGCACACATGTAGATCATAACTAGGAGTGTAACCGGTGCAAGTAATAGGGCGCACTATTCAACCGTTTTCGAGAAAAAATGGTTTTTTAATTTGTTATTCATTCGTATGTTTATATACCTTCTGCGTTAACAAATATTTACCGACCTTTGGCGCATAGATAAAACCTCCGATTCGTAGTCGGAAGGTCGAAGGATAGAACTCCATTGTTGAAGTTGGGATCATTTATTTTCTTTTTATAGTTTTTATAAATCCATGTGTATTTAAATATCTTAATTTTAGAATCAATCAATTTTTTTCTCGAAAACGGCTGAATACTGCGCCCTATTACTTGCACCTGTTACACTCCTAGTCATGACCTACACGTATGCCAAAGATGGATCAAATCGGTGAGTCACATATCTGATCCTCTTCTTGTTAGATATGCACTACAGGTGTATTATTAAACTTTCAATTAATATTTAATTTCTCGATTTCAGAACAGATTTAATGTGCACCTCAGCGCTAAAGTTATTGTTTTAAGACTCATAATTAAAACCAAGGCACTGGTTTTTCACATAACTATTATCGTCTTCTATAAAAATTAGAAATGGACCGATATGAATTTTTCGGCCGATACCGATATTTCGGTGGCCGATACCGATGTGTACCAATATGTATCGGCCAAACGGCGAACCATCATGTATTGCAAACATTTGTCGCAAAATATGTCAGCGTTGAATGCCATGGGGGCCACTGGTGACTGGCACCTAGATTTTTCGTAGTGCCCTGGAAATCACCAGTGACCGGTGAAATACATAAATGGAATAAATACGAATAACCAACGAGTGTGTTAATGATAGCGATTAATGATCGAGACATTATCACACACGAGTGCCTGCGCGAGTGCGTTAATTATTGAGATCATTAATCGCCAATTAACACACGGGTTGGTTACAAGATTTTTCCGTTGATCGTAACTTAGATCAACATTAGAAATTAGATTAGAGAAAATCCAAACAAAACAAACAAACAAACTTGCTATTAAGCCCTTTGTGGCAATATCGGCAAAAAATGCGAATACCACCGATTCCGAATGACGCTGACGCCTTACCTGTTTTTCTTCGCAGCAGGAAATAAATACTTAGTTTCTTTCGTAAAAATGTTTACTCTATTTCGGAAGCAAACTTAATGTAGCATTACTTGCATTGGCTAGTACTTTTGGCGGTGTTAATGTAAACTCGACACTATCTCGATACTATACACGCGTTTTATAAATTTGACATTTCACACTTTGACATTTAATGGTTAACCAAAACCGAAGGCGGTTCACCGATAATTTTTTTCTAGCGCAGAGAATTGATATATTTTTGCATTTAATGTTAAACAAATTATAGATCGTTTCCTCACTGTTATCAGTAACATTTCCAGTAATTATAAGTAATTAGCCAGTCATGAATTAGCTATTCGTTGCTATACTAGAAATCGTTCATTAACGAAAAATCGTTTATTAATGAAAAATCGTCCATTAATGAAAAATTGTCCATTAATGAAAAATAGTTTATTATTTTTTTTTTGACTTAGGCATGAGCCATTCAGTCACATCGTATATTTTAATTATGTATTTTTAATTTTGGGATGAATAAATGAACAAATGAATAATGTCAGACGTATACACGACAGCGATGGAATCTTCTCGATCCCCGAAAAATCTTTCGGCCGGGCTGGGATTCGAACCCACACGGCACGCGGTGCAACCGGTACAAGCGCTTGCCTGTACCCACTACACCAATGGGCCGCCCTTGTTTATTAATTAAAAATCATTCATTAATTAAAAATAGTTTATTAATGAAAAATCGTTCATTAATGGGGGTCATTATTGAACAATTTTTGATAAATTTGGGTACATTATAGTTAGCCATGAACCAACAAGCAACGGAAAATTAATATAATATGGAACCTATAAAAATGGTTTTATTTATATACCGGGTGTAACACAAAACAGGCTTACCTCTACAGTTTTTTTTTTATTAAATCAATTTGAAATTTAGTAGGGTTATGCTAAAACCAAATTGGAGTTTGGTCATTCAAAAACCTTAGTTGCACTTTTCGATTTCAACGGAAGTATACATTATTTCTAAATAGTTTTGAAAATTTTCAGAATTTTTTAACTCCTTAGATGCAAATTTCGCTTCCTCGTATTCAAGTTTCGAATGTCGCCAGTTAGTTTCTAGCTTAAAAATACCTATTTTTTTCTAGAATGTCAAAAAAATGCGTTATTTCTAAGTTTAAAAAAATAATTCAATACAATTCCATGAGTGATAATTTTTTTTTTATTTTCCCAACCCCAAGATGTAAATTTTGCTTACTCGAATTCATATTTTGATTGTCGCCATGTTGTTTCTAGTTTAAAAATTTCAATTATTTTCTAATATATCAAAAACGCATTATTTCTGAGCAGTTTTAGAAAATTTTAAGATAATAAAGCTTTTGGAATTTTTCAAATTTTGCTTACTTGAATTCAAGTTATAATGTCATTATTTTGTTTTTAAAAATATAAATTATTTTCTAGCATATCAAAAATGCATTATCTTGAAATAGTTTTAAAAATTTTGAAGACAATTCCACGAGTGATTTATTTTTTTAAATATTACTAATCTCAAAATGCAAATTTCTCATCCTCAAATTGAAGTTCCAAATATCACCATTTTTTTTCTTACTTAGAAATGTCAATTTGTTTCCAGTATGTAAAAAAATGCATTATATCTAAGTATTTTAAAAATTTTGAAGACCATTCAGCTAGTGAAAATGCTTCTAAATTTTGTCTAATATCAAGATGCAGTTTCGCTTGCAAATTCATGTTTCGAATGTCGTCATTTCCTTTCTAGCCCTAAAATATCAATTGTTTGCCAGGTATGTGAAAAATGCTCTATTTTTAAGTAATTATGGAAATAATGTTTCAAAAATTTTTCTAATTCCTAGATGCGAACGCTTCCTCGAATTCAAATTTCGAATGTCGCAATTTTGTTTCAAGCTTAAAAATATCAATTGTTTTCGAGAATGTCAAAAATGCATTATTTCTAAGTAGTTTTAGAAATTTTGAAAATAATTACTCTATTATTTTTTTTAATTTTTCCATGCTCAACATGTAAATTTCGCTTACTCGAATTCAAGTTTCGATTGTTTCTAGTTTAAAAGTTTCAATTATTTTCAAGTATGTCAAAAAGGCATTATTTCTAAGCAGTTTTAGAAAATTTTAAAATAATTCCACCAGCAATAAAGCTTTTAGAATTTTCCAAATTTTGTTCACCTGAATACATGTTACGATATCGTTATTTTGTTTCTTGCTTAAACATATCAATTGTTTTCTGGTATGTCAAAAATGCATTAGAATAGTTTTAAAAATCTTGAAGATAATTACACCAGTGAAATGCTTCTAAATTTCTTCTAATCCCAAGATTAAGTTTTGGAAATTTTGAAAAAAATTACATTTTTTTTTTATTTTTCCATTCTAAGCATGTAATTTTCGCTTCCTCGAATTCAAGTTTCGTATGTGGTCATTTTGTTTCCAGCCTCAAAATATCAACTGCTTTTCAGTATGTCAAGAATGCATTATTTCTAAGTAGTTCATCAAAAATTTTGATGATAATTCCACAAAAGATAATGTTTTTGGAATTTTCCTAATCCCTAGATACAAATTTCGCTTCCTCGAATTTTGTTTTTAGCTTGGAAATATCAATTGTTTTCTAGTATGTCAAAAATGCATTATTTCTAAGTGATTGTAGTAATTTTGAAGACAATTTCACGATTTTTTTTTTTTTAGAATTCTAATTCCAAAATGCATATTTCGCTTACTCGTTTTTAAGTTTCGAATGTCACCATTTTGTTTCCAGCTCAGAAAAAATGCATTATTTCTGGTAGTTTTCGATTTTTTTTTATATTTCTGATCCGAAAATGCAAATTCTCCAATTCAAGTTTCGCAGATCACCATTTTGTTGCTGGAATTAAAATATCAATTTACGATATATCAAACGTGCGTTAATTATAAGTCGTTTTGGTAATTTTGAAAACAATTCCGCGAATGATATGTTTTAGAATATTTCTAATTCCACAATGCATATTTTGCTTACTCGACTTCAAGTATCGAATGTCGCCATTTTGTTTTTAACTTAGAAATGTCAATTATTCTTAGTATGTGAAAAATGCATTATTTCTAAGCTGTTTTAGAAATTCTGAAGATAATTCCACGGGTGATTTTTTTTTAATATTTCTAATTCGAAAATGCAAATTTCGCTTCCTCGAATTCGTCTCACAGGTCACCATTTTGTTTCTAGATTTAAAATATCAATTTCCAATATGTCAAACGTGCGTTAATTATAAGTCGATTTGGAAATTCTAAATTCCAGGAATGTTTTTGGAATATTTCTAATTCCAATATGCATATTTCGCTTACTCGAATTCAAATTTCTAATGTCGTCATTTTGTTTTTAGCTTGGGAAAGTCAATTATTTTTTAATAAATCAAAAAGCATTATTGGTAGGTAGATTTAGAAATTTTGAAGACAATACAAGGCAAACATCAGCTGCGGCTCGTGAAAGTGTCAACTTTAATATATTGCATTCAGATTTTACAATACATTTTGGTAGTAGAACTTTCCTTAACTCATCTTCCCAACGGATTATCAAAACTCCGCTCAACATCGTCATCAGGGCGCGTTCTTTAAAGCCATTGGCCAAAAGTATAAGCCTAATTCTTTCTGCTTTGGTCGCTTTAGTCTCGAAAATTGCCTGCTCGCTCGGACAGAGTTTTTTTTGTTGTACAATTAATATCTATTTCTATTACTATCCTTAATATCATACAGCAGATGTCTTCAATTTTATATTTTCAGAGTTTAATTTTGATATTTTTTTTATATTCTCTTTATATACAGTGTGCACCTAAAGTATGGAATCAATCCAGCAAAACTGAAATAGATTATTTTTGGAAAAAATCCTCGAACTTCTTTGAAAAATATCTCTCAAAATTGAGAATAAAAATAGGGGGTTGTTATTAAAAAAAATGGTTGACGTCAAATTGCTCAAAAATAGATGAATAAATGATGATTGAAAATCGAATTTTATGCTAAAATGTGTATTTTAACGAAAGAAAATCGAGTTGTTCGAGGATTTTTTTCCAAAATATTTTATTTCAGTTTTACTGAATGAATTATTTTTTTCAAAAAAATCGTTTTTTTTTTATTCCATGAATCGAATGCTGTAAGTGTCTAGAATATGTGGGTAAAATGATTTTGCGATCCGTTAATTAGTTTCCGGTGTCCCGAGCGCTGACTCAAATTGTACGAGCAAAAACCGTTCCCAAAACTTTAAACACGTTTTTTTCGAAACAAGATTTTTCAAATCTGCGGAACTTGTAAGTCTTTAACCGATCAACCAATCAACTTCGCGTTTCGCAAACCTTAAAGGAAACAAAATTCTCCATGGAATCGACCTATAAAATTGTAAAATTTCGATCATTAACGATTTTTTACAGGAGGGCAAAGTCGAAAAATCATGCGATACTTGGTTTTCAAGTGGCCGCCATTTTGTTTCTATAACGAATTTTTTCCTGATTTGGTCTATTCTATTCTTTGGGATGTAAGCTTTACGGTCGTTTTGGTTTCATGCTTCTAGGTGACGAATTGCGACCTCCAGGGTTCCCGCAGAAAAGCTTTTTTTTTAAACAACGTTTCCTGAAGCCGCCATTTAAAAAAAACCACAACTCAAAAAAAAGATTTGTAGACCAAATGTTAATATAATAAACATTTTGCAAAAAGCGCATATGTCTAAGTTATTTCAGTTCCTCAAAAAAATTCAGGTAAGTTTGGCACAATTATAAAGGAACCTCCCCTTAATTCCATAATTTAAGCGCGCACTGTATACTCGATATACGTTGAACTATCTTTCTTATATTAAAACTAATTGTTAGAATTCAAAAGAGGTAGAAGCATAATCCCGAATAATTCATTCATGAATATTTAGTTGAGTGGAAATCGTTAATCGTAAATGAGTGCTCTGCTCAATTGGAAATTACTAAATTAAACGAACAATCGTAGATTTAAATCGAGCCAGAACTGAATCTAAGTAAACCTCTCTTCGGTTTACATAATTCACACTATCTGGGTTTCAGTGGGGCGTAATTCCGCTTACAATGCGCCCCGAGTTACGTGCGAATTTCATCCACTGAGTAAATAATCGGAATTTATCAAGTTTCATATACCGACTAACTTTTGGTTATGACAACAATTACTATTCGCAACAATTCATTAACTTTATTGCTCCTTGTTTACGTATTTGTTTGTTTCATTCCATTCGTAATGAATAAATTCGTTAGATAAAATAATAAATAAATAAAATAAAAGCTGCAATAATTGTATCCACATGTATTTCTACTTTCTCCGTACAAAATATGGGAAAGTATCGTGCTCGTGAAATTTTTCAAAATTTGTAGTGTCTCAAAAACTAATTTAGCAATTGACATGCAACTTTGAACATACCCTTATTTATATTGATTTATTAACCCTTTGCATTCGCATGTCGACTTATTCTCGACACAATACGTGTTATCACTAATAAATACGAGTGCAAAGGATTAAAACACTTGGTTTAGTTTCACTGTCTGCCTTTTTTGGCAGACCGAAGAACTGAAAAGCTTTTGGTAAAATTTCTTATACCGCATATTTTTTTAAATATGAAAAATACCAAATCATTTAAACAAATAAAGATACATTACCACAGATAAAACTTGTATTGAGACTACAGAGTGGCGTGCATTCAAAAATTAGCATGTATTGCATTTCATTCGTGTGAGCCACAAAATTTTGTTTCAGAGTTGGCTGTGAGAAATGAGGTATGTCGCATATTATTATGTCATTAGTTCAATTGAATTAGATTTAAAAAATGAATTAGTCTCAGACATGACTGCTATGTCTCTCTCTCTCTCTCAGGCATGGCCAACACAGACACAAAATTCTGTAACTCACACCTTATAGTATATTCATTTATCTTTAAAAAAATCCATGATTATTTATATTTTGGCCTGATATTAGTTGACTGATTTGAACTCTTATAATACAGGTGTTCATGTTAGTAATTCAATTTTTAAAGGAATTTAAACTAATGAAAATCCCTAACCGATTTTCTCTTCAGTCGCATGATATATCTCGCGATTGTGACCCGGTAAAGTGCTCTAGTGTCCTAGGGGAGACTTTTCTTTCATATTTTAGAGTTGGAGATAAGGAAAAATGGGATCCTCGACGGCCACAATGAGCGCCGTGTCGTAAAGGGGTGCATAAAAGCACTTCTGGATCTAATTTCGGATTTACGATTCAAATAATTCCTGAGGGGAAGTTTAACTTGGAGTTGTAATTTACCTGATCTATTTATTATCAAAAATTAGTATATTAGTGATGTTAATTTAAGTTTGCAATTATTTGTATATAAATTTGGATTATTAATTAACAAACACAATGAAAATTCGAAATTTTTGGCCTCTTTAAGCATTAAAGTGACGCAAATTTGACTTTGATCAATGGTGACGCCGGTCTCATGCACCAGGGTTTTCAACTGAAGGTTTTTCAGAACGTGTTACTAATAACACATGTTTTTTTTTTCTAAATGTATGCTCTTTGGCAATAAAATAAAGATATTTAATCAATTTAAGCTCTGCAATGCGACAGCTACTCAAAATTGCAACAAAAAAACAATAACGGAGAATACATTTATTCGATTTTTTTTAACACACCCGGTCTCACAGACCAGTAGGTTACCATTGGCGGGTTAAACTTTACTAGCTGTAATATATCTTCAATCTGAGATTTAAGATGAGAATTCGAGTTACAAATTCAACAAGTGTAGAGAGGAGCAGAACGTGAATATTCGGATTCGAAGAGGAATGTTCATACAGGGTCCTGCAACTGTTCCCCTATAAATACAGTTTGTTCCTTAAAAAAAATTGTTTTTGTTATACCACAAAATTTTGACACCCTGTATGTTTATAATTTTATGGCGTAAAGATTTTTAAACCACTAACACGAAACATTATTTTCACGGGAAAGGCTTTTAGCGAAGCCTGATGCTCTATTGCAGGACCCTGTATATAAAAAAAATGCTGTCCTTGAACCTAAAATATTTATTTTAAACAAACTATACAAAAATGAAGGGATATTTGGATATTATGGCCTTTTAAAGTGAACTAACATATTTTCGCGCAAATCCATAAAATATTTCTTCATTTTTGAGTAGTTTATTTGATTACATCCCCTATTATTAATGTATTCCAGATGTTGGGATATTCAGGGGTTTCAGCGGATGTACTGGATCCAGGTCATTGCGGAAGTTTGGTCTTAATAGAAATTACAGTACAGTATAGTTTTAACGACAAGCTATAATTTTTAATTATGATTAGTTTTGTAAATTACTCACAAAAATAATTAAAAGTAACTTCTATTTTAAGTCCCACATTATTACTTGTCTATTTAATGGTCAATAATATCGATTGCTAAAAAAAATTAATAATGTTTCAACTAAGGTATTTTTGTTATCACGTTTAGTGCATTTTCTATTGGGAAAGTTTTATAGTAATCATTGTGCCACTTCTTCAAGATTCTTTAATACAATTATACCTTCTCCGTTTAAAGTACGGAAACGTATTGATCATGAAGTTAAAGAAAATAACCGGAAATGTATATTTTGAGGTCTCCAAGCAGTGTTGCCATACGTACGGTATTTACCGTACTTGTACGGTATTCTGAGCGAAAGTACGGTATACGGTCCAAATGTTAAAACCGTACACAAATGTACGGTAATTTTCACCCTGTATAAAAGCATTTTTACCGCGTTTTTAATTCGACAAATTAGCAATGGCCGCTTTACTAAGAGCGTTGGGAGTAGTGGAGAGAATGGAATTGTGAGACATCCATCATTTGCAAATTCGCCAATTTCTCCCCAAGTTATGATTTTTTGAATTTTTTTTTTGTAAGTTGAACAAATTTAGAGAATATAAATACTCAAATGCTCTAAATTTTTAATATATCTACAAGATTTAACATAAATTTTGATTTTTGAGTTATTAATTTTTTAAAATAAATTTTTAAGTAGTCAAATATTTTTACAAGGAAAAACTAGAAAAAAAATCATGACGATATAATTGAATTCCTTAAAAACTCTGATGAAATCATAATACATTTACCTTTAAAATTAACCTTGATTTTTGAAATTGAGTCGATTTTTGCGCGAGTTATTAATTTTTGAAAATTAATATTTTGGCAAAAAAATAAATACTGATATAATACTAATTCCTCAAAAATGTTGATATCTTTACAAAACATTTACCTTTAAAACTAACTAACTCCGCCAATTTCTGCGTGTTATGAGTTTTTGAAAATTGGTCGAAATATTTGAACAAAGAAAAAATAGAAAAATAAAAATATATCGATATGATTGAATTCTTTAAAAAGTCCGATGCTATCATAACATACTTATGTACCTTTTTAAAATGTGTTCTTTTTTGGGTTTTAAATTGTCGTTTTTGGCAGTTGAAATTGTCATTTTTGGCAGTTAAAAATTGTCATTTTATCAGTTAAAAATAGTCGTTGCCGACACTTGAAAATTTGCCTTCTTTGCAGTTGAAAATTGTCATTTTTGGCAGCTTAAAATGGCCATTTCCGACACTTGAAAATTGGCCTTTTTGGCAGTTGAAAACTGACCTTTTTGCCAATTGAAAATTGTCATTTTTAGCAGTTGAAAATTAACTCGACTGATAAATGCTGAACATTCAAAAGCCAAAATGATTTTGAATTATTGACGTCTTTTGAAGTAATTTTAATTTTTTTTTAATCTTATTCCCGCGTTTTATATAATTTTTTATTTTTTTGGCGCTGGAGAATTCGTCATTGAAAAAAATTCTTAACTCGACTGAAAATTGCTGCACATTCAAAAACCAAAATTATTTTGAAAGATCGACTTCTTGTGAAGTAAACTGAATTTTTGTGCGATGTTATCGCTGCATTTCATATAAATTATATTTTTTTTTGCACTAGAGTGTAGTCGGGAAAATATATATAGTCGGGAAAAAATCGGTAGAATTATTCAAAATTAAGATTTCAGTTTAAAATTGTGGCATCGTATGTTAGTTGCCACAATTTGAGAATTTGCTACAGTTCAGGCTGATTCACACACAAGTCGCCACAAATATACAGAAACCTACGCACACCTACAGACACACACAGACACATTTTTTTCCCAGAAATTTTTGAAATCACCTCTAGGGACCTCAAATCGGATTTTTTCCGCAAAAAAAAATTTGAAAAAATTTTCAAGGTCACAATTCTTTCTCGTACTTCGTAACAGAGAAAGTAAAAATATTAAGAAATATTCATGTCAAACCAAATCGCTAGGACCAATATATTTGCAAAGAAACCGAGAAGGCAATTTTTAAATTGGTTATTTCATATAAACACTTTAGATTAGATTAGATTAGATTTATTAGTGCTTTTACATTAGTTTACACAAGTCGACTAAATTAGAGATACAAGTATTATAACAATTATATGCATATAAGTCTAAATATTATCCATCTATAAGTAAATGGTAAAGATAGAATAAACAGTAATTAATCAGATAATGACACAGTTCAAATCAATTATAATAAAATATATAACAATTTGTTAAAAAACTTTTCAAAAATTTAATAAATATAAAAATAAAATCAGTGATAAAAAGAAACACATTAAAATACATCAAAATATTTAAATAAGTTAAAATTATAAAACAGTATATGACAAACAAAAAAATGATACAAACAGAAACATACAATTTAGAGTTAAGACTAAAAATTAAAAATCAATGTTATTTGATATGAACTCTTTTACACAGTAGAAAGCTTGTGAGGTCAGAAAATTCGTGATTTTCTTTTTAAACACCTTCAGTTCAAGATTTTTGACATCATGTGGCAACTTATTAAATAGTTTCGGAGCATAGTACCTCGTTCCATTCTGTGATTACTTCAGTCTACTGTGCACTTGCCTAATATCATCATTTTTACGAGTGCCGTAATCATGATATTTGCTTAAAAAAATTGATTATGTCCTCCTCAGTCTCGCCTTTTCAAAATGCCACAAATCATTTGAATTTTTTCGTATCCCGGATTTCGATATGTTACGCATCAAATTTTCGCAAAAGTTAAGGAACTAATTTTAAATTTTCGGACAGTTCTTCCATAATTTTAAAAGCCTCAATTAAAGGCATTTGAGCTGTTTCTAAATCCTTGATTGCAGTTAATAAGATGCAAAAATGTGCAATAAAAGTTAATTGTTGCAAAATATTTCTACATGCAACACAATCTTTACATTTTTTAAGTGCTGCCGATTCTTCATCAATAAAATTAAGAAGAATATTTTCTGATTTTTCAAAATTGTTGGCGTAGAATAAAGCAGCTTCCAGCCAAACACAATTACCGGGTACGGTTGCATCGAGCAGTAATTTTAAATTTTCACCCAATATTTCATAAAAAAAACCCCAAAATTACTCCAAAACCTTAATTTGCCCCCATTTTGGAGACCCCCCTCCAATCTGGCAACACTGGGATTAGAGGAAGGCGCGCTGATGAGATTTCGGAATTTGCACAAAATAAGTTGCTTTCGCTGAATCACGAATCTCACGCATCAGTTTTATAACTTCGTTTTTCCGAAAATATGACGTAGGTGGTACAAAAAGGCCATTTAAAAATTAGAAAAATATTGAATCGTGCTGTGGTATCCTCCAACTAATTAAAATAATTCATTAATTTTTCGGAAGGCCTCGCTAATTAACTACTTAAAATTGTTCGCATTTTTATTCATAATTTCCATACAGTTCCAGTTAGATCGGGTGATCAGTTTCATTCCGGGCGAAAGTATTGTATTTAGCAATTACTAAAAAACTAAATTGGTTGCAATACTTATTCTTTTGATTTTAAAATTACGAATTTTCGAAAAAAAAAATCAAAAATCGAATCGAAATATTTGAAAATTAAGTAATTCCTTAAACACAAATCGCACAGGCTGTATTTTTTAGCTAAATATCAAAGTACATTAGTTTTATTTTAAAACAACCACTATTATTAAATTAAAAACACTAAAACAAAAAATTTCAAATTAAACAAATAACCTAAAGTTAATACAAAAACCAAGTACAGTCCAAAAATATCAAAAATGCAGTCTGCAAAATGTATGTAATAGGGCAAAAAAGTCAAAAACTTGGACCAAAAAACTCGAAAATATCGGCCAAATATTCGCTCATGAACATCAACAATTAATTCGCTCATTAAAATTAATAATTAGGGTAACAGAACTAAAAACATTGGCAAAAAATCGAAAACCCTTGGCAAAAATTAAAAAAAGCAGTCAAAAAACAGGAAATTTCAACTGAATAGTCGAAAATTTTGGTCTAGATGCCAAAAATATCTAAAATATAGGCCAAAAAATCAAAAACCCTGGTCCAAAAAATAAAAATTGAGACTAAAAATTGACAATTCAAGCCATTTCAATTTGCCATTTTCAGCCCTAAAAATAATTCTTTACCACACAGTAAATTGCAAATTAAATTTAAAAAGTCTAAACTTAAAAATTATTCAAAAAAATTCCCCCATAAAAACAATAATTTAGGTTAAGCCATCTAAAATGAAGGGTAAAAAATCAAAAATTTGGCCAATAAAACTCGAAAATACCAGCCAAAAGTTCGCACACAAAAATCAACAATTCAGGTTAAAAATCTAAAGTATAGACCAATAAAAAATTCTCTCATTAAAATTAATAATCAAGGTAAAAAAACTAAGAATATTGGCAAAAAATTGTAAATTTAGACTAAAAATCGCAAATAATAAATGCAGACCAGAAAAAAACGAAAATTTTAACTAAATTCTCGAAAATTTTGGTTTATAGGCCAAAAATTCTAAAATTTGGACCAAGTAAATGAAAAATATAGACCAAACATCTAAAATATAGGCAAACAATCAAATATACTGATGTAAAAAATAAAAAAATGCAAACTAAAAATTTGAAAATTCAAGCAAAAGAAAAATAATTTGCCATTTTCAGCCCCAAAAATAACTTTTCCCAATATAAATTGCCGAAACTCTAAAGTCGAAACATATTTAAAAAAATCGACCATAAAAACCGTAATTCAGGTTGAAAAATCTAAAATCAAACAATCAAAAACAGCACAAAAAACTAGAAAATACCCCGAAAACAAAAAAAGAATCGTCCATAAAAATCAACAATTCATGTTAAAAATTTAGAGTGTAGATCAATAAAAAATTCGCTCGTTAAAATTAATAATCAAATGTAAAAAATCGAAAATTTCAACAAACTATTAAAAAAATTCTAACAGTTAGAACAAAGAAATCAAAAATACAGACCAAACATCTAAAATATAAGCAAAAAAAAGTAAAATTCCTGGTCTAAAAAATAAAAATATGCAGACCAAATAAATGAAAAATCAAGCAAAAGAAAAATAATTTGCCATTTTCAGTCCCAAAAATAACTCTAGCTCAAAATAAATTGCCGATCAGAAACGCGAAGATGTTAAAAACAAGATAAAGGACTAAAAATGAAAAATAGGGCAAAGAATAAAAAACTCAGGCCTAAAAATAAAAAATGCCGATCAAAAAATCCGAAAATTTTAACAAACATCAAAAATTAAGATCAAAATGAAGAAAAGTCAGTTCAAAAGATCAGAAATTTATACCAAAAAAAAAAAAACGAAACTGCAGGTCAAAAATCTAAAATATAGGACAAAAAAAAACAAATCCAGGCCTAACGATAAAAAATGCAAACAAAAATATTGAATATTTAATATAAAAATAATAATAATAATTTATTTACGGGCAACGAGTGTTGACAGTAGTAATTTTAAACTTTCCCCAAATATTTAATCAAAAACCCCCAAAATTACGCCGCTGTCCCTCTCTAAAATAATAAAATTTGAAAATAAAACGTAAATACAGTGGATTTATTAGAAACTTACACATACATATACACAAAATTAAAGTGGTATAAATATAAAATGTATTAAACATATTTTTTAAATGAGAGTGCAGCATCTCATTGAGGTCACAAAATTATGAAAACGGTAATAATAGAATCCCTAGGATAACTTCCATAAATGATGTCACAGGCTGAGGAAAATTACTGACTTGTTTATGGTTGTGCACTATTGGTAATGATGATTTTTATCAAATGTAATAACATGTTTAATAATTTCCCCAAAATACCCTTCATATAAAATACCCACCCCAAAAAATACTCCATGGATTGAAGTTCCCCAATATACCCCAAAACAATAATTTGCCCCCATTTTGGGGGAAAAAACCCAATCTTGTAACACTGGCATTGAGTATCATCTGCTTATATGGAAATCCCCTTTTTCTATATAATTAATATTATACAAGGTGTCTAAAAAAGACACCACCAAAATGATATGGTGTATTCCTGAGACAAAAAACAAGCAAATTAACTAAATTTATCTATACGAAAAATTACATACTTTCCAAGATACAGCATGACAAAGTTTTAGATTTTTAAATTGTTTTAATCTATATCTCGAAAATGGCAAATGAGAATGATTTGTTTATTTTTTTCTGACAACTACATTAGGTGTTCTACATTGTTTAAAAATTTTAAGAAATTTCTTCAAGTACAAAGGTGCTCCAGAGGACATGCTGTTTACATTATTACATAGAACTTTTTTGTTCTTCACATTTTTTACGATTCAATATTTTTTTCAATGCAACTCGTCACTTTTAAGGAATTTATAACTCTTAAAGTTTTTTTGTTTACGTCTTATTTTTAACAAAAAAAAATAAAAAAGAACTTATTGTTTTTGGAAAATTTCGTGTTATAAATGAAATAATCTAAGTAGGCGGGTCTCAATTGGTTGAAAACGTGTGTCAGTACAATTAAAACTTTCAATTTAAGTAAAACTGGTTAACACTTTGAGTGGTGGTGACCGAAGTATCGCCGGTGGCTGAAGCGCATCGACGCGACGCGCGCGCATACAATGTGTACTGTGTTTTTTTTTTATGAGGGTCATTTCGAACAATTTTTGTAATTTGTTAAATAATTTGATATGTTAAAATAGAAGCAGTATTTGGATTATAGTTATTTTTAAGACTTTTCTTGCAGGACGAGCGCAATTAAACAATGAACAATAAGTTCTTTTTTATTTTTTTTTGTTAAAAATAAGGCGTAAACAAAAAAAACTTTAAGAGTTATAAATTCTTTAAAAGTGATGAGTTGCATTGAAAAAAAATTTAAATCGTAAAAAATATGAAGAACAAAAAAGTTCCATGTAATAATGTAAACAGCATGTCCTCTGGAGCACCTTTGTACTTGAAGAAATTTCTTGAAATTTTCAAACAATGTAGTACACTTAATGTAGTTGTCAGAAAAAAATAAACAAATCATTCCCATCTGCCATTTTTGAGATATATTTTAAAATATTTTAAAAATCTTAAACTTTGAATTGCTGTATCTTGGAAAGTATATAATTTTTCATATAGATAAATTTAGTTAATTTGCTCTTTTTTGTCTCAGGAATACACCATATCATTTTGGTGGTGTCTTTTTTAGACACCTTGTATATATATATATATATATATATATATACATATCTATGATATATAACACAAGGTTAAGTTCGCTAGTTAGGGGAATCCCGTAAATTTACCTTATACGATTTTATAAAAAAAGATACGCTCGCAAATTTTATCAATGAATTACAACAAAATAAAGTACAATTAATAGAAATATTGACTTTATATGTAGTTATATGTGGATATATGCTCAAATAAGTTTAATGTGACAAAACCTCGAAATATTAAGTTATATGCGAAATAAAACTTGGTACTTTGATTTACTTCCCAGAGAAACGTACATACACAACTCGCCAGGGCCATACGGAATAGCAAATAAAACATGCAAAAAAAAATAGAAATCCGGACTCTACTTATCAGCAAGGAATTTTAATTTAAATTTAAATAAAATAAAAATTTGTTAAACAAAAATTATTAAGGCTAGAAAAAAATCCATCCTTAAAATGTTTTATAACTATATCTAGTATACGCCCAAAATATTTTAATTATTTTGAACCATAAATAAAAAAGTGTTTAAACCGGAACCAAAATCGTAACTATATGCAATTCTGATTTAAATAGTAGAACCTCCCCGAGGGCAAACGAAGTTTATGATAAATAGTAGCAAAACTATTTTTTACGCTACACATCAATCTATACATCTATCATAAGTCTATAAATAAAAGAAAACGCAATTGATAATTATTGCATAAACCACCAAAAACACTTTATATTTCAACGTACATATGCGAAAAGCAGTCATCGGCCGGTTTAAAATAATCCGACATTTGAGATAATCCGCTTATATCCAATTGCAATGAACTATTACCGCCGATTCCTGACATTTTCAGCTTCGGCTGACATTTTCAGATTTGGACGCGCCGAAGTTGGCGCTAGTTCTCGCGAGTTATAATCCTCTTAATTTCACTCGGGAATGGCTTATTTTTGAGGAGATAGTCCTCGTCCTCGCCGTCGTCTCTTTAATTACCCTAATTACACTTAATTGCAAAACACATTTACCATATTAAAGTGCAGCGAGCGCTAGGAATCGACCCTAATCTTAATTTTAAATTACCCTCCGCTACGACGTTTTCCCTGTAGTTTCTCTAGCTTTTAAAACTTTAAACTAATTGTGGATTAGGTTTCAGTAATTTTGAAAATACATTTATTTGAATATACACTACAGTATTATTATGATAACTACCATTTTAGGACTCTTTATTTTTACTAATTAAATTATACCATTTAAGTCGACTTTGTATAGATCAATTGAAGTTAAAAAATAAAAGCAATTGTCACTAATAATACCGTTTACACCAAGTTTTATCTATTTTGCAAGAATGTTCATTGGGCTTGTGGTAATAACGAATCACAATGAACATTCGTGTGTGAGTGATATCACTGCAAAAATAGTCTACTTAACTTTGATTGATATTTATTGACTCAATGAACCAACTCAAATCTAATCGTTTCCAATGTGAATATGTACCTACGTCTGTTCTTAAATGTCAAAAGTGACATTTATATTTAAATGTCAGATTTTAAAGTATTTTCTGAAAGATAACAGATGAATTGACGTAAAAAATACTTGAATACATTGCTTCGAGATACACTAGCTGTATTTTTTTAATCTTGTCATTTGAGGGAAGTAATGTTGTTCATTACCCACTGAGTGAGATAATAACTCGGACTCACGCAACATAGGTAGATCATAGGTAGATTTTTGAAATAATTCAAATTGACACCACGAACGTCAAAATGTTTTGTCAAAATATGATAAGCATTATTTTAATATTTAAGCAATTGCAGATGATTTTGGATAAAATGTTATATTATACTCATGTGGAATTACTCATTAGTCTTAAATTTTTCTTGCGGGACTAATTATGTACATTCCACCAGAGGCCTGCATGAGCCGGGCTTTGGCCCGGCCCGGAAAGTCCAGCCCGACCCGATGGGGTCGTATTTTTAAAACTCCTGGCCGGGCTTTCCAATGGATAATTTAGACCAGGCCGGGTCGGGCCGGGCTGGGTTTGGATAAATTTAATTTTATTATAGTTTGGAAAGTAACAAATAAGTGCAGTGAAAAATAAATTGGGTTATTTTTATTAACATGAATTCAATGTATTTTAAGAATTGTAAGTGCAGTCAGAGAAAATACAAATGCAAAACTCGCTCGGCGAGGGAATGCTGCCGCATGTCGGTGCTTAGTTCGGTCGAAAACCCCTGCTTAAAATACAATTATGAGGTAATAAAATTAACTAGCCTAGTTCACTTCTCGCCCCTAAGTGATCGAGTGACGGATTCCAAATCTGTGATTTTATTCATCTTCCAATTTTTGGTGCGTAATCTTCAAAAATTCGAATTACTAAAATTTGTACGTTATTTTGATATTTTTACATATTTATCAATAAAAGAGTAATTTTAAATAAAATTATCGGTAATATTTTAGTATCAATAATTGTATTTCAGTTTTGTATAAATAATCCCATTTTTACCAAAATATGACCTTGAAACCCTCGAAAAATAAGACTTTAATTTTTTAACCACTAAAAATTATCATTAAAATCTGAAAAATTCACATATATTTTTTACCCAAATAAAAGGTTATTTAGGGTTATTATTATTTTTTAAGTTTTACCATTTTTTTTTGCCCCTAAGCGATCAAGTGACGGAAAATTTTATTTCGTCAAAGTTCTTTCAATGTTTCGTGCGTCATCTTGAAAAATTTGAATAACTAATCTTTTTACGATATTTTGTATATATTTATCAACAATTCAACAGCAAAATTTTATTAAATTAATAATAGAGTAACGGTATAGTTATGTTTAGTTTAGATTGTGTGTTTTTTTTAAATTGCAAATACCTTATATCTATACACATAACTATTATACATATTTATTAATTTTTAACTAATAATATATGAAATATTACAATATAGTTTAAAATAAAATTGTAAAATAACATAACATAATAATATATAATTTTATACTTATGATTTGGAAATTAAGTAACATATTGTAATGTTATAATATAGAACTTAACGCTACTTTCTTTAGCTTTTAAAAGTCGTATTAATTTTTTGATTAAAAGTGAAAAAATCTATGAGAAAAATCCTAGCGGTCTTCACATTTTTGAAATATCTATGGATAACTTAAATTATTTTTTAAATTAAGTAAAGAACCCCTGAAAATTCATCTAGTAATTTTAAAATTTTTGAACACGTGTTTTGGCTCAAGAAATGTGGAGATATTGAAATTAAATACATTTTATTATCATATATTTCAATTCCATTGAGTTCTATAGATATTCAGTTGTATGATATATATGTTAACTTTTATTTACGGGATATATTCAGAGATTTTATACCTTACCACGTGTTTATGAATATAAGGTAACGATGGTATTTAATGTTTATATTACCCTTTTCAAACTAAATTGCTAATAAACTTAAAAAAAACTACGTATTTAAACTTAATTTACCCACCTTTGAGATTATTTTTCAGGAATGTAAGGAAGAATTACAATTGTTTTAAATTTTAGTTTGTCACTGGATTGCTTAGGGGCGAAAAAAGTTAAACTTTCAAAACAAATTTAATACCCTAAATAACCTTCAATAACCTTGAAAAAATTTAATTAATTTGGTATTTGGGACAAAAAATATATATGCATTTTTTTAGATTTTTATAATGGTTAAAAAACAAAAACTTATTTTTCGAGGTTTCATGGACAAAAAAATGAGGTTGTTTATACGAAACTGAAAAAATTATTAATACTAAAATACTAATAATCATTTTACATAAAATGATTGCTCAACTGTTAATAAATTTATTATTCGAATTTTTGAAGATGTTGCACCAAAAGTTGGAAGATGAAAAAGTCACATAGATTGTATGTATTAATAGCAATCATATGACGAAATAAAATTTTAAACTAGCGGGCAAATTTTCTTTTTTTTTCAAACATATTTTGAATACTCTAAATAACGTTCAATGACCTTGAAAAATCCACCCAATTTGGTATTTGGGTCAATAATATATGTGATATCAGATTTGTTAAATATTTGTTTAGTGCTTAAAAAATTATATTTGAAAATATCTTATTTTGGGGCTTCTCGCGTCATGTCGGGATTTTTTTTATGTACGGCTTACGCCTACTTTGGTTTGGCTCACAACTAATGATACTTTCATATTTGTTTAAAAATCCGTGTCGGGTGGCATTTTGAATACTCAACTTCGGACCGGGCCGAGCCGGGCCCGCAGCACATTTTCGTTTCGCCGGGCCGGGTGTGAAATTTTTACTATCGGGCCGGGCTTTCAAAAATCCGCTTCTGCAGGGCTGTGCATTCCACATTCGTATAATAAATAACTATTGAAACGAAATATATTAGAACGTTTGCAATTTGAGTCTATATAAGATGGCACAAAAATGTTAGACACTATAAAGTAAAGTATCTATGGCAACAACTACTTCCTGGTTAATACTAAGACTTGTGACCTTCTCGAAATAATTATTATTCCAATACTTCCCTCTCGGTGTTTTCCGTAACTAAATAATCGAAATCACAGTATTTATACAACAATTACCATTCCAGTACTCTACTGTCTATCGATTCTACGGAAGCAATTACAAACATTTTGTTAAGCAAAATAATATATTTTTGGAAGTTAGGATAACCAGGATAAGCCGATGGGTACACTCTCTTGGTGGCTCTGCGCCCATCCAGCCCAGTTATAACTACCGTTTCGACCCATCCCTTTTGGCCACATGTCTATTTCCCTCCTGAGTGATCCTCCTGTGAGGGCTCGTCTCGGGACTATTATGTCGGAGGACTGTTTAGCACAACAACCCAGCTGCCTTCGTGAACTCCGTCTCGCAATCCCTAATAATTCTAAGGGCACAGGCACGTATCACCTACCCCAGTCTCATCTAGATTCTTTTGAGCCTTATAACGCCTTATAGGCATACAGCAATCTGGACGCCGCTAGCCTTACTTAAATTCTTTTTGTATCCTCTGTTATATCCTAGCCTCTACCTTCGTAACCTGCGAGCGGTACTGGTTAGTCTCGATAACCACCCACAGGTATTTCATCCTGTCCTTAAAATCAACAGCCGAGTAGAGAAATCCTCTCACCCCTGAGTTTACCTTTACTTTTCCTGGCGAACCATATCTTTCCTGTCTTCTCAGCTACCACCTCCAGCCCCAAGAAGGCCATCCAGGTTGTCTCCTGCTGGATCACCTGTTTCACCGTCCCTCATCTTAAAACACCAGGATATCGTCGGGGAACTCCACAAGCCCCCTCTACAAGTAGCAACCTTGTCTTACGCCATATTTCGGAGAAGAGTCCCCACAATTGTGGAACTGCTCGTTTCCTCCTTCCCTTGAGCGCCTGCTTGCCATTCGTATATCAGCTGCCTATCCTCTGAGTAATTTCTGAAGTAGGTATTTTTTTAAATTAATAAATACACAGCAATCTGTCCTGGCACATTTAGCTATAGGATTATAAATGGAGTTGTTAAAATTTGACGGCAGACGCCCAGAGGCGCTACTGTTCTAAATTAATTGCAGGTCTTGAGGTGTTTTGTTTCGTTTTAGTCTTGAGAGTGTTGCATTCTCTTCCATAAGGCTATATTCTAGTTTATTTGGATGGTTTCTGAGTCGCTCCTTGTAGGTTTTGATTTTTGTTGTGATTTCCTCCATTACCATAGGGATGTTTAGATCGTGGAGTAGCCTTCTATTGCTGACATACCATGGTGCATCTGTTATTGTTCTGAGGACTTTATTCTGGAATTTTTCCATGATATCGATGTTGGACTTAGCAGATGAGCCCCATAGTTGAAGACCGTTGGTCCACTTGGGCTTTAGAATACATTTGTAGATTATTCATTTATTGTTTAGTGATAACTTGGATTTCTTGTTCAGGAGCCAAGAGAACTGACGTAGCTAGAGACCCATAACCAGCCGTTTGGTGAATATGTGTTTTTTTCCAAGTTTTCTATCTAGGTAAATACCCAAATATTTTGCTTCGTTTGATTGGGGAATTTGGATGCTATTAAGGGAGACTAGTAAAAGTTACTTGTACTGATTTGCTTTCATTGACCTTGATGCGCCAGTCCTTGAACCAGGTAGGTAGTTTGTTGTGGCTATTCTGAAGTTTGCTGGTAGCAGCAACAGGACAGCTGTCAGCTACGAGGATTCCAGTATCATCTGCGAAGGTACATAGCACAGCATATTTTAGATCTGGGATATCCGCCGTGAAGTGTGCCCAGCACACTGCCTTGGGGCACACTGGCTAGCACTGGTCGGAGGTTTGATAATTATTCACCCAGCTTGACCTGGAAATACCTGTCGTTGAGGTAGGTTTTAATGAAGATGAAGTAGTTCAGTGGTAAGGAATCTTTGACTTTATAGAGCAGGCCTTCGTGCTAGACCCGATCGAATGCCTGGGACACTTCAAGGAATGCAGCAGTACAGTATTGTTTCTGCTCAAACACAGAGTTAATTTTATTGACTAGCCTGTGAACCTGCTCAATGGTGCTGTGGTTGCAGGGAAATCCAAACTGGTGGTTCGGGATTAGGCTAATACTATGTATGATAGGGAGCAGTCTGTTAAGAAATAGGATTTCCATAATTTTTCAGGTTATGGGTAGGAGGCTGACCGGTCGATAGGATTTAGTTTCGTCGCTGGGTTTTCTTGGTTTCTGGACCATGATTATCTATACTACTTTTCATTGGCGAGGGACGATCCCTCTTTGTAGGATGGCGTTGTACATAGCGGTGAGGAAGGCTATTCCCATCTTGGGTAGTTCCTGTAGGATTCTAGCGGTTATCAGGTCGTACCCAGGAGCTTTATTTGGAGCTAGCGATTTGATAACTCTTATCGAATTCATTGGTGGTGACTTTTGAAGTGGTAGATCAAGTTAGTAGGGACAATCCAGAGGTTCCTTCACTTCCTGGACTTTGGTTGAGCCTTCATCTGGATTGGGGATAAATACCTTTTCCAGGTGGTTTGCAAATGCTTGTGCCTTCTCAGAGTCAGTCAGTTCTGGCCCAGGAATTACCATTTGTACGTAGTGACGGTTTGTAGTTTATCGGTTGTTTCAGTTGCTTGGTTACTTTCCAGAGCGAATAGTCTGAAGCAGATGTCGGGTCTAGATTCACTAGGTAGTGTTGTCACTTTCGTAGGTATAACCAAAACCTCGTGACAAGTTCAGCAAGCGTCGCGTGAACATAATGTAAATATAGAAACCGAATCGTCATGAAATGATGATTAATCTACAATTCGGTAGAGTAGCCACGCGGAGAGCTGTTATCGTGTTCTCTCTGAATACTTTCTCACTCTGCATAAACTTTAACCCCAGGTGACGCCTGGTTTTGCGTGTTAGAACTCGAGTTATCACTAAGGGAGTTGAACGTCTAACGTAATAGTCGGACAGTGATATTGGCCTCGTCGTCTGAGAGCCTCATCTCTTTAGCTAAGCGCTCATCATCAACCTGGCTCTTCGGAATCCAAATTTCCTATCGGACAGGCCTCCTGTCTCCTCAATAGCAGGCAGGCTTTTGCATCCGTCGCCAGCTTTCTCTTTTTCGGGAGTGGGAGCATCCTTGCCCGCGTCCCACCTCCAGAAATGTCTGTCAACTACTAAAATTGCTCTTTGACGACGATTCCGGTCACCTCGTTCGGGATGCCCTGGATCTGAAGCCTTGCTGCTTGGATAAACATTCATAGCCACCTCAAATTCTTCTCTACTAAAGGGCTGAGTGTCTGTTGGTCTTTTTTACCATAGTTATGAGTTTTGATTATTTCTATGGATGCCCTTGGTACCAGTGACCATGCATTTGAGAGATCTATCCATAAAATTTTGTGACGACACGGTACAGGCACTCCATATATTCGCCTGCACGCCTCCACCTCCTGCTTAAGTTTCTTCTACTTAGCATCTTTGCTGCGTTTGATGACTGTGAGCAACATCTATTTTCCTCAAAGATGCCGAGGTTTGGAGAGTTTTACAGGCCCTTCCTACCGCTACCATGCCATCCAAAAACAGGTTGCACAGTTTCTCCCCGACCTTTGATACTACATATAATAATTATTTATTTCCTGGTGTATACAAGTAGGACGCGTCAGGAAAAAGTAGAGTACAAAACATACTCAGTAGTTACACTTATACATAGATGTGGTAAGTAAAACACGTATGTTGAGAATTTCCACAAATTTTTAATGTCGAAACACTGCGACATATGTTTTGCCACACAGTGGCTTCATCAGGCATATGATTAATGGTAAGACAAGGCTACAATTGCAACTTAAATACTATATTGTTAGGGGGTGAGGAAGTTAAAGGGTGTTTAACGGATTGGGAAACATTTACAACGCGTTAAACACCCTCTAACTTCCCCACCCCCTTACATACAGTACTTAGTATTTAATTCGCAATTGTCGCCTTGTCTTACCATTAATCATCTGCCTGATGAAGCCACTGTGTGGCGAAACATATGTCGCAGTATTTCGACATTAAAAATTTGTGGAAATTCCCAACACACGTGTTTTACTTACCACATATATTATGGAATTTCACCAAGTAACAGTCTCATCAATCCAATACTTATACATAGGTACCTAAGCTAAAAAATCGTTTATGAAGTAAAAGTTTTTTTTCAAGTAAAAGATCACGCAGAGATTTGTTAAAAGCTGTTTTTTTTGTAACGTTTAATCCATTATGCTTTATGTAAATATCATTTTTTTTCGTGGTGGGGTAATGGTGGATTTGGCTAGATCGAGTAAGGTGAGGGAGATTTGTGTAGACGTATTTGCATAATTCCGATATGATCAGAGAAGGTAATGTTAGGATGCACAAGTGCTAAAAATGAGGTCTGCCTGAACTCGTGGGAGGAATACCGACCATGGAGTGGATGATTCATTTCTGAGCAACGAACACATCACTCCACGCGGTAGACATCACCCAGAAACACAAGCCGTATGGTAGTCTTGATTGTATGGAGGCATAGTAGAAGGTCCTTAGCTGATTTAAGGAAAGGTACGGTTTTATCATTCTAATGTTGTAGCAGTAAGAGTTTAGAAGTGTTGTTAATTTATTGCAGTGCGTGATCAAGTCAAGGGTTTGGTCAAGATGTAATCCTGGGAATTTAGTTTCTTCGCAGGGAGATAGTTGTTGGGAATGTTGAGGTTCAAATCTTTTTTGGTTTGATCACTGCGGAATCTTATATATACAGTTTTCGCCAGGTTTATGGAGAGTTCATTGTGAAGGAGCCGGGATGATATCTTGCTCAGTATTTCATTACAGGAGTGTTCAAGTTCAGGTTTGCTTGGATGGCCTACAATGGCGGTAGTGTCATCCACATATAGGGATCTGGGGAATATAACCGGGGAGATTGTTTATAAAAATAATAAATAGAAGTGGCCCCAAGTTGGACCCCCTTTTAGCGATCTCCTTCAGAAATTCCTAGTTGTTTGCCCCAGGGGTAATCTCTACTACTAATTGTAAGTTTTCCTCTTGCGCCAGACACTGATTCGGGGTTTGGACCTGCCTTGACGGCCCCTTTAGGTTCTTAAATACCTCATCCTACATGACGCCCGACGTATCCACCATAGTTCGCGAGGGTCTCTTTTAGGGCTCCTGTGTCCTGACCATGACGGGGTTGTCCCGATTAGCCTTGCCTCCTTTCTGACAGACACAGAAAGGAGTTGTTTAAACAGGCAGAAGAGCAAGTAAAAATTTAAGTTAAAAGTGCAGAAGTTCAATATTGTAATTAAAACCCCTACACCCGTAACAGTTGCTTAGTAGCTGAACAATAATTTAAGATAATATGAGCAGACTATAGTTCTAGCCTCTTTTGAATTTTTAATTCGATTTAACAGCTACTATTCTGTCTTTAAATATTTTACTTTTTCTACGGTTTTATATTCAACTTTCCCAAATTTTATTATTAAAAAAATGTATCGTCATGGAAGTGGCGAGGAAATCAATCTCGGAACACGCCCTGCAAAATACGATTGTACAATAAACATTTTTATAACTTTTTGCCTGAAAAAAGACATTTCCCTGTGAAACTCGGCGTTCCTTTATGAAATTCACGGAGGGTGAACTTTTTCATCCCAGCCGTTCGTTCTAAGGGAGAGGTAAGTGTTTGATCAATCGCACCTTTGAGGATTTGCACCTCCACTCCGCCTTCCGCGATCATTATCGCCATCTAATAGAATCGATACGCCTAAATAGTAACAAGATGATGCTTGCGACCCTTAGTAGTTGAATTGATTTCAAATTACCTGAACACAATCCCTTTTTGTTATTTAACATGTGCAGTGTTGCGCTGTCATTTGAGGAATATGAATATTGCATTTCGCCGGTGTTGGCGCTTTTCGTATTTGATCGCCTGCCATAAAATCGGGAAAGGGGTTCACCTGGATTTATGGGGCGCGGTAAATCAAGGGGCGCTTCAGCGTTTTCCGATCGACTCTTCGGGGGTAGCACGTGCACGCGCACGTGCGGCCGCTTCTGTACGTTTGCGAATATTAATAATAATCCGAAAGTTTTTAAGGACGTACATAAATCCACGGCATCGCTTGATATTTGCCTATAAATCTCGTTTTATGCCGAGGTCGGGTGAAACATGCAATGTACATAACCGAGAACACACTCGAAAAGTTACCTTTACTTCTTAATATATATTTTTTTAATTTCGACGAAAAAGCTATATTTTGTGAACACACAACATGTAATAGAGCAGCATATAGAGCGATTCATAATAATCGAGGACGTCACTTAAAAAACTTCCGAGATTATTATAAAACGCAAATTTTCAAGTTATATTCAAAGCTTTTTTCGACTGCCTCTACCGAAACCATATATTTCGGCAATAAAAATCGGGCCGAAACTACGATTTAGCGTATCTAGGGCCGAAAAAATAATATCCATAATAGAGTGGTTCTTATTTTCGAAGTATGTGAAAATCAACGGGACAACCCGGAAACTTGTTCGTATAGATAAAAAACTAATAACTGTAAATTTTCAGCCATATCGAACATTGCGTAACTGGGCCCTAGCCTTCTAAAATTTAAAAAAGTAGTTTTTTATTATTTTTTTATTTTGGTCCACCCTAATGGCAAAAATATATATTTTGTGGATAGCGAACGTTAATATGTACCCAAAAAGTGTTTATTTGTTGAAATTGGACTAAAATTGACGAAGTTATGAATTTTTTAATGCCCCTCTATTCATTGAAATTAAAATTACACATAAGAAAGCCATGACTAAGTAAACCAGACGCTTCACTTCAATTGGTAACCCCATCCTATTTTTATCTTTAGACATTTGGTAATATTACTTTGATGCAGAGATGTTAATCTGCGCCACAGTTCGCAAGAGAGAATCCGTGCGTACCCTTATGTGCGTAATGGAGTGGGTCATTTACTTGCGGCCTGTGGCGCAGATTAACACCTGGTTAATCTGGTTTGATGTTTTGGGTAGCATTTTGTAACGATATTATAAAGTTGCTTTCAAAATGAGCGGAAGACCCATATTTGCAGATGCAATTTATTTGATCGCCAAATATTTTGCTTAAAACTACCATCTAGGAAGCAAGTGTTATCTTTGTTTTTCTTCAATCAACGGGTACTTAAAATTAGTTCACGCTTCAGTGACACACTAGTTGTGGAAGAATTGTCTGTTGTTCAAAGGCTCATATTCCAAACAACGTCGCATCGATAAAATGTATGGCATAAAGAATGGCAAAATCTTAATAAGCACTCTTCTCGAGAAACTGCAGCACATATAAATAAAGAAAAATAATTTGTTAAAAGTTTCAATGATTTGTTCGATGTTGCTTCTGTAAATACATAACAAACAATGATAATTAAAGAAGACAAACCATTTCTATTAATGCAGAGAGAGAATGGAAGATCAGGATCAGTCAATGGCATTGAAAGTTTCGCAGTGCAAGTGGAAAGGCGTTTGAAGCGGTTAGAAGTAGAGAAGGCAGAGAAAATCTGATCAAGAAATGGCAGTCTCGTCCACTTCTGTCTCAATGGAAACGAGAAGCCAGCGATTCAAGCAAAAATGGTAATAACAGTCCAGCTTATTTGAATATTAATCCTACCTCAGATCAGGATCAGGACATAGAACCACAACCACAACGAGGAAAAATTGCCTTAATCAATAAAAGGATCTCATCTGCTTTAGACAAGTGTAAAATGAGTGACAAAAATGCCGTTTATCTTCTGATTACTGTCGCTGAAGGATTAGGTCACAATGTAAACGATTTCATTATTATTACATATTATTCATCAGTGCGGGCTATGAAGTTTGAACCTGAACCCACCATTTGGCCCCAATGTCTGGATTATATTATCGGCAGTGAGATTCTTAGCAAAATTCTTGTTGTGAATGACATTTTAGAATGAAAAGTCAAATTAATCGAAGAATGTAATACTTATTATTAAAATTTGAAGAGTATCACAAAGGATTTTAATAAAAATGCATTAATTGGTATTGCCTATAAAAGCACGAAATATCGAAATATACAAGTATGATGTAACTAAAAAATCATAACTCCGTCAATTTTAGTCCGATTTCAACAAATAAACACATTTTGGATTCAAATTAACGTCCTCTATCCACAAACATTTAATTTGGCCATTAGGGTGGACCGTTTAATACAAGGATGAACCAAAATTTAAAAAAAATCAAAAATCGACTTTTTCAAATTTTAGAGAGCTAGGTCCCGGTTACGCAATGTTCGATATGGCTGAAAATTTACAGTTATTAGTTTTTTATCTATACGAACAAGTTTCCGGGTTGTCCCGTTGATTTTCACATACTTCAAAACTCCACCCTATATGCTATAACCACTCTAATGCATAATCTAGACAATCTTCCGCGGAATATGAGTAGGCTATGCAAAAATCTGACAGTGACAGTTCAATGGTGCGCGATATAAAATTTCCTGAAACACTGATTTTACTTAAGGCAGGCGAAAAAATATCGAGTGTAACTCATGCCGAAATGTTTTAAATAAAAATTAAAAATGGAAGACTGGAAAATTTTACAAATAAATATAGGAAGATGTAGAGCAGCACATGATTTGGTATTAAAAAAATGGTGATGTGGCCATCATGTTACTTTCTCCGACTTTATATTTACGTTTTCATGGGTTTATTTTCAATTGAAATCATATTTTAAATGTACATCGAGCGTTGTGTAAACTCGGATGAAACTGACGTTTAAAACGTCAGAACTATGAAAGATGGAAAAATTATACTTCAAATTCAAAAACTCAGTTTACTCAAAAACTAAAGGGATTTCGAAAAAAACTTATTCTTTATAAGTTGTTCATTTTAGCATTCTCTACAATTATTATTAACATAAATTTGCTGTAACTATTATCGTTTCATAATTATAAACCAAAAAATGAAAAAAAATAAATACATTTTTTTCTCGAATAACAATGATATTATGGAAAATGTTTTCAAACAAAATAATCTCATTTCTTTATTGTCTTCAATATTTGTTCAAATGTTTTTGTGATATTTTTCATATTTAAGAAAATATTGGCAAAAAACAAAAAACAGTTAAGGTAAACGCCCACTTACGGTGTACGAAATTTTACCAAAAGCTTTTCAGTTCTTCAGATTATCAAATAAGACGGATGTTGAAAGTTTCATATCAATTGCTCTATTAGTTTTTGAGATACAGCGCGCACAGACAGACACACACACACACACACACACACACACACACACACACACACACACACAGACACACACACACACACACACAGACACAAAAAATTTTTTTCCAGAAATTGTTGAAATGGCATCTAGGGACCCCAAAACCGATATTTCCGTAAAAAAAAATTTTGAAAAAAAAATCATGATCACAATACTTTCTCGTACTTCGTAACGGAGAAAGTAAAAATTTAAAAGTGATAATTTAGATGTTCTCATAGTGAGTGAACCAAATAATAAAAAAACAGATGAAAGGTGGTTTTATGATAAAAAGGGAGATGTTGGTATTTTTATTAATGATAAAATGAAAACTAAAATTAAAAACTGGGGTTCAGATAATCAGGGAATTTTGTGGATTAAATTAGAAGAAATTATTATATATAGTTGCTACATTTCACCAAATATAAATTTCAATCAGTTTAAAAATTGGATAACGAAATTAGAAACAAGTAAAAATGGTAAAATTTTAATTTGTGGAGATTTCAATTGCAAGGCAGAACATTGGGGATCAAATTATACAGATGTAAGAGGAGAAATTTTGATGGATATGATTACAAGCTTAAATTTAAAAATATATAACATAGGAAATCAACCGACATTTGTAAGGGGAAATTCAAAATCAATCATTGACATAAAATTAGGGACAGAATCATTAAGAAGTAAAATTATAGAGTGGAAAATTTTGGAAGAAGAAACTTTGAGTGATCATGAATATATATTTTTTAAAATTAAAAATAACAAAATTGAAAAAGAAAATAACAATGTGAATTCGAAATTTTGGGCAGTGGATAAAATGGATAGAGAAATTATGAAAAATTATTTAGAATTAAAAGAAAATTTAGAAATTAAAGATATAGAAACAATGGTTGTGGAATTAATTAATAGAATTAATGAAACATGTTCAAGAGGTATTCCGAAATTTAAAAAAAATAATAATAAAAAAGGAGTATATTGGTGGTGTGAAGAAGTGGCAATAGCAAGAAGAGAATGAAATTTGGCAAGAAGAAATTGTAGCAGAGCGAGAGCAAGAGATAATTTAACAAATGAACTGATTGAACAACAAAAGAAGAAAAGGAAGGAATTTAAAAAAGCAATAGAAAAAAGTAAAGAGAGATGCTGAAAAAAATTATGTGATGAAGTAGAGATGGACCCATGGGGAAAGGCTTACAAAATTGTGACGAAAAAAATAGGAATTCGAGGTATAGGACCAGAAATTTTAGTTAAAGGTGGAGCAAAAAGAGTTATAGAAAATTTATTTCCAAGAAATTGCGATGAAATTATTAATAATTTTATTGAAATGAGAAATGAAGAAATTAGAAAAATTGACGAAGAGGAATTATTCAGAGCAAGTGATGGAATGAAAAATAAGAAAGCACCAGGACCTGATAACATTACCAATGAAATTTAAAATTTTTTTGTGAAAATGAATCCAAAAATGTTTTTAAATTTATTTAATAAATGTTTAAAAGAAGGCATTTTTCCTAAAAAATGGAAAGTGGCAAAATTATGTTTGATAAAAAAATTTGGAAAAAATCCTCAAGAACCCGGAGGTTATAGACCAATTTGTTTATTAGATGTTATAGGAAAATTGTTGGAAAAATTAATTAATGATAGAATCGTAGAAGAAATCGGAGAGGAAGGATTAAATTATAGACAATTTGGATTTAGAAAAGGTAAAACGACCATTGATGCAATTTTAGAAGTAAAAAAAATTAGAAACGATGCAAATTCAGGACCACTACGTAAAAGAAAACATTGTATAATAATCACCTTGGATATAAAAAATGCTTTTAACAGTTTACCTTGGAAAATCATTTTGGAATCTTTAAATAATTTTAATATTTCTTTATATTTAAAAAAAATGATTAGAAATTATTTGAAAAAATTATTTATGATGATAAAGAATATGAAATGTCATGTGGGGTACCACAACGTTCAGTTTTGGGTCCACTTCTATGGAACATCAGTTATGACAAAGTTTTAAATTTGGATTTGGAAGGAGATACAAAATTAATTGGATTTGCAGATGATTTGGCAGTTATAGTAAGCGATAGAAGTTTGGTAAATTTAAAAAGGAAAGCAAATTTAAATTTGGTTAGGGTTACAAATTGTATTGAAGAAATGGGTTTAAAATTGGCACCGGAAAAAACTGAAGCGGCTTTTTTGTCAACGAGACGGGCGGGAAAAAACACTATTGATAAAATTAAAATAAAAGGACATGAAATTGAAATTAAAAAAAGTATTAAATATTTAGGCATCATTTTGGACAACAATAAATTTGAAACGAATCAGGTTAAACAAGCTGTTAAGAATGCAATAAATTTAGAAATGCAAATAGCAAGAATTTTACCGAATATTGGAGGAGGGGGAGAAAATAAAAGAAGATTATTAGGAGAGGTAGCTAAATCAAAATTATTGTATGGATCAGCAAGTTGGGTAAATTGTTTAAATACTAAAAAAAAATGCGAGTTGTTAAGAAAAAGTTTAAGAATAAGTGCTTTAAGGATATGTCGAGGATATAAAACAATTTCGAACGATGCATTAGAAGTTTTGGCAAAATCAATTCCTGGGGACTTATTATTAGAAGAAAGGGCAAAAATTTATAATGATTGTAAATTAGGAAGAAATAAAAAAATTGTTAAAAAAGAGGCAAGGGAAATCACAATGACTAAATGGCAAGAAAGATGGGATACTGGGACGATGGACGTATGAAATTATACCTGAAATAAAAATTTGGATGAACAGAAAACATGGACAGCTTAATTATTTTATAACACAAATTCTAAGCGGACACGGAAGTTTTGGAAATTATCTCAACAAAATTAAAAAATTAAACAGTGGAGTTTGTAAATTCTGTAGTGATGAAAGAGAAGATACGGCGAAACATACTTTGTTTGAATGCGAAAGATGGGAAGGAGAGAGAAATGATTTAAATGAAGAAATGGGGCAAAATTTGACAATAATTAATATAATAAAATTAATAATAAAAAACCAAAACAATTGGGACAAATTTGAAGAATTTATAAGAGACATTTTAATTAAAAAAGAAGAAAAGTATCAAGAAATACAAACGGAAGAATACATAAAGAAAAGGAAAAGAAGAAAAGAAGAAAAGAAAAAAAGAAAAGAAGAAAAGAAGAAAAGAAGAAAAGAAGAAAACAAAACATAAAAGAGGGATTATGAAAATTAAAAATTTGTTAAATATGTAAATATAGTTAAAATAAAGTAATTAAAATAAAAGATTAAAAGGAACTTGGAGAAGAAATGCCAATGGCCGTGCCTCCAAGTTCCTGATTCATGAGGGCATCTTGTTCTGGTTAGCTCACGCGCCAGCAACGTCCTTAAAAAAAATAAAAAATAAAAAATATAAAAAAAAATAAACCCTTGCCCGCTTCGCTCGATCGTGTTGCTTAAAGCGGCGGGTTGCTAAAGCCTATTTTCGGCCCTTGATACACTACCGGGTGTGGCACTTAAGACGCCTCGGACCATAGCTCCTTTACGATAAAAGCTATCGAAAAAAATCTAAGAACAAAGTGGTGCATAGTTACCGTCGCTATGTTTTAAAAATATTTCTAATCATCAGTGGCGTGCCGTACTCCAGTGGCGTACCAAACTTATGTTTTTTTAAATGGAATGCCCTATTTTTTATTGCAGATTTGGAAATTGCTCGATGAGTACTTATTTTTTTATCTAACATGTTATACCCTTCACTTTAGCGGTTTCGCTGTTATAACCCCTTCTTTCAAAATTGCGCCCCATTTTTGAGATTTTTTTGTAGAGAAACTAATTGACGCCGGCGCCTAAATTTTGAATTGAGGTACAGGTTAAGACCTCGTTTACCTTCACATAATTTTTTTTCGGGTAATTTGTGGCAAAAAAATAATTTTTGATTGATCTTCGCATGTTGTCATTTTTTCCGAAAATTTCAAATGGCACCCCCCTAAAAAAATTACGGCGTTGTACAGCCAAAACTCTAAATTTTTCATTGGTGTAAAAAAAATTACACATTGCATAACAAAATTTCGGAGAAAAAAGGAATTTCATCGCAAATGTCGGGAAACGTTTTCCGTTCCCAAGTGTGCCATGAGAAAACAAAAGATTGGTAATTGTCAAAGTAAATTATTAGACGTCAGTAGCAGCCATAAGTCGTTTTTGATAAACGTTCTAAAAATGTTCCGAACTCAAGAGGAAATGGTTGACATGATATTTATTCTTGGAGAATGTAACAAGAATTGTTTCTTGGCATCACGAGTGTACGCTGCGAGATATCCGCACAGGGCACATCCAAATGAACGTGCGTTTCAAAAAGTGTTGGAGAGATTTACTACTACGGGAAGTGTGAAACGGCCAAGGAGAGTTAGAAAGAAGGCAGTTATTACCGAAAATAATGAACTGCGGTATATCACCAGAAGTTGCGGTTATGCCTCCAGCAGGAAGGTCGTCATTTCGAACATCTAGTTTAAGTTGTTAAATTTTCTTTATCTGCATTTTTCATATCATGTTGAATAAATAGGTACATACTATTATGTTGACCGTATTTGTGTATTTGTTTTGGTACTTTGACAATTACCAATCTTTTGTTTTCTCATGGCACACTTGGGAACGGAAAACGTTTCCCGACATTTGCGATGAAATTCCTTTTTTCTCCGAAATTTTGTTATGCAATGTGTAATTTTTTTTACACCAATGAAAAATTTAGAGTTTTGGCTGTACAACGCCGTAATTTTTTTAGGGGGGTGCCATTTGAAATTTTCGGAAAAAATGACAACATACGAAGATCAATCAAAAATTATTTTTTTTCCATAAATTACCCGAAAAAAAATAATGTGAAGGTATACGAGGTCTTAACCTGTACCTCAATTCAAAATTTAGGCGCCGGCGTCAATTAGTTTCTCTACAAAAAAATCTCAAAAATGGGGCGCAATTTTGAAAGAAGGGGTTATAACAGCGAAACCGCTAAAGTGAAGGGTATAACATGTTAGATAAAAAAATAAGTACTCGTCGAGCACTTTCCAAATCTGCAATAAAAAATAGGGCATTCCATTTAAAAAAACATAAGTTTGGTACGCCACTGGAGTACGGCACGCCACTGATGATTAGAAATATTTTTAAAACATAGCGACGGTAACTATGCACCACTTTGTTCTTAGATTTTTTTCGATAGCTTTTATCGTAAAGGAGCTATGGTCCGAGGCGTCTTAAGTGCCACACCCGGTATATACTATATCGGATCATTGGCGATGCCGATTGATGCCAAATGAAAATAACAAATTATGTCTGATATACAATAACCTCAAAATTTGGACGAATAATGAGGTATGTATATTAATATATATTTAATATATCGTCGGCTTACTTTACCATTTGGGATATTGAAGTATTCAAGTTTAACATTATACCTAAAATCTTCTTCCAGTCAATCTAGTCTATTGTGTACACATGCTCACATGCTTATTCGAATTTATATGATACACATATATGTATATGGTTTTGCCTATACTTAGTATAGTGAGTTTTAATCCCAGAACTGAAATTATCTCAAAAATGACAAAATTGAACTTATCTAAAGGTTTTGATTGTAAGACGATATATAACTAAGGTATTATGATCCTAATAATTTAACATAAACTGAATATTATACATGATGATACGTTAAACTAATTAAAGTGGATGATAAAGTGTCACCCACCTGACCGCACTTTAAAGTTTGTTTTTAGGGACGCATCCACGCATATTTCTGAGCGCGCTCCAGAGGCATCCCGACGTGAGTAAACAAGGGTGTACATACAATCCGTGGAGAAAATCCCACGGTCCACAGATACGTGACAAATCGTGTCCGAGGGGAAAATATTGCTAAACAAATAGGCTCTTGTGTGCAACCGTCAAGGATAATCAATCCTGTTTACGGGAGACAAATCCTGGCGGCCGCACACAGGAACAGGATTTGAATATAAATCCACATAGGATGCTATTTGGGATGAAGCCGTAATTTTGCGTGATTAATTATGTTTGTTCCGAATGTTGCGTTTTAAAGATATTTTAATAAATTAATGAAGATATGCACGTGGCCACCAGTCAAATGTATTAAGTGAAATGGAACATAACATACCTGGTATCGGACTGGTGGCGGCACCACTTTGGTTGGGCTATCTCGTACTAATCCACCAACTCGGCGTCGCGGCAATCACTCAGTCAGTACCCAGCAGTCTGTCTTGGAGAGAGTATAGGTTTTTTTTTGTTTTTTTATAATTCACAATAGCTATTTTATGATGGATTTGGACACCGTAAGGTTCATTATTGAAATTGAAAACAGACCATTGCGGGATAGTTCTGCTGCAGATTATGCTAATCGCGACCTAAAAAATAAATGTTGGGAAGAAATTACCATTATATTTGGCGGAGATGAAGAACCTATGACTTGTGACCAAAAAAGCTATGCCGACTGCTTGGTGTCTCGACTGCTTGCTTTACTTGTTGGCTGGATCCACCATGGTGCCGCCACCATGGTGGCCTAGTGTGATAGTGCACTTAGTCGCACAGTACCGCGCGCGCCCACAAAATGCACGGCGCGCTCTGCAATCGACGGGCACAAAATACAAACTGAATCCGGCGAGAACCGCATCACTGAACGACCAATCATGTGTGTCTAATGGAGTGATTCAAGTGGCTCTCAAGCAGCTGGCTTTGTTTACATTTACTGCCTCTAGCATATGAATGGACTTTACAGCTGAAGTTCCTAGCGTTTTCGGTTTTGAAGGGAGAGAGAATGCCAATGTCATTTTAATGCCATAGTATTGGGCGCGTTCATCAAACAAAAAGTTGAGAGTTTTTAACCGTAGCGGAATTATCTGATGAACTGTTGATCGTAAACAAGTTCGTCCAGCGGACTTAAGCACTGGGGTTGTCGAAGTGATGGAGATAACCAAGTCTTATGAATATGAAAATATAATTTATCACGTAACAGTAAGTGAAAAAATGGTGATGTTGGCCATCATGTTACTTTCTCCGACTTGATGGTATCATAGCCATTTATATTTACGTTTTCATTGTTTGTTTTCAATTGAAATCATATTTTAAATGTACATCAAGCGTTGCGTAAACTCGGATGAAACTGACGTTTAAAAATTATGAAAGATAGAAAAATTATACTTCAAATTCAAAAACTCGGTTTACTCAAAAACTAACGAGATTTCGGAAAAAAAAACTTATTCTTTAGAAGTTGTTCATTTTGGAATTCTCTACAATTATTATTCACATAAATTTGCTGTAACTATTATCGTTTTATAATTATAAACCAAAAATTAAAAAAAAAAAATCTCGAATAAAAATGATTTATGAAAAATGTTTTCAATCAAAAGATGTTTATTTCTTTGTTGTCTTCAGAGTTTGTTAAATTGTTTTTGTGATATTTTTCATATTTAAGAAAATATTGGTAAAACAACAAAAAAAAAACAGTTAAGGTAAACGCCCACCAAAAGCTTTTCAATCAATTCTTCAGTTTATCAAATAAGATGGATGTTCAAAGTTTCATATCAATTGCTTTATTAGTTTTTGAGATACAGCGTGCACAGACAGACACACACACACACGCAGACACAAAAAAAAAATTCTAGAAATTGTTGAAATGGCATCTAGGGACCCCAAAACGGATATTTCCGTAAAAAAAATGTAAAAAAAAATCACGATCACAAAACTTTCTCGTACTTCGTAACGGAGAAAGTAAAAATGCATGAATTGTAAGAAACTAAATGCTTTTGTGTAAATAGCTTAATTTAAGTTTTATTCAAAATACAATTAAAATGTCCGAAGTAGCGTTCATCAAATACCAACATTCAGCTCAAATGAAAGTAAACATGTTGACAGTTAAAAATTCTGACGAACGCGTCCATTGTTCTTTTGGATATGCATTGAATACTTCAATTCGTAAAAAGTTGGGTGTAACTGTTGACGAACACTTCCTTTTGTTTGAGTTTAAGTTTCAGGCCGGGGCGCCGAGTTTAACAGGATTTTTTTTTCTTTCAGAAAAAAAAGTTATTAAATGTTTATTGTACAATCGTGTTTTTCGCGAGGTATTCAGATATTGATTTCCCCGCCACCTAGACGTCGATACAAATATGTTTTTAATTACTTACTAAAATTAATAAACTTTCTTGATAAATGTCTATGTTTATTGAATGCAATGATATAGGTTTGTCTTTTTATTTTTTTATTTGGGGTAGTTTTTTTTTAAACAAAACAAAAATGATGATCTAGCCATCAGGTGACTTTCTCTGAAATTTGCTATGTCTCTGCACCCAAATATTTGGAATCGCCGTGATTTTATTTCTGATGGATTTCTTTAATTATTGGATGGTTCGTTTTTAGTATGTCGGCATAAAATTTGGCCTTCAGGTAACCCCAAAGAAAAAAGTTACAAGGGGTGGAGTTACTCGAGAGCGTGAAGACCAGGAACATCACGCAGTTGCCCATAAAACCATCAACAGGCCCATACATTTACGATGCTGTGCAACATCCAAAAAAATCTGGCGCGGGCCAGGTATGCGACCGGGTGACCCTCCGTGAGATTTTCTCCTTTTGAAAATAGTTAAAAAACTAGTTTTTCCTAAACTAAAGTTTGATGTATGTGAAATTGTGTCTTTATGTGAAATTGTGAAATATAAAAAAATGTAAGAAAAGTAACTGGTGACGAACGACGGCTCCGCTGCGCTGCGCCGTCGTCAATGCGGGGCCTATCAAAATTAAGCGATTCAATTAGTTACGGACGACGGCACAGCGTGGCCCATCTAAATCACATTTTGGCCGCTTACTAAGTTAATTTGCGTCTGATAGCACCTATTATAATGAATTAGGCAAAGTAATATTTTGAATTTTCATTTTTGGTTTTCATTTTTCATTTTCATTATTCATTTTCATTTTTCATTTTTTATCTTCAAGTTTTAATTTTCAATTTTTCATTTTCATTTGTCACTTTTCATTTTAAATTTTTAATTTTAAATTTTTATTTTTTATTTTAAAGTTTTTATTTTTTATTTCTATTATTTTTTTAAAGCCAGTTATATCCTCTGCGATCCCTTAAAATTTCGGCTTTCCGACTTGCAGGAAAAAATAAATGTCCTTAAAAGAAGGAAAACGAGCCCAGGCTTCGTGGTTCAGGTGGTTTCAAAAATTAAAAAAAAATATCTTCTGCCATCCCTGAAAGTTTCAGCTTCTCGACTTTAAAAGAAATAAATTCGTCCTTAAAAGAAGAAAACCGAACCCAGGGGTAGTTCGAAAATGTTTGACAAAATACCTTCTGCCATCCCTGAAAGTTTCAGTTTTCAGACTTTAAAGAAAAAAAATCATCCGTAAAAGAAGAAAAATTAACCCAGGGGGTGCAAATCGAGCGTAGGGTTGGTTCCAAAAATTTTGAAAAAATATAATCCGTCCTTAAACGAAGAAAAACGAACCCAGTGGTGCAAATGAAGCGTAGGGGTAGTTCAAAAAATGTTGACAAAATATCTTCTGCCATCCCTGAAAGTTTCAGTTTGCCGACTTTAAATGAAAAAAATCCGTCATTAAAAGAAGAAAAACGAACCCAAAGGGTGCAAATAGCGCGGGTGGTTCCAAACATTTAAAAAAAGTTCCCAATGAAAGCCACTTATCCCTTCTGCCAACCCTGAAGGTTTCAGCTTTTCCACTTGAAAAGAAAAAAAAAACGTCAAAAATTCAAAAAAGTGGTTCGATCAATTTCAGATATTTTCTTTAAGATTATTTTAAGACATACCAGGATCGTCCAGCTCCAGCGGTTACGGACGAGTTACTTTTTTTTTTGGAAACATGCAAAAATCGAAAATCTGCGTTTGAAAAATGGCCCCCGGGGATAGGGATGAAATGAACCGTCGGGTCCGATTTTAAAAGCTTGCCCGGTTATCTGGGCGTCAATCTGCGCTCCGGCAAGGGGTGAGACTTAATCCTACCCCCCGTTTTAAGGGTGAGTTTCGGGGGATGCGATTTTCAAAATCCTCCTCATATTTTTGGGCGAATTTTTTGTGCCGACGCCCCTTTATAGCGGTTTTTTCTGGGCTGTCAAACTTTTCTTACTCAATTAGTATATATTAAAAATAACTCTATAATTACCGAAATTTAACAATTGAAATGAAATGTTTGTTTGTTATTTATATATTTATTATAATAATGGATAAACTATCCCAAAGAATTGGTTCATGAATGGTGTGAACGAAGATTCGCTACCAGCGTGGGGCCTGGCAGTGACGCGTGCGATGCTCGTAAATATTGAATTGCTGATAGTTTTATTGCAGTTTGCGGCAAGCGACATTTCCTTGGTTCATGATTTTTCGGGGTATGAGGCAGACCCTATAAAAATCCTTGCCGTCTGAGCTGTAGTTTTGTCTTGTTGATAAGGTACTAAAAATTATCTAAGCATAGCGGGCTACCGTTTGGAATTGATCGTCAATGCCTGCTCTCTCTCTCTTATTTAAAGAAAGGAGGGCCCAATTACTATTCGCTCCTATCCAAATTGTTGCAATTGCTTGATCGAAAAAAAAACGAAGTTTCCCCGAGAAAATTATCCAATGATAGTTGTCGGAGAGGGGAGCGGAAAGGAAAAAATCAATAGAGCACGGGAGGGTTGGTGCTGGTCCGAGAAGGCAAAATAGACAAAAAAACAGAATCGAGGAAGTAAGTTTTCAAACGGTTGTATCGGTAGAGGATGAAATAGGCAATGGCGAGAACGAACGGTGAAAAGTTTGTGGGTAGTGGCACATGGTTCGATGAAGGATGTAGAGAAGCCTAAGGGTGGATATACACTAGAGCATTTTCTCGAGGATTTCTATGTAATGTAACGTTCTAACGTTAAGGAAAATGCTCAGTTTCAAAAGCTGTTGTCAAAAGACGTCTGGTTCGTGATACACTTGAACATGTCATAGAGCGGCTCGTTGTTCTGTTACTAGTAAATGCTCTAGCCTATACTCACCTTAAGGGGTACTAATAAGAACAATACAGGCTTCAATAAATGGGAAGGTGGAGGAGAAGAAGGTGAAAGATGCTAAAACTAATTTTGAAGTGGAGTGCAATAGCAAGAAGGACAAGTGGTTGAAAGAATAGATGAAGATAGTGACGGAGTTGAAGCGTGAAAACAACTATGGAGCTACTTGAAGGAAAGAGGACCGGTCAAGAAAAGAAAAGGAGAGTGAATAGACATTGAGACATTTTGAAGAGCTGTTAGGAACAAAAGTAACTGGAGGGAATGAGGTTGCAGAGAGGAGGGTTTTCGATAAAAACAGAAGATTTTTGTATACAGGAGTTAGAGAGGGCGCTTCGGGAAATGAAGGATGGGAAAGCTGCAGGCCCCGATGAGATATAAGTAGAAGCATGGAAGGGGTGTAGTACAGAGGGAAAAGAGAAGATGCAGATGCTGCTGAACAATATATGGAAAGGAGAAAAGCAGTTTCCAATTAAATGAAGGGAAGGGATTATTGTTCCAATCCGCAAGGGAGGTGATAAAAAGGAAACCAAAGACTATCGGGGAATATCGTTAATGGATAAACTATACAAAATAATGATGGTTATGGTGAAGGATATTCTGGAGATGGAGGTAGAAGAAAAAAGGCTACTACAGGAAATTCAAGGGGGGTTTATAAAAGGATGGTCCACGATCTAGCAGATAGCTATACTTAAATTACCCAGAGAGAGAGCTGATAAAAAAAGAAAAATGTGTCTGTTATTTGTAGATCTGAAGGCGGCGTATGATTCGGTGGACAGGAATTTGATGATTGAATATTTGAAAGTGAAGGGTGTGTCGGAGCAGGTGGTGGAGTGGATAAGTGACGAATATAAGGAAACGTGGTGTAGAGTAAGAGTGGGTGAGCAAGTGTCTGGTCGTTTTCGAGGTGGGGTGAGGCAAGAGTGTCCATTGAGTCCATTGCTATTCAACCTGTATGTGGCAGATGTGGAGAGGGTGTTGAAGCTGATCGTAGAGGATCTTCATAAAATCCATAACGCAAGATACTAAACAACTGGTTCTATACAAAACTCCTACTTTCGTTCATATAAGTTTGAACTTTCGTCATTTCATGAGATTATAGGCCAAAAAAGTGAAACATTTCTCATTTAATGGGGGATTCGCCTATAAATTAAGCTAAAAATACGGCTTTTCTTTTATATTTTTACTTTCTCTGTTACGAAGTACGAGCAAGTATCGTGATCGTGATTTTTTTTTTAAAAAATTTTTTATGGAAATATCCGTTTTGGGGTCCCTAGATGCCATTTCAACAATTTCTGGAAAAAAAATTGTGTCTGTGTGTGTATGTGTGTGTGTGTCTGTGTGTCTGTGTGTCCGTGCGCGCTGTATCTCAAAAACTAATAGAACAATTAACATGAAACTTTAAACATAAGTTTTATTTGACAATTCGAAGAACTGAAAAGCTTTTGGTAAAATTCTGTAAGCCGGAAGTGGGTATTTACCTTAACCGTTTTTTGTTTTTTTCGAATATTCTTTTTAAATATGAAAAATTTTACGAAAATATTCAAATAAATTTTTAAGACAACGAAAAAATGAAAATGTTTTGTTTGAAAATATTTTTCATAAAATCATTTTTATTGGAGAAATTTTATTTTTTTTTCATTTTTGGTTTATAATTATGAAACGATAATAGTTACAGCAAATCAACATGATTAATAATTGTAAAGAATGCCAATTCGAACAACTTATATAGAATAAGTTTTTTCGAAATCTCTTTGGTTTCTGAGTAAACTGACTATTTAACTGAACTTACGTGCCACAATTTTAGGTTATGTCGCAGACGATCGATATAATAATAATAATAATAATAAGTTTATTAAAATAAAATACAGCATACAATTTGATATTTTACATATAATAAACAACTATAGCCCACAAAAGACAAATATCTTGTGCGTGGGAATTAGTACACATTAAATACTCTAAAACTAAACAGAAATAATTTAAAATAAATACAATGGAATGAAAAGCAAATACACCAAATGATACTTATTACAAATTTATAACGCAAACGCTTAGAACAGTCCTTCAAAAATATTGTCACAATAATCTTCGTGTTGATGTAATACAATTTTTTTAAGTTCACATTTAAATTTATCTTCTGCACTTAAACTTCTTATATAACATGGTATTGCATTCCTAACTTTTGGTAGCACATAATCAAGGGACCTCTGGCCTATGGACAATTTCATCTTAGGAACCACTGTGTCATCTCCTTTTCTTCTGTTGTAGTTATGGGTGTGTTTTATGAGATTTGGTGGTGTTTTGAATGATTTCCTTCCAACTTTATAGAAATACAGTTGACGGATGTTCATTACTCCGGCCTCTTTGAAAAGTAGGTTTGTTGGGTAGTAGACTGTTTAGCATCCATTTCATATAAATTAAAATGCGCAAAAACTACTACATCAATTAACATCAAACTTTGAACATGAGCCTAATTTGATAATCCAAAGAACTGAAAAGCTTTTGGTAAAAACCTACCTTAACCGTTTTTTGTTGTTCTCCGATATTTTTTTAAATATGAAAAATAGTATAAAAGCACTTGAATTAAACTTGAAGACAACAAAGAAATTAACATCTTTTGTTTGAAAATATTTTTCGTAAAATGTCTGGTTTTTGAAAAATAATAGTTATTAATTTTGTTGTTGTCATTTTTGATGTATAATTATGAAACGATAATAGTTACAGCAAATTTATATTAATAATAATTGCGGAGAATGCCAAAATGAACAACTTATAAAGAATATGTATTTTTCGAAATCTCTTTAGTTTTTGAGTAAACTGACTATTAGAATTTAAAGTATAATTTGTCAATTCTAGCTTTCATAAATTTGACGTTTTAAACGTGAGTTTCATCCGATTTTACAAAACGCTCGATGTACATTTAAAATATGTTTTCAATTGAAAATAAACAAGGAACGCGTAAATATTAATGATACTACCAAATCGGAGAAAGTAACATGATAGCCACAACAACAAACATCGAACGGCGTTTTACTTTATATACATGTTGCTATAGTATGATGAACCAAAAACAAGATTGAAGGAAATGACGACTTGTTAAAATAAAATCAATAATTTCGCAAAAAATTTGATCCATTTCTTCGCAATCAAAAAATAAATAAACAACGTATTGCTTTTTTGGTTCATCATACGATAAAAGATAAGTAAAAATTTGATGCTGATCGCGCCAATATATTTTGGATATCATGCAAACCAATTTATTTTCGATCTTAATATAGGCGAATCCCCCCTTAAAGAGTTTATGAAATGCATTTATGAACAAGACATGTGCAGCTCTTTATTATATTCATAATTTGTGTAAAGATTTTTGTATACTAGGTGTTTCAAATTCGAAACGTTCGTATCACTCTTTCGTTAACAATAAAAGATAGAGAGTTGGTTAAAGTAAGGCAATGGTGAATAATTTGCAAAAAATAAATTTAAAATATTCCAATTCCGGAGATATTACAAAAAAACGAAAAAATCAATTTTGGTTCTATTACCGGTTATTTTAAAACACAAGAGAGTTCCTAATACACTTTTGTAAGCTCTTCCAGAAAATAATATTATTTTTCAGATTCGAGGTTTCGTTATTTAAATACTCGCATTAACTTTATTTGTTTAAATACGGACCTTTAAGTTTAGAGTATTTTGAGTTATTTGAAGGTTTTCAAAAATTGAAGAGTAGCCACACACAATTTTTTTTTTAATTGACGAAGCCGTATCTAACGACCTCAAAACAGTTTCGTTGACATTTTTTTTTTAATTTTCACGATAATAATATTTACCCGTACTTTGTACGGAGAAAGATTTTAGCGAAAAACAAAATAAAAGTTTCAAAACATCAACATTGTAACTAATAAAGTTTTCAAGAGAAATAACTTAATAATACCATCATTACGCATCCATCATCATTAACTTTTTTTTTGTAATTAACAGCGTACACAATGCGTCGGAACGAATTTTCATTAAAATGAAATTATCACCTCTTTTAATTTTTATAATGTTAAAACTCTCGCCCTAATGTTGGAATAACCAAACGGATAATGGCGATTCAGACCTCTCCAACCGTAACAAATTCGTAATTAACTTTTATGATACCTGGGGGTATTAAAATTTACCCCGTAATGAAATTCCTGAATAGGCATGATTATGATAAAATATTTTTTATAAGTTACGTAAACATGTTATACAATAATGTGTTTCAAAATAATTTCATTTAGTTAACTTTGGCATTTTTTTCGGTGTAAATTTTTCTGTTACACCTCTTATTTTATTATCGATGTCTATTTTATTATCGATGTCTATTGTATTATCGATGTGGATACTTAGTAAAGTGGCAATATTTCATTCCTCAATGCAAAGCTCTCTACAATTAGATATTTATAATTGAGGAGTTGAACTGCAAACTCAAATCCACTATTTGTTGCTTAAAAAAATGAATGTTTAGCCGCATTTTTAAATATGATTTGTTGCGTTTTGAAAGGTAATTCACACATATTCGGATTTGTCTATGTTTGGACAGTAAGAATCGATACCACGATCATTTTGGCCCAAAATTGGATTAGTTGAGTTTTGCAGTTCAACTCCTCAATTATAAAATTAAATGATTATTGTTAATGCGCAAACATGTGATATTGCACCACCAAAAACTATTCGAACTGACTATTTATGGTGTAAAGTACAATTGCACAATTCTCCCGTAGACTAAACACTAAAATGTCCCGTTTAACCTAAATTTCGAATTTAATCAGTAAACACTGATCAGCCTCACGCTGTGCAAATATAGGCGTTGTGTATACCCTCCTATATTGCGCTGTCGGCTGCAACATCAGAGAGTCGGTTTATTGAACCATTAAAGGGGACAGTTTATCCCGATAATACTTCATTAGTTCAATTGCAACTCGACACTCGGTGCAAATAAGACAACAATAAAAATTCAGACCTCCCGGCATCGCGCCCGATCGATGGGAGATAAGAAGTCACCTAATAAAACAAATGGGATCTCTTCTTCTGCTGCTGCTGGAACTAATCGCCATCACTTGCTTAAGTAAGATGAAACGGGCGGCAGAAGATAAATTTATGTTACGGTGTAATTAGTGATACAATCAATAACGGATGATAATTGCGTTACCGGATAAGTAATTAAAATTTTAATGTAGAAAAGGGATGGAAAGGAGCTTTGGCAATAACAACGATATCATTAGGGTGTAGAGGGTCTGGAGAAATATATTTTTTAACCTTTTTTTATGAAAAAAAAAACTTATTTGTAATAATAAATTATCATATCAATTATGAAACGATAATAGTTTAATTAAATAGATGTAATTAATAAACAACTTATAAAAAATAAGTTTTTTCAAAATCTCTAGTTTTTGAGTAAACTGACTATAAAGGGTTGAACAAAATTTTTAAGAAATTCACAAATTTCAGTTTTTATTATTTTATTTATTATTTAAAAAAAACACAAGTCACACACCCACCAAACTATATATCATTGCAATTTTTAGAAAAGTATCTATTCGAAAGTGTAAAAATATACAGGGTGTTCCATTTAAAAAAACCACCGATGACATCATATCTCGAAAAATAGGGTAGCTGTAGAAAATAAAAAATGGTGATGTGGCCATCATGTTACTTTCTCCGACTTCATATTTACGTTTTCATGGGTTTATTTTCAATTGAAATCATATTTTAAATGTACATCGAGCGTTGCGTAAACTCGGATGAAACTGACGTTTAAAACGTCAAAATCATGAAAGATGGAAAAATTATACTTCAAATTCAAAAACTCGGTTTACTCAAAAACTAACGAGATTTCGAAAAAAACTTATTCTTTAGAAATTGTTCATTTTGGTATTCTGTACAATTATTATTAACATAACATTTCTGTAACTATTATCGTTTTATAATTATAAACCAAAAATTAAAAAAATAATAATACATTTTTTTCTCGAATAAAAATGATTTTATGAAAAATGTTTTCAAGCAAAAGATGTTCATTTCTTTGTTGTCTTCAAAGTTTGTTTGAATGTTTCTGTGATATTTTTCATATTTAAGAAAATATTGGCAAAAAACAAAAAACAGTTAAGGTAAACGCCCACTTCCGGTGTACGAAATTTTACCAAAAGCTTTTCAGTTCTTCAGATTATCAAATAAGATGGATGTTCAAAGTTTCATATCAATTGCTCTATTAGTTTTTGAGATACAGCGCACACAGACAGACACACACACACACACAGACACACTCACACACACACATAACAAACAGACACACACACACACACACACAGACACAAAAAATTTTTTACCAGAAATTGTTGAAATGGCATCTAGGGACCCCAAAACGGATATTTCCGTAAAAAAAAATTTTGAAAAAAAAATCACGATCACAATACTTTCTCGTACTTCGTAACGGAGAAAGTAAAAATGGTGATGTGGCCATCATGTAACTTTCTCCGATTTTATGGTATAATAGTTATTTATATTTACATTTTCATGGTACATTTTCAATTTAAAAGATATTTTAAATGTACATCGAGAATTTTGTAGGATCGGATGACACTGATGTTTAAAACGTCAAAATTATGAAAGATGAAATTGACAAATTTTACGTTTGAATAATCAGTTTATTCGAGATTTTGAAAAAAACTTATTCTATGTAAGTTGGTAATTTTGGCATTTTCTGCAATTATTAGTAATATAAAGTTTTGACAGTGGCAAAATACAATTTTTGGCAATGTATAAATTAAATTTTTGACAACGAAGATACAATTTTTGTGGTGGAAAAATACCGTTCTTTACAGTAAAAAAAAAATTTTGACAGTTAAAAAACACAAGTTTTGACAGTAGGAAAATACAATTTTGGACAATGGCAGAATACAATTTTAGGCGATGTAAAAATATAATTTTTGATAACGAAGAATATAATTTTTGAGGTGGAAAAATACCGTTCTCCGCAGTGGAAACATACCATTTTTGACAGTACAAAAACGCGATTTTTGACAATAGCAGAATATTGCTTTTGTCGATAGAATTTTAAGGGTGGTGAAATACCATTTTTGACAATGGAATATTACAATTTGAGGATGGTGAAACTATTTTTAGCCTCGGAAAAATATGGTTTTTGTCAGAGAAGAAAAATTATGTTTGACAGTGTAAAAATTCAAGTTTTAACAGTATTGTATACCATTTTGGCGATATAAAATTGAATTGTTGACAAAGAAAACAGACAATTTTTGATGGTGGAAAAATGCCGTTCCATCCAGTGAAAAAATATTCGACAGTTAAAAAACATTTTTAGCAGTGGCAGAGTACTGTTTTTGGGAAATTAAAGATTTTACAAAGAAGACCTGCAATTTTGACGGTGCAGAAGTACTATGTTTGATAGTGGAAACATTTATTAACAGGGAACAAAAAACATTTTTCACAGTTAAAAACACAATTTTTGACATAAACAAAATTCAATTTTTGGCGATACATTTTGACAATGAAAAAATGCAATTTTTGACAATGAAGAATGATAGTTTTTGACAGGAAAAACATCTTTAAATCTAATAGATATACTTATTTTGACAGTAGTAAAATACCTTTCTTTAAAGTATAAAAAATATATACCATTTTTTATAGCGAGAAAACACTATGCTTGATAGTGATATACTATTATTTTTGGTAATGAAAAAATATAATTTTTGACAGATCTTCCTCATTTGTCCAATACTATTCTTTCATCGCCCGTTGAACAAATACTATTTCGGGCAAAGTTTTAACACTAGAAAAAAAAAACATTCTTTACAGATATAAATTACAATTTTTGTCAGTTCAAAATGTTATCTTAAAAAAATGCAACTTTTGATAGTACGAATTGATAGTGAAATTATCCTTTCTGACAATACTAGAATTCATAAACGGTGATATGGCCATCATGTTACTTTCTCCGATTTGGTCTAATAGTTATTGATATTCATACTTTCATGATGTATTATCAGTTTAAATGATATTTTAAATGTACATTAAATGTATTGAAGGATCGAATGAAACTGACTTTTGAAACGTCAAAATTATGAAAGATGAAAATGACAAATGATAAATGATAAATTTTAATCACCGTCTGTTTACTCAAAAACTAAAGAGATATCGAAAAAAACCTATTCTTCATAAGTTGGTTATTTCGGAATTATCTGCAATTATTATTAATTTAAATTTTATGTTAAAATTATCGTTTTCCAGTTATAAACAAAAAATGTCAAAAAAATTTAATATTTTCTTTTTCAAAAAACAAACAAAAATCTTTTCAAATAAAAAGTGTTACTTTCTTTGTTGCCTTCAAAATTTGTTTAAATATGCTTGTAGTATTTTTCATATTTAAAAAATTATCGAAGAAACACAAAAATACGATTGAGGTAAACACCCACTTTCGGTGTACGAAATTTTAACAAAAGCTTTTCAGTTACTCTCATTATCAAATAAGACTTATGTTCAAAGTTTGGTGTAAATTCATGTAGTAGTTTTTGAGATACAGCGCGCACAGACAGACACACATAAATCTTTATAGGAATGCATATTGAGTAATGGTGATGTGGCCATCATGTTACTTTCTCCGACTTGATGGTATCATAGCCATTTATATTTACGCTTTCGTGGTTTATTTTTAATTGAAATCATATTTTAAATGTACATCGAGCGTTGTGTAAACTCGGATGAAACTGACGTTTAAAACGTCAAAATTATGAAAGATGGAAAAATTATACTTCAAATTCAAAAATTCAGTTTACTCAAAAACTAAATGGATTTCGAAAAAAACTTATTCTTTATAAATTGTTCATTTTAGTATTCTCTACAATTATTATTAACATAAATTTGCTGTAACTATTATCGTTTTATAATTATAAACCAAAAATTAAAAAAAATATATTAAATTTTTTTCTCGAATAAAAATGATTTTATAAAAAATATTTTCAAGCAAAAGATGTTCATTTCTTTGTAGGCTTCAAAGTTTGTTTAAATGTTTTTGTGATATTTTTCATATTTAAGAAAAAAAATAATAACAGTTAAGGTAAACGCCTACTTCCGGTGTACCAAATTTTACCAAAAGCTTTTCAGTTCTTCAGATTATCAAATATGACGGATGTATAAAGTTTAATATCAATTGCTCTATTAGTTTTTGAGATACAGCGCACACAGACAGACACACACACATACACACACACACAGACACACACACAGACACAAAAAATTTTTTTCCAGAAATTGTTGAAATGGCATCTAGGGACCCCAAAACGGATATTTCCGTTAAAAAAAATTTTGAAAAAAAAATCACGATCACAATACTTTCTCGTACTTCGTAACGGAGAAAGTAAAAAAATGGTGATGTGGCCATCATGTTACTTTCTCCGACTTGATGGTATCATTTATATTTACGTTTTCATGGTTCATTTTCAATTGAAATCATATTTTAAATGTACATGGAGAGTTGCGTAAACTTGGATGAAACTGACGTTTAAAACGTCAAAATTATGAAACGGAAAAAATATACTTCAAATTCAAAAACTTGGTTTACTCAAAAACTAACGAGATTTCGAAAAAAACTTATTATTAAGAAGTTGTTCATTTTGCTATTCTCTACAATTAAATTTTACCAAAAGCTTTTCAGTTCTTCAGATTATCAAATAAGACGTATGTTGAAAGTTTCATATCAATAGCTCTATTAGTTTTTGAGATACAGCGCACACAGCAGACACACACACACAGACAGACAGACAGACACACACACACACACACACACACACACACACACACACAGACACAAAATTTTTTTTTCCAGAAATTGTTGAAATGGCATCTAGGGACCCCAAAACGGATATTTCCGTAAAAAAATTTTTTGAAAAAAAAATCACGATCACAATACTTTCTCGTACTTCGTAACGGAGAAAGTAAAAACGTTACTAAATAGAATAAATAAAAATATAAATATTTTTTATAAAATAATAAGAAAACAACATGTGTGTGTTCTGACACATATGCCTAATCCTGTAAAACACGTTTAATATAAACAACACCAATCATAATAAAACATAAAATAATAAACACGCACTTCTTCACACAAACACAAAGTTCAAATTTCAGCACGTACCCACCAAGTTTTCCCATTAGGTAATAAAGCCCTCGCTAACAAACCGGAACCGTGAAAAAACGCAGGCCCGATCCCTCATCAACTTTCAGCGGCCGCATTATTACGCAAACAGGAAATTAAAACTATTTTCCGGGTAATTGCAAAAATAAGTCGGTAATTGTCTGGCGACACGCGAATAATCGCAGATCCGGCCCCCGAAGAAAATTACGCCGCCGCCTGGCTTAAATCAAAAATTAGATCTGTAAGTGGCCCGTTCCATGATTTACTGCCCAGTTCGCATTGTGTGCCTCGCAATTTTTCCATTTCCTGGCCCCGATTCGGAAAAATGAAACCGCCATAATAACTGTTCTGCGTTACGGAAAGTGGAAGTTTTTGTTTGTCTTATCGGATGATCGGATTGCTTTTTTTGTTTTTGTTTTCACTGGACACGAAGGTATGAGTTATTTGATTTAATTATAATAATTAAATTGGAAAAAAATATTTCATAAATTAAACCGTTTTTTATAATTTATTGCTAAGTAATATCCGGTGGACATTTGTGTTTGTCGTTGCATACGATACGATAGAGTGCCGGTCGTTGACAACAAAAACCTATAAAAAAAATTGTAGACAGAAAGTCTTTCAGGTATAAGGTCCGTGGAATAATTATAAAGAATTTTAATCTCATCATTTCACTAGTTATCCAATATTAGATATTAGATATTAGAGTTTATGGGTCTTTTTCATTGCTGGTTAACAATATTAGACAAGTCAATACAATTAATATATAAATAGACATATATGGTAAAATAAATAAAATACAATAAAGTATGTATACATAAAAATATAACATAAAAAGAAAACTACTAATGTAACATCTGTTTAATTTAAAGTGAACTCAAATGGATGCTCCTAAGAGAACGCATGATTTTTAAAATTAACTATGCTATAAAATGCATGTTGTTGTAAAAATTATTTCAACGTAGACTTAAAACTGTCATTGGAAAGTGTTGATCACGATTGAGGGAGTTTATTATAAAGATCAATTCCAGATTGTTGTGGAATGTATGTTTCTCCACGACCACCATAAAATTTAAGCATTCTGAAATCAATTTTGATTATAGAACTTACACATTCTCACTCTTGTTATGGAACAAAACACTATGCGCTTATGCGTTTTGCATGTAATTCATTCCATAACAAGGGAGAGAATGAATATTCTCACATCGTTTCGAATAAAACAATTAGCCTTGGATATCACAATTGTCAAAATACTATAAACATAACCACAAACGTGATAATAAAACGTAAGTTATTTGTGTTCATTATTTTATTAGTCTATTTTATCTGGTCGAGGAGAAAGTATAGTCTGATACTCGGTAAGAATGGAAATTCAGATGCTCGTGGTTCCTCGCGCTCGCCTCACGGCTCGCGCTCGAAATATTCCACTCGCATCGAATTTCCATTCTAACCTTGTTACAGAATATACTATTATGTTTGAATGATACTATTTTTTCCTTGTTGGGGGTTGTGTAATTGTGGATGTCTCAATGTTTTTGATATAATGATTTATTGCGATGAATATAATTTAAAATATTTAATATATAAATACACGGGAGGGTTAATATTTTGTGGTGAATAAATGTCGGTTTGCAAGTTTCTGTGTATTTTAAGTTGAACATTAAGCGAATAATTCTTTTTTTGCAATATAAATAATCTATTTAATTCGGTGGATCGACCCCAAACGCAAATATTGTAAGAAAGTTGTAAATAGACTAGCGCATATAGATATTGATGATATAATCTTGATGAAACTGACTCTTAATTCTTGAAATTAAATAGTATGATTTATTAATTTTCGAGCAGGTACATTCAATGAGATCGTTCCATTGAAGATGTTTATCTATAACTATTCCCAAATATTTAGCGCACTTTACAGTTTCTATTTGTTGACCATTAATAATGGCGGACGAAGTAAACATCGACAGTGAAACCGCCACGAACAAATCAAAAATAAAATGTTCCAAGTGTAAAAGGGACGTAGTTGCTGCAGTAAGTTGTATCAGCTGTAATACGTACTTCCATCCAGCGTGCCTCGAAATCCATGCGAAGAAATGTGAGCGCCGAAATATTAACTCTGTTTGTGAGGAGGAAGAGGTTAAGTCACCCGGCTCCACCAACGAAGAAGGTACAGTGCAATTTCGATATATTCTTGAGGACAATAAACTATTGAGAAGACTAATAAAAGAACTAGAGAGTAAAAATGAAGTGCTAAATGATTGCAATATTCTTCTGAAAGAGAAAATCATTTTTTAAACCCTAGTCGCAAACCATATCAACAGTTTTCCTGTAAAAATAGCAACTCCCTGGAAATCATTGACATCATTCCATCAGATGTAGAAGATTCCTGCAAACCTGCCATCTCTGAACCAATTAGTCAACCGCAAAATGTCAAAAACAATTACCGTACACGCGAACGGACGCAAAGTGAGGCCGGCAACCAATCAATCAGACCACTGCCACTGCAAGTAGTCGGACAAGAAACCATAGCGGCGACCAAAGGCAACGGGGTAAACAAATCCCCCAAGAAATTAGCCACTCAACACAAAACACCCACATTAGACGATAAAGGTGGACAGCGTAATAATAGTCAACACGATGCCGATAATTGGAAACAGGTGCGAAATAGGAAACCAAGGCAGAAGATTGAGGGAACAGGCGAAGATAAAATCATCCAAGGGGTGGAAAAAAAGGCACATCTCCATATCTACCGGCTCGATCCAAATACAACGGAGAGTTCACTATCACAATTCCTAGAAACCAATCAATTTAAACACTTCCACTGCGAGAAGCTACAAGCGAAACATCCTCAGGAATACAGCTCATTTAAAGTAACTGTTCCTCTAAATAAGCTAGATGAAATAAAAAGCGCTAAATTATGGCCAAAAGGCGTAGTAATTGACCGTTTTTTATTCCATCTCAACCGAAAGCGCGAGAAACCTCAGCGGAAAATACTCACTCAATAAATATTTTACATCTTAATATACAATCCATAAAAAATAAAATACTAGAACTTGAGTCATTTCTGATGGAATCAAATAATAAATTTGCTTTTGTATGTCTGTGTGAGCATTGGTTAAATGAACAAGAAACCAAATATTTAAGCTTAAATAATTATGTTGTAGTATCACATTTCACTCGTAGCACATTGAAACATGGAGGAGTTATGATACTAGCCAAAACCTCAGAAACATGCACCCCTTTAAATTTAACTCAATATTCACTGGAGCGAGATTGTGAGATTGCTGCGGTGTTCATTCAAAACCACAACCTTACATTAATATCTGTTTACCGTTCCCAATGGGAAAATTTGAGGTCTTCTTAAATGTGTTGTCATCTGTTTTAGATCAATCTGTCTTAACAAAAACCAATATAATATTAACAGGGGATTTCAATGTCAGGTTCAATGGAGCCGATCCCAACAAGGAAAAACTTTATGACGTGCTATCCTCTTATGGCTTGGCGAGTAGTTTTTGTTCTCCTACGAGAATAAATAACTGCCTTGACAATGTTTTTTCTAGTTATAATGACCAACGCACACAATATTGTACCATTGACACGGCAATATCGGACCATCTCGGAATAGCTTTTAAATTTCACACAACGAACCTCCGAGCCGATACAAATCGTATCATTATGAAACCGATAACTTCACAGGGGAAGCTTCAATTCTTTAATTATATTGAAGAGCATACAAACTGGGGCATTATTGTTGACCCAACGATCGAACTGTCCCAAAAAATGGCATTCCTTACAAACACCCTCAAAGAAGTATCCAGCAAAGCTTTTCCTGAGAAAATCGGCCAAAAGTCAGAAAACCACTTGCCAGTAAAATGGTACAATAATACATTAAAAACAATCCGGCAAAATCTGAGCCTAATGAACATCATATGTAAGAATAGCCAAGATAATGAGCTAAAAGCCACTAGGAATAAATACAAGGCAACCTACAAAAACGATATAAAAAGGCAAAACTAGAAGCTAACAATAATTACTTATTAAAACATCGTCATTCGCCCAAGGCCATCTGGAGTTTGATAAAAAATCCTCGTAGTCAAATAACGGCAAATGAATTTAATAACTACTTTGCAAATATAGCGAATGAACTATTGGAATCCGCTCCTGGACCTGACAAAGATCCGATTCTTTTAATGTGTGGTGGTATATGTCAACTTATTTTAAATTTCGTGAGGTAACAATAAATGAAGTTAGAAATGCAATTAATAAATTAAAATCGAGTCATAGTCTTGACATTTATGGAATTAATACTGAAATGATCAAATGCATAAGGAATCAAATAGTAATTCCACTAACAAAATTATTTAATGAATGCATTAAAAGTAATACCTTTCCTGATCTACTTAAAGTGGCAAAAATTTCTCCCATTTTCAAAAAAGGAGACGAAGAAGATCCCGCAAATTATCGACCTATAAGTATTCTTCCAGTAATCTCAAAAATATTTGAGTCACTCCTTAAAGAGCAGTTGGTTGAATACTTAGAATTTAATAACATCCTTGCTAGCCAACAATATGGGTTTAGGAAGGGTTTATCAACTACGAACGCTATCGCTGATTTTGTTGAATGGACGATAGACTGCTTTGAGAGTAATATGCATTCAGTAATCATCTTTCGTGGATTTAACGAAAGCTTTTGATTGTGTCTCTCACGAAATTCTATTACGTAAGTTATACTTTTATAACATACACCCTAGTGGGTGTAAAATGTTATCATCTTACCTCGCCGGCAGAACACAAATGGTCCACTACAACCAATCAAGATCTGACTATAAAAAAGCTTACATGGTGTGCCTCAGGGCTCGGTTCTTGGGCCTGTTCTATTTCTTATCTTTATAAATGACCTTCCGTCGTATTTCAGTGGCAGTAAGGTTATCTTGTTTGCAGATGACACGCTCAAAAAACGCCCACATAACAACCACAGATGATTACCATAAACTCAATATGTCAACACTAAATGATTGGTTTTTAAGTAATAAATTGTGTTTAAATCAGCAAAAAACGCAAACACTCATACCATTTACGCACATAACTGAACCAGTCAAGTTTCTGGGGGTAATTATTGATCCGTTTCTCAACTGGGGAGATCATTGTGATTCTTTGTCTAAAAAACTCTGCTCGAGCATATTTTTACTTAGAAAAATATCTCAGTCCGTATCAAAAAATGTTCTTCGAACTGCATATTTTTCATTGTGCGAATCACACATAAAGTATGGGTTGCTTACTTGGGGGCACAGCGCTAGTCGCCACAGAATCTTTGCTCTTCAAAGACGAGCGATCAGAGTAGTAACAGGTATGGGATACAGAGATGACTGTAAACAAACTTTTATTAATGAAAAAATATTAACAGTTCCTTGCTTATTCATAATTGCATGCTTAAAATATTTAAAAAATCAGGAACATCGTCACATCACGTTTGAAAGTGCACATGATCATAACACCAGAAATAAACATAACATATACACCCCAAAATTAAACCTAACAAGATCTCGTTTCGGCGCTAATTACTACGGTATTATGTTTTACAATCTAGTTCCATTAAACATACGCCAATTACCTATAAAACAATTTATAGCAGTAGTGAAAGACCATCTAACAAAAAAAGCATATTATGATTTCAACGAGTTTAAAAGCTGGTAAGCATGTCTGCGACGTACTGAACCAATGTTTTTATTTATTTATTTACGCTTTAATGCTATTTTTATCTATACACTAACTTTGTAATTTATTTTATATATTTATTGATACTTTTAGATTTTAATCAAAAATGTTTTTATTAATTTTATTATAAAACTATTTTAAACTGTAATGTAGAACATTTATTATATCGGCGCTTATTGTTTATTCGGGAAACGGTTAGTTGCTTCTAATATTGATGTACAACTTGTCTTGTAAACTGCTTGGCGCAGTGATTACTAATTAAGTACTAATTAAGTTTGACATGTGTAAACAATTTTAATGTTGTAATCACGAATAAATATTACTTACTTACTTACTTACTTACTTACTTACTTACTAAACATAAATGTTTCGGAAAAATGAAAAATTAGAAATCTTCGAAGAAAAATTCCAGCCCTAGTCAGAACTATATGCCACAGTTCAAACAATCATGGCGCTGAATGTGTGCAATGCGTTCAACTTCCTCCTACTGCCGGTGCTAATAAAGGAGCTGGTGAGGAAGAAGATGGCGTCCAGAGGGGGCGAGAAGAAGGACGCCGATACCTGGGGTGGTCGCGATGGTCAATCCTTGTGCAACTAATCTGGACGTGGTGTATGACGAGGTTAGTAACTGCTGCTCCCAGAGGGAGAGGAGCTGGTTGAGTTTGCTGACGATAAACCCATCCCTCCCAGCAAGCGGGAAATAACCGACCTCAGGGCTACGATCCTGAAGGAGGCGGTGAAACTGGCTGCATTGACGGGTTTGGTTGGCCTTTAAGTGGATGAACAGAAGTAGGGAGAATACTTAAAATACCTGGTAATAACAATAGAGAGTATCGGAAAAATTGACAAAATTGACAAAGCAGAAAAAAAATTTAACGTACTAAAACACACCTCCAATAGAAGAGGGATATCCAAAACTACAAAAATACAAATCATAAAAGAAGAAATAATACCAACGCTTACTGCAATAATGGACACTTACAGAGAAATAAAAAAGTAGGATCAAGGCCGTGGAAATGAAGTTCCTCAGAAAAAAAAAATATAAAACAAGACAATATTTAAAACGAAACAGACAGATAACCGACAAAAAGAAAAAAAAAATGGAGAAGAAGATGGGACCGTTTAAACTAGAGATGGACGAAATGACTCCTTTTTGCGAGCTGGCTCACTGAAAATAGGAGTCGACTCCGGGAAACAGCTCTCATGTGAAGAGAATAGAGAATAGTAAAGAAAAGGTTGTCACTTCGAAAAAATTTAATGACTCAAATAAAGCTGCAAATTTCAAATTTGATTCTTTGGCCTTTTTGTTAGTTAAAAATTGCCATTTTTGTCAGTTAAAAATGGTCATTTCCGACACTTGATTTATTACATGATATGCTAAAATTTATCAAAAAAATTAAAAAAATCAACAAATTCACAAAACATCTGAATTATCTTCAATTTTTGAAAATGCGTGAGTTGTAAATGTTGAAAAATGATGTTTTTTAATTTGTCGAATATTTGAATAAAGAAAAATTAGAAAAAAAAAATACTGATATGATTGAATTCCTTAAAATATATTTACCTTTAAAATTAACTTTGAGTTTTGAAAATGCGTGTTATGAATTTTTGAAAATTAATTAAAGTTGTCGAAAACTTGAATAAAAAAGCAATTTTTTAAAACACTCACAAAACATCTCCCTGTAAAACTTACTGTAATTTTTGAAAATGCGTCACTTTTTCCGTAAGTTATGAATTTTTGAAAATTAACGTTTTAAGTTAAAAAACTGATATAGAATTTCTCAAAAATTTTAGTAAGTTTATTCATCTAAACATCTGCCTTTAGAATCAACTTAGACTTTTGAAAATGTGTCAATTTTTGCGTGAGGTTAATTTTTGAAAATTAATATTTAAAGTTATCGATTTTTTTTAAATATTCACAAAACATCTCTGTAATTTAATTTATTTAATGTGCCAATAAGAATGGGTTTATACAGGTTAATATAGATAATATAAATAAGTGGTTTCAATAAATTTAAAAAAATGAGTTATAACAGATATACAAAAAAACTTAAACTTACAGGGTGTAGAAATATGCAAAAGATGCGTTTAGAAAGAAAACTGTAACATGGATAAATAACAAATGTATCTTCCTTTAAAACTAACTTTAATTTTTGGAAATGTGTCACTTTTTCAATTTTTAAAAACGAATTTTTAAACAAGGACAAACTAGAAAAAAAAATCATTGCGCTATGATTGAATTCCATAAAAAAAACTCTGATGCAATCATAATACATTTACCTTTGAAATTAATCTTGATTTTTGAAACTTAGTCAATATTTGTGTTAGTTATGAATTTTTGAAAATTAATGTTTTAAGTTGTTGAACACTTAAACAAAACCAAAATCGAAAAGAAAATAAGGTCTGATATGATAGGAGTTCCTCAGAATATTGACAGAACATCTACCTTTATTTTTCGAAAATGTATTAATTTTTCCGTGAGTTATTTTTTTTTAAACTAATGCTTTTTCTCTTGTAAAATATATGTTTCGAAAATAAAGTTCAAATTTAAATTGAATTACGCTAGTTTACTCAACCATCCAACACAATTCCGTCAGCAGCTAAAACGAAAATAACTCCGCAATGCGAATTAAAAATCCGGAAAATCCGCTGGCCTGGTAACACTGCCTATGGGAAGTATTAAAATCCATCTCGCCGATAGTTTACATTATATTAGCAGATAGGACCATCTAGAGTTAATTTATGTAACAAATTCGTAGAAAAATGTGTAAATCCCTGAAATAATCGAATAGAACGAGATTATAAAAGGCGGAAAAAACGTTTTTTATGCGATATTATTGGTAAAAAAAAATCCTTCGCTTCACCTCTCAAATCGTAAGTTTACAACATTATAAGTGTGTATTTCTCGTAGTCCACACCCTAATAAATGATCACATCTAACATGTATGTTCGGTAATTTATTAATAAGTACGGTAATTCAGAGTACGCGGGTACGGTAATTTGTTTTCGAACGTGTGGCAACACTGGATAGTACTATTAGGTGGGCAAGAAAGTAATTCCGGTTTACACACATAGAGAGCGTTATTTTCAATTTTTTTGAATGGATTCTGTGAGTGATGTTCTTTGCCTTTTGACGTCATATTGACCCTTTGCACTCGAGGCATTTCTCGCTCGGGCGAACCAGCAACTCGAGACGAGTTGCTTCTTCGCCCGAGACGAGTTACAGGTACTTTAAAATAGTTGGGTTAGGTTAGGTAGGGTTGGGTAAGGTTGGGTTTTAGGTGAGGTTAAGATGCATCACACCTCCCGGGCGCCGTAGCAGCGCCGCTCGAGTGGACGCATCAAATCGCCTGGGCGCCGTAGCGGCGCCGCTCGAGTGCAAAGTTAGTTATTTTTTAATTGTCAGTATACTTCGTTGTAGCTGTGTTGAGGATCAATTTTAACATGGAGTGCAAAAATCAACATTTTCGGCATATTTTACATTTTTATTTCCGCAAAGGAAAGAAAGCTGCAGAGGCTCATAAAAAGATATGTGAAGTCTATGGTGTTTATTGCATAACAGAGCTCACGTCTCAGAATTGGCTAAAAAATTCCGTTCTCGAGATTTTTCACTGAAAGATGAACAACGTTCTGGTCGAGCTACTAAAGTTGATAATGACCAAATCAATGACATTATTAAAGATCATCATATAACTGTTCGAGAGATTGCAGAGAGGTTAAATGTATCGCAAACAACCATTGAAAATCACATAAAACGTCTTGGACTTGTTAACCCTTTAACGACCATGAGCCACTGTAATGGCTCAGATAAATTTTTTTTAGTTACCTATTTTATAGTCAAAATAAATAATTAGTGTAATTTTAAGTCAGATTTTCTATTATCTATTGGCCTTTTTTATTTTGAGTTCTTATATATTTTATGGAAAGAAACGTATTGTTTGCGGAGTGATAAGTTATGTGGTGCTCAGTTACTACGACAGAAAAAAAAAACTCTTTGGTCATTGAAAGTTTAAGAGGCTCGATATTTGGATTCCACATGAATTGAAAGATTATTTGCAATAAGTATCTGAAGCGTAATGAAAACGATCCTTTCTTGAAAATAGTCATCACTGGTGATGAAAAATAGATCATTCACAGTAACAGCATTCGGAAGCGATCATTATGGTCCAAGCATGATGAACCAGCACAAAGCACAACAAAAGCTGAATTGCATAAAAAAATATCATGCTGTCGATTTGGTGGGATTATAAAGGTGTTGTGTATTTTGAGCTGCTTCCAAGGAACCAAAAAATCAATTCAGATGTTTACTGTCGAAAATTAATGAAACTGGATGAAGCAATCAGAAAAACGGCCAGAATTGGCAAACTGCAAAGGAGTTGTGTTCCACCATGATAATGTAAGGCCTCGTACATCTTTGGTAACTCATGGGAAATTATTGGATAGCCCTGATTTGGCACTTCTGATTACCATTTATTTTGAAGTTTGCAGATGGTAAACAAATCACAAATCGCATTTGGTTCAGTTTTTTTCTGAAGTTCTATGAGCGCGGAATTATGAAGCAGCAAGAAAGCTGGTAAAAGGTCCTTTTACAAAATGAAAAATATCTTCATTGTATTAAAAAAAATTGTGTTTTGTTATGCCACAATTTGGTCTTGCCAACCAAATATTATACAAACACTAACACTATATATTTTCCGTACACTGTATTTGCAAGACAAAATAAGGATTAAATCAATTATTTTCTATGCAATTACAAACTAATTATAACAATAGCAATCAACTTGTACATTCAAACACGGGATTGTTTACCTTCAGCGCACCGGGTGTATCAGCAAATACTAATTAATTCCCATGTTTTGATTTCCGTCGTGATTTTCGTTACAGGGCCAAAGGGGCCGTTTTCTGATAAGATGCTGAAATTTGTACACAAACAGGTAAACCAGCCGTACACACGATCATAATTAGGTTTGGGGTCGCTTTGAATCCGGGAGCCCTCGTGTGCAGAACTAAACATGTTTGCGCGAGGGAAACTGAAATTGCCGACCCCACCATTCTAATGGCCTCCAATTGGGGCCACTTTCATGTTTTTAAAGTGCCCAAAGCGAATTTTAAACAACTCGAATGTTATACCCGACCCGTTTTATACAAAATGTACACGCAGACATAACATCCTGTTATATTTTTATTTAATACATTAAACGAAACATTTCAACAAACCATGTCTATTAATGCCTGTATTTCCAATACAATAAATACGAGAGTATATATTTTTTGTAGTTAATAGTGTAATTTAAAGCTTAAAACAATAGATATTGCCGTAATTGTGGATCTATTAGAAACGTATCTTACATTTACCTATTCTTACATTTTGCATTAGAGTAAAACGCGTGGTTATTAAAACTAAAATTAATGTTTTAGGTGAGTGGTGAGTATAATTGCAGCATAAAATAATAATTCGGTTATTCAAAAGCCAATTCAACATTCTCCGCATTTCAACAAGCACATCCATCCACCCTGAACAATCTCCACGTTTCCGTTGTGTGCGTTTGAAGCGTTGCTTCTGATGAATTTATTGCATAATTCCTGTCCTGTCGGAAAGATAAACCAGAAAATTAATTTCTATGCCTCCATTGTGATTCGCTAATGAAATAAAATAGACTGATACACACTTTTATGAAGCGGCAAACGACAATGCGATTAATTACATTTGTAGCTGGTGGAAATGATATTTTCGGGCGGGCCGAAATTCGATCTTGCGCTTGACAAAATATGGAAATGTATTTTTGGTGGGTGCGCCGGGCGGGCGGTCGCGTCACTCACATTTCTATGGGCTCCGATGATTATAATTATCACATGATATCTCGATGATGTATCTGTTTACCAGCGGTACTTCAAAACGGAATATTACACGTAAATTAATTTATTTCCGGTGCTTATTTATTATTCATTCGCGCTTTGATGTTATCCGTTACGTTTGTGCGATCGTATTGTTGTTATGATCAAAAGATCAATTGAATTAATAGTTTTTTTTTTTGAAATTTGAAACAGTTTATTACAATGAAAGGGAATAGTGTATGTCAAATTCATCAAAACATCGGGAGATACGTTCACATTTTGTGTTCGAGCATGGTTCTCCTTTTTAAATTTCTAACAGAACTAATAAATGGATGTACAAATGATTGACAGATAAAAATGTGTTAAGTCAAGGATATAGAGAGATTTTTGTATCTCAATTAAAACACATTTTGCTGATAGAATATTAAATTTATAGCTAGAAAATCTTCGAGGATCGAAAGCAGAGATAGAGAGAAAGATCGTTGTATCCAATGAAACTCAATTTGTTGATAATGATGGGATGGATGGGATAGAGATAGGTAAATAAAGGTAAGGATCATTGTGTACATTAAAATACAATTTGCTGATTTGGATCCACTATTAATCAGTCTTCGGTTCTCGGGAACAAGATTTACACCCCGATTTTCTTTCCACGCCTGAACGGGCACACAAATTAAATTAAACAGAAAGTTCATTAGAGTGCTTCGCAGATATTGCATTTCATATAAATGTTCACTATAAAAATGTCTGCTATTATTAAACCGCTGTAATATATAGTCTACGCGAACAGAAATTCCATTCGTATAAAAAATAGCTGCTAGATAAAGGAAATCTATAGGTACTTGTCCATAATTATAGACAGCATTCTGGCCCTAAATAAAATAATACGTGATACGTGTTTTATTCACAAATTTAGACGTATTTTAATCATTCTGAGATTATTATGTATTTGTTGAATGAAAAGATCCTAATGGTAAAATGGATCTACTATTCTGTTTATAGTGCACGTACAGTAAGCAATAAGTTTGTTGTAAAATATCCGAATCGATTCCAAACCACAAAAAAAAATTCGTTTTAATTTAATAACTTCTTGATATATCAGCAAGCAAATTTGATTTGTTTTCACTTTAAAAGAAATGAAAAAATGATATTCAGACGGTGTACTCAGAACTCATGAAAGTTTTGTCTTTGGCGACTTTAAAAAAAATATTTTTGATAGTTCCGGATAGTTCTGATTGCTGTTTTCTAAAGTTCTTCGTGAGTTATATCTATTATTGTTATGAAATGCTTTGATTAAACAAATACTAAATGAGTAATTTGAAATTAAATCTTCAAAATTAGTTGAGTACAATTCGATTGCAATGTTGAGGAAAGGAGCCAAAATGACACTTTATTTTTCAAAAAATTCTCAGACAGCTCAATTTATCAGTACTTCTTGAATCATTAAAATGAATTGCTAAATCTATTCATAACTATTAGAACTCTTCATTGGCGTGCCAACTTGACACACCGTTTTTTTTTTGCAAAATCAGTGGTCTCTTATTATTTAGTTTACTCCTTAAAAAAAGAATTAACTCCTGGACTCAAACCTCTCCCAAATTCTTCCATGTCTCTCTGTGTTGTACCTGCTGGGACCAGTTTTTGTTTGTGATCTTATTAATGTCATCTAGCCATCTGTCTGGTATTCACTGACTTCTCTTAGCTTGGTCTCCATGTTGTTAGTTTTGGTGTCCATATTTCTTTTGATTGCCTTGCGACATGTCCGATCCATTGCCACTTTAATCGTGCTACGCGTTTCATAACGTCTTCGGCTCCTACCCTTCTTCGGATCTCTTTCTTACCTTATCACATGCTAATTCCTAGCATAGCTCTCTCAGCCGCCCTTGGCGTCACTCCCAATCTTTGGGCACTTCTTTTTATGAGTGTCGCTGTTTCTAAGTCATAAGTGGTTACGGGTAGTACGCATGCCTCGTATACATTCTTTTTGAGGTAGATTGGCATATTTCTGTAGCTTTTCAAATACTGCCCAAGTTAGACCTACTCGTCTGTTCGCCTCTGCAGGCATAATGGTTGGCTTAATTTTATTTACCAAATTGGCTTTGCCTAGTTTAATGTTATGGCCGAGATATACAAAGTTGTTTACTTTCTCTATCCGATTGTTGTCCACTTGTACTTCTATTTCACTTGCACTTATGATTTTGGTCTTGTCCAGATTCATTTGTAGCCCCATATATTTGCTGGCTTCATTGAGTTCTTGTAGCATATCTCTTAGTTCTTCAACATCACACCAGATCATAATGATACCGTCTGCAAAACGTAGGTGGTTCATATAAGACCCGCCTATGTTGATGCCTTCCTATTCTCATGCTAAATGTTTAGACACCCTTTAGTGATAGGGTAAACAGTTTTGGACAAATAGGATCACCTTGGCGAACTCCACATTGGATTAAAATTTGTCGACATAGTTGATTTTTACGCGGAGGGATGCGTTTTCATACATATTGCCGGCTCGTTCGCTGGTCTCGCATTTGGTCGTGGTCGCTAGGTGGTGTATATGCGTATATATGGTTGTCTAGCGTCGGTCCCCACATTCTCTCTTAATAGTCGTAGGTTCTGTAGATGGTCTGTTGTACTGTAGCCTTTCCTAACGCCAGCTTGCTAAACGGGTTGGTATGAGTCAAGTTTATTCGTAAGGCGGTTGCATATTATTCTTGTGAATAGTTTGTATAATTGATAAGTTAATCGGGCGATAGTTTTCTACTTTCGTGATATCGCCTTTTTTGAATAGAATGATAACTTCCGCATTATACCATTCATCGGGTATCATCTTTCCTTCGCACAAGCATTTGTTTGGTAGAACTTGGACGGCTGCTTCCACTGATTTTCCGCCTATCTTCAACATTTCGGAGGTGATCCGATCTTCTCAAGGACACTTTGTGTTTTTCATTTACCTTAGTGCTGTTCTGATTTCCGACAATTTTTTTTTTCGAAACGTCTTCTGAGCCTACATTTTCAACCTTCTTTCTAGTATTTACATATGGGTCGCTTGAACTTGATGTATATAGCGTTCGGTAAAAATTTATTTTTATATTTCTTTCTTGCTAGAAGCGGTGACACTTCGGTCGTTCTTCATTTTGTTAATTTTTGTCTTACCCGTGGACAGTTTAGATCTTAAAACCTTAATGTTTGCGTTGACTATTGTGCTTTTTATTGGTTCGGTGTTAAAGTGTATTCACTGTTTCTTCTTTTAATTAAGAGATTTACAGTGCTGCGATTTATTTTTTGGTTTGTCTGTGGTTTCAATATTATGCAGATTTTCTTTGTAGAATTTTGTATATCAATTTTGATTTTTTCTCATAGCTGGGTAATATTCACGCCCGTTAGATGTTTCTTGGAGCCTGATCTATTTTCTAAATCTTTTTGATAACATCAGATCTTTATAAAAGTCACAATTATTCCGTGGTCACAATGGTTTACATTTACATCAACCAGCAAAAAACGTTGCTACTTGAAAGTTATTTTCGAAATGGGACTAAAGCGGACGGAAATTGGGTGTATTCATTCGACGCACCTTTGGCTGAGTTTCAGCAAGAATTTCCCAACGTTCCCATTATTTATGATGAATCTAAAAATACCTTATCATGATCTGTTATGTCTCGGCAAACCAGGAAGTGGTAGACCAGTTAAAGGTACTCAGGATGCTATTAAGATAACCCAAGAAAATTTGGAAGATTAAATGAAAAAAAATAAAAAATCATGACACACTTGAGGTTTTTTTAATGAACATACTTTAGACGAAATTGATCGAACCGCCGGGAGAGCAAACCTCGTAAATTAAAGAAAATGACCGATCGGGCAAAAAAGAATCTAGGGCTTTTTACCATTTTTTTTTTCAGTCTAGTGTTTATAGAAATTGTTGCCCTAACTAGCCCGTGGTCACTTCCTGTGTCTAATCGGTCCAGAACAGTAAACAGTGGGATCTTTGTATAATGGCCTGTTACTGGAGACAATGTAGTCGATTTCATTGTCTCCAGTTCATAAAAAATTCGGAAACCTGATAAACTTGAAAAAAGTGCGTTTTTTACAAAAAAATCATTACTTTTTTTTTGTTTTTTTTGCTAAAATTTTAGCTGTGTCTTCTTCTGTTACATCATTATAAAGGAATAATAATAGTTTTCATGGGTCTTTAAAAAAGGTATTTATTTTGAGAAATCAAGGTATGGATTTCATTTCCATTTTCATTTCATGTCGATATCCATAGCATCGTCAGATTCTTCATAACTTTAATTTGAAGAATTCTTCGAGCTTGAAAGATGGTCGGCACTATTATCTTCCATTGGTTCCTCGTCTAAATCATCCTCGAGCAACTGCTCTCGTAAATATCGAGAACGTAAATGATACGCCATTCTAAACATAAACAAAAAACGAGGAAAATCGTTGAAAAACGTTAAAAAAAAAATTGATGCATAGAAACGATGATTACTTACCTCTCTTTTCTTCCTAAACACGAAAATGAAAAACATTCTACAATTTACAAAAAAACGACGTTGATGGCATGGTGGGGTACGTACACTCCCCAAACTGCTTTTGATGACTGCTGCAGACGAACTACCGGTCGCAGCGCTATCCCAGTTGCATAGGTATAAAAGTGTACCATTTGACTACCGATAGATGTCGTTACGAGTTTCGATTTCGAAGATTTAGATATCGAAAATCGACGAGAAAGAGCGTGGGGTTCATACATACCCCATGGTGCCAGGTGAAAGTTAATGGGAGATATACACCAAAATTGGTGTTTCAATTTTTGCACTTTCTTGAAGTTTAGATCTCAAGAATGTTTGGTGAAAATTTCAAGTCAATATCTTAATAAATGAAAGTTGAAAAATTTCATGGTTTACTCATTGACAAATTTTTTTTCGAAACCACCCAAAATTTTTCGAAAACCACAGAACCGATTATCTTGATTTTTTTGTGGTTATTCTGTACATAATTATTTAGTTTTAGTCGAAGGATTTTTTTTTTGTTACTTAGTTTTTTTTATAGGCAAAACTAGAATAAATTGTTGTATCGAAAATCGCTATGTTATGTTCAAACGTCCGCCATTTTGTCTAAAATCTATATTTTCAAAATCAACTTCGACAGAGACAAAGATGGGTACCGTTTTTATGGTTTCTTTTACGGCGCTTCGAAAAAAAATACCATAAAACCGACAATTTGGGATTTTTTTTAATTAAAAAAATTTAAAGTATTCCTGAATGTACATACTTTTAGATAGAAAAACTCCACAATCGAAAATAATAAATGGGGGCGTGTTCGACAAAACGCTCGGATACGTCGATTAGTATTTTTAGTTGCGCATTTTTTTCAGCAAAAACTTTTTATACAGGGTGTGTCATGTAGCAGAGGCCAATGCAAACTTTCTTATTGTAAATGCAACACCCTATATATTATTAAATTTTTGGATTGTTCAGAAAATTCTAGACATATTTCATGTACCATGTCTTATACCTATCTTCAACTGTTTTTTTACTAATTAGTTTTTGAGTGTATTATAGCGAATTTCTGTAGGCAAATATTATTTTTTAGTTTCTCCGTTACGAAGTACGAGAAACTATTGTGATCGTGAAAAAATTTTCATTTTATTTACAGAAATATCCGTTTTAGGGTCCCTAGATGTCATTTCTGAAAAAAAATGTGTCTGTGTGTGTGTGTGTTTGTTTCCTAAACAGTTGAAGATAGATATAGGACATGGTACATGAAATATGTCTAGAATTTTCTGAGCAATCAAAAAATTGAATAATATACAGAGTGTTGCATTTAAAATAAGAAGGTTGGTATTGGCCTCTGTTACATGACACACCCTGTATAAAAAGTTTTTGTTTGAAAAAATGCGCAACTAAAAATACTAATCGACGTATCCGAGCGTTTTTTTCGAACACACCCCCATTTATTTATTATCGAATTTATTTAATTTGGCTGATACACACTGTAGAACATTGCAAGTGGCCAACGATTAGTTGACCGTTTGCACGAATAAGTGCCAAGCATTTGGTCCATTGTATCAAATTTTTATTTATCTATCTACGGGAAACCCCAATTTACAATAATGTAACACAACAATGGATACTTAAAATACCTTAAACTAAAATACACTACATTAAATTATTAAATTGATATCACCAAATTAAATTAAATTAAAATTTGTAATTTCATGGTCCCAATATTTTACAAAAAAGATTACTATATACAATGAAAATTATATAAACTTATTCCTAAGTATACGTTTAAAATTATGAATGTTGCTATCAAAAATGTTAAACCAGTGTTTATCATTTAAGTCATTTGCCAATCTAAGCATACGACCTACTGAATTATTATATGACAGATTCGTATCATAGCGTTTCACAAAAAATATGTTATTGCTTCTTAAAACGATTACATAATTTGAAGCGATTAAATTTATCTCAGATAGTAACACTGAAGAATTAGTGGAGGCATTAATTATGTTATGAAGCATGCATAGAAAAAATGTTTCTACGCATTACCAGGGTATGCATCTTCAAAAGGGTCATTATAGATGTATAGGAACCTTGGACATGTTTGATACCATATTTGAATTCCATGTATCTCAAAAAAAAATTCTGTACACTCTCGATTCTTTCAATATCGACTTGAAGATAAGGTGACCATATTGGAGATGCATACTCAAGGTGACATCTTACAAGAGAACAAAATAAAACTTTGAGACATTCAGGACCTAACTCCTTTGACAGATGCCAGATAAAGCCCCACATTTTTCTTGCTTTATCACAAATAAAAATGATGTGATTTCTAAAAGTTAAACTACTATCGAATAGGACACCGAAATCTCTAATAGTATCTGTTCTTGTCAAAGGAATGGAGTTCAATAAATACTCAAAGTGAATCCTGTTTTTCGTTTTTAAAAACGATATTACATTACATTTGGCAATATTTAAATTTAGACGATTAACATAACACCAATTATTCACATTATTAAGATCATTTTGCAATCTTTTACAATCATCAACAGTATGAACCACTTGGAATAGTTTAAGATCATCTGCATATAACAGGCACATCCCAAATTCCACGACCTCCACGAGATCATTAATAAATAATAAAAATAGAACTGGTCCAATATGAGTACCTTGAGGCACCCCTGATGTAACATGTATTGGTAATGATAAGAAGTTATTGATTTTAACTTGTTGAATGCGGTTTGAAAGAAATGAATTTATCCATGACAAAGTTGAATCGTTGAAACCTAATATTTTCAATTTGTGAAGCAATATCAAATGATCCACTCTGTCGAAAGCCTTGGAGAAATCGGTGATTTATGAGCATTGTAGTCCAGAATAGCAATTGGCTTTTGCTTGTTTAGATGATCTACCTCACAAGTATAATGCATGGTAGACAACAACAGGACCGATTTATTCTTATTCGGCACATATGAATACAATGAAACATTGCCATTATAGAAACCAAATAATGAGCAACACAGGGCGAGCAGCACTTTTCAAAAATTCAGGTGGCACGAATGTTTTGTTTGAGCGCACCGTTCCAACAAATGCAGTTTTTTGTCCCATCAATAACTTTGCTACTTCCAACGTTGAGAAGAAATTGTCGGCATATACTGTGCGACCGGCACCAAGGTATTTTCCAACCAAATCAAGCACGACGTTTTGACCTTGATTGACCTGGCGTTCTTGACCTGGTGCCTTTCCACCATAAATTAAGCCTTTGAGCGGGTAGAAAGACTTCGAGTCACACAACCACCACACTTTTATTCCGTACTTCGCTGGTTTAGATTGAATGTATTGTGTAAAATGTGTGCGGTCGGTCTCGATATGGAAACAATTGTTCGTCCACGGTCCGAACTGTGCGGAGTGTAAGCTTCTTGCAAAATTGCCTGTAACATAAGCCAAAAGTCATCAATCGCTGCAGTTTTGCTGGAAAGTAATCTCTGCGGTCGTGAATTCGCGTTATCAAAGCAAATGAACTTGTAATGGACACAAAACGATCAAGCGATAAAGCAGCTTTGAATATTGGGGCATGAGTTCCAAAGATTCTTTGCGGGTTCGGTGTTCGATTTTATCAATCCAGCATATAAAATCATTGCCACAAATGCATGAAACTCTTTCAGGGTCAGTGCTTTCTATTGCTTCTGCTTGGTAGAATTTTGCTGATTCCATTTGGCAGCTGCCTGGTTGGCCTTGGTATTCGTTTCGCGTATGATAATATGAGCAATGTCTTCGGTGATTAAAGAACGAAAGATTAATAGCGGATCATAAATCATGTTGTTCGATGGCCCTGGTTTGTTTTGTCTATAGTCGATAATGTTATGAGCACGTATACGACTACTCGGTGGTTGATCTTTGTACCTTTCCGTGCCATTTTTAGAAATAAAATGAGCAGCATTAGACTTGGCCTGACGAAGAGAAGCAATGGCTACAGAAAATTCTTCACGAATCGTATCTACCTGATCATCATCGTCTTCGACGAATTGTTTGTCATTGATTTCCACAATTTCATCGATCTCGACATTATCTTCTGGCCAATATGTAAGATCAAAGTCATCATCGTCATCGTCACTCATTTTAGCCTCCATATAAGCACGACACTTTTCTTCGGCCTTACGTTTTTCCTCAGCAGTCAAACACCGATAGCGCGTAGTTATCGCGTAACTATCGTCTGCCATTATTTAAAAAATAACCAAACAAATAAAATTGTACACTCGAAAAAATTAAACAATAAAACTCAAAGGAGCACAAAAATACGTGTCCACACGTTAAACGACAGTCTCACATTGGCTGGTTGGCTGGCAGCTGGCTGAATACACATCTAGGCAATACTCTATACATTCCATTACAACTAGTTCTATAACAAACGGTTCCAGCGACAGTTTTTTTTTTCACTATCACCCCTCTATTAAATACCGTGTCCGTGGGGACATTGTATCTGCGTTTACGTAAAAAAAAACCCTAAAATAAACAATAAATACGAAAGAGCGCTCGAATTGCTCTTGAAACTGTTTGTACATATAGCGGCAAGTTTCTAGCGTATAGTATCCAAAAATTATGTATTCACAAAAGTTGTAAAAGGTCCCTACGGACCTTGTCACCGATCGAAAGGTTAAGTAAGTTCTTGAGATTGGACTTTTCCATGTCCATTTTCTGTGAGGCGGTTTTTGGAGAAAGGTGTTCGTAAATAAAATTTCTCACTAGTTAGAAAATTTAACAACATTTCTCCCTTGTCATTTCACTCCCCCAGACCAAAGCTTCCAAATACTCAAAATTTTCTTTTATCTTCTGCCCAACTTTGCCATTAACCCATTTCCTCCCACTGGTGCGTTTTCGCACCATCATAAAACAATTTTTTTAAATCAATTTAATTAATTAATTTCGTTAGTTTGGATATACCAAAGTTTTAACAAGATACCAAAGATGTATTTGGTATTGAAATTTTCCTGATATATACATTTTTAGTTGGCAAAATCATAAGTGAAATATGTACATTTTTGAACGTATAAACCTAGTTTTATTCATAAATTTACTACTAATTAAAAAAAACAGATTTTTGAAAAGTAAGGCCCGTGATATCATGTACATATATATTATTTATAATATTTGTAAACATTCGATTTTTTTCGCTTACCATACATTTGTTATAATCATTCATATTTTGTCGGTGCGAAAACGAAACACTGGGAACATCTGATAACTCTAGTGTAAATAGTCACATCAAAATAGCTTTATTAAAGTATTGGATTTCAAAACAAATATATATCGAATTCTTGATTCCTGTGCGTTTTGTAATGGTGCCTTTGCTGGCGCAATGGAAAGAATGTAAACAAATATGAAGGGCAATCAATCTCGCACTTGTGTGTGTGTTTAGATATGAAAATGTATTCCTCAGTTTAAGTTTGCTAGCAAACGTGTATGGTTGTAATTGTTATAATTGTTAAAATGAGTGCAATAAAATGTTTAACACAACGAGAATTAGAAGAAACACTAGAAGACGTTCTTGATGAACTGGAAATCGAAAGAGAGCAGGGTATGTGAAATATTTATATGACAGTATATTTTATAAAAATAAATTATACTTTCATTTAGAATGTGTTGATGCTGTGTACATACCACCCGAAGTTGACGAAATAACAGATGAAGAAGTATTTGAAAATGATAACTGCCACGAAAATCATAATGACAATGCAGATATTGTTGGTACATATGAATTACAAATGAATCTACAAATTCCCAGTACAGAAGATTATGATTCTTCGGACGAAGAAACACTTTATTAAAAAAAAACAGCACTTATCAGCTATGAACCCTACTTGGGTAAATGGAGAATTGGAATATACACATACAGCAATAAACATGGAACATCAGGATCTTGAACAACTAGAACAAGAGTTGGGAGGGAAAAATCCGTACAAAATTTAATAGTAAACTATAGTTTAAAATATGCAAGTGATAACAATCGCCATAAGTATCAGTTTTATCATTCTGATCTATTAAATTTTGTTGGAATTATGTTGTTTTCTGGGTACCACACTTTACCTCAAATCAGTATGTATTGGTCTTCAGAAGAAGATAAAGGCGTAGAAATAGTAAAAAACTCTATGAGTCGCAATAAATTTCAACAAATAAAACAAAATTTACATTTGTCTGATAATAGTTTGCTTGACAAAAATGATAAATTTAGCAAAGTGCGTCCATTTTTGGATATAATAAATAAAAAATATAAACAGTGGGGAATTTTTTCTTACAATTTGTCTATAGACGAACAAATGGTGCCTTATTTTGGTAGGCACTCATGTAAACAGTTCATAAAAGGAAAACCAGTCAGATTTGGTGCATATGCTCTTCTGATGGGTATTTGTTCAATTTTGAGCCCTACGGAGGTGCAGCATCTAATTCTGCAAAGTCTGGATTAGGTCTAGGAGGTGATGTCATTATGAAAATGTTATCAGTTGTAAAAAATCCTATGCATCATAGGATATTTTTTGATAATTTTTTTTCCTCCTTCAAGTTGTTTGTACATTTAAAAAGTAAAGGATTTTTTGCAACAGGCACAATTAGGGACAATAGAACAAACCGATGTTCCGTAGAAAATTCAAAAAAAAATTGTTATATATTCATATAGTTCTTCGATTTCTTTATTCTTCGCTGCACTTGGTGTATATACCTAAATTATCTGTACGCAATATATTTTGGACAATTGTAGTACTATATATTGTATATGACTATTGGAGGTGGGTCGATTTGTAGTTGGCTATAAGATGTTTGATATTTTTGTTGTTAAAGAATACTACTCCTCCATTTTGGCACTTGGTTTCCGAGTTGTTCTGATATATACCTAGTTCGTGTCCTGATTTTAGTATTGTCGTAATTAATTACGCTAGTTTAAGGCAGCCTTGGAATGTTTTTAAGCATAACATTGATTAAAAATATGTGTTAATGGTTTCTTTAAATCCTGGCATTTCGGAATTCATTTCAGACAAAACTGGACTTTTCCAGTTTTTTTCATTTCATTAAAAGTTATCTCACGAAAGTTAAAACACATATTAGGTACACAATTCATAAAACTACAACCAGTTGTACGCGAATGTTAGTTTTAATGAGCAAAATCTGTAATTCAGAAGGGAAATACATGAAAAAAAAATTACATTTATTAGCATCTTTATCACACTTTATTACTTTTCTTCGTATTAAACCGTAAATTACATGATTTTAGATATATTCTCCCATTTCAGATTTTTAAGCCTGGTTAATTTTACTCTTATATATTACTTTGTTGTACTGATTTCTAAATTTAATTAGTTCCAGGATTTTATTAGTTCAAAATTACAATCTCCATATCTGCGTATCTATATAGATAGGAATGTATTTTATTAGATTTCCTGTAACGCACTAACGAACCTTCATACATAAAACTCCTCTCGAAATTTATTATTCGTTCTTGACTTATTCCGGTTCAAAAATAGTCGTGAACGTTATTCTCGTGGAATTCAGTTTTCTGTCGACGTAATCTGATTTTCATGAGATTCCGAATACATCCTTACATAAAACTATTCTCGTGAACGTAATGCCATTGTATGTGTGGTGGTGGGTTTGTGTAATTTTAAAAAGGGCAGAAAGACGCGGCACGGCGGAACACAGTTAAATTTTTACGAGGAGAACGTTATTGCGGTTATAAAAGAAGGAATTATTTTTACATTTTATAACTCAATAAGTGTTTATTTTTGCGCTTGTAAAAGAGTCGGGGTCCAACGGAAAATAGCTATTTGATAGTTACGAAGGAGCTATGATCGATAACCCATTGGCGGTAAGTTACTATTATAGGCTTAATGTCTGTATATCGGATATATGAGAATTCCATAAAAATTAAGGTTTATAGTTTGTGGATCTCTTTATGTGGTACTTGTATTATTTAACATACTAAAAGAATTTAAATACAAACCATACAAATTTTTCAATTATTTGAGGACGAATCAAAGAGAAGACTTTTGTGAAACTTTGTTTAGTTTGTTAGATGAACATGAAGATATTTTATAAAACATAGATTTCACAGATTTTCAAGTTAAATAGAGAAGTCAATTCTCAAAATTTTCGGTGTGTATCAAAATTTCTCACTTATTCTTAGGACCCTGCTCACCTTGTTTGAACCTAATTCAAATATTTCTTGGTATTTGTCCAATTTATAGTTTATCACGATTCGGGTTAGATTGAAAATACCTACTTGTTTTGAATCACCAAATTTATTCAAGCTCTTCCAAATGTATATACCAATTTACATTGAACGTAATGGGCTGATATTCGATTACATTTTTTGCAAAGATTATAAAATTGTTCTACCATTTTAGGGATGTATTGAAATCTAACAGATGTTATTTTCAATTTTATTCCGAACTGGTTGTAAATGTAGTTGAATTTTAAATGATCTATTGATTAAAGCGTAATTTAAAAAGTCACAGGCCGTTAATATATGCGTTTCGAGATTTAATTCTTATCAGTCTAGCTTTGCATTTGACTTCAATTTTAGAAAAATATTAAAATGCGGAAGTAGCAGTTGTCTCAACAAGTAATTTATTTTGCAAGACTAAATTATGCATTAAATTTTCCTGTAATACCATTTTTGAAATATTTTATTGACCGACTCAATATTTCATTTCCCTAAAGGGAGTTTCGAAAGAATAATCATAAACTATTGGAAACACTACGATCGTAGTAGAAATATTTGTAATATTTTAAATATGAAACATACCCAGCCCTTTTCAATATAAGGGAAAACTATCAGGAATTCGGGATGATGTTTTAAAATTCCATCAATATAAATAAATTCGAGATCGGGGAGTTGTGGAATAGAGCGGAACGCTCTATTTTCACGGGGCGTTGACTCTCGCCTATATAATAGAAAAGGCGAGACCAATAGGGAAAAAGTGCGCTTAAATAAAAATTTATAGGACGCGGAGAAGAAGAAAAAAATGTGTTTCCCATCACGAAAACACTGCAAACGCCTTTTTCGAAAATTGAAAATCAATTATCCCTTCGGGACGATAATTAAAGGGAGGGCCTCATGCATAATGGCCAATTACCCGCCCCAGAAACGGGGAAAATTAAAGTACGAAATCCGGAAAATTGCTCCTCCAGCCTACTTTTGATGCTGCCGAAGGGCGGAAGCCTTTTTCTGAGGTGAATTAAGGAGGTGTCCGTCAAAGGGTTTCCCTGTAATCATTTTCACGGTTCGCGCTATTTAAATCAGGCATGTTAGTTAAATATTCGAATTGCAAAAAAGTAGCTATGTCAAGAATAGAATCCCTTAATTACCTGCAGGGAAATGTTCGTATCTTATAAAGCAATTTAATAATCATCTTAATGGCAATACCAGACTTTACCTTTGTTTGGTAACATACATTTTCATTCAATTATACTAAATAATGTCTTCACATTTTTTTTATAAACGACATAATTTGGATTTTTTTTTTATAAACATACTTTTTCTATTTTGCGTCTAAAACGGAGTGATTAACGCACTCATATGGGTTCGTTAATGGCTCGCGGAGTGCTTTAATAATTTAATTTTTCAAGATTGGCACCGTAGAAATTCAGAGCCGTCAACTTGTGCTTAATTTTCGGCCAGATAGTTTTGAGGCTATTTTGAGGTTTTTTGTTGTTCCACCTGCGCAAAATTTTGATCGCATGGTAAAAACGCCTCTTTCATGAAACAGATGATATATGGTAGTAAATCGACCAGATAACGTGAGAAGCGATAAAAACTGTGCAATTGCTGTATTTTTTTATGTCCAATACAGCTATCGGTAAATAAATCAGTGTTTTCACTTCCGGATTCACAAAATCATCTTCATAAAATTTCAAGAAATATATAGTTTCATTGGAACCTTTTTCGCCGTTGCCTCATCATACATGAACATTTTTTGCAAGAGTATAAATATTGGTTGAATACCCGGGCAATACAGAAACTGGTAGATTCTGCTGACAGAAGAAACAAATCGCTCCAATGGTATCATCTTGTTGTGCAATTTCAGTGATACTTTTCAAACCTGTGTATAATTTTTCTGACAGCTTCCTGCACGGCAGGTTCGCACACGAAAGTTGCTTTACTTTTAGGAGTCGTTTCCTAATCTTGAACTGCTCACATTTGCAGCAGGTGTCACTGAAAGGTATTCCGAAGGAAATATTGAACTGATGATTAAAAATATTCAAATAAAATTTGTAATTTATAGAACACTACGGCTATACGCAACATTCAAGAATAAATCTCGATTTCATGGTTTTCTAAATATAACTGATGCACTTTCTGCACACTCAAATCTGGAGAAAGATACTTGGGGCAAGATTGCTTTCTAGAATAATGGGAAACTCGAATCTGCTGATGTGAATTTTCACTTGTTCTTGTCCCTTCGATTTTTTCAGGACCCTTGTTCATCTTTTATCAGTAGGAGGAATGTCATTGCTAACCTTCAATTTAAATTTTTTTTTAAATAAATTTTATTTTAAGCACTCGTCATTTCAACTCAAATTTCTTGAATAAATTGAGATTATCCAAAATTTTTCCATCTCAATTCATTCTCGAAATGTATGTCGATTCAATGGCTCGTGCAAAAGAATAAAATTTATCCGGCCAAATTCTAACCTCTTGTGGTATTACCTCCGATAATTTAATAGTATATTACATAACCAGAGTATAAAGTAGCAAATTACGCGCAAGTGAAATATATTGCGTATGAGACGCGTAGCGGCAAGTAACATAATTTCACGAGCGCGTAATTGCGTTATAGCTCGCGTTATGTACTATACTTTACCTTTGACCTTACATTTATTCGCTTTAACTAAAAACATATTGAAACTGAATCTTGGCAGGGTGAATTTGTATTGAATTAGCCGGTAATGGCAATGTAGGACGACTACCAACTAAACAAACGAATTACCGTTCGAACAATTTTCCGTCGAATAATGTATTAACCAACACATTGATTGAATAAATTGGAAGTACCAATAAGGAGTTTATTGTGTCGGTTATTGTTTTAACCAATAAGTTAAATGTCACTGTCATTTTTGATTTTTAAAGACGAACAGACGAATGCAAAGGGACTCGGCGGACGTTAATTGTAATTAGCTAATAACTATATAATATAGCGATGTACATAAGTGGTAATAATACATATTACAAATTTATGTACAACAATTAACATTTATATATGCTCTATATATTCGTAATGGGTCGCTTACGATGGGTGAGAACAGTTTGGTAATTCATCATGAGTAAAGGTTGTTTTATATTTAACCGGATGGATAGTAGGATAGGGACCACCCACCACCCACCCCTTCAATTTTTATTTAACTTATAAATACTGTTTATGTATGTCTTGTTGATATATAACTCTTATTACAATTATATCTACAGAAAACTGTTGAGTAAACGTAGAAATTAAGAGTGGTGGGTGGGCCCTATCCTACAATCCAACCAGTTAAACATAAACAAGGATTCTACAGAAGTAAAATAATCGATGAAGCAAGAAAATAAATATTGCTGTTGTTTGTATTTCGTAAATTAATTTACGTGAGTAAATGTTTTATGTTTAACTTGTTGGATTGTAGGATAGGGCCCACCTACCACTTCCATTTTTATTTAACCTAGAAACACTGTTTATGTATTTCTTGTTGATAATAAAACTCTTATTATAATTATACCTACGGAAAACTGGAAACAAGGTTTGTCAGTTAAGTAAACGTAGAAATTAAGGGTGGTGGGTGGGTCTTATCCCACCATCCAAAGAGTGGACCATAAGCAAGGGTTTTACAGAAGTAAAGTAATCGACGAAGGCAGAAAATAAATATTAAATAATTTTAAGACAACCTTCTTTGTTAAACGAATGCATTAAATGATTAATTTTTATTTTTAGTTTAAATTAATATTTTTTCTTTATTAAATTGAAAATAAATATAGTTTTTGTATTTTTTAAATTAGTTTACGTGGATAAACTTTATTTTATGTTTAACTGGTTGGATTGTAGGATAATGCTCAACCACCACCCACCCCCGCAATTTTTATTTAACCTAAAAATGGTGTTTATGTATTTCTGGTTGATATACAACTCTTATCACAATTATACCTACAGAAAACTGGAAACAGGGTTGTTGGTTAAGTAAGTTAAAAAAAGAAATGAAGGGTCCTATTATCCAAAGAGTAGAACATACACAAGGGTTTTACAGAAGTAAAGTAATCGACGAAGGAAAAAAAATAAATATGTGGTGGGTGGGCCCTATCTCACTAGACGGTAGAACAAAAACGAGAATTTTATTAGATATAAAGTACCTAAACGGCCAAGAAAATAATGAAATGTAATTTTTTGTTTTTGTAAATTGGTTTACGTGAGAAAAATGTGTTTTATGTTCAACTGTTTGGGCTGTGGGATAGGGCCCACCCGCCACCTACCGTATCTAATTTACTTTAACTTATAAACATTGTACTCTTTGTTGCTATATAACTTGTGTTCCAGTTATTTTAACAGAAAACCGAGAACAGGGTTTGTAGGTTAGGTAAACGTGGACACGATGGGTGGTGCCATCCAAGCGCTAGAACATAATCAAGGGTATTGCAGAGGTAAAGGAAGGGAAGAAATATTATTTTGATTTGTATTTTGCAGAGGGGGTTCCAAAAGGTTTCCAAGTTTTTCCAACTTTAGGAACTTGCCAGCGGCGGCTGGAGGATGTTTGGCGAGAAGCTATAGAAAAGAAAATTGACTAAAACAGTGGTGCAGCACTAGCGCCATCTCTGTCTTCGCCTCCTCTACGAAGATTCACGAGCCGCCCCGGAAACTTGCACCATTACACAAAATGCTATAATTAAATCATTAGGTATTTAACCAGATATCTTGGATGTTGGAGGTGTATACTTTGTTGTTATACTTTGTTATCAAGGGCGTCCGCATATTAAACTTGTAGGTCGCTAAATGTATACTTTAACAATCACATCAAAAGTGCGTTCCGCGTTGTGTTCGATGAACGCGAATATAGTATAATACAGTGCGATTGAATAAAATAAGTCAAAGTTAACCATGAGCCAAAATACATACCTCTTTTTCTAAAATTATTAGCTGACGTATATTAATACTTTCAAATATAGGAACTAAGAAAACACATGCGGCTTTTTGTTCATGACATGCTTTGACTATTTTTTTATTCATTCGAATCCAATTTGTGGACCGGAAGAACAGTCGGTCAACAAAATTTGATGCACTGCATGGTGTTCCGCACGGATCCATTTCAGGACCACTGCTATTCCTAATCTACATCAAAGATTTACCAGCCAACTTACGAGAAATACAACCCTACCTTTATGCAGACGATGCGTCTTTCTTGGTTGAAGGCGGTTCATCGGGAAATGAACTAACCACACGAAATAACAAGACACTTTGAGCCATCAAAGATTGGGCAGGCTGCAACTTGCTAACTCTTAATCAAGGAAAAACTCAACAAATATCATTCAATGCCAGAAGAAACAACAGTTACATCCATTTCCTGGGAATCATGATAGACATCTAATTGAACTGGTCAGCACATATACAATATACCTGCGAGAAACATCCTAATCAAATCTATTGAATAAGAAGATTAATGAAAATTAGTACTCACCAGGCGACCAGAAGTTATTACTTCGCAAAATTTCATTATTTGCTCCAACATGGACCGATGTGAACCTAGCGCCCGACTTTAAAAAAATTGGACTTTTTTAACGTGGATCGATTGTACCTTGTTTGTACCTGTTTGTACCGCTATTAACTTCGTTTGTACCTCAAAGACAAAAAAGTTATTAAACAATAAAAAAATGGCCAGCGCCCAACTTTCACATTTTCAAATTTGGTTTATGCCATTCGAAAGAGAATCGTTAGTACCCGTTTGTACCTCTATTTAAATTGTTTGTACCTCAAAGGCACCAGAAGTACAGGCTTTTAATTTTTTTTTTTACATTCTATGGAGGCGATTTTAGTCAATTTTCAAGTAATCGCAAAGCGGCTAATGGGAATCGAAAGAGCATCGTATGTACCCGTTTGTACCTCTCTTTAAATTGTTTGTACCTCAAAGGTATCAGAAGTACGGGCTTTTAAAAAATTTTACATTCCATGGTGGCAATTTTAGTCAATTTTCAAGTAATCGCAAAGCGGCTAATGGGAACCGAAAGAGCATCGTTTGTACCCGTTTGTACCTCTTTTTAAATTGTTTGTACCTCAAAGGTACCAGAAGTACAGGCTTTTAATTTTTTTTAAATTCTATGGAGGCGATTTTAGTCAACTTTCAAGTAATCGCAAAGCGGCTTATGGGAATCGAAAGAGCATCGTTTGTACCCGTTTTTACCTCTTTTTAAATTGTTTGTACATCAAAGGTACCAGAAGTACAGGCTTTTAATTTTTTTAAATTCTATGGAGGCGATTTTAGTCAACTTTCAAGTAATCGCAAAGCGGCTAATGGGAATCGAAAGAGCATCGTTTCTACTCGTTTGTACCTCTTTTTAAATTGTTTGTACCTCAAAGGTATCAGAAGTACGGGCTTTTAAAAAAAATACATTCTATGGTGGCGATTTTAGTCATTTTTTAAGTAATCGCAAAGCGGCTAATGGGAATCGAAAGAGCATCGTTTGTACCCATTTGTACCTCTCTTTAAATTGTTTGTACCTCAAAGGTAACAGAAGTACAGGCTTTTAAAATTTTTTAAATTCTTTGGAGGCGATTTTAGTCAATTTTCAAGTAATCGCAAAGCGGCTAATGGGAACCGAAAGAGCATCGTTTATACCCGTTTGTACCTCTTTTTAAATTGTGTGTACATCAAAGGTACCAGAAGTACAGGCTTTTAATTTTTTTTTAAATTCTATGGAGGCGATTTTAGTCAATTTTTAAGAAATCGCAAAGCGGCTAATGGGAATGGAAAGAGCATCGTTTGTACCCGTTTGTACCTCTCTTTAAATTGTTTGTACCTTAAAGGTATCAGAAGTACTGGCTTTTAAAAAAAATTACATTCTATGGTGGCGATTTTAGTCAATTTTCAAGTAATCGCAAAGCGGCTAATGGGAACCGAAAGAGCATCGTTTGTACCCGTTTGTACCACTTTTTAAATTGTTTGTACCTCAAAGGTACCAGAAGTACAGGCTTTTAATTTTTTTTAAATTCTATGGAGGCGATTTTAGTCAACTTTCAAGTAATCGCGAAGCGGCTAATGGGAATCGAAAGAGCATCGTTTGTACCCGTTTTTACCTCTTTTTAAATTGTTTGTACATCAAAGGTACCAGAAGTACAGGCTTTTATTTTTTTTAAATTCTATGGAGGCGATTTTAGTCAACTTTCAAGTAATCGCAAAGCGGCTAGTGGGAATCGAAAGAGCATCGTTTGTACCCGTTTTTACCTCTTTTTAAATTGTTTGTACATCAAAGGTACCAGAAGTACAGGCTTTTAATTTTTTTTAAATTCTATGGAGGCGATTTTAGTCAACTTTCAAGTAATCGCAAAGCGGCTAATGGGAATCGAAAGAGCATCGTTTGTACCCGTTTTTACCTCTTTTTAAATTGTTTGTACATCAAAGGTACCAGAAGTACAGGCTTTTAATTTTTTTTAAATTCTATGGAGGCGATTTTAGTCAACTTTCAAGTAATCGCAAAGCGGCTAATGGGAATCGAAAGAGCATCGTTTGTACCCGTTTTTACCTCTTTTTAAATTGTTTGTACATCAAAGGTACCAGAAGTACAGGCTTTTAAAAATTTTTAAATGCTATGGAGGCGATTTTAGTTAATTTTCAAGTAATCGCAAAGCGGCTAATGGGAATCGAAAGAGCATCGTTTGTACCCGTTTGTACCTTTTTTTTAAATTGTTTGTACCTCAAAGGTATCAGAAGTACGGGCTTTTAATTTTTTAAATTCTATGGAGGCGATTTTAGTCATTTTTTAAGTAATCGCAAAGCGGCTAATGGGAATCGAAAGAGCATCGGTTGTACCCGTTTGTACCTCTCTTTAAATTGTTTGTACCTCAAAGGTATCAGAAGTACGGGCTTTTAAAAAATTTTACATTCCATGGTGGCAATTTTAGTCAATTTTCAAGTAATCGCAAAGCGGCTAATGGGAATCGAAAGAGCATCGTTTGTACCCGTTTGTACCTCTTTTTAAATTGTTTGTACCTCAAAGGTATCAGAAGTACGGGCTTTTAATTTTTTAAATTCTATGGAGGCGATTTTAGTCAATTTTCAAGTAATCGCAAAGCGGCTAATGGAAATCGAAAGAGCATCGTTTGTACCCATTTGTACCTCTCTTTAAATTGTTTGTACATCAAAGGTACCAGAAGTACAGGCTTTTAAAAAAATTAAATTCTATGGAGGCAATTTTAGTTAATTTTCAAGTAATCGCAAAGCGGCTAATGGAAATCGAAAGAGCATCGTTTGTACCCGTTTGTACCTCTTTTTAAATTGTTTGTACCTCAAAGGTACCAGAAGTACAGGCTTTTAATTTTTTTTAAATTCTATGGAGGCGATTTTAGTCAACTTTCAAGTAATCGCAAAGCGGCTAATGGGAATCGAAAGAGCATCGTTTGTACCCATTTGTACCTCTCTTTAAATTGTTTGTACCTCAAAGGTATCAGAAGTACGGGCTTTTAAAAAATTTTACATTCCATGGTGGCAATTTTAGTCAATTTTCAAGTAATCGCAAAGCGGCTAATGGGAATCGAAAGAGCATCGTTTGTACCCGTTTATACCTCTTTTTAAATTGTTTGTACCTCAAAGGTACCAGAAGTACAGGCTTTTAATTTTTTTTAAATTCTATGGAGGCGATTTTAGTCAACTTTCAAGTAATCGCAAAGCGGCTAATGGGAATCGAAAGAGCATCGTTTGTACCCGTTGTTTGTACCTCTCTTTAAATTGTTTGTACCTCAAAGGTATCAGAAGTACGGGCTTTTAAAAAATTTTACATTCCATGGTGGCAATTTTAGTCAATTTTCAAGTAATCGCAAAGCGGCTAATGGGAATCGAAAGAGCATCGTTTGTACCCGTTTGTACCTCTTTTTAAATTGTTTGTACCTCAAAGGTATCAGAAGTACGGGCTTTTAATTTTTTAAATTCTATGGAGGCGATTTTAGTCAATTTTCAAGTAATCGCAAAGCGGCTAATGGAAATCGAAAGAGCATCGTTTGTACCCATTTGTACCTCTCTTTAAATTGTTTGTACATCAGAGGTACCAGAAGTACAGGCTTTTAAAAAAATTAAATTCTATGGAGGCAATTTTAGTTAATTTTCAAGTAATCGCAAAGCGGCTAATGGAAATCGAAAGAGCATCGTTTGTACCCATTTGTACCTCTCTTTAAATTGTTTGTACATCAGAGGTACCAGAAGTACAGGCTTTTAAAAAAATTAAATTCTATGGAGGCGATTTTAGTCAACTTTCAAGTAATCGCAAAGCGGCTAATGGAAATCGAAAGAGCATCGTTTGTACCCGTTTGTACCTCTTTTTAAATTGTTTGTACCTCAAAGGTACCAGAAGTACAGGCTTTTATTTTTTTTTAAATTCTATGGAGGCGATTTTAGTCAACTTTCAAGTAATCGCAAAGCGGCTAATGGGAATCGAAAGAGCATCGTTTGTACCCATTTGTACCTCTCTTTAAATTGTTTGTACCTCAAAGGTATCAGAAGTACGGGCTTTTAAAAAATTTTACATTCCATGGTGGCAATTTTAGTCAATTTTCAAGTAATCGCAAAGCGGCTAATGGGAATCGAAAGAGCATCGTTTGTACCCGTTTATACCTCTTTTTAAATTGTTTGTACCTCAAAGGTACCAGAAGTACAGGCTTTTAATTTTTTTTAAATTCTATGGAGGCGATTTTAGTCAACTTTCAAGTAATCGCAAAGCGGCTAATGGGAATCGAAAGAGCATCGTTTGTACCCGTTGTTTGTACCTCTCTTTAAATTGTTTGTACCTCAAAGGTATCAGAAGTACGGGCTTTTAAAAAATTTTACATTCCATGGTGGCAATTTTAGTCAATTTTCAAGTAATCGCAAAGCGGCTAATGGGAATCGAAAGAGCATCGTTTGTACCCATTTATACCTCTTTTTCAATTGTTTGTACATGAGAGGTACCAGAAGTACAGCCTTTTAAAAAAATTTACATTCCATGATGGCAATTTTAGTCAATTTTCAAGTAATCGCAAAGCGGCTATTGGGAATCGAAAGAGCATCGTTTGTACCCGTTTGTACCTCTTTTTAAATTGTTTGTACCTCAAAGGTATCAGAAGTACGGGCTTTTAAAAAATTTTACATTCCATGGTGGCAATTTTAGTCAATTTTCAAGTAATCGCAAAGCGGCTAATGGGAATCGAAAGAGCATCGTTTGTACCCATTTATACCTCTTTTTCAATTGTTTGTACATGAGAGGTACCAGAAGTACAGCCTTTTAAAAAAATTTACATTCCATGATGGCAATTTTAGTCAATTTTCAAGTAATCGCAAAGCGGCTATTGGGAATCGAAAGAGCATAGTTTGTACCCGTTTGTACCTCTTTTTAAATTGTTTGTACATCAAAGGTACCAGAAGTACAGGCTTTTAATTTTTTTTAAATTCTATGGAGGCGATTTTAGTCAACTTTCAAGTAATCGCAAAGCGGCTAATGGGAATCGAAAGAGCATCGTTTGTACCCATTTGTACCTCTCTTTAAATTGTTTGTACCTCAAAGGTATCAGAAGTACGGGCTTTTAAAAAATTTTACATTCCATGGTGGCAATTTTAGTCAATTTTCAAGTAATCGCAAAGCGGCTAATGGGAATCGAAAGAGCATCGTTTGTACCCGTTTATACCTCTTTTTAAATTGTTTGTACCTCAAAGGTACCAGAAGTACAGGCTTTTAATTTTTTTTAAATTCTATGGAGGCGATTTTAGTCAACTTTCAAGTAATCGCAAAGCGGCTAATGGGAATCGAAAGAGCATCGTTTGTACCCGTTGTTTGTACCTCTCTTTAAATTGTTTGTACCTCAAAGGTATCAGAAGTACGGACTTTTAAAAAAAATACATTCTATGGTGGCGATTTTAGTCATTTTTTAAGTAATCGCAAAGCGGCTAATGGGAATCGAAAGAGCATCGTTTGTACCCATTTATACCTCTTTTTCAATTGTTTGTACATGAGAGGTACCAGAAGTACAGCCTTTTAAAAAATTTTACATTCCATGATGGCAATTTTAGTCAATTTTCAAGTAATCGCAAAGCGGCTAATGGGAATCGAAAGAGCATCGTTTGTACCCGTTTGTACCTCTTTTTAAATTGTTTGTACATCAAAGGTACCAGAAGTACAGGCTTTTAATTTTTTTTAAATTCTATGGAGGCGATTTTAGTCAACTTTCAAGTAATCGCAAAGCGGCTAATGGAAATCGAAAGAGCATCGTTTGTACCCGTTTGTACCTCTTTTTAAATTGTTTGTACATCAAAGGTACCAGAAGTACAGGCTTTTAATTTTTTTTAAATTCTATGGAGGCGATTTTAGTCAACTTTCAAGTAATCGCAAAGCGGCTAATGGGAATCGAAAGAGCATCGTTTGTACCCGTTTGTACCTCTTTTTAAATTGTTTGTACATCAAAGGTACCAGAAGTACAGGCTTTTAATTTTTTTTTAATTCTATGGAGGCGATTTTAGTCAACTTTCAAGTAATCGCAAAGCGGCTAATGGGAATCGAAAGAGCATCGTTTGTACCCGTTGTTTGTACCTCTCTTTAAATTGTTTGTACCTCAAAGGTATCAGAAGTACGGGCTTTAAAAAAAAATACATTCTATGGTGGCGATTTTAGTCATTTTCTAAGTAATCGCAAAGCGGCTAATGGGAATCGAAAGAGCATCGTTTGTACCCATTTATACCTCTTTTTCAATTGTTTGTACATGAGAGGTACCAGAAGTACAGCCTTTTAAAAAATTTTAAATGCTATGGAGGCGATTTTAGTTAATTTTCAAGTAATCGCAAAGCGGCTAATGGGAATCGAAAGAGCATCGTTTGTACCCATTTGTACCTCTCTATAAATTGTTTGTACCTCAAAGGTAACAGAAGTACAGGCTTTTAAAAATTTTTAAATTCTTTGGAGGCGATTTTAGTCAATTTTCAAGTAATCGCAAAGCGGCTAATGGGAATCGAAAGCCTGTACTTCTGGTACCTTTGAGGTACAAACAATTTAAAAAGAGGTACAAACGGTTACACACGATGCTCTTTCGATTCCCATTAGTCGCTTTGCGATTACTTGAAAATTGACTAAAATCGCCACCATAGAATTTAAAAAAATTTAAAAGCCTGTACTTCTGGTACCTATGAGGTACAAACAATTTAAAAAGAAGTACAAACGGGTACTAACGATTCTCTTTCGAATGGAAAAAACCAAATTTGAAAATGTGAAAGTTGGGCGCTGGCCATTTCTTTTTGTTTAATAACTTTTTTGTCTTTGAGGTACAAACGAAGTTAATAGCGGTACAAGCAGGTACAAACAAGGTACAATCGATCTACGTTAAAAAAGTCCAACTTTTTTAAAGTGGAGCGCTAGGTTCACATCGGTCCAATATGGCATCAAATTTTGATGTTGAACAGTCTTCATTCTCCAAAAAACGGTTTTTTTTTGACGATTCAATGTATTCACGCTTAGTTGAGAGTTGCCCCCCGCGTTGAAAGAGCCAAACACTGCGTCCGTTTTCTCCTGTACCCACACGGGTCATTTGTGAATTGGCTTTTAATAATGTCAACCTGTGCTAAATTTTCGGCGAGATAGTTTTGAGGTTATGTGATGTGTAGAAATCCCAAACTAATTTCAAATTGAAATATCAATTATCAGTGTTACCAACCACCATACAATTTTCTAAGTATGTATGGGCAATTTTTTCATTTAAAAATGGAATAAAAGGGGCAAAATAGAAAAAAACACTGTAAAAAACTCGTTTATAAGGCATTTTTTCGCACTTGTTCATTAGAAAACTCTAAACTTCTAAACTTTGACGCATGCAGAAAAATCGCGCTTATTGAACTCGTTTTTTAATATACTATTATGGCTTTTTGGTTATGGATCTTGTAAAGTTCTGTCCGTTTCCTAATAAAAAAATACAGCCTCCATGCGTATACTAATATTTACTAAAAAAACACTGCGGTGATTGGTACATTTGAAATCAGCGCCGAAATCAAGCAATGTTGGTCCGGGTCTAATTTTGGATGGGTAACCGGTACCATTCGCCATTGGGATCATAATTTAAGGTGCTTCGGAGTGACGGGGGCAATAGAGGAAAAGCTCCGCATACTTCTTTTATATGTAATATTTTCATAAGACTATTTACTTGTTGAATCCGTTTTTAAGGGATGCGGGACACGATGAGAGACAAGGAAATGAAAAAAAAAAACATTAAAAGATTAAAAATGCAAACCGTTTTCAGTCTCCCAGCATGTCTGTCGCCTTTCAAAAGCGTTCAACATGTCTTTTAGAAACCCTACATGAAAAAAGTGTTTGGGTCAGAACCGCATTTTCACTCTACTGTGGGCCACCCTCTGAAGTAACAAGCCTAGTTAAACACACGCAAGTACACAAATATACACGTCTGAAGGGGGTAAGTGCCTCGCGCCAGAGTTAGACCAAAATGGTCTAACAGAAAAAAATATAATCGCTACTACCTTGGACCCGAAATTTTATCGAGTACGTAAATTTATTTGTGCACGCCTCCAGGGTTGATACAAAATGCTTCATGCAGGTGGCGTTCATTACAACGGCGAAAAGCAAATTCGTGTTTACAGAGGTGCATCTCTTACGTTTTTGCCTCTTTATTTGATAACCAATGACACATTTATTACGGACATATTGTTTTCAAAGGTATAAACTATTTTTCTGTAGCATTACATTTTTAATTCTTTGTAGAGAAAAGCTCCAAATATCCATCCAATATTGGTAATTTTCAGGATAAATTATACAGTTTGTCTGATGATTTAAAAAAATCAAATTCTATAAACGAATAGTTTAACCCTTTCTCTCTAAATGAGCAAAATATCATTTCTTAATATTTTATATTAACTTCAGAATTACGTATATGCTGACCATCAAAAATGCATCGATTTTCGATGCGCACTTACCCCCGTAAGTATCTCGCGATCGATGGAAAGTTAGACAAATTGCCTAAGAAATACCACCACTACTATAATTTCCATAATGACGTAATTTGTGAATTTGTGACTATGCAACTAAATACTATTTTCGAAAAATGTTAGAAATAGTACTATTATGAAGAATGTTGAAAATATTAGATTTACGCTCAGTTTACGATTAGCTAATGATTGAAATCGGGAATCGGACGGGGTGGAAACAATAGGGGACGAAGACAATGGTTGGACATGATGTACGAAGCACTAGACGTTAAAACAGAGTGCTGACAAAAATGCGATTGGTATTGAAGTGCGGGCACAATGGGAACCGCTGAAATAGGGGATGCAAAGTAGCTGCCAGAGGGATGCAATTTTTGTTTGATAATTAATCCGATTGGCTAGAGCAGGGGCGCCGGATTTGGCTCTAGGAGGACGGGATTTACTGGGGTTGGTCACCACCCCCCCATCTGATAAAACTCCTCGTGCTGTCATTACGATAGATTGGAGCAGAGGGTGGCGGACGGTTCAATTACGACTTTCAGCGCGGAATTGGGTCGGGGGGGGATGTTTTACGGGGTGGGAAATATGACCGTAAGAATTTTTACAGAGTAGCAGACGTGAGCGAGTTTTACATCTTTCTTCGTTGCCCTCATTTCGCGTCTGTCCGCTTAAAATTCAGACCGACGCCGTCCGTTGATTACAAATTGGACTTGGAGGTTCAGCGGGGTGAAGATTTACCAACAAATATTATTTATTTAATAAAATTTCTACTTATATGAGCTTCTAATGCTAGTAATAAAAGTAACATTCCAATGGATTTGGTAAACAAGCCAACTGCTTATTTTATTATTATTATAATTATATTACATAAGAATCAAAGTTGATCCGTCCCTGAATGTCTGATAATATGGTTAAATAACATGAATATCAAAGCAAATATTTGCAGGATTATTCATTAAAATATTTGCAGGAATATGCAATAAAAATAGCGCAGCAATATGTATATGAAATAATTTTATAAATCTTCAGTCAAATGTTTGCAGGATTATTTAATACAAATAGTACAGGAATTTGTTATAAAATAGTTACGTAAATATTTTCTAGCGCATTACTTTAAACAATTACGTGATTTGTAATCAAATATTTTAATGCACTGAATTTAAATAACTGCCGAAATATTTTACCGAACCGCTTCATATACGGAGTGAGGAAAAATTCCATTTGTGTTTAGCAGAAAATTGTTTTAAATTAAATTTGTTAGAAGTGCTTTAAATAACTATGACCTCGAACCTCTCCTACTACGATATCCGAAGTGCAAAGACATATTTCCAAGCAGAACATGTTGAAGACTGCTCTATTGATTGATATTTTCACGGATTTCGAACGTCCGGCCGGTTTTCTAGGAATTGCAGATCACATTTCCCTTTAATTTTTAGTGATTCTGTAATTGTAGGATTCTGTTATTCCCCAACCTGTATAAAGCGTAAATATTGAATCCATTAGTCATTTAAGTATGCAACAAATTAATTCGATTTAATAATACTCGCTATAAAATGTACCATACTTTATGATCTTCTAAATTTAAAATCAGGCATGTAAATTCATGGCTCGGATTGTGGTAAAATTGGGAGGCGGCACGAATGGAATCCTTCAAGTGTGAATATTTTAAGTCAGTTAAATTTCCCAGCGGCGCCATTAAAATCTACAGGTGAAGTGAAAAAGAAAAGTTTACACTTAACTTGCTCCCCCTGGGGTTACCAAATTAAGCTCCAATAAATTATCTCGCTGGTAAAGGCCACACATAATTAATACTTTGTTTTTCTTTTTTTGTTTCAGGCGAGTGTACGAATCTTTAACGAAGTTCAAAGGCAGTAAGTAACATTTATGTACATTTTACAAAAAGATATTTGCTTGAACTTGTTTTAAATAATGTGCGCTTAATTTTGGAAAATTTTAAATTATAAAAGTTTATTGTGCGCTTTACTTTAAAGGGTTACAAATAAATGTATACTCTTTTATTAAGGCAGATTATTAAGCATAGCTTACCAATAACCAACGAAAACAGATTCCTATTACAATTACAATTATTTTTAAATGTTTTTAAGTCATCAAAATTATTACAATTATCATAACTATATTTTATTCATTTGAATTAATTTCGAAAGCTTAGCCTTCAAGTATTAATAGTTTTTACACAATCATGTCAGCATGAGCCACGAATAAATTTAGAATATTTGTTAGTTTAGTTTAGTTATTTATTAACGGATTCACCATTTTACATATAAATACAAAAAATATATATATATATATACTTCATTCAAGTGAAGAAGACGAAATTATGAAAAAAACAAAGAATCTACAAGGTAACTTACAGTTTTAGAACTTACATTGATACACGTACTGCCTTAAAAATATCGATTAGTTGTATAGAATTTAATTGTTGTTTGAAGTTAAGTAAGGTACTACCAATAATATTGAAATTAGGAAGATGATTCAAACAGTTAACAAATTCCATACATCTATACAATGGACTATTAACGCTGTAATTTGTCCTAGCGCACGGTAAAATAAAAATTTACTTCTAGTGGTGACAGTAGCACGATTGACATAAAAAATTAGAGAACTGACAATATCATTACTGCTTATACGTCCTGAAATAATTTTGTGTAACAAAATGAGGTCATTTTTCACTCTCCGAATTTTTAAAGTATCCATACATAACGTTTGGCACATATCATCGTACGACACATTACTACAATTTTGTAATCTGAAAGCAGCAATTGTAACAAATTTACGCTGCACACGTTCAATCCGTTCGGTGTAGCAGTCATAATAAGGAGACCATATTATAGAGGCATATTCCAAAGTGGATCTAACTAATTTAAAGTATAGAATCTTCAAAGTGTGCAAACTAAACTTGTTACAACTTCGTTTTATAAATCCCAGGTGCTTCAGAGTTTTATTACAAATAAAATGAACATGGTCCGAGAAATTGAGCTTTGAGTCAAACAATACTCCTAAATCCCTTATATTATAAACCAAAAATGACAAAAATTTTCAATACATTTTTTTTCGAAAAACAATTATTTTATGGAAAACATTTTCAAACAAGAGATATTAATTTCTTTCTTGTCTTTAATAATTGTTTAAATGCTTTTGCCATAGTTTTCACATTTAAACAATTATTGGAAAAAAAACAAAAAAAAATCACTCCTGGTATACGAAATATTACCAAAAGCTTTTCAGTTCTTCGGATTGTCAAATAAGACTTATGTTCAAAGTCTAATGTCAATTACTCTATTAGCTTTAGAGATGCAGCGCGGACTGACAGACATATTTTCTTACTTTGAAATTTATTAGTATTATATACCGGGTGTTGCAGACCACCCGTACACCTCAAATATCTCGAGAAATACAAATCGGATTTACATATGAAAACATACGTCAATTTTTTTTTTGAGCTGTGGTCCTGGTGTCGGTGAGAGTTAATTTTGAAATCTTAAATAGAAACCCCGATTCTCTACAATTATTATTCACATAAATTTGCTGTAACTATTATCGTTTCATAATTATAAACCAAAAATTAAAAAATAATAATAATTTTTTTTCTCGAATAACACACACACACACACACACAGACACAAATTTTTTTTTTCCAAAAATTGTTGAAATGGCATCTACGGACCTCAAAACGGACATTTCCGTAAAAAAAAATTTTGAAAAAAATCACTATCACAATACTTTCTCATACTTCGTAACGGAGAAAGTAAAAAGCCGAAAATAGTTGGCAGCACACTTTCTGGCAGTCTGGAATGATCCAATGCTGCACTGTATGTTTTGTTAACTTTGGCATCTTGTGGTTTTTTGTTACTTGTTTTAAAAAATAGTTTTGTGAGTTTTTATCTGCCAATTCTGTCTATTTTAAAAATTAGCAGTTATTTTCTGAACTGATCATCATTATTAATAATACATTAAAGACTTTAACTTTTCAGTTCTTCAGATTATCAGAAAATACGGATGTTCAAAGTTTCATATCAATTGCTGTATTAGTTTTTGAGATACAGCGCACAGACAGACAAACACATACACACAGACACACACACACACACACACACACACACACACACATATATATATACACACACACACACACATATATATATACACACACACACACACATATATATATATATACACACACACACACAGACACAATTATTTTTTTTCCAGAAATTGTTGAAATGGCATCTAGGGACCCCAAAACGGATATTTCTGTAAAAAAAAAATTTGAAAAAAAAATCACGATCACAATACTTTCTCGTACTTCGTAACGGAGAAAGTAAAAATCCGTCCTTAAAAAAAGAAAAACGAACCCAAAGGGTGCAAATGGCGCGTAGGGGTGGTTCAAAAATTTGAAAAAATTCCCTATGGAAGCCAGTAATCGCTCCTGTCATCTCTGAAAGTTTCAGCTTTTCGACTTGAAAAGAAAAAAATACGACCTTAAAAGAAGAAAACCGAACCACCACCTGGGTTGGTGGCGTTGGTTGGCGCGTAGGGGTGGTTCCAAAAATTTTGAAAAAATTCCCAATGAAAGCCAGTTATCCCTTCTGCTATCCCTGAAGGTTTCAGCTTTTCCACTTGAAAAGAAAAAAATACGTCCTTAAAAGAAGAATTTTTTTTTTATCCGGTTTTTTTTAAATCATATCTCGGAAACGGGGCAAAAATAAAAAAGAGGCTCGATCAATTTTAGATATTTTCTTTAAGATTATTTTAAGACATACCGGGATCGTCCAGCTCCGGCGGTTACGGAGGAGTTATTTTTTTGTTTGGGGGTGAAACGAAACGACGGGACCGGTTTTAAAAGTTTGCCCTGTTAATTGGGCGTCGATCTGCGCGCATAAACTAACAAAATTTTACCGAATAAGGCCCCAATAAGGTGAGGTTTGCTTTGCTTAATCATGAAATTATACTAAATACTAGTAGTTGTACAGCTTTGGCCAGTAATTTGTAATTTGGTTGGTAGCAGTTTCAATAAATTTAGAATTTCAGCCAAATTTAAAATTTCCCTGGCAGTGAATCCCCGTGAATTTACTTATTAGTATTTTTCTGGTTTTGTTTTCGACGCTGATTTTTATGAATTGCATTTTCACAAATCTAGGTCATGAGGATGTTTATGTTTTCTTCCCGGTACTAAGTGGTGTGTTAAGTTTTAGGTCGTCGATTTTATTGTTTGAATGCCTTTTTGACACGATTTTGGATGATACAAGTTAAAGAGTTCTTTGTCCGAGGCTTATTTTTCGGCGCGGATTCTGATTTTATCTTTCCGACCGCGAGTCCGCGCGTTTACGCGTTATATTTATTTTGATTATCTCAACTTCTTGCTCACGTTATATTTTACGATTGATATTTATTATGCGCTGTTATTATTCGTTTTCATTTTATCAGGTTATTAAAATTATGAATTATTGTTAAGAAAAAAATGGTGATGTGGCCATCATGTTACTTTCTCCGACTATATATTTACGTTTTCATGGGTTTATTTTCAATTGAAATCATATTTTAAATGTACATCGAGCGTTGCGTAAACTCGGATGAAACTGACGTTTAAAACGTCAAAATCATGAAAGATGGAAAAATTATACTTTAAATTCAAAAACTCGGTTTACTCAAAAACTAACGAGATTTCGAAAAAAACTTATTCTTTAGAAGTTGTTCATTTTGGCATTCTCTACAATTAATGACATAAATTTGCTGTAACTATTATCGTTTCATAATTATAAACGAAAAATTAAAAAAAATATATTTTTTTTTCTCGAATAGCAATGATTTTATGAAAAATATTTTCAAGCAAAAGATGTTCATTTCTTTGTTGTCTTCGATGTTTGTTTAAATGTTTTTGTGATATTTTTCATATTTAAGAAAATATTGGCAAAAAACAAAAAAACGATTAAGGTAAACACCCACTTCCGGTGTACGAAATTTTACCAAAAGCTTTTCAGTTCTTCGGATTATCAAATAAGACGTATGTTCAAAGTTTCATATCAATTGGTCTATTCGTTATTGAGATACAGCGCACACAGGCACACAGCCAGACACACACACACACAGACACAATTTTTTTTTCCAGAAATTGTTGAAATGGCATCTAGGGACCCCAAAACGCATATTTCCGTAAAAAAAAATTTTGAAAAAAAATCACGATCACAATACTTTCTCGTACTTCGTAACGGAGATAGTAAAAATATTGGATTAATTATTTTTTTATTACGGGACCCATGTGCGTAATACAACATGTTCAAATAAAATTCTAATTACGATGCGAAACACACCTGGGTGCATGTTACGCATGGTAATACACCTTGGATGGGTGTTATTCATGAGAATACATCATGTTGGTATTGCCTAGCAACGCGTTAAATTTACCATAAGGAATAAAACGTCGGTTATCGTTGGACTTTTAAAATGGTTTGCTTACTGAATTTGATCTGTTCGTATTTTCAGGTAATGTGTTAGTGTTTTCATCAGTAATAATATTCATAGGTATTTCTCAAAATCTTTTTTTTATTATTTTTAATATTCTAGCAAATTATTGCGAGAGAAAGTAAGATGGTTCTGATATCAACAATTATACTTTCTCTGTATCAGAGTGTTTTCATTAAAGTTACAAATTCAAAATTTCAACACATTTTTCCAAATAATTAGTAGAGGGTGCACCATACAGAAAATTATGCGAACATCGATGTTCCATCGATGTTTTTAAACGATTACCATCGATGTATTAATATCGAACAACGACAGCAAAACATAATGTTTGACAAACATCGATGTACATCACCCATCCTCACCATTCGAGCTACATCTATAAAAACACACTGTTAAAAATGCAATTTCGAATTTTACGAGGAAATATATTTTTACGCGTTTCAGAGCATTATAAGATCAATACATACAAAAGAAACTTTTCTGATTGTTTGTTTTTTTGTTTCCTGTAATCTCGAAAACCAGGAATAGCTTGCTTATGAACAAAATTTTATATTTACATATAATTTGGTATAGCCAAGAATTACAATACTGTTATCTAAATAAATAAAATTGCAAATTTATTATAGGTATACCTTATATCTTCATCATATTAACAAAAATATTGTAGTCATGTAGTCCTTCCTGTATCCAAACTTAAAGGGATAAATTAAACATAGGTATCATACTAACGTATAAACATAGAGAATTGTGTTTTATTTATGCCTAAATATTAAATAGTACATAGTAACGCTCGCCGCCATCCTGGATCTTAAAGAGTATTTTCCATGCAATAAAAGCTTTTTGAACAAACGAAACCTCCGCCATAGTAAAAAAATGCAATAAAACTCTCGAAAGAAAAGTAGTACAAATCGCTTTATTGCAATTTACTTCCTAAAGGGGTGAATTTTCCGGATGGAAAGCCACGTTCCGGTGCGCTCGGAAAAATTTACAATGCGAGCGGAATAATTCGGCCCTCTCCTAGCCTCCCGTACTTTGTGCTCGTGGGTCATCATTTCGAGGGACTGTCCTAGAAAATGTTTCGAAACCATCTGAGGTCAATTGTCGGAGGGAAAACACGTATGATTCGGCTATTCGTCGACGTCGTGCCCGTCGGAAAAAAATAGCCCGAAAGGCAAATGGGGCATTGTTATTGAGATATCGGTCTGCGCGGATGGCATCGAAGAAACTATTCATCAATCCGGGGGATGGCAAGGGCCGGAAATTGGGTGCCGTGACGCGTGAAAGGACGATTGGGCCTTCCCTATTTCAGATAGATTGGTAATTATCGGGTTTGTATTAAAAGTTTCGGTGGATTTCGTTGAGAGCGACGGAAGATAATATGCGAAAACGGTCACTTGTAATACCATGACTAATCAAAGTTATGTCGAATATTTTTGCAGTGGTATACCGTATCCACCAATAGATTGACTTTTTTGACATCTTTAGTGACAAACATCAGAAAGTGAAAAGTACCAATACGGCTATAAAAAAAGGTAAAGTTACAGTACGTAACAATATATTCATACACGAAGTCGCCAACGGACACATTGTTGCCAGTTTGTTATTGTTTTTGGTCTTGAGTTTTAACTATTTTTCGAATTTCCGCCATGGAGAACATTCTACACGACGTGAGTGCCATTTTCGTAATAAATTACAATTATAATTTTTACATTTCTCGTAAGTACTACTTTTTGTGGCAAGAGTTGTTCGGCAATTTAGTGGGATTTCTGTCACTCATGTCAAAAAAGTCTAATCTATGGGTAGATGTAGTCAGTGGCGGCTCGTGGAACATGTTGATGGTAGAGCCACTTATACAATATCCCCCCCCCCTCCTTTTTTTGAAGAAAAAAAGAACGATCTATCTTCCTAGACCAAAGTAACTGGCGAAAAAGTGTTTTAAGAATTAATAAAAAATTCTTGCTGAGCTTCAAACTACAGGTAGTGCCATGGCTCATTGGCTCTATATAAGGCCCTGCTTTCAACAGCGAAATATACTACTTTTGACAGCTGAAAAATACAATTTTTGACAATTCAAAAATGTTGAAAAAAACTATTTTTATTAACTGAATAATACTGTTTTTGACAGCTGAAACATACCATTGTTGACACACGAAAAATACTATTTTTGACAATAAAAAATACTGTTTTTGACAGCTGAAAAATACTAATTTTTAACAGCTGAGGAATACCATTTTTGTCAGCTGAAATATACCATTCATAACACACGAAAAATACTATTTTTGACAAAAAAATACTACTTTTCGACAGCAAAATATACTACTTTAAAATACAATTTTTGACAATTCAAAAACGTCGATGAAAACTATTTTTATTAGGTGAAAAATACTGTTTTTGGCAGCTGAAACATAGCATATTTTGTAGCTGAAGAATACCATTTTCTACAACTGTAAAATACAAATAGAGACAGCTGAAAATACTATTTTCAACAGCTGGGGATTACCATTCTTGACAGCCGAAAAATATCATACTGAAACATACCATTATTGCCAGCTAAAAAATACAATTTTTAACAACAAAAAACACAATTTTTGTCAACAAAATATACAGGTTTTGACAACTGAAAATGGCATTTTTGACAGTTAAAAAATGTCAAAAAATGCTGCTTTTGATAGCTGAAAAATACTAATATGGGTGGGAAATACTATTTTTGGCAGCTGAAAAATATCATTTCTGAGAGCTGAAAAATTACATTTTTGACAGCTTAATAATACAATTCTTAATAGCTGAAAAATACCATTCAAGATAACTACAACATACTATAATTGACAACTGTATCATACCATTATTGACAGCTAAAAAATACAATTTTTGAAAACAAAAAATACAAATAGTACAATTTTTGAAAGCTGAAAATGCCATTTTTAACAATTTAAAAAAATGTCGAAAATGCTGCTTTTGATATAATTGACAACTGTATCATACCATTATTGACAGCTAAAAAATACAATTTTTGAAAACAAAAAATACAAATAGTACAATTTTTGAAAGCTGAAAATGCCATTTTTAACAATTTAAAAAAATGTCGAAAATGCTGCTTTTGATATAATTGACAACTGTATCATACCATTATTGACAGCTAAAAAATACAATTTTTGAAAACAAAAAATTCAAATAGTACAATTTTTAAAAGCTGAAAATGCCATTTTTGACAATTAAAAAAATGTCGAAAATGCTGCTTTTGATGGCTGAAGAATGCCATTTTTATAGGTGGGAAATACCATTGTTGACAGCTGAAAAATATCATTTTTGACAACTGAAAAATATAATTTATGACAGCTGAAAAATATCAATTTTGACAGCTGAAAAATACCGTTTTTTACAGCTGAAACATACTATTCTTGAAAACTGCAACAAACCATTGTTGACAACTGTAACATACCATTATTGTCAGCGGAAAAATGCCATTTTGACAATAAAAAATGACCAAAAATGCTGCCTTTGATAGCTGAAAATACATTTTTATAGGTGGGAAATACCTTTTTTGACAGCTAAAAAATATTATTTTCGACAGTTGAATAATACATTTCTTAACAACTGAAAAATACCATTCTTGACAACTGCAACAAACCATTATTGACAACTGTAATATATCATTATTGTCAGCTAAAAAATACAATTTTTGGCAACAAAAAAAAATACAAGTTTTGACAGCTGAAAATGCTATTTTTAGTTTTAAAAAATGTTGAAAAATGCTGCTTTTAATAGCCGAAAAAATACATTTCTATAGGTTGGAAATCGCATTTTTTTGACAGCTGAAAAATATCATTTTTGACACTTAAATAATACACTTCTTAACAGCTGAAAACTACCATTTTCAACAGCTGAAAAATATCATTGTTGACAACTGAGACAAACCATTATTGACAACTGTAACATACCATTATTGCCTGCTTAAAAATACTATTTTTTAATACAAAAAGTCAATTTTTGACAGCCGAAAAATGACATTGTTTACAATTAAAGAAATGTCGAGTAATGCTGTTTTTGACAGCTGAAAAAATACATTTTAATAGGTGAGAAATACCTTTTTTGACGTAAAAAAAAAATATTTTTGACAATTGAAAAATATCATTTTTGACATTTGAATAATACACTTTTTAACAGCTGAAAATACTATTTTTAACAGCTGAAAATACTATTTTTAACAGCTGAAAAATACCATTTTTGACAACTAAAAGAATCCATTATTGACAACTGTAATATACCATTATTGTCCGCTAAAAAATACATTTTTTGGCAACAAAAAAAATACAAATTTTGACAGCTGAAAAATGCCATTTTTACAGTTTAAAAAAATGTCGAAAAATGCTGCTTTTAATAGCTGAAAAATTACATTTCTATAGATTGGAAATCGCATTTTTGACAGCTGACAAATATCATTGTTGACAATTGCAACAATCCATTATTGACAACTACAATACCATTATCGCCTGCTAAAAAATACAATTTTTGAATACAAAAAGTCAACTTTTGACAGCCGAAAAATGACATTGTTAACAATTTAAAAGAAATGTCGAAAAATGCTGTTTTTGACAGCTGAAAAAATACATTTTAATAGGTGAGAAATACCTTTTTTGATTTGAATAAAAACATTTTTGACAACTGAAAAATATCATTTTTGACATTTGCATAATACACTTTTTAACAGCTGAAAAATACTATTTTCAACAGCTGAACAATACCATTGTTGACAACTGCAACAAACCATTATTCAAACTGTAACATACCATTTTATTTCCTGCTAAAAAATACAATTTTTGAATAAAAGTCAATTTTTGACAGCCGAAAAATGACATTGTTGACAATTAAAAAAAAATGTCGAAAGATGTTGTCTTTGACAGCTGAAAAAATACATTTTAATAGGTTTTTTTTACTTAAAAAAAAACATTTTTGACATTTGAATAATACAGTTTTTAACAGCTGAAAACTACCATTTCCAACAACTGAAAAATACCATTGCTGACAACTGCAACAAACCATTATTGACAACTGTAACATACCATTATTGTCTGCTAAAAAATACAATTTTTGAATACAAAAAGTCAATTTTTGACAGCCGAAAAATGACATTGTTCGCAATTAAAAAAAAAGGTCGAAAAATGCTGTTTTTGACAGCTGATAAAATACATTCTAATAGGTTTTTTGACTTAAAAAAAACATTTTTGACATTTGAATAACAGCTGAAAAATACCACTCTTGACAATTGCAACAAAACATTATTGACAACTGTAACAAACCATTATTGTTAGCTAAAACAATAAAAAGTACAATTTTTGAAAGCTGAAAAATGCCATTTTTGACAAATAAAAAATGTCGAAATTACTTTTTTTGATAACTGAAAAATACCATTTTAATGGGTAAGAAATACCTTTTTTGGCAGCTGAAAAATAACTTTTTGACAACTGAAAAATATAATTTTCGACAGTTGAATAATACATTTCTTAACAGCTGAAACATACCAAATTTGAAAACTGCAATAGACCATTGTTGACAATTGGAACACACCATTATTGTCGGCTAAAAAATACAATTTTAGACAAGAAAAGAAAGAAAAAAACGATTTATCTTCCTAGACCAAAGTAACTGGCGAAAAAGAGTTTTATAAATTAACTTAAAATTCCTGATGAGTTTGAAACTACTACAGGTAGTGCCGTGGCTCCTTGGCTCTATATAACGAGCCGCCCCTGGATGTAGTATATCACAATGTGCATTGCACTTGGTACAAAATAATGCAATCTTGGTTGCATACTTAACTACGAGATGACTCTAGTCTGCATTACAGGAAACCAAGTACGAGGTAAATAAACATAGATGGGTTCTAGATAGAGTAAACAATCAACCTAAAAATTTGTCCAAAATACTAGAAATTTTGGAAAGATTTAAAATGCATTAAATAGTATAAAGAAAAATATCTTTCTATTATACCCATACCCAATACAATCAGATAATTTCAAATCAAATATTTTGAAGCGTAGATGGACTTTATTAAATGTTCCAAAGTACATATTCGCTAGTAAAGATAATGCCTGAAAACGTCTGATTCTTCTCAGATGGACCATCCTTTATAACCTTTTCAGGTTTGATAGTGTAGGCAACGCCTTTTACATCGAAGTCAGTGGGTTCGACTCCCATACGAGCGGTATGTTTTCTCGAAGAGATAAATTGCTGCTGGAGCCAGAGCGTGTTTCGAGTTTCTCTAATTCATTTACAAGTTAAATTATAATTACAAAATCGGTGATTCATCCTTAAAATTCCCATCAATTTATCCGAATTTAAATTTTAAATTCGGTTTATTTATGGATTACCTCGACTCTCCATACCTTATTTAAAGGTAAAATTATTCCAAAAGAGAGAAAAACATCTTTATTAAGGCAACAGAAAATATTTACAAACCAGCATTTATATATAATAAAATTTGAAGGGTTTAGTCCAGGCTATCGATCTAAGGTTTTTTCTCCTTTGAATATTCCATTTTATATATTTATTCAAACAACATTTGAGCATAATAAAATTTCTCGTATCTTTCAACACAACCAATTAATGCAGACGCGTTTGATGCAAACCCCCACATAAAAAAGCTGATGATGGAACTGCTATATTCCACCCAGTTTCCCGATTATCCACGCAAACTCCATCAAGGATAATAAATCCATTCAGCCCGACAAAACCGCGCAAACATGTTTGTTTGATTAATACACAAGTTCTCGCATCCAATTAGCCCGCATTTTTTGCCGACCCGTTTTTATATTTAGTTTGTGTAATAAATCTGGATATTATCCATGCCATTTTATGAAAGGGATACTGCTCGTGTGCACGCTTAATTAGAGGTTTCAAATTAAATTACAATACAGTTATTGCAAACCAGTCGATCGGAGCTGGAGCTGGTTAAAAAATAAAAATTGTGAACGAGCGATTTGGGGGTGGGTTTGCAGTTTATTTTTGTATGGTGATTTCGAACGTGGGACCATTAACAGTTGCGCTTGATTAGTTTACAATTATATGAAAAAACACACATACAAGTTATAGTTAGTACAAACTTCCGAATTGCGAATAGGAATGTGTATCTCCAATAATATGTTGTGGAATATCCTAGCCTTGGACAAAACAACCTAATAAAGATCAGCTCTTTAAGAGAGATGCAATAATAAAATTTTAAGAGATATTTCAGCCTTGGATAAACCAACTTAGACTAGTAGAAAGCCCTTGTTCGTAAACCCTTGCAGAAAGATGCAATTAGCACAAACTAGTGTGCGAGGCTTAAGTTTTTGTATGTGAAATGGTGTTTTTATGTGAAATGGTGAAATAATTAATTAAGAAAAGTAGCTCCGCTGCGCTGCGCCGTCGTCCATGCGTGGTCCATTAAAATTAAGCAGTTAAATTGACGACGGACGACGGCGCAGCGCAGCGGAGAGATAAAAAATGTTCCAATACAAATATTATAAGGCAATGCTTTGTAAATATATTGGAGCTTTGACAGGCTCTTCAATTGAAAATTTAAAATTTTAATTTTCGAATTGTGTGATACTCGCGCAAAAAAATAAAAAAAAATTCTGCAAACATCAAAATACATTTTCAAATCACTATTTTATCAAATTAAGTGCAGTTTTTGAAAAACCATCGAATTTTTGAAAATTTTAGATTTCCAATTGTGCAATATTCGAAAAAAGAATTTAAAAAAAATATAAAACGTGTGGACTAAATTCTACAAACAAATAAATTGCATTTGCAAATCATCGTTTTATCAAACTAAATAGAGTATTTGAAAATCCATCGATTATTTCGCGAGTTGTGAATTTTTGAAAATTTTTGTTTTCGAATTGTGTACAACTCGAGTGAAATTAAAAAAAAATATGTAAAACGTGTCGACAAAATTCCACAAAAATTAAATTAGATTTGCAAATCATCGTTTTATTAAATTAAATAGAGTTTCTGAAAATCCGCCAATTATTTCGCGAGTTGTGAATTTTTGAAAATTTTAGTTTCCAAATTGTGTAATACTCGAGCAAAAAATATATAAAACGTGACGACAAAATTCTACAAAAATTAAACTAGATTTGCAGATCATTGTTTTATCAAATTAAGTGCAGTTTTTGAAAATCCACTAATTATTTCGCGAGCTGTGAATTTTTGAAAATTTTAGTTTCCAAATTGTGTAATACTCGAGCAAAAAATATATAAAACGTGACGACAAAATTCTACAAAAATTAAACTAGATTTGCAAATCATTGTTTTATGAAATTAAGTGCAGTTTTTGAAAATCCACTAATTATTTCGCGAGTTGTGAATTTTTGAAAATTTTAGTTTTCGAATTGTGTACTACTCGAGTGAAAATTAACAAAAAATATATATGAAACGCGCCGACGAAATTCCACAAAAATTAAATTAGATTTGCAAATCATCGTTTTATTAAATTAAATAGAGTTTCTGAAAATCCGCCAATTATTTCGCGAGTTGTGAATTTTTGAAAATTTTAGTTTCCAAATTGTGTAATACTCGAGCAAAAAATATATAAAACGTGACGACAAAATTCTACAAAAATTAAACTAGATTTGCAGATCATTGTTTTATCAAATTAAGTGCAGTTTTTGAAAATCCACTAATTATTTCGCGAGTTGTGAATTTTTGAAAATTTTAGTTTTCGAATTGTGTACTACTCGAGTGAAAATTAACAAAAAATATATATGAAACGTGTCGACGAAATTCCACAAAAATTAAATTAGATTTGCAAATCATCGTTTTATTAAATTAAATAGAGTTTTTGAAAATCCGCCAATTATTTCGCGAGTTGTGAATTTTTGAAAATTTTAGTTTCCAAATTGTGTAATACTCGAGCAAAAAATATATAAAACGTGACGACAAAATTCTACAAAAATTAAACTAGATTTGCAAATCATTGTTTTATTAAATTAAGTGCAGTTTTTGAAAATCCACTAATTATTTCGCGAGTTGTGAATTATTGAAAATTTTAGTTTTCGAATTGTGTATTATTCGATTGAAAATTTAAAAAAAATATATGAAACGTGTCGGCGAAATTCTACAAAAATTAAATTAGATTTGCAAATCATCGTTTTATTAAGTTAAATAGAGTTTTTGAAAATCCGCCAATTATTTCGCGAGTTGTGAATTTTTGAAAATTTTAGTTTCCAAATTGTGTAATACTCGACCAAAAAATATATAAAACGTGACGACAAAATTCTACAAAAATTAAACTAGATTTGCAAATCATTGTTTTATTAAATTAAGTGCAGTTTTTGAAAATCCACTAATTATTTCGCGAGTTGTGAATTTTTGAAAATTTTAGTTTTCGAATTGTGTACTATTCGAGTGAAAATTAAAAAAAAAAATATATGAAACGTGTCGACGAAATTCTACAAAAATTAAATTAGATTTGCAAATCATCGTTTTATTAAGTTAAATAGAGTTTTTGAAAATCCGCCAATTATTTCGCGAGTTGTGAATTTTTGAAAATTTTAGTTTCCAAATTGTGTAATACTCGACCAAAAAATATATAAAACGTGACGACAAAATTCTACAAAAATTAAACTAGATTTGCAAATCATTGTTTTATTAAATTAAGTGCAGTTTTTGAAAATCCACTAATTATTTCGCGAGTTGTGAATTTTTGAAAATTTTAGTTTTCGAATTGTGTACTATTCGAGTGAAAATTAAAAAAAAAATATATGAAACGTGTCGACGAAATTCTACAAAAATTAAATTAGATTTGCAAATCATCGTTTTATTAAGTTAAATAGAGTTTTTGAAAATCCGCCAATTATTTCGCGAGTTATGAATTTTTGAAAATTTTAGTTTTCGAATTATGTACTACTCGAGTGAAAATTAAAAAATGGTGATGTGGCCATCATGTTACTTTCTCCGACTTGATGGTATCACAGCCATTTATATTTACGTTTTCATGGTTTATTTTAAATTTACATCGAGCGTTGCGCAAACTCGAATGAAACTGACGTTTAAAACGTCAAAATTATGTAAGATGAAAAAATTATACTGCAAATTCAAAAACTCGGTTTACTCAAAAACTAACGAGATTCCGAAAAAAACTTATTCTTTTGAAGTTATTCATTTTGGCATTCTCTACAATTATTATTTACATAAATTTGCTGTAACTATTATCGTTTCATAATTATAAACCAAAAATTAAAAAATTAATAATAAATTTCTTTCTCGAATAGCAATGATTTTATGAAAAATATTTTCAAGTAAAAGATGTGCATTTATTTATTGTCTTTAATGTTTGTTTAAATGTTTTTGTGATATTTTTCATATTCAAGAAAATATTGGCAAAAAACAAAAACAGTTAAGGTAAACACCCTCTTCCGGTGTACTAAATTTTACCAAAAGCTTTTCAGTTCTTCGGATTATCAAATAAGACGTATGTTCAAAGTTTCACATCAATTGCTTTATTAGTTCTTGAGATACAGCGCACACAGACAGACACACACACACACACACACACAGCAGCCAGACACACACACACGGACACACACACACACACACACACACACACACACACACACACACACACACAGACAGACAGACACACACACACACACAGATAGACACACACACACACACACACACACACACACACACACACACACACCATCACACACACACACCATCACAGACACAATTTTTTTTTTCCAGAAATTGTTGAAATGGCATCTAGGGACCCCAAAACGGATATTTCCGTAAAAAAAAATTTTGAAAAAAAAATCACGATCACAATACTTTCTCGTACTTCGTAACGGAGAAAGTAAAAAATATATATATGAAACGTGTCGACTAAATTCTACAAAAATTAAATTAAATGTCAAAACTAAAGGCAGCAAGACTTTCGAGAGAAACGCATGTATCGCTCATTTATCGAGCCAGGGCATTGTGACAGGGGCCCCCAAAGACAAAACGCTTGCCACATTTCAACCCTTCCGGTAAAAGGTATCTTTGGTGAAAATTTCAGCCGTATCCATATCATGCGATTTTCACTCAAATTTCCGATGGTTTGGTACTCATGAAAAATGAAAAATATGGTGCCTTGACACAAAAAAAAATCATAACTCGCGAACGATTAGAAAAATCGAAAAAATTAAAAGAATACATTTTATAGAGCTGTCTCTTATGAAGAGGATGAAAAATGTTTAAATCGTCCAGGATGTACAGGGAAGGCTATGCGAATTTTTTTCCTCTAATTTCTAAAGAAGGCCCTAAAGACCACAGGGAGGATCAAATTTGTTCAATCCGTGCTACGTCATAGCTGCCACATCGCCCAAACAGGACATCTCCATCGGCAATGCAGAAGTGGGTGCAAGAAGATGAAATAGGTTTTTAAATCGTTTTGGGCAGTTTGGTTTAAAAAAAAAACAACTTCAAGTTTAAGCTTTTCGACTTGAAAAGAAAAAAAAAAAACATCATTAAAAGAAGAAAAACGAACCCTGGGGCCCGACCAAATGACGCTCTCTGGAAGACTAAGGGGTGTTTTAAAATTTTAAAATTTTTGAAAAAATAACCAATTAAGGCTCGCCATATTTTCCATGGACCCTAAAAGTTTCAACTCATCAATTTAAATAGAAAAAAAATACGTCCTCGAAAAAGAAGTAAAACGAACCCGGGGAATCCGTCGTTAGATTCGTGTTTAAAAAAAAAATAAAAATTCAAGAACGATCAAAAATATTTACCGGCAAAATACGTCAAACGTTTTTAAATACACACGGATTAATTTTTCTGACAGCGTGTATGGGGATCTTTGACACGGATTAAATCGATGAATGATATGCCGTCGTCAGGTTTTTTTTTTTACTTATGCATGAGCCATTCAGTCACATCGACTATTTTAATTATGCATTTTTTATTTTTGGATGAATAAATGAATAAATGAATAAATGAATAAATGAATAAATGAATAAATGAATAAATGAATAAATGAATAAATGAATAAATGAATAAATGAATAAATGAATAAATGAATAAATGAATAAATGAATAAATGAATAAATGAATAAATGAATAAATGAATAAATGAATAAATGAATAAATGAATAAATGAATAAATGAATAAATGAATAAATGAATAAATGAATAAATGAATAAATGAATAAATGAATAAATGAATAAATGAATAAATGAATAAATGAATAAATGAATAAATGAATAAATGAATAAATGAATAAATGAATAAATGAATAAATGAATAAATGAATAAATGAATAAATGAATAAATGAATAAATGAATAAATGAATAAATGAATAAATGAATAAATGAATAAATGAATAAATGAATAAATGAATAAATGAATAAATGAATAAATGAATAAATGAATAAATGAATAAATGAATAAATGAATAAATGAATAAATGAATAAATGAATAAATGAATAAATGAATAAATGAATAAATGAATAAATGAATAAATGAATAAATGAATAAATGAATAAATGAATAAATGAATAAATGAATAAATGAATAAATGAATAAATGAATAAATGAATAAATGAATAAATGAATAAATGAATAAATGAATAAATGAATAAATGAATAAATGAATAAATGAATAAATGAATAAATGAATAAATGAATAAATGAATAAATGAATAAATGAATAAATGAATAAATGAATAAATGAATAAATGAATAAATGAATAAATGAATGAATGAATAAATGAATAAATGAATAAATGAATAAATGAATAAATGAATAAATGAATAAATGAATAAATGAATAAATGAATAAATGAATAAATAAATAAATGAATAAATGAATAAATGAATAAATGAATAAATGAATAAATGAATAAATGAATAAATGAATAAATGAATAAATGAATAAATGAATAAATGAATAAATGAATAAATGAATAAATGAATAAATGAATAAATGAATAAATGAATAAATGAATAAATGAATAAATGAATAAATGAATAAATGAATAAATGAACAAATGAATAAATGAATAAATGAATAATGTCAGACGCGTACACAACAACCATGGACCCGACCGAATACTTCTCGATCCCCGAAATATCTTTCGGCCGGGCTGGGATTCGAACCCATACGGCACGCGGTGCAACCGGCACAAGCGCTTGCCTGTAGCCACTACACCAACGGGTCGCTCTCGTCAGATTTTTAATTTTCTAAAAAAAAATCGAAAAATTGTTCGAAAAATTCCCGAAAATCAATCAAAAATCAGCCATAAAAGAGAGACATAAAAGATAGAGAGAAACTCGTTCTACAAAACTCTATAAAAATTAAAGTCGTGACTGTAAAGGGGACGCGCCCCCGCTCGCCGAACCACGAAAAAAGCGACTCCCGCAGAGAAAGGGTTATAGCTCGTGAACGTAGAAGAGCACTTGAAATACAGAAGTAACTTTTGTGTACCAAAGTATTTGGGATTTTTTGAGCCATATTTGAATCCTCCAACTCGAAAATCCTGGGAGGAGATAGGTTTGGCGCGAACCTCTGCATCGCGAAAAATCGATTTTCAAAAATTCACCCCGGAGTCTAGGGGTAAGTTAGAAAATGGCGGTTTTCACGGGCAATTAGATTTTCGGGAAAAAAATATAATAAATTTATCAATTTTTTTTAAGGGGGTAGCAACCCTTTTTTTAGGAGGTGGTTTGAGAGGGTTGAAATTTTAATAGTCGTGTTTTTGAATTTTTGTGATTTTTCATGAAAATTTCAACTTGCTACCTATACCCGTTCTCGGGTAAACCTATATTTTTTAGTGCGGATTCGGATTCAGCGGAAAATTTTACATCCAAATTGGCTAAAACCCAAATTTTTTTGTCCATTTTTGGGCCCTATTGTGCGTGTTTTGCTCAAAAGTCTGGAGACGTCTGGTTCATTCCAGTCGAAAAAAATCGAAAAACTGATCTTGGAGTCTCCAGGACTTTGCTTGGGGAATGAAATGGGCCCATCAGATTTTGGGTTCTATCAGGTCTTATGAGACTTCCATGCCTTGAAGACTAACATTTAAATTTCCCGCCAATTACTACTTCTGACTGATAGTGTTGTTTGGGCTGAGGAAGCCTCAAAGCGATGTTTTCTCTCGCACACGTACCCATACATAACACAGGAAACATTTTCCTGTGTGTTATTAGATTTTTGTTATCAATAGACTGCGGATAATATGCAACTTTTTTATGCTTTGCAAAAAGAAGTCCAAATAGTAACTGAAACTTATTTTGTTAACTGTAGATTTTATTTCTACTAGCATATCAAAATATGCGAAATAGCGAAACTCTAAAGTGGTTCAATTCTAATAAGCTTTCTGTCAATACTGCTAAGACTGTAAGCCTCACATTTTCACTTAATATAGGCAATAGCGAACACGGGTCTTGTAAGTTCCTCGGGTTTTGCCTGGATACCAGGCTGAATTGGAGAGAGCATGAAATGGAACTTAGCGGGAGGCTCAGTGGGGTCACTTATTTGCTTCAAATGTTGAGCAATTCTGTGCCCCCGTCAACGCTTATGGCTGCATATCATGCTCTTTTCCAGTCTAGAATCAGCTACTGCATCTTGGTTTGGGGACACTCGAGTATTACCTCTAGAATATTTAGTCTGCAACGCCGTGCCGTTCGTATTGTCGCGGGGGTAGGGTATAGGGATGAATGCAAGGAACACTTTCGTAGTCTCAAAATACTTACATTACCGGGACTTTTCATTTTAGAATGTCTGTTGCATGTTCTCAAAAACGCGGCTACTTATGTTACGCACAACCAAGTACATGAACATAACACTAGAAGTCGAGAACAAATCTGCCCCGAAAGATTAAGATTATCTAGGTGCCAGAACAGCACTAATTTTTATGGGCCTAAATTATTTAACATTCTGCCACAGACAGTGAAGTCTCTCCCCTACGGGAAATTTAAAAATGTTCTTAAAACATACTTAATAAAGAAAGCATATTATAATATCGATGATTGCATTTTAAATAGATTTTCAGATCTAAAACTGTGATCCTGTAAACTGTCTGATTCATTTTATTCTATTTTATCTTATTTTAACAACACGTTTTATGTGTTACTTCTGATCTTACTCATACACTAGGCTTAAGTTTTATTTATACACTAATTTTACTCGTACACTAGGCTTAAGTTTTAAGTTTTATTTATACATTGATTTTACTCATACAGTAGGCTTAAGTTTTATTTATACACTGATTTTATTCGTACACCAGGCTTAAGTTTTAAGTTTTATTTATACACCTATTTTATCCACACACTAGCTTTAAGTTTTATTTATACACGAATCTTATTTATTCACTAGCTTTAACTTTTTTGATATAATGATCTTTTCTATTAATTTCATCAAATTTCACAAAATGGTTTAAATTCGCAAGTTCCTCTATATTTGATTATACAGTGCGAGTCTCTAACTTGGAATAAATTCAGTAAATCAAACAAAGTTTATTTTTCGGAAATATGCTCGGACACGTCGATTAGTATTTTAAATTGCGCTCTTTATGATGTAATAAAATTTTATACAGCGTGTCCCAAATTTGAGATATGACGTCATCGACTATTTTTTTTAATAGCAACCCTAATTTTTTTATCTTTATTTTTAAAGAGTATATCAAGTTACACATGTGTGCCAAATTTCAAATTTTTATTTCCTGTCATTTAGAAGATATTTAACAAACAGTATCAAATTTGAAAAATGAATTCAACTTAATAGTCTTTCTTCAATAAATGCTCAAAATGTCCATTTTCTAACTGACAATACCCTAAACGGAACTGAAACTCGTTTTGAACATTTCTAATTACTTCGGGGAAAATTAGTCTACACTCCTGTCTTATTCGTTCTTTCAACTCCTCAAGATTTGGCGGTTTAGTCTTAAAAACTTTGCTTTTCAAGTACCCCCATAAGAAAAAGTCCATAGGTGTTAAATCCGGAGACCTGGGTGGCCATTCAACTGGTCCTCTTCTGCCAATCCATCTTCGTGGAAATACATTATCCAGGTACTCACGGACACGCCTTGCAAAATGAGGAGGCGCACCGTCCTCTTGAAACCAGATGTTTCTATTCGGGACGTCAGCTTCTACAGGGCAAGGAAACAAAATAGCCAAACTCGGAATTAGCTCTTCCTCCAAGAATTGTAAATATCCCGCTCCATTGAGATTATTTGGAAAGAAAATTGGTCCTAAAATTCGATCACCAACAATCCCTGCCCAAACATTAACTTTTTCTGGATATTGAGTGTGGCCTTCCCTCATCCAGTGTGGGTTCTTGTCTGCCCAATAACGGCAATTTTGACGATTTACCTCACCATTTAACATAAACGTTGATTTATCGGAAAACAATATATTTTCTATTTTTAGAACATTTCTATCTAGTAGATCCATCATTTTTTCGCAAAACTGAAGTCTACTATCCGGATCATCTTCGGTGAGTTCCTGGAGGATTGTCATTTTATAAGGATGAAATGTTTGCTCTCTAAGGATTCTTGACACTGAAGACTGGCTAATTTTGAGTTCCCTAGCCATCTGCCTGGAGGAGACATGATGATTTTCCTGAACAGAGAGAAGTACATCAATTTTGACCTCTTCACTCAGCGCATTCTGACGATGATTATTCGTTTTTCTTAAATGCCCATTTTCCCGAAACTGACTTTCAATCTTGCTTACGGTACTTTGAGATATGGCTGGTAAGTCAGGATACTTCTCTCTAAATAAATAAATAACTTCATTTTGTGTTCTTGTCCTATCTCTATAGCCAATCATCATTCAAATTTCGATTTTGTGGGTTTCAGTTAAGTACGGCATGTTAGTATAATTTTTCGACCAACGGTGAACAACAGTCAACATAACAAAGGAACGACTAATACTCTCCTCACTCGAATATGCGTGGAATGCGATGCTACACTTCTTACTTGTTTTTATAACTAAACGTCAAAATGATAAACATCAGTTTGAAAAAAAAATGACAAACCAGCACGTTTTGGCATTCCACTTTTAAAATGCATAAAAATTCGATTAAGGTGACTTGATTTCTTCATTCTACAAATTTGATAATGTTTGTTAAATATCTTCTAAATGACAGGAAAAAAAAATTTGAAATTTGGCACACATGTCTAACTTGATATACTATTTAAGAATAGTGATAAAAAAATTAGGGTTGCTATTAAAAAAAATAGTCAATGACGTCATATCTCAAATTTGGGACACGCTGTATAAAATTTTATTACATCATAAAGAGCGCAATTTAAAATACTAATCGATGTGTCTGAGCATATTTCCGAAGAATAAACATTCTTTGATTTACTGAATTTATTCCAAGTTGGAGACTCGCACTGTATGTAAATCTGTATTGACGTGTGTAAACTTATGTATTAGCACGAATAAACATTATCTTATCTTATCTATCTATGCAAATAATATGCAAAAATATGCCAAAAAAAAATCCACAAAATATTCACAAAAATGCATACAATAAACATACAATAAACATGAATAATAATACAAATAACATTTTCAAAATTTTTGGTCGGGTCCGTGGTTGTTGTATACGTCTTACATTATTCATTTCTTCATTTATTCATATATAATTTATATATACACGCATGATGATGGTGGCTAATGGCGAGTGCCAAGGCCAGGCGTAAAAGCCGAAAACAAAAAAAAAAAAGCAATTCGTTAATCAGATTTTATCGCATGCAGCCAAATCTTGCTGTACTTTGAAAAACTAATTATATTGTGTCACTGCAAACAACAACAAAAATTAAGTAAAAATTAACAAAATATGCAATATGCAAAATTCGCAAAAATTTTATAGCATATTTCGATCGAGACTAATATGAAACAACCTTCTATAATGAAATTAACATTGTAATTCAATTAATTACAAATATGCAATTGCATATAATCCGCAGTCTAGTTATCAAATCCAATATTGAAATCAATACGCTCAATACAATATTTTGTATTTTCATGTTTGTGCGAGAGAAAACATTCCCTGCTTGAATAATGACAAATCCGCAATAAAATGTGAGTGTCATTTAAAGTTCCCGGGCTGGGCCCTGTATCTGCCATATGGCCCTATGGGACTCAAATGGTTTACCCGAATCCTAGAGACTCCAAGATCAGTTTTTCGATTTTTCTCGACTAAGTCGAATGAACCAGACTTTTGAACATAAAACGCACTATAGAGCTCAAATATGGACCAAATTTTTTTGGGTTTTAGCCAATTTGGATGTAAAATTGTCCGCTAAATCCGAATCCGCAATAAAAAATATTGGTTTGCATTTGAAATTTCAAAGTCGGACCTCATATCTCTTATTAGGCTCCATCGGGCCCAAAATCTAATGGACCCATTCGATTCCCCGGGCAAAATTACTAAAGACCCCAGTATCAGAATTTCGATTTTCTACCCGTGCGCGAAATAAATTCGCCGTTTCCAGACTTCTGAACCACCCTGTATATTAATGATACAAACACACAATGTACAGGTAAGTTTAGTATATCCAGACCATCATTGGTGCGAAATTTATCGGAAAACAATAATATTTACATGTCGCTCATTCCACGTCAAATCGGACACTGCATTTTAATGAGAGGGTCACTTCTCCTGAACGTCCAGGCGAAGAGCGAAGCCGGAGGTAGCAAACAGGGGTAACGATCCAAAATTTGTAAGGGCGAATGCGCCATCAATCATCAGCCTGACCCTTGCCAATCCATCCGCCCTGTCGACAATTAACGAATGGAGGGTCGCGGTGGACGCAGAGTCCTATAGTGACCACCGCTACGTACTCTTTGAGGTGACCCCTCCCGAGGGTTTGATGGACCAGGCTACATCTGGCCCAATAACAGTCACGACAAAATAGCGATGACACGTTCGTGGCCTTTTTAGCGGCCCTGAAGAAAACTTGCGACGATAACATCCCAAAGCCGCGCACAGCAATTACGAATAGGAAACCGGTGTACTGGTGGTGTGAGAAGGTGGCCAACGTCTCCCGTCGACTAGCTAATAGGGCATTGAAGTCAGGAAGGCATGACCAACGCCGCAGCTAGAGGCCACGTATGCTACGGCCTAGGAAGGGCTGTATGCGGCAGTTTGCATGTCAAAAACCGGAAGTGGTAAGAACTTCGACAGGATGTTGATGCGGACATTTGGGGGAAGCCGTATAAGATTCTGGCTGGACCACACGTTGACCGGAGCAGGAGCGGCAAACAAAGGCAGAGTGCGGGAGATAGTCAGGGTCCTATTTCCTGAGCAAGCGATGGCGCCGACCGATTACCGGAAGAAGGTAGATGCAGGGACCAAATGAGGAGAAACTATTTAGCCAGGAAGAAGTAGCAAAGGCGAGGGCTGCCAGGGGCGGAATGCAAAGCATTGAGGGCCTGCGTTAAGTATGATCCCGGTCAGTTGACCAGGTCCTTCAACCAGTGCCTGGAACAAGGATGCTTCCCTAAGATCTACAAGAGTTTCCCAGACTGCGAGGGCAATGTCCTAGAGCGGTTACTGACGGACAGTATCGCCGCGCATATCGAAGGCGTGGGCGGTCTATCCGATTGGCAGTTTGAATTTAGCACGGGTCGGTCCACTGTCGATGCACTATTGGATGTGAAAAGGCTGGCGAGGGAGGCTAATACGGGTCCGGTTAGAAAGATACGTCACTGTCTAGGCATCGCCGAAGACGTGAAAAATGCCTTGGCCGGTGATTTCAGAAGCACTGAGAAAAAGGGGATTGCCGGGACACCTAACGAGGATGGTGGAGAGCTACGTCCGATAGGTCGTTGATTTTTACAGGATATATAGGGGCTGTGGAGGAAGTGTCGCTCTTCCCTCTTCCCAAGGGTTCTGTCCTCGGGCCACTGAACAGAATTGGATTTGCCGACGACATTTTGATTGTTCGAAAAAGGACATAGGAAATCTCCGGAGAACCGCAGAGAAAGCGACGATATGAGTGAAGCAGTGGCCTGACAGCGTGGGCCAGGAAGTAGCGGCCCAAAAGACGGGAGCAGTGTGGTTCTCCATCAGGCGAGTCGGCAAGAAGAAGGGCGACAAAATCCGTTCCTTGGCCACGAGGTGACAACGGTCAACGCGCTCAAGTACCTCGCGGTCATCCTCGAAGCAAGCAAATAATAACTGCAGTGTCCACGTCGCCCAGGCGACGAAAGGTAGCCGGGCATTCGATTATGCCAAACTCTTGGAGGGGGGGGGGGGTCGACAGAGAAGAAACAGAGAAGAAGAGGCGGATCCTACTGGGGGTTGTTAGGGCTAAGCTGTTATACGCTCCACAGGCCTTGCCATGCTGCGGCAAGATCAAGGCAGCGATGAGCGCTACGGCCAGGGACTGCGCGAATTACAAGGACTTCATTTTGCAGAATTACGAACAGATTGAATAATCAAATATTCAGGCTACGTTTTACCTTTATTTAATTTATTGCTTCCAATATTTATTTATAAAAAGAGAGAGTCTTGTGTAAGAGCGACATAATTTAATATCTCATCCTTAACTGTTTCTTCGCCTTTTTTACCCAAGGGGGCAAGTGCGTATAATAGAAGTGATATTTAATTAGTGAGCCAAACGCTCCCCCTACACCCCGACAGCATCTGGCATCAAAAGTGAAAAACAGTCGCAATTATATTTTTCCTTTTCTTAGATGCTAAGGCTAATTATCTCCATTTGCATCCAAATAGCCGTTTCCGCAAAGGGAACTAATTCGGGGGCGCGTTGCCGGATTTCATTTATTAGAAATATTTAAAAATTAGAAATTTTTCATAAGTCCACACAAATTAGTCTTATAAAAAAGAAAATCGATTATTGACTTTAAATTTTCTTGAATTAATGAACGTTTGATTTATGCTTGAGTGATCGTAACCACAGTATTTTATGTGCTTCAACGGTAAACATCAGAATTACATGTTATCTATTCAACTATGCAAGCAAATATATTAAATCGCTGAGATTATGGAGCAAACAGTGATAATTGTATTGAAATTCAAACGTTCGTAACCGGCTTCAACCGGACAAATTATCAATATTAAGCCGATCAAATTTGATGGAATTTAAGTTTTGATCGCTTCATGTTAATTTTCTCACATCGTGTTCGAAATTCATTCGCTAATGATTATCATCGATATGCTTGAATATTATTAGTTTAATGTTATATCATCACAATCTAAATTGTATGCTCTGTAATTTTGTTTTAATCTAGAAGTTGATAATGTTATTAGAAATATAAAGTAAATTTGAATTTCAAGTTTCGAATGAAATAAAAAGTTCAGTATGGTACTTCCTTCGCTTCCTCTCTACATCGTTGTTACAAGAGGTAATTAGACGTCGTAGAATAGTTTGTCTTGTGATAATTGACATAACATTAAATTGGCGCCAGGTGCGCAATCATGACATAAAATTGGTGCCATGTAATAAGAAAACCATAACTAAATTAAGCATTAATTTATTATTTGACATGTTTTATTTTGTAATATTAGTATGAGGTCTAATTTAAAAGTAGGGACCTTTCCTTATAGACGGCGTTTTACGCGTTAATTTGAGAAAAAGTATTCGTCGTGGACCATGCAATCTAATATAGTCGCAGTTCTTTAATTTATTACAAAATGAATAGTTTGTCGAATATCTATCTTAGTTCTGAGATCTGAGCACTCAAAATGGATCATGTCGTTACAGACGAGAAGTTAGCCATAAAAATTCCAGCCATAGATTTCCCGGCGCATGCACCATTTCGGTGCGATTTTTAATTTTTATTTGTGTAGTGTCTTTCGGTGGGTGTATTTATCAACTACAAACTGTCAAAAGGCCATAAAAATTAAAACGAAAAAACAAAAAAATATCTGACGGCTCATTAATTCACGGGTGGCGTTTAAAAAAATCGTAACTCAAAAAGGGCATTGCAAAAAAAATTATTTTATTTTCGCAATGCCTTTCTGCAAGAACAGTTAACAATTACAAATCATCAAAAAACAGTGGTGAATTTTTCTTATATTTTTTTATTTAACATTAACAGAAAATCGTGGATGGCCCATAAAACAACAAGGGCATTGCAAAAAAAATATTTTATTTCCGCAATGCCTTTCTGCAAGTACAGTTAACAATTACAAATCGTCAAAAAACCGTGATGAATTTTATTTATATTTTTTATTTAACATTAACAGAAAATCGTGGGGCCATCAACGATGTTCTGTTAATGTTAAATAAAAAATATAAATACAATTCATCACGGTTTTTTGAGGATTTTTAATTGTTTACTGTACTTGCAGAAAGGCATTGCAAAAATAAAATAATTTTTTTTTGCATTGCCCTTGTTTTATGGGCCAACCACGATTTTCTGTTAATGTTAAATAAAAAATATAAATAATATTCATCACGGTTTTTTGACGATTTGTAATTGTTAACTATACTTGCAGAAAGGCATTGCAAAAATAAAATATTTTTTTTGCAATGCCCTTGTTGTTTTATGGGCCATCCACGATTTTCTCTTAATGTTAAATAAAAAATATAAATAATATTCATCACGGTTTTTTGACGATTTGTAATTGTTAACTGTACTTGCAGAAAGGCATTGCAAAAATAATTTTTTTTTTTGCAATGCCCTTGTTTTATGGGCCAACCACGATTTTCTGTTAATGTTAAATGAAAAATAAAAATAATATTCATCACGGTTTTTTGACGATTTGTAATTGTTAACTGTACTTGCAGAAAGGCATTGCGAAAATAAAATATTTTTTTTTGCAATGCCCTTTTTGAGTTACGATTTTTTTAAACGCCACCCGTGAATTAATGAGCTGTCAGATAATTTTTTGTTTTTTCGTTTTAATTTTCATGGCCTTTTGACAGTTTGTAGTTGATAAATACACCCACAGAAAGACACTACACAAATTAAAATTAAAAATCGCACCAAAATGGTAGATGCGCCGGGAAATCTATGGCTGGAATTTTTATGGCTAACTTCTCGTCGATCATGTCGTTTACATGAGGGCAATTTGCGTACATTGTAGGACCTTCAGAATTGAATCTAGAACAAAATGTGTGAAACATTTTTTGTTTAATATCACGTCCTTTAGGAATTGACGGTTAGTTTTCTTAAGTTCAACGCTGTTTTACATAAATTACAAAACGTTTTGTAAAAATTGTATTTTTTTCAATTTGTTTAAAAAATAATACAAAAAAAATTAAATCGTCAGTCCCTGGAGGCTTCTATCCTCTTTAATTATATAAAAATGGTGCTGCAATCGATCAAGCCATTCTTGGACTATCAAGCACGCAAGTTCGAAAAATCGTTTTTTTGAACTATCTATAGGGAAAGGTCCCCTTAATAAATGTAGTGGTTACAATTAAGACACCACGTCCTGTTTGCAATGTTGAACTAATTTTTATAACTAAGTTTCAATTGTTGGTGTATAATTCCACAAACAATTAAATGTAATAGTCAACAAGCGGCAATTATAACAATAGTATTTTTTTCAAAGTTATACTCAATCGGATTTAAACGGACAAAGTCAAACAAATTATGAGAGAGAAATTAATCAACGTGTTAAACAAGTCGATTTATATAGAAAGCCAGTTTTGATCTCTCAGGAAAGATGAAGTTGATAGTAATTAAATTTCCAATTTTCCACACTAGATGCCGTTATCTTTTTTTAGTTATTGATAACAATGCTGTCATATTTGCGATTAAAAATGTTGTATTGCCGTCAGTCTACCGTAAAAAAGGCCGCGGCTCGATAATGCATGCTCGAAATATAATTGATTTTATGCAAATAATCCGATGATAAATGGACAGCGCTAGGACCCGAAGGGAAAAAAGGTGGCTGCACGAGCACAACATTTTGCCCTTCTCCCGACATCGGCGCTGATACTGAAAAACATGTTCCACGTACATTTACGGAGTTTTTCAAGTATGTTCATTGATTATTCGTGAAAAAAATATATAATAGACTCAAATGGAAATGTGCTTGAATAATTCAAATTTAAGTATTAGACCAGTATTAACTATAATTCCCTCTACATAATACCAAAGAATGTAAATTCTCGCATTCAAATTATTCTTTTATGAGAAAATGAAAATGGCCCTTTTTTCAATGTCGAACTCTCGAACGCAAAAAATAAAAATTAATATGAAACGCAGCGATAAAATCCTACAAAAATTCAGTTCACTTCACAAGACTTCGATCTTTCAAAATCATTTTGGATTTTAAGTATGCAACAATTTTCAAACGAGTTACTAATTGTTTCGTACATAACCCTTTTTTAATGTTCAACACTCGAGAGCAAAAAGTTAAAAATTAATTTATAACACAAGAATAAAATTCTAGAAAAATTCAATTCACTTAACAAGACGTCGTTCTTTCAAAATAATTTTGGGTTTTTAACGTGCAACAATTTTCAGTCGAGTTATGAATGTTTGAAAATGTATTTTTAATGGCGAACTCGCGAGTGCAAAAAATTAAAAATTAATATGAAACGCTGCGATAAAATCCTATAAAAATTCAGTCTACTTCACAAGACGTCTATCTTTCAAAATAATTTTGGTTTTTGAATGTGCAGAAATTTTCAGTCGAGTTATGATTTTTTTTTTAATATATATTGTTTTCTATGTCCAGCACTCGAGCGCAAATGGTTCAAAATTCTTTTAAAACGCAAAAATAATATTCTACAAAAATTCGGTTCACTTCACAAGACGTCGATCTTTCAAAATCATTTTGGATTTTCAGTATGCAACAATTTTCAGTCGAGTTACGAATGTTTGGAAATTGATTTCTTTTTCAATGTCGAACTCTCGAGCGCAAAAAAATAAAAATTAATATGAAACGCAGAGATAAAATCCTACAAAAATTCAGTTCACTTCACAAGACTTCGATCTTTCAAAATCATTTTGGATTTTAAGTATGCAACAATTTTCAAACGAGTTACGATTTTTTTTTCGTACATAACCCTTTTTTAATGTTCAACACTCGAGAGCAAAAAGTTAAAAAATTATTTATAACACAACAATATAATTCTAGAAAAATTCAATTCACTTAACAAGACGTCGTTCTTTCAAAATAATCTTGGGTTTTTAACGTGCAACAATTTTCAGTCGAGTTATGAATGTTTGAAAATGTATTTTTAATGGCGAACTCGCGAGTGTAAAAAATTAAAAATTAATATGAAACGCTGCGATAAAATCCTACAAAAATTCAGTCTGCTTCACAAGACGTCTACCTTTCAAAATAATTTTGGTTTTTGAATGTGCAGCAATTTTTAGTCGAATTATGAATTTTTCTAAATGTATTTTTTTCCATGTCCAGCACTCGAGTGCAAATAGTTTAAAATTAATTTAAAACTCAGGAATTTGATCCTACAAAAATTCAGTTCACTTCACAAGATAACGATTTTTCAAAATCATTATGGATTTTGAGTATGCAACAATTTTCAATAGAGTAACGATTTTTTGGAAATTTCTTTTTTTTTTCAATGTCGAACTCTCGAGCGCAAAAAAAATAAAATTGATATGAAATGCTGCGATAAAATCCTACAAAAATTAAATTCACTTCACAAGACGTCGATCTTTCAGAATCATTTTGGATTTTGAGTATGCAACAATTTTCAAATGAGTTACGAATTTTTTCAAAAATAACTCTTTATCAATGTTTAACGCTCGATAGCAAAAAGTTTAAAATTAATTTATAACACAAGAATAAAATTCTAGAAAAATTCAATTCACTTTACAAGATGTCGTTCTTTCAAACTAATTTTGGGTTTTTAACGTGCAACAATTTTCAGTCGATTTATGAATGTTTGAAAATGTATTTTTTCAATGACGAACTCGCGAGTGCAAAAAATTAAAAATTAATATGAACCGCAGGGATAAGATCCTACAAAAATCCAGTTTACTTCACAAGACGTCTACCTTTCAAAATAATTTTGGTTTTTGAATGTGCAGCAATTTTCAGTCGAGTTATGATTTTTTTTTTACATATATATTTTTTTCTATGTCCAGCACTCGAGCGCAAATGGTTCAAAATTCTTTTAGAACGCAGGAATAATAATCTAAAAAAATTCGATTCACTTCACAAGACGTCGATCTTTCAAAATCATTTTGGATTTTCAGTATGCAACAATTTTCAGTCGAGTTACGAATGTTTGGAAATTTATTTCTTTTTCAATGTCGAACTCTCGAGCGCAAAAAATAAAAATTAATATGAAACGCAGCGATAAAATGCTACAAAAATTCAGTTCACTTCACAAGACTTCGATCTTTCAAAATCATTTTGGATTTTAAGTATGCAACAATTTTCAAACGAGTTACTAATTGTTTCGTACATAACCCTTTTTTAATGTTCAACACTCGAGAGCAAAAAGTTAAAAATTAATTTATAACACAAGAATAAAATTCTAGAAAAATTCAATTCACTTAACAAGACGTCGTTCTTTCAAAATAATTTTGGGTTTTTAACGTGCAACAATTTTCAGTCGAGTTATGAATGTTTGAAAATGTATTTTTAATGGCGAACTCGCGAGTGCAAAAAATTAAAAATTAATATCAAACGCTACTATAAAATCTTACAAAATTTCAGTCTACTTCACAATCTTTCAAAATAATTTTGGTTTTTGAATGTGCGGCAATTTTTAGTCGAATTATGAATTTTTTTAAATGTATTTTTTCCATGTCCAGCACTCGAGCGCGAATAGTTCAAAATTAATTTAAAACGCAGGAATTTTATCCTACAAAAATTCGGTTCACTTCACAAGACAGCAATCCTTCAAAATCATTTTAGATTTTGAGTATGCAACAATTTTCAGTCTAGTTACGGATTTTTGGAAATTTCTTTTTTTTTCAATGTCGAACTCTCGAACACAAAAAAATAAAAATTAATATGAAACGCAGGGATGAAATCCTCCAAACATATAGCCCACTTCACAAGATGTCGATATTTCAAAATTATTTTGGATTTTGAGTATGCAACAATTTCCAAACAAGTTACGAATTTTTTAAAATATCACTTTTTCGAGGTCCAACACCCGAGAGCGAAAAGTACAAAATTAATTTGAAACGCAGGAAAAATTCAATTCACTTCACAAGACATCGTTCTTTCAAAATAATTTTGGTTTTGAATGTGCAGTAATTTTCATTCGAGTTATGAATTTTTTTAAATGATTTTTTTTTCAACGACGAACTCGCGAGTGCAAAAAATTAAAAATTAATATGAAACACGGGGATAAAATCCTAGAAAAATTCAGTTCACATCACAAGACGTCCATCTTTCAAAATAATTTTGGATTTTGAGTATCAAGAATTTTCAAACTGGTTAGGAATTGTTGAAAATATCCCTTTTTCAATGTCCAACACTCGAGAGCAAAAAGTTAAAAATTAATTTGAAATACGAGAATAAAATTCTATAAAAATTCAATTCACTTCACAAGCCGTCAATCTTTTAAAATAATTTTGTTTTTTGAATTTGTAGCAATTTCCAAACAAGTTACGAATTTTTGAAAATATCCCTTTTTCGATGTCCAACACCCGAGAGCAAAAAGTACAAAATTAATTTGAAACGCAGGAATAAAATTCTGGAAAAATTCTATTCACTTCACAAGATATCGTTCTTTCGAAATAATTTTAGTTTTTGAATGTGCAGTAATTTTGAGTCGAGTTATGAATTTTTTAAAATGTTATTTTTTCAATGACGAAGTATCAACAATTTTTGAAACCGGTTAGGAATTTTTGAAAATATCCCTTATTCAATGTCAACAACACTCGAGAGCAAAAAGTTAAAAATTAATTTGAAATACGAGAATAAAATTCTATAAAAATTCAATTCACTTCACAAGCCGTCAATCCTTCAAAATAATTTTGGTTTTTGAATATGCAGCAATTTTCAGCCGAGTTATTAATTTTTGAAAATATATTTTTTTCAATGTCCAACACTCGAGCGTAAAAAGTTCAACATTAATTTTAGACACAGGGATAAAATTCTACAAAAAATCAGTTTGGTTCAGGAGACATTGTTCTTTTAAAATAATTTTGGGTTTTGAATGTGCAGCAATTTTCAGTCGTTATAAATTTTTGAAAATGTATTTTTTTCAATGACTCGAGTGCAAAAAATTACAAAATTACAACAATATGTCCACCAAAACGACGTCGTGGGAGGCATTTTTTCAGAGTCCGCCAAGGAATCGATTGTTAATATTTGCAAGGCGTGTTAGGAAAATAATCCTCCTAATAAATTTACATTGTGTAAATCAGACTTTTGCGCGATTGTGGGCGTTTTTGCAGCTCTTGTAAATCAGACTTTTGCGCGATTGTGGGCGTTTTTGCAGCTCTATCTCTAGAATGAATAGACTATAGTATTTGTTGTGTGACGTCATTGGCAATTTAAAAAAAAATCTAATTCATTTTTTTCCATTCGACAACTTTTGAGGTCTTAATTCGCTTTCTGGATCAAATGACAAGTATGGAAAAAAAATAAGAGAATTAAGATCTCTACAAAAGTTGTCAAATAAAACAAATAGAGTTAGATATAAAATAATTGCAGAATTACATTAGCGACGTCACAATATTTTTGGGAGCGCAAAAAAGTGCGCAACAATGAACAATGAACAAAAATCGACCTATCTGAGCGATTTTTTTTAACATTTAATAGAGCAGATATGATTTTTGTGCGGAACTTTATCACATCTATAATATTTTTTACAACCATTTTGTTAATTATTATTATTATTGAATATATGATATGAATAAAAAATGGTGCGCTGTTAAACTGTTGAGTTTTTATTATAGCAAAATTCTGCTCTATTTTCAAGGGCACGTTTTAAAAGTTCTCTGGTATTTGTACGAGTAAAAGTGATTTTTCTTTAAATAAATATTTATTTTTATTTACATGTTTTCTCTTAAATGAACAGGGAAGATTTTATTCCAATATAAAGAAACTAACATTGAAAATCCCTTTCCGTTTTATTGTTCACAGGGTGTAGGACCCTGTATAACATGTATGGTATTTCGTACTCGAACGTATGGCAATATTAGTGATAAGAACTTTCGAATGACGATATTCGATTTATTCAATTATGAAGAAAACTCGAGACCTTATTTTTATAATTCAAATGATTCATTCGAATGATCATCCGTTACTCGAGCCGATTGATATGATCAAACTGTTCAAGCAGCTCGAGCTAACTACGATAACAGTTAAAGTCTAGCCGCGCGATGAAGGCATCTTGGACCGCCCTCGTTCGATGCGTCTCGAATGCCTGAGGTTCACAATAAGCGTTGGGTTGTATGCATATTTATTTCCAAAGTTATCTGTAACCTTTTAAGAACCACTGCTTTATAAATAGGAGCTGGATACTGCACCAATAGCTAGCAAGTACAGTGTAAACGTTAATCACCTCAGATGCCTTCATAGCGCGGCCAGACTTTAGCATTATTTTCCTGTAATTTAGGTCAAACGCGTTGGTTTTAAAGTTTATCAACAAAACTTTAGTTTTATTTGAACATTTGCATAATACTGCCTCGTTACTATTTTTTCCTGCATTGCCCGAATAAATATTATATTCACGCTTACGTCACCTTAATTTCTTAAACATGAAAGGTTTCAACTTTTGCACCGAAGCGTAAACTGCAAAGAAAACTTTGTAACTTAAAATGTAAATTGCGTAATGCGATATATTCATGGCGTCATTTTAAATATCCACACATAGCCAAACAGAAGTTTTCATCGCTGCATTCGGTGGAAAATCTCGGCAATAAAAACAATGCCGGCACCTGAACGCCTTCGGGCGCTTTCCTGTTTATGCGAAGTTATGCATATCAAGTGGAAAATCAGAGGCCGTAACTGATTCCGAAAGAGAAATAACTTTGAAATTTAAATGGCACACATCTGCAAATTTCAATTTAATACGGGGCACGTTTCGCGGTCCGGTTTATCAGGAGGGCCGTTAAGTAAAGCGCGTTAGTGTTATAATTAACCCCGTGGTGGATTTTATTTATACGCCCGGTTATAACGGCGATTTAACGAGTCCGTGGCAAACACTAAATATTATAGTTTTCATTATAATAAACGTGTGGCCCCATACTTTCTACCTTATCTTGAGTTTTACTGCCGCAGTAAACTTGTATCACATTTGTTCCGCACTCGAGAGCACAAGGGGTGTATAATTTACGTATTTAATGCCGGCACGGATTATTAATTTATTCTACCTTTTGCAATACTTGTTTTTATAAAAAAGGTTAATTAAATTAAATTGTGCATAATTACCGGTGATGAATAATTAGTTTCGGTTAAACAGTTTTAACCATCCTCAGCGGAAAACTACAAATAGTAATACATTGTATCTGTTTAAACGGCAATACGAAATAAAAGATCAGATTAATGACAAACCAGAAATCACCGTCTATACCGACGGGGCCAAGAACCATGAAGGCGCAGGGGCAGGCATCTATTGCCAGGAACCTGACCTCAGTCTTAGCATCCCCCTAGGTAGGAATGCGACGATCACTCAAACGGAACTTTTCGGGATACTTGAAGGTGCTCGGAAACTATCGGAACTGGCAGTCTCGAACAAATCCATTTTGTTCCTCACTGACAGCAAATCAAGCATAGCTGCGCTTTCGAGACCGAGGGTGGCCAGCAGTATAATATTGGAGTGCAAGCAAGCCTTAGACAAACTCGCCGCAACCAACAGAGTCACAATCTCCTGGATTAAGGGACATTCAAATAATGAAGGGAACGACCGGGCCGATAGGCTTGCCAAAAGGGCTGCCCTGAAAAGGGAAGGCTCTAAGGCTTTGCCACTGGCACCACTCACTGTCTCCCAAATACTTAAAGGAAACTCTCTTGAAGAACACAAAAAGGAATGGCTACAGACTGACAAATATGTGGTCGCCAAAAAATTCATCCACTCACCAATACCGAAGCTGAGCAGGAAATACATTGAATTACCAAGAAGTAGCTTGCGGTTGCTAGTCGGTACACTTACTGGGCACTGCAAACTAAAAAAGCACCTCCACAACATAGGGGTGGTAAAAGACCCCCTATGTCGGAAATGCGAGCAAGAAGAGGAGACACTAAGACACATCATGTGTGAATGCGAGTCACTCAAACAACTTAGGTGGTCCGTTTTCGGAGAGGAGTGGCCAGATTGGTCACAACTGGGCAACACTCCACACGGCCAACTACTTGACTTCACAAGAAGTTTAGGTTGGCTTGAGGAGTAGGGCCCAGGAGGCGGCACAAAGGACCAACGTATGGTCTAAGCGCTGCGACCATTTGGTCGCCCTCCACAAACCATCAATCAATCATCAATCAATACATTGTATAAGTACGCATTACTACAATAAGTTAGTAATTATCAAGGCGAGAAGTTGCAAGTTCCAGTGTAGAACTCCAAATGAAACTTCACAATGCATATTCAGACAAAACGAGTTTGTTTTATTGTTTAAATTAAACACGGCTATATAAACATGCGAATAAATTATTATTTCATAAAATTCTTCGTTATTCTTAGTTTATTTCTGAAAAACAAATAAATGAAAAATAGTGATGCTGCAAATTCGCGGCCGGAAATTTCCAAATAGGTTAACATACTCCGTAGAATGGATGTAGAGAGAAAATTCGTTTTTCGCATCTTATTAAATAATATAAACGTTGTTAAATCGTTTTTGATTGAGAAAGTTGTCCATTATTCGGCCGAATCATTTCCTCCACAGGTGACGTCCAATCAAATGATAGCATTTTCATTGCCCAACAGGTGACGTCCAATCAAATGATAGCAGTTTCATTATTCAACAGGTGACATCCAATCAAATGATAGCGGTTTCATTGCCCAACAGTTTAGTTGTTACTATGGTTACGATTCGTTTTTTTGTCAGCGAACTGCCGCAATTTCCAAATAGAAAAATTATTCGTTATGATTTAATACAAATAGAAAAATCTTTTTAATTATTTAATATGATGCGAAAAAGTATAGTATTAAACTCGCCTACGGCTCGTATTGCAAACTTCACCCTCGTGGCAATGGCCTACTTTCTCACTCGTTTAATAATATACTATTCTATCGGGGGCTAAACAATTCATTATTGGTGCCTGAAAATCGTCCGACCAGAGTAGAGACTACGGTTAATTGAAAAATTCGGGTTTATATTAAACCATCTCGGTCTTTTTATTTTCAAATTGATTTCTTTTTGACCGTTAAATGTATTACAATTTTTAACAACTTTACACTCTGAGCACATCAAATTGTCTTGAAATCCAGTGACCGTGTGAAGTGGAATTGCACGTAATCATATCCTGCAATGAATTTTGAGTAAATTTGGAAACTTTCAAGTCGGTGGCAATTGTTTTTCTATTTTCTTTTTGGACCGTTAAATATAATTAACAACTTTGCACTCAGATTACATGAAATTACTCTAAAATCCAGTAACAGTGTGCACGTGGCATTGCTTTATGATTTCATTTCTGAAATAATTTTTGAGTCATTTTAGAAAGTTTCAAGTCGAATGCAATTGTTTTTCTATATTTCTTTTTGACCGTTAAATATAATTAACAACTTTGCACTCAGATTACATGAAATTACTCTAAAATCCAGTGACCGTGTGCACGTAGCATTGCTATATGATTTCATTTCTGAAATAATTTTTGAGTCATTTTAGAAAGTTTCAAGTCGAATGCAATTGTTTTTCTATTTTCTTCGAATCGTCAAATTGACTACAATATTTTATAATTTTGCACTCTGATCACATGCAATTACCCTAAAATCCAATGACGTCTGCATATGGCATTGCACGAAATCATAATTTTGAATTAAATTTGAGTCATTTTAGCAAGTTTCAAATCGGTGGCAATTGTTTTTCAATTTTTTTTCGAACCGTCAAATTGACCACAATTTTTATAACTTTGCACTTTGATCACATGAAATTACCCTAAAATCCAGTGACATCTGAATATGGCATTGCACGAAATCTTAATTTTGATTGCATTTTGAGCAGTGGCGGTTTCACGGCGAGGGGGGGGGGGGTTATCGGATAATTACCCCCCCAAGAATTTCTCGCTTATCAGATTTATTGTTAAAAATTACCGATATTCCATATTCCAAACAAATAATATATCCGGTAAATTTTTCCAACACTTTAAAACGTTGGAGAAGGATTGGGAGATTTCACGGAACAGGTGTATGAGAGCGGAAGCACCAGTTTATTTATCTTTTTTTTAAATTGGTTTTTTTTCATTTTTTTTTTGAATCGTCAAATTTATTAGAATTTTTTTACAACTTTGCACTCTTACATGAATTACTCCAAAATCCAGTGAATGTGTGCTCGCGGCAATGCACAAAATTGTAATTTGGAATGAATTTTGAGTAATTTTGGCAAGTTTTAAGTCGATTGCAATTCATTTCCAATTTTTTTCGAACCGTCAAATTGACTAAAAATTTTTAAAACTTTACACTCTGATTACATGAGATTACCCTAAAATCCAGTTACGTCTGCATGTGGCATTGCACGAAATCATAATTTTGGATAAATTATGAGTCATTTTGGCAAGTTTCAAGTGGGTGGCAATTGTTTTTCAATTTTTTTCGAATCGTCAAATTTATTACATTTTTTTTACAACTTTCCACTCTTACAGGAAATTACCCCAAAAATCCAGTGAATGTGTGTTTGCGGCATTGCACGAAATCATAATCTGGAATTAATTTTGAGTAATTTTGGCAAGTTTCAAGTCGATTGCAATTCTTTTCCAATTTTTTTCGAATCGTCAAATTGACTAATTTTTTTTTTAAGTTTACACTCAGATTACATGAAATTACCCTAAAATCCAGTTACGTCTGCATGTGGCATTGCACGAAATCATAATTTTTGATAAATTATGAGTCATTTTGGCAAGTTTCAAGTGGGTGGCAATTGTTTTTAATTTTTTTTCGAATCATCAAATTTATTACATTTTTTTTTTACAACTTTGCACTCTTACATTAAATTACTCCAAAATCCAGTGAATGTGTGTTTGTGGCATTGCACGAAATCATAATCTGGAATTAATTTTGAGTAATTTTGGCAAGTTTCAAGTCGATTGCAATTCTTTTCCAATTTTTTTCGAATCGTCAAATTGACTAAAATTTTTTAAAACTTTACACTCTGATTACATGAAATTACGCTAAAATCCAGTTACGACTGCATCTGGTATTGTACGAAATCATAATTTTGGATAAGTTATGAGTCATTTTGGCAAGTTTCAAGTGGGTGGCAATTGTTTTTCATTTCTTTTCGAATCGTCAAATTTATTAGATTTTTTTTACAATCCAGTGAATGTGTGTTTGCGGCATTGCACGAAATCATAATCTAGAATTAATTTTGAGTAATTTTGGAAAGTTTCAAGTCGGTTGCAATTGTTTTCCTATTTTTTTTCGAATCGTCAAATTGACTAAAATTTTTTAAAACTTTACACTCTGATTACATGAGATTACCCTAAAATCCAGTTACGTCTGCATGTGACATTGCACGAAATCATAATTTTGGATAAATTATGAGTCATTTTGGCAAGTTTCAAGTGGGTGGCAATTGTTTTTCATTTCTTTTCGAATCGTCAAATTTATTAGATTTTTTTTACAATCCAGTGAATGTGTGTTTGCGGCATTGCACGAAATCATAATCTAGAATTAATTTTGAGTAATTTTGGAAAGTTTCAAGTCGGTTGCAATTGTTTTCCTATTTTTTTTTTCGAATCGTCAAATTGACTACAATTTTTTATAACTTTGCACTCTGATCACATGAAATTACCCTAAAATCCCGTGACGTCTGTATGTGACATTGCATTAAATCATAATTTTGGATAAATTTTGAGTCATTTTGGCAAGTTTCAAGTAGGTCGCAATTGTTTTTCAATTTGTTTCGAATCGTTAAATTTATTACTTTTTTTTGAACTTTGCACTCTTACATGAAATTACCCCAAAATCCAGTTAATGTGTGTTTGCGGCATTGCTCAAAATTATAATTCGGAATGAATTTTTAGTAATTTTGAAAAGTTTCAAGTTGATTGGAATTCTTTTCATAATTTTTTTGGAATCGTCAAATTGACTACAATTTTTCAGAACTACTTTGATCACATGAAATTATCCTAAAATTCAGTGATCATATAATGTGAAATTGCGCGCAATCGTAATCTGGAATGAATTTTGAGTAATTTTGGAACGTTTCAAGTAGATTTCAATTGTTTTCATATTTTTTTCGAATCGTCAAATTAACTACAATTTTTCAAAACTTTACACTCTGATTACATGAAATTACCCAAAAATCCAGTAACTTCTGCACATGGCATTGCACGAAATTATAATTCGGAATTCATTTTGAGTAATTTTGGAAAATTATCATTTTAAATTTCCAATATTAATTTTTCTTACTGAATGAACTGTGACTTTTTTGTTTTGTTTTTTTTAATTGAATTTTTGTAAGAAAGTTTGTCTTTCCGTTTGAATTGTTATTTATTATTAAGCGAAGGAATGGATAGAGAGTGGAGTGAATGCGGCGGCGTGGGTGAAAGAGAAAGAGAAGGAGAAGGAAGTGGAAATGTTTTGAGTATATTTTAAAAAACGTAATTAAGTCTTGAGATACATAGACAGTGTTGCAAATGTTTGAAATATAAAATTCTCCGATGAGGCTACGAAAATTCCTTACTTGGGATGAAACTTTTTATGTAATTTCACCTCCTTGAATTTGGAAGTTTTCCAAAAATTACAAATGGTGTGTTTTAAACAACCAAACTGATTTAGACGCAATGATTTGTATAATTTTACCTCGTTGAAAAGTTTGTTTGTTACTCGAACGATGGCTGATCACAATCAATATTCAAAAAGATTTTGATTCCTAATTTAAAAAAAAAACAGCTTTTTCAATGTTTGTATAACTTTATTACTTATTTCGGGTTCTATTCTCAGACTGAAATAATTATGAACTCGAAGCCAAATATTTAAAAATAAAAACACAGTGTGTGGAATGTACGATATTAGTCACTCAAGAAAAAGTCGATTTCGAGTTATTTTTCCAATTCTTTCGAATCGTCAAATTGACTACAATTTTTAGAACTTTGCACTCGATCATATGGAATTACTTTAAAATCTAGTGACCGTGTGATGTGGACTTACAGGCAATCATAATCTGGAATGAATTTTGAGTAATTTTGGAAAGTTTTAAGTCGATTTTTCTCGCATCGTCAAGCCAGACGCGGATTTCTGTTCAATATTAAAAAAAATATTATTAAATTGACAGATTGTACCTGTTAAATATACACTTATTTGAACACTTGCAATAATCTTTGAATCCTTTTTCCAACGCCTACTAGATTAAGAACCTACAAAATATTAAAATTTATTTTTCTCTGTTTTTTGGCTTTAGAAGCGTAATGTGTGATACTTCGTTAAAGTTGTAGTAAAAAATGCTACCGTATACAAGGTGTTTCCACTTTTGTGACCATATAAAAAAATTAAGTTGATGATGATTTCATCCGATAAAAAAATTGAAGACGTAATTTTGTAGAGCTTGAAAAGTGACAATGACAAAGTGCAATTAGTTTTTAATATCTTTTAAAATAAATACAAAAATTGAATAAATAAAAAATCCGAAAAATTGCAGTTTTTGGGAAATTTCGAAAAAGATAAACAATCACGAATTTCTGGGATCGGCATGTAAACATACTCTGAGTAGTGTAACTTTTTCCTAATTTAAGCCACCCTGTTTCTTTTACCGTTTTCAAGATCCCCATGCTGTGCATTCTTATCTTATATGCAGAAAAGAAAAAAATGGTGATGTGTCCATCAAGTTATTTTCTCCGATTTGATGGTATAATTGTTTTATATTTATACATTCATGGTTTATTTTTAACTATAATCATATTTTAAATGTACATCGTTTCGCAAGAACGTCAAAATTATGAAAGATGAAAATGACAAATATATACTTCAAATGCTAATAATCTTTACCGTAAGTTTACTCAAAAACAAACAAAAAATCCTGAAAAAAGTCCTAAAAAAGATTTCTAAAATAGTTCTGATTAAGAGGTCCTAACAAACCTAATAAAAGTCCTAAACGAGAAAATCCTGAAAAATATTTCCAAAAATAGTTCTAATTAAAAAGTCCTAAATAAAGTAGTAAGTGCTGATAAAAATGTCTTGATAAAGTCCTGAAAAAAAAGAAAAAAAAATTTCTTGCACAACAGTTCTGAAGTTCCGAAAAAGAGTCCTGATAATATTCCTAAATCTGTAAAAAAAGAGTACTGAAAATAAATCTTGAAATAATTCCGAAGAAATTGCCCCAAAAAGAGTCTTGAAAAAGTCCTTAACAAGAAGTCCTGAGAAACAGTCCTATAAAAAATCCTGCAAAAAGGCCTGAAGAAAAGTCCCAAAAAAATGTCCTAAATAAATGCCTGAAAGTAAATGTTTTTAAAATCAACTTGAAAAAGAAGTGCTAAGAAAATTCTGAAGAAGTCCTGATGAAAAAGTCCAAAAAAAATTTCAAAAAAGGTCGTGGAAGAAAATCCATGAAAAAGATATTCTGAAAAAAATGTCATGAAGAAATTCTGAAAAAGTTGTTCTGGAAAAAAATACCGAGAAGTCTTAAAAACAAGAGGTACTTCCACAAAAAAAATTCCTCTTAATATAATTAAAAATAGAGAAATGGAAAAACAATGTTGGAAATAAAATCTTGAAGAAGTCCTGATAATTCCTTTATGAATGATTTTGTAGAGGTTAAGAGTCAGCACTTGTTTTGAATTTTGAAAATTAACGTTTTTTCGATTTTCGAGCGCAGCAATTGGTCATTTTTGAGTTTGACGGTGATTATTTGGAAAACTACGCCATAATATTCCCGGATTTTTCTAAAATATGAAAGCCCTGTGTTATATAAATAATTCTGTAAAAGTTAAAAGGTAAATAAAAAAAAACGATTTTTCGATTTTTAAGCGCAGAAAATGGTCATTCTTAAATTTGACAGTGATTATTTGGAAAACTACGTGATTAATAAGTCGGGATTTTTATAAAATATGAAAGTCCAGTATTTTACGAATCATTCTGTAAAAGTTAAGAGTCCGCACTTGTTTCAACTTTCGAAAAAACAACGATTTTTCGATTTTCGAGCGCAAAAAATGGCCATTCTTGAGTTTGACAGTGATTATTTGGAAAACTGCGCGATTCATGGGACTGGATTTCTCTAAAATATTAAATCCTAGTGTTTTACGAATAATTCTGTAAAAGTTGAGTCCGTATTTGTTTCAAATTTAGAAAAATCAACGATTTTTCGATTTTCAAGCGCAGAAAATGGCCATTCTTGAGTTTGACGATGATTATTTATAAAACTGCGCCATTAATGAGCTTCAATTTTCTAAAATATAAAAGTTCGTTATTTTACAAATAATTCTGTAAAAGTTTAAAATTAAAAAAAAAACGATTTCTCGATTTTTAAGCGCAGAAAATGGTCATTCTTAAATTTGACAGTGATTATTTGGAAAACTACATGATTAATAAGTCTGGATTTTTCTAAAATATGAAAGTCCAGTATTTTGCGAATCATTCTATAATAGTTAAGAGTCCGCACTTGTTTCAACTTTCAGAAAAAACAACGATTTTTCGATTTTCAAGCGCAGAATATGGTCATTCTTGAGTTTGATAGTGATTATTTGGAAAACTGCGCGATTCATGGGACTGAATTTCTCTAAAATATGAAATCCTAGTGTTTTACAAATAATTATGTAAAAGTTGAGACCGTATTTGTTTCAAATTTAGAAAAATCAACGATTTTTCGATTTTCAAGCGCAGAAAATGGCCATTCTTGAGTTTGACGGCGATTATTTATAAAACTGCACCATTAATGAGCTTCAGTTATCTAAAATATGAAAGTTAGGTATTTTACAAATAATTCTGTAAAAGTTTAAAATCAAAAAAAAAAAACGATTTTTCGATTTTTAAGCGCAGAAAATGGTTATTCTTAAATTTGACAGTGATTATTTGGAAAACTACGTGATTAATAAGTCTGGATTTTTATAAAATATGAAAGTCCAGTATTTTACGAATCATTCTGTAAAAGTTAAGAGTCCGCACTTGTTTCAACTTTCAGAAAAAACAACGATTTTTCGATTTTCAAGCGCAGAATATGGTCATTCTTGAGTTTGACAGTGATTATTTGGAAAACAGTGCGATTCATGGGACTGAATTTCTCTAAAATATGGAATCCTAGTGTTTTACGAATAATTCTGTAAAAGTTGAGTCCGTATTTGTTTCAAATTTAGAAAAATCAACGATTTTTCGATTTTCAAGCGCAGAAAATGGCCATTCTTGAGTTTGACGGTGATTATTTATAAAACTGCGCCATTAATGAGCTTCAATTTTCTAAAATATGAAAGTTCGGTATTTTACAAATAATTCTGTAAAAGTTAAGTCTGGACTTGTTTCAAATTTTGAAGAAACAACGATTTTTCGATTTTCGTACGCATAAAATGGTAAATTTTGAGTTTGTCAGTGATTATTTGAAAAACTGCGCGATTAATGAGCCTGGATTTTTCTAAAATATGAAAGCCCAGTGTTTTACGAAAAATTCTGTAAAAGTTAAGAGTCCGTTTTGAAAAAACAAAGATTTAATCATAAAAAAGTCCTGAAAAATAGTTATCATTCAAAATACCAGGACCTGAAAAAGGTCATCGAAAGAGTCCTAAAATAAGTCCTTAAAAAAGTCTTCGTAGAAAGTTCTTTTCAAAATGTCCTTAAGAAGACCTGAAAATGTTCTGAAAAAATTGTCCTGGAAAAAGTCCCAAAAAGGCTGAAAAAAGTCCTGAAAAAGGCCTAAGAAAAAGTCCTAAAACCACACAGACAGTATGTTATGTAGAGTAAAAATGTATTATCACCTCTGCTACCTCGGCGGTACCATGAGTCACCCCGCGAGCCGCCACTGGTATAATAGTTATTTATACTTTCATGGTTTATTTTTAATTTAATTCATATTTTAAATGTACATTGAGCGTTGTGTAAACTCGGATGAAACTGACGTTTAAAACGTCAAAATTATACGTAAAAGATGATAATCACAAATTATACATCAAATTCTAATAGTCAATTTACTCAAAAATTTAAAAAAATTCGAAAACAACTTATTCTTATAAGTTGTTCATTTTGGTATTCTCTACAATGATTATTAATATAAATTTTCTGTAACTATTATCGTTTTATAATTATAAACCTAAAATGAAAAAAAAAATGGTGATGTGGCCATCATGTTACTTTCTTCGACTTGATGGTATCATTTATATTTACGCTTCCATGGTTTATGTTCAATTTAAATCATATTTTAAGTGTGCATCGAACGTTTCGTAGACTCGGATAAAACTGACGTTTAAAACGTCAAAATTATGAAAGATGGAAAAATGTACTTCAAATTCAAAAACTCAGTTTACTCAAAAACTAAAGAGATTTCGAAAAAAACTTATTCTTCATAAATTATTCATTTTGACATTCTCTACAATTATTATTAACATAAATTAGCTGTAACTATTAGCGTTTCATAATTGTATACCAAAAATGAAAAAAAAATTAATAAATTTTTTTCTCGAATAACAATGATTTTATGAAAAATATTTTCAAACTTAAGATGTTAATTTCTTTGTTGTTTTCAATATTTGCTTAAATATTTCTGTGACATTTTTCATATTTAAGAAAATATTGAAAAAAAAACAAAAAACAGTTCAGGTAAACACCTACTTCCGGTGTACGAAATTTTATCAAAAGCTTTTCAGTTCTTCGGATTATCAAATAAAACTTATGTTCAAAGTTTCGCACAGACACACACACACACACACACACAGACACAATTTTTTTTTTCCAGAAATTGTTGAAATGGCATCTAGGGACCCCAAAACGGATATTTCCGTAAAAAAAATGTTTGAAAAAAAAATCACGATCACAATACTTTCTCGTACTTCGTAACGGAGAAAGTTAAAATAGCGTAATATACTTGTTTAATACGACGCTTTGCGGCACTCGTTCTATTGGAGTACTTGTGGCATAATTGACCCTTAAACTTGTATAAACCACTCATAATGTGTTCCGAAAATCGTATATAGTAGAGTTGTGCTAATATTTTCTACGGTGCATAAATGAAAATAAATGTAATTATTTTTACGTAAACGTGCGTAAAACTGAAGATGAATTTAGAGGTTTATTATAAAATCCATCCCATATTTGTCGTACTTAAACATAATCGCGAATAATTCCGGCATCAAACCACGCATTTCGCCGGCAATAATTGTTGGATTTGTTCTGTTTTGCGGGTACAAATAGAGGATTTTCTACGAATAAGTCCTGATATTATGTTTTTGCGCGTTATCCCTTTGTCGGAGCGCGGGACAGTGCAGAAATCTCTTTTTGTGTTGTCGGCAGCTCTGAAAGGGGCGCACTTTCTTAAGCCGAGATTTCCATTATTTTGCAAAATATCCTAGCAATAATTTAAGAAGGGCCTTTGAGGATATTTCCGTGGCTTAGGATTCATTCTTTTTTCGTTCTTCCATCGTACCTAATACATTTTCATATTCAAAAAAGAAAAATATTGCTTGAATAATAATTTTAATACTATTAGGAGTTTTTTATACAATAAACTTTATTTTTAATCGTCATTTAGGCGCTTTCAGTCACTATTTACGACAACAGTTATTTTGCGGGTCTCCTTTCCTGGAAGTCCCACAATTTTTTTTATAAAAAATAGTGTTCAGAATGAGACTTGAAAAAAATCATTATTTAGGTATTTCCAGTCGATTTAAGAACTATTTACGACAAAAGTCATTTTGCGTATCTCCGTTGCCTGAAATATTTATTACATTGACCTCAAACGAAACCCCCGGGCAGCAACCAAAAAAAATCATCGCCACACGACAATTAATAATCAATTAGGAGACTTCCAAATAAGAAATATTTAAATGAGTTATTTCACAATTCTAAGCTAAAGTTCTACAAAAGTTATTATTTGCTGCGTAAAATATTTCTGATCAAGTTTTAAATTTGTGTTTTATGTGTTTGTTAAAAAAAAATCATAATCCCGTCAGTTGTACACGAGTGGTTCACGTTTAAGTGTATTTCAATCTTCAAACATGCATCTTTACATTCAATTCAAAAGTAAAGCTGCACGGATTAAAATAAATCTCGAATCGTGTCGGCAGATGGCTATTTACTTAATTTTCAAACATTTTATGGTTCAGTTATACATTTAGTTATTATCAAATTGCTTTCATCCAGTAACACTATATAAGTTTAGCACTGTGTGTCTTTGTTAAAATATTTTTGTAGCCTTTTCATTTCAATAATAACATATACCGTTTAAAGTTTTCGAATTGAATTTAAGAATAAATTTCAAGTTAATCTTGAACGTCGAAGTAAACAATGTTATTTCACCAGTAGTAATAATAATAACATGCAAGTTTTGTTTGTATAATTCAATATCCGTCGTGGCACTAGCCAGGGAAGTAGTTGTTTCAATAAGTTATTTATTTATAGTCTTCTTTTCATGAAAGAATTTTTTAAATATTTACTGTACACATTTGGATTCATTAAACGCAAGAGTTATTATGTATATCATGAATAGCTTTAGATACATACGTTTATAAACGAGGGAATAATTTATCACGAATTCACTGCATAATGGTCTTAATCCGAGTAAATAGATTTTTTTCTTGCGTGAATGTAGTCACATATAAAGCATCCTCTTATTGCAGGATTCCGAGTCATTAAGAATCAGCTTTTACAAATGGGGACGAATAATCTGGAAGGCACAGATAGGGCTCTAAAATAAAATGATGATGGTAATGTTTGTGCTTTTTTTCTCTTGTCATTGTGAAATAGGGTAGTAAATGTTAGCACAATGTGTTTCGTTTCTTTTTAGATTGAATTTTAATTTATTAAATATTTTCAAGAAGAAATGTATAAAAAATTCATTCGTTTTTGTGTTTATAGTCTTAATGAGATTGACTTTGTAGATTGTAGGTTATAATTTTAATAATATTAATTTATAAATTGCATCTGGAACCAATCGATAAATTTAGCACTGTGTGTCTTTGTCAACATGTTTTATGGAACAATAATATTAACAGTTTAAAGTTTTCAAATCGTTTAAGGGGACTCTTATCTACACGTTGTTGTTAAAAAAATCAAATTTGCAACGCGTCAAACTTTGAATTGTTGTCATTTTAAAAAGAGAGTTCGCGTGGAATCGAGAAAAAATAATTGAAATTGTGGATTGACTGTACATCTATAGGCTAATGTTAATTACATTCTCAGCGTTTGATTTATTATAAATCATTAATATTGAAGAACTTTTTATTTGGAGGTGCATGCGCCGGGAAATCCGTGGCTATCTTCACATCGGTACTATTATCTACACAAAATTTCGAACGATATTGATTGTATGATCACTTACACCATACATTTCGATGGCCCTGATGGCCTTTGTTTCCTTAGGCATGTTACTGTTTAGCACTCGTCTTTATTAAATTTGTATTTTCGTGGAGCAGAAATTTTGCAGATGCATAGTTTTTTTATTAAATGCCCCTTTTACTACAAAAATAGATGTGTTTCCGAGAAGTAGATAAAAATAACGATAAACTTAAAAAAAGATATTTTTAGATGGCATTACTTATTTACGATTTCAACCAAATACATTCGACGTGGAAAATATACTTAAAATTTAAACTTTTATGGAAACACTAATTACTCAAACTATTTTTACGATGTACGCTTTTAGAGCAACACCAAAGATTTATTAGCTTTTCTTATATTACCAACCGAACGCTTAAATTCCCGAGCCTATTTTATGGATGAATACTCACAAACTAAAATGATCGACTCAAGAGAATCCTCCACAAGCATGTGTGAATTATAATGAATTATAAGGTTACTATTTTAATAACTGATTGCATTATTTATACGAAAACTGTAAAGCTTGTGAAAATAGCACAATTGAATTTTGGATTTAAGACGCATCGAGAGCTAATATCATTCGTTTGGGCTGTACGTAAGACATTATCAAACTAAATACGATATTTTCTTCAGTCATTAACAAGATTTATATGTTAAAGTTTCAATAAATGCGGATTGTACACACAGCACAACTATTTGTATAATTAAAGTTTGCTTTCTAGCAGCACAACCATTCTAGTAAATGCAAAACATAGAATTATTGATAATTTCCTAGTAGTTGTTGTAAAGATCCGCCGGTTAAGATTGAACCGTCAAAATTTTAAGCATCTGTCTAAATTTTTGTTGAATTTGGTCCTCGTTTATCACGTGGTGTAACATTGGTTATTGAAATTAGGCAATTGGTTGGTTTCATAATTTTTTACAATTTATTCCGACTAGTTTCGATTTTTACATCATTATCTAGGAATGGTACAGAAGAAAAATGTTTTTGCTTCTATATAAAATTTGTACATTCAGGTAACTAAGGCGGTCATTATTGAGGAGCTCCAGATGTCATCGTTTTCGTTTACGATGTCCTTCTCGGAGATTTAAATTTCGGCCCTTATTACCTGTGTGTAATATTTTAAAATTATTTTCCTGGAAGAAGTGGTTATGTGTGATGCAATGTTTGGCAAAACCGGTCTAAATATAACAACTTAATACCACTAGTTTAATCATTTCAAATTAAATTTAAAAAAAAAATTCAAATTACCTGAAAATGAACTAACATAGAGTAAAGATCGCAACCATTATCTTTATAAAAAAATTATGTAGCCATAGCTAAACCCGATTAATTATTTAAAAGAACCGGTTCTCTTTGTAGAGTTGCCGGATATGGAGCCTTCTATTTACACATACCGGGTGACCCAGCGATCTGTAAAAGCCCCATAACTTATTTGCTAGTTGAGATATTGACTTCTAGTTTTCTTGAACTGGTACCCACACTTATTCTACATATTTTAAAAATATATATGTTTTTGTACAGGGTGTCCCAATATACATAACAGAACAAACTTATGTTTTTTTAAATGGAACACCCAATATTTTATACTTTATTTTCAACCCTCTTGAGAAGCTGATAAAAATAGTATAAGATAGTATGGGTCTATTATGGACGGTTGATTAGTTATGGGCAAATTTGTGGCAAAAACATGTACACATTGAAAACATTGCAGAAGCGTTCCTAGCAAAGATAGCATTATTATTTATACACTAAAAAATTTCCCACATCATAAAGACTAATACATATCGGCTTTGGTTCTCTTTTATTCATAGTGCTATACAGGGTGTCAACATACGCAAAACAATGGAAAACTTTTTTTTTCAAATGGAACACCCTATATAAATTGCCACCAATCTATGGCACTTTTAATAAGCTTTCCAATGATGTACAGTTTGTATAACAAAATATTAAGGATTCTTGAGATTTATCAATAAAAACATATTTGTTTTGTCACCTTCTGCTGATTTCTGGATTTTCAGCCAAAACTATGCATTTTCAGGAAAAATTATAGGAGACCAAAGTTATAGAGCGAAAAATTTCCGATCGACATAGGTCCTTCAACTTTTAAGATAATGCGTGCATTGCCTGCCAGAGTGCGCAAAATCGTGACTGTATATGTATTTTAGCGTTTTCTTTTCAAATTTTTTATTAATAAATTGCACTGTACTTTATTTTCCGCACCCTCTAGCGAAAAAACGGGAAATTATAGGGAAATTAAAATGGCCTATATCGATTGAAAATATTCCTCTCTACGACTCTTAATAGAAGCAATTTTTGCCATAAATGCATAGTTTTCCCTAAAAATGCAAATTGAAAATGTATATCAATTTTTGCGTTTTTCAATGGTTTTTTGCATTTTTAGGAAAACTATGCATTTTGGGTAAAAGTTGCTTCTTTTAAGAGTTGTAGAGCGGAATATTTTCAATCGATGTAGGTCATTTAAATAATTCTAAAATTACCCATTTTTCTGCTAGAGGACGCGGAAAATAAAGTATACTGCAATTAATTAACAAAAAAATTATTGAGAAAAACGCTAAAATGCATATACGGTCACGATTTTGCGCACTCTGGCGGGCAATGCACACATTATTGGAAAAGTAGAAACACCTATATCGATCTAGAATTTTCCGCTCTACAACTTTGGTCTCTTATTATTTTTTCAGAAAATGCATAGTTTTGGCTGAAAATCCAAAAATGAGCAGGAGGTGACAAAAGAAAAATGTTTTTATGGATAAATCTTAAGAATCCTTAATATTTCATTATACAAATTGTAAACCATTGGAAAGCTTATTAAAAATTCCATGCATTGGCGGCAAGATATATAGGGTGTTCCATTTGAAAAAAAATAGTTATCCATTATTTTGCGTATGTTGACACCCTGTATAGCAGTATGAACAAAAAAGAACCAAAGCTGATTTGTATTATTCTTCATGATGTGGAAAATTCTTTAGTGTATAAAAAACGACGCTAGCATTGCTAGGAGCGCTTCTGCAACTTTTTCAATGTGTCCTTGTTTTTGCCATAAATTTGCCCATAACTAACCAACCGTCCATAATAGACCCATACTATCTTATACTATTTTTATCAGCTTCTCAAGAGGGTTGAAAATAAAGTATAAAATATCGGGTGTTCTATTTAAAAAAACATAACTTTGGTCTGTTATGTATATTGGGACACCCTGTACAAAAACATACATATTTTTAAAATATGTAGAATAAGTGTCGGTACCAATTCAGGAAAACCAGAAGTTGATATCTTAAATAGCAAATAAGTTATGGGGCTTTTACAGATCCCTGGGTCACCCGGTATATAGTAATATGTCTTATTAAAGTGTATACCAATTGCAAACTCTTATCCCCCGAAACAATTTTTATCAATACTAACTTATTGCAACGCTATATTAAACGACTTATCCATGTTACCATTCGCCTGCAGATTAGATTACTGCGATTACTCGTCTAGTCAAAGCAAATCCGAAGTTAGTTCGCGGTTTAGACGCGCAAATCATTAAAACTAAACGAAACTTCGTCGTGAATCCCCATATTGAATGACTCCGGCGCGTTTGCGAGACTTAATCCGCAATTAACGGCGCTTAGATGTTGCCTCTTATACAAGATATAATTATTCCTGGTGCAATTGAAACACCTGCACACACAAGACTTTCCACTTTCCATTGATTTGAAACTGGTTTACTGAATGGATTAGAGTATTAAACCGATTTAATTATAACTCTTCAATGTTTGATAAATAGTCGTTGTAAACGTATTTGTTTAGAGATTGATTAAATTGATATTGTAATACATATGAATGAGTTTCGATTTCACAGATGATTATAATACTATAGTTAAAAACGAAATATAAACTGGCCGCAATTTAAATGCAGACACTACGAAAAAATGATTTTTTCTGCATACATAAAAGTGTTTGATTTATTATAAATCATTAAAATTGAAGAAATTTTTATTTAGTGGTGCATGCGCCGGGAAATCCGTGGCTGAAAAATCCGTGGCTATCTTCACATCGGTGACATTTTAATAGATGAAAAAACGAAGTGAAAAGGCTTCACATGCAGCCAGGTAGGGTTTGGTGCGGGGCCATACAACCTTGAATATAATTCTAATAAAAATAATTAACTTTCTTGGTTTGCCCTCAATTTTCATAAAATTAACAAAATTAACTGTTTTTATTCGAATTTCTTCAATGAGCTGAAGGCCCCACAATTACTTGGTTTCAATACAAATTTTGATTTGTAGCGACTTTGATTTAAATAAATTAGAATAAGAAGTCATTGATAAATAATATTTTTATTAAAAACAACAAATAACTTTAATACAGTTTAAAGATTGTAATTATGATCTACATTATGATAAATTATACATTAAATGGCACAAATTGGATTGTATGGAGTCTGCAGGGCATGGGGAAGGCGAAGGAAGTGAAACTGTCTGTTAGAACGTGTCCTTAAAACGTGTTTGTGACATCTTCGTAACAGTATTTTGATTAGACTTGTTTTTGTGTGTAATTTGCTAATATGGAAAAGAAGTGAAAAATGCACAATTAATGCAGAACATTCAAATACCAATGGAACTCTAAATATTTCGTAAATTGAGTCCAGTAACAAGGCACCATGTTTGATTTGCAATTAAACCATAGCCGTTTTCATAGAATATAACATTAAACGTCATTATGAAACGAAACAATTACTCAAAATATACAGGATGTGTATACAGAAAAAAATTGAAATATTTGTTGCCAGGTCCTCAGATACACATTTTGCCGTACGGTAACCAAGAATATCAACTTAAAAAAAAAACAATTTACCTTCACTTCATCAATGTTCTACTTAATCACCATGACACTGTTTACGCAACACTTCTTATTGCTCGTCAAAAATGTGGCTGCATCAAACAGACCCAGGACATTCTTCACAATGGCACACAACCAAAATTCCAAGAAGTCGTAGCGAGGCTCGGGAGTGAACATTATGACCTGCAGTGAAATGAGTCATCTTTTTGCTACTATCTAGGCTGAGAACAGTATCATTAAACTGCGGTATGATAACACAGGTTTTGGTCCAATTCATACTTGATTAAATTGACGATTATGAAAAAGAAGCTCCAAACAGATTCCTATCAGATGTGCAGCAATCAACGGTCTGTGATGGAGCAATTTACATAATCTTTAAGAGACTTACAACACTGCACAACTTTAGCTGCAATACGCCACGATGGTTACTCTTATGAAACAGTCCATCGAAGCCAAAAGAATGAGTAACTGGCAACTTCATTTGGACACTAAAAATATGATACCATGCTGCTGGCCATTGGTACTACGCCAAATCTATGCTCATCTATACCTACAAGAAATGTGTTTGCAAGGCAGAGCCGATACTTTAGAGTAGAGGTGGGCAAAATGACTCTTTGTAAGAAGTAAAAAATTATGTCTGGAGAAAGTGTTTTTTGAAATTTTACATTTCAACACAAAAATTCATGACTCATTTTGAGTCACTAATTTCAAGCATGAGTCACTTGACTAATCGACTCATTTCGATGAGTCGACTCTTTGAATCTTATAAGACTCATTCATGAGTTACCCATCACTACTTCAAAATTTTCCAAATATTCCTTGGAAGGTTATTTCACTATTCGACGAATGGACAAGTTTTGGTCCGGCGTTTGGACTGATATAACGATTTAACAATTATTATTTTTTATTATTAATTTATTCATGTCTAATATGAAGATTAGTGAAGAATAAGCAGCACGATGAATGATAAACAGCACACTGTCATCTCCAGGAATGGCTTATCTCCAGAATATAGTTTACACAATGAAGAGCTTCATCAATGTAACATCGACGTCATCTTAACATCACGTGGAAATGAGGCCCACTAGGATCAGCCGCGAGGACAGAAGCTGCATGAGTGATTTTCGAAACATGCACCCTTCCCAGAAGCTAATGTAATTATGAGCATTAGCTCTGGAGGTGTGGGAACAGGTTAACTGACCTGAACTTTCATCACGAAAGAATATCACGAAGCTCCAAAAGTTGAAGTAACCGGTTTTTCACGAATTATGGGTAAAACCTTTGGAGGTGTATCAATTAAAAAGAAGGTCAACGTGATTACACCTAAGAGGTAGAAGAAAAGAAGGTTGATATCGACCCATTCGCACTATTTCAAAGGATGTGAATAGCAAAGCAACCACAAGAGTACCAGCCCTTAAAACTTTCCCTATTAACGGTCCATTCTTTTAGAACAAATGTTGATAGACAAAATTTCTTACATACTGATAGAACTTGCCAATCTGGAGCTTTTACAGTGTAATTTAAACTTCGAATTCTATGTTTCTCCAGAAGACTTCGTCGACCTTGCTATACACATAAGACTTGCTCACTAGAGATGAAACGCCCAAGTCATATCTGACCAAAATTGGCGAAAAAGCTTTTGTCGAATGGCATTACATTTCCTAGCTTTCATTCTGAACACAGCTCTGATACACATCTTGGTTCTATGTTTCAAGTACTCCGTTTGGTTGATTTATTTTTCATCTATGTAAGCCTTTCCCTGTTGTCTCAACGTCTTGTTTTTGTTATCACTCCACTCTTCTTTTGTTGGTAAACGCTTCCACTTTTTGGTCCTTTCACCATCTGATTGTTCTGAGTCACTTACAAGGAGAGGATCAGATGTGTGACTCACCGATTTGATCCATCTTTGGCACACGTATAGGTCATGACTAGGAGTGTAACAGGTTTAAGTAATAGGGCCCACTATTCAGCCGTTTTCGAGAAAAAAATTGATTTATTCTAAAATTAAGATATTTAAATACACATGGATTTATAAAAACTATAAAAAGAAAATGAATGAACCCAACTTCAACAATGGGGTTCGATCCTTCGACCTTCCGACTACGAATCGGAGGTTTTATCGATGCGCCATAAGGTCGGTATATGTTTGTTGACGCAAAAGGTATATAAACATACGAATGAATAACAAATTTAAAAACCATGTTTTCTCGAAAACGGCTGAATAGTGCGCCCTATTACTTGCACCTGTTACACTCCTAGTCACGACCTACACGTGTGCCAAAGATGGGTCAAATCGCTGAGTCAAACATCTGATCCTCCTCTTGTTAGTTCTGAGCCAATAGGAGGTTTAATGAAGACGGTTTGGGTCACTGCATCAACTTTGAATGCAGAATTTTCACCATTTCCAATTGGTTTCCAACTCTATAAACATCAATTGATTATAGTTGATGGTGGATATCTTTTTACAAATGGTACTACTGTGACGGTGGTTTTTGATGGTTACCCTGAAGAGCACCAAGAGCGCTACACAAAAAACACTTTTCAAGTAAGCTTGCAGAGGAGGTCATTAACCTAAATGCCGCAGCTCCAAAAAAATTAGAGGTTGGAGAGCTCATATTGGTGGCTTAGTCTGCTGGAGACAATCACCACTCTCTCAGCTCTCTTCGCTATGCCATATTCATGAGCAGCAGCACCAAACTCAATTTGGCAAAGCAACCACCTAGAAAAGATGCTGCGCACTACCATTCTGTCGGAACTTACCACCTAGTCATGGCGTGGATGGGAATTGAAAAAAAAATCCTTTGGATTGCAAACTTTGTCAAAAATCGGGATTTCTGCGATTTACGGAAAAATTATTTTTTTCTGGGTTGAAGTGATTTTCTGACTTTTGATTAAGAAATTACCTATATTAGTAAGAAGAATAAGAATTTTATAAATTTATTTAGTTATGGCTGATTGTAAACTTTAAAAAAAAAACTTTTTTGAAAGGGGTGAAAAATATAAAGGGTTAAAATTAAGGGTTGATTTTTTTTATGCTATTAATTTAGATGATTCGCTTTTCTTTTCTCAGAGATATGGATTTTTAAAATTTATTGCTGGATATATTGCTTACTTCACAATCGTTCTACAAGATTAATTATAAAGACTTTTACGTTAGGATGAAGTTTACGGTGTTATTGTGATGTCAGGTGTGAAGTAACTCAAAATTTTGCAAAGTACGCAATTTTAGTCTTTTTTGGGAGCTTCACGCTCTGCTTATATTCATCGTGCAAATAACTTAAAATATCAAACTTAAAGGAAATTCTGTCGTCTACAAATCAGCGTGTAGCTTTTTTGTATTTAAATGCACCAAAACGAAGATATAGATATAGATTTTGGAAGGTTTTTCAAGATGACAGTGGGCGCGCAGGGTGGAAGAGTGAGGAAACTTGTATTTTTCACTACCCTAGCTACCTATGCAGCATATCAAAAGTTTAGAACTACACGACCATTCGTAGTGTAAAACTTCATCATTCACTGGACCATGTCGACAAATGGAGTGGGCAAAATTGTGGCGGGTGGAGACCGAATTCATTCAAAAAAATACTTCCAACTACCAGAAACTGCACTGAAACCGCTTTTAATCGCTTGGTAATATAGGGCCCTATTCTGTTTTTATCACTTGTCATCGAAAACTTTTCACTTCACGCAAGTTTCCGATTCTGTCACTGATCGAGTTTCGAATGACGTCAGTCGAAAAGTAAGGTTCAGTTTTATCACCGAGTTCGGAGCAGGTGATAAGTGTGTTAACCATAAAATTGTGAAAATACTCTTTATTTCGCTTTACTATTGCTGTGGGAACTAGAAGCAGTAGCCGAAAATTATTATTTGCTGCAATTTTAACGACATTTACGCGATTTTAGCAATCCATTTGAGACGTCGAAATGTGAATTAGAATATTTGTTTTAAAAACAAAAACATTGTGAGAGTTTCGAACTAACACACCCATATTACGATTAGTACTTATCAACTAGTTTTTCAAGCTTAAGTTGCTGTGTGTGAAATTGTGTGAATTCACTATGTGAAATAGTGAAATATAAAATTAAGAAAATTAACTGGTGACGAACGACGGCTCCGCTGCGCTGCGCCGTCGTCTTTGCGTATCCCTTTAAATTTGAGCAAAGTTATCGGTGACGAACGACGGATCCGCTGCGCTGCGCCGTCGTCTATGCTTAGCCTATTAAAATTGAGTAAAGTAACTGGTGACGAACGACGGCTCCGCTGCGCTGCGCCATTGTCTGTGCGTATCTCATTAAAATTGAGCACTGAAAAAAAAATGTGCCGCGCTGCTAAATTTCGCTTCCCCCTTCCGTATACAACGTCATATCTCGAAAACCACAAATCGGATCGATAAACTTTATGGGGATCTTTGATTCGGATTAAATCGGTGACGGATATGCCGTCATCAGATTTGTAATTTTTGGAAAAAAAATTCGCGAAATTCTTCGAAAAATTTCCACAAAACAATAAAAAATCGGGCGTAGATCGTAAACGGTGCATCCCACAAAAAATATAGCTCTTACCTTTTTGACACAAAACGCAATTTCGAATGGCATGGCGTTTAAATTTCTCGCGTGAGATAAAAAATGGCCATTGTAGAATTCTTTTATTGAAATCGGGGTTGGTTTTCTTTGAATAACTCCTCGGGGGTTAGAGATATCAAAAATTTGTAAGAGACATAAAATGTAGAGAGGAGCTAATTCTACAAAACTCTATTAAATTCGGAGTCGTGTCCATAAGAGCAAGCGCGCCCTTTTTTCCGGAAGCGTCCGAAATGTGATTTTTTAGAAAAACGCTTGAGGGGTTGCAACGGATTTTTTTTACGGGAACGTGAGACAGCAAATGTTATGTCCCGATGCATTGGGGATTTTTTGAGCCATATTTAAATCCCCCAACTCAAAAATTCTGGGAGGAGATAGGTTTGGCGCGAACCTCTGCATCGCGAAAAATCGATTTTCAAAAATTCACCCCCGAGTCTAGGGGTGAGTTGGAAAATCGTAGTTTTCACGGGCCCCTAGAGGACGTTTTCGGCTTTCGGAAAAAAAAAGTATCGTTTTTGTTTTGTTTTTAAGGTGTTGGTAACCCTTTTTAAAGGGGTGGTTCCAGAGAGTTGAAATTTTAATGGTATATTTCTTGAATTATTTGTGATTTTTTGTGAGTTCGCTTCAAGTGCACTCGGTACTGATTATCCCGCGTAAATTTGAAAAATGGCGAAACCATGCCGTTATTAGTTTACTTGCTCCGATTTTACAGTGTTGTCACACCTATTTTATCACGTTAGAGAAGGAATACCAATTTGCCGTACGATCGAAAACGATGTGATAAATGTTCACAACGTAAAGTTATCATCGTGATAAAAACATATAGGGCCAATAATCATGGGTAGCGTCCATTTCCAGCAAAACAACGCGCCGTGTCCTCCGGACCTCAACCCTATTAAACTTCTTTGGGTAATATTGAAGGGCAATATTAGGCAAGACTCTATCACGTTACAGGAATCCAATACCCATACTCCTCAAGAATAATTGTTGTTAAAGCAAAATGTTCCTCTTAAGTATTAATAATTTTGGCCAAGACTGTATATTCGTCATTCTATGATTGGTGGGAAAGGTTTGGATGTAGACTGTAACTCAATGTCCTTCGTGGTATTATCCAGGAAACTACGGCGTGTCACAAAAGAAATCGCAGTCGCCTATGAATTGAAATGCACATATCTCTGATTAACGCTTGTTTGCGCAATTATCAACATTTTTGATTCTGTAACAGACAACTACGAAGGTTTAATTGAAGACATGCGCATGGTAATTCATAGGGGACTGTGATTAATTTCTTTTTGAAGCACATCCTAGTTGTCGCATTAGAGAATTTGCTTTGTAGTCTCTAACCAAAACTTTTATATTAACACAGATTGATGAAAATATATTTCGTTTTATATATTATATTATTAAATAGATATTGTTGACGTTACAATACATCGTGCGAACAATGTGCGTGAGGTATTAATTTAAAATTTAATTACACATTTGTAATATGATATATGACCCGTATCATTCCTCACAGCGTGATAATAAAATCAGTAGCGTTTCACATATTCAAAGGATGTAATGAACTAAAGCAGCACGTAATTAATAAAATAAGTAATATGATATTTAGTCATTCAATATTCCTATCTAATGATAATAGAATTCAGTAACCACCAGATGGGTTAAATCTCTTACAAATCAATTCTACTTCTACCCTTAATTCCTCTTATTGAGTTATAACGGGTGGCCCATCTATCGGTTGCTTTTTGAACTATGGATTATTTTGGCTTTGACAGCTCGAATGACTTTGTCAATGTGTCAAATATTTAGTAAAAAGTTTGCGGTTTACGAAATGGTTAAGTTTACGCTCGAAGAAAATTGGGAAATATTGAAAACTTACTTCCAAAATGGTGGTGCACTTCACTAATGTTACTTGTGAGTATGGTTTTAGTGTTCTACGACAATTGCTTCATCAGATAGATAAAACATTTAACGATAGCACACTGTTTAAATATCGTAGAGTGTGCAGCAGCGTGAATTCTGCTAATTATACAATTTTTTATTTTCTTTTTCATTGCACGAAAACTGTCGTTAACGACTTTCAGTGATTAATTATTCGCAAACACATTTCCACCCTGAATACGCGTTCGGTAATTTACCATCCTCTGAAGACAGTTTTGTATACAGATTCGTTAGCGCATAAACATAGTGCGCCAACCCTACTGCACATTTGTCAAATTTCTTTCTGACGGCGACGATGATGGCGATAATAATAATAACAATAAAATAAAATCGGTCGAAAAGGGAGGCTAATTATTCTCCTTCCGCGTCGCATTAATCATTGCCACGTTAAATAAATGGCCCGGGATTAATGGAAAAAGTCGTAAATGAGGGAATAACAAAATTGTCCTTCTGATTTTATTAAACGATGTTTTCATTTATTTATTTTATTTATTTTATGAGCAAGAACACATCATATCCAAGGATCAATGTCGGGGGTGATAAACAAGGCATATTCATAATAAAATTAAAGTAAACTAAACTAAATAAAATTAAATATTATTTATCCAAAATCGGGTGTAATAATAGAATTACAATGGTCATTTAAGCCATGTAATGCTGATCATTATCCCCTAGTGAGAGAATAAGTTTCTCTCACGGAATGCATAGATCCTTCATAGAATTTTTGAAATATTTCAAATTGACACCACGTACGTCAAAATTTCTTGTCAAAATTTTATAAATATTATTTCAATATTTAATGCAATTACAGACGATTTTGGATAAAATTTTATATTATACTCATGTGGAATTCCTCATTAGTCCCTTAAGAAAATTACTAAACTTTTTCTTGCGGGACTAATCACGTACATTCCACATTCGTATAATAAATAACTATTCCCCATCAGAACACCTACAGACCCATTTCGACTTTTCAGGTCTCATCAATGTAGTTAGTTGCTGATGGGGAAACGGAGATTACTATTCAAAACACCGTTAAAGGTAATAGATTCCGCAACTTTGGGGTTTCTGCCTTTAATAAATAAAATTATATTTACCGTGCTTTCAATAATCCACCGAACATGGGGAACGCAGGAGACGAAATCTGAGTGGCTCGAAATAAGTGAGTGGGAGTCTCACTGCGGCTCGGCTGCTCGAATACCGATTCTATCTCGATACTAACACCGCCCGTAGTTTAGAGTTCTAAAAATCACGATACTCGATAATCGTATTTCGTTCAAAGCATGACCCCCATCCCAACCGTGTCTCCTGCGTTCCCTACGTTAAGTGAATGATTGAAGGCACTGTATACATATAATAGGCAAAAAATTAAAATTTAAGTAAACAACTTAAATACATTATTTTAAAAATACACAAATAAATATTATCTGTGATTATTTTTTCCTCTTGCAAATTTTAGGATTTATATAGGAAAATATGATAACAACAGATTTCAGTAGAGACACGGGAGATTACAAAAGCTCAGTTACTCATCGGAATCGTTAATTAAAAAAAAAAATAGTAATATACAATAATAGGATAGTTTTTGAAGTTCACCCATTAAAACCACGTGTTACTTTTAAATAAAGTTTACAGAAACCTGCCATTGTGTCTATTGTGAGTAATCAATAGATGGCATCAGCAATCTTAAGCAGACATGTTGTTTACTTCCATGTATTAGTTTAATGTGTTTAGTTTGCAAATTGGGCGGAAGTGCGAAGTGTAAACTTGGTGAAAATGAAAATTAATTCTGATGGAGACATTCGATTTGAGTAACCATTATACCATAATTATTTACCGTTAGATAATATATTTCCTATGTTATATCTTACGTAAATATGTAATTTCGTTTATTTTATAAGAAAAAAAAATGGAAGAGAATATGAAGGTTTTCCTTCCCGTTAGATATACGTCACGCTAGATCAGTATGTGTATTTTTATAATCTTATTTCGTTTTCATTTCTTAAGAAGTTTGGCGTTCCAAGAAGCTTCAGAATCAGCATATACACTGCTTCCCGAAAGTAACGGATGCATTCTATAAAATCAATAGAGCAATATTAGAAAAAGTCGATTTTTATTTTTATATTACCATTTAGAGATATAATTTTTAACTCTCCACCAGACCCTAACCGCTGGTAACTCCAACTTTAAACACTCAAATTGCAAAGCACCACTTCCGATGCCTCATTTGATAATTAAATACTACAATTTTTTTTTCAAAATCAGTTGATAAATAACCAAAAATGAATAGAAATGAGAGTGATGATATTCGAGCAGGTGTGTAATTTCCAGATCACACTGATGGTGGGGAAGTCAAGTTTAAAATTGAAAATATGTAAAATTAACATATTCCGTTCTACTGAGGACATTTTAAAATTGCTAAGGCCGAAGTTTGAGATGTTTTGATGCATACCCTTAGGCACAGTTCACCCTCAAATTTGGAATATTTCTGAAAGACCTTCGGTGCATGAAATAAGATCTTACAAAAATCACATCTTTTTGATCATACATTACATCACCAGTTTTGACACAACGAAGATATATTCTTTTATTAAATGATATGCAATTTGGTTGATTTAAATAATTAGTAACAAAATGAGATTTAATAAAAAAACGGATGATTTTCATCTGAATTCAACTAAATTTTAACTGTTTTAACAACAAATAGTAGAGGTCTGGAAGTACCCACAAAAAATCGTCCAATATATCCTCTATAACCCTATGTATCCGATCCCGAAAATAATTGATTTTTTCTACTTTTTTAACGATCCGATCCCGAAAATAATTGATTTTTTTCTATCAGCGAATCAGTCAATGCCAGGTATAATGCGGGTCGTCCACCATCAGGCATATACGACGTTCTTGCTCGACGTTCATGTCTGTGCATGGGTTTTGCAAAGACGGTCAAAAGTTTTGTCGCCGTTTGAATTTTGGTCCGTCGTTCCATCGTGTCGGATGTACAGATGCGTTTTTATATATGTTTTTGTATTGCACGTACCCTTTTGTCCGAACGTACCCATCTAATATTTGTTCGTATACGACGTGCATGTACGTCGATGTCCGTCGGACTTACCCTACATAAATGATCCTCAAATAATAGTCTAGCTCTGATAGGACCATCAAACAATCAATCTGAGAGCCCGATTTTGCACATCTTACAAGTGGACCTTTGACAAAGACCCATTTAATTTTCAATTGAAGTATTGCTCAACCTCATCGTATTACTAAACGATCGATCCTATCAGTAATATCACAAATTTTTGACCCTATGGGTTTGATATCTCCGATAATATTCAACGCAAAAATCATCATTTAAAGTTAAACTGCGATAAGTCAATTCCACTCGATTTGCACACCAAATGGCTTAAGTTCGTTGATAGTTTGCAAAATCTAGGCGAAATCATCACAGATAGGTATTCATTGTGTTGTGACTACACACGTGTTGAACTCCATGGATTTTACGATGCATACTGGGATATGCGAATGGGGCATGTGTTTACCAAAAGTCATCTTAAAGGAAAACATTATTTTATTGAGATGTAATCAGTGGTTAAAATATCATCACTGAGACTTGATTAGTTTTTTAGTTAAAAATTCTTAAATATAGCTAAAATTCTAAGTGCTGTTAAGTACAGATATTACAATACTTGCAGTAAAAATGTAAATAATACATAAAATATTAAATAAAATAGAAACAACCTTACTTATTGCAGAAAGTATTAAATAAATTCAAAAAACGAAATATAGCCTGAATATATAAATATTCAACCTGTTCGTAACTCTGCAAGCAAATAAGGGATCTTAAACCAATGTTATTTCACTTAGTACTTAGTACTAGTAATAACGCAAATTTCTTTTGTATCATTCAATATCCGGCGTGGCACTAGCCAGGGAAGTAGTTGTTTCAATAAGTTATTTGTTTATAGTCTTAGTAAGACTTAATTTTGCTTGCAGAGTTACGAACAGGTTGAATATTTATATATTCAGGCTATATTTCGTTTTTTTAATTCATAAAATATTAAGCAGTTTTTGTAGTTATAGATCACAATCTGGACAAAGAAAAATATATATTCATATACCAGGCGTCCAAAACATATGAAAACGGTGAAATATCTCGAGAACAACTCGTTGGATTACAATGATAAAAACATGTTTCTTTATTTTTTAGGTTCTACTCAGACATGATATACAAAACCCACCCCCGCCCCCTAAGGGGTGAAAGTGGGGATATCTAAATTTTGTAAACTTAAAAGGAGACATCCACTTTTTGATGCACCATTGTAATCTCCATGAAAACTGTAATGGTTAACGCCTTGGGGCTCTGTAAATATCGAAAGGCCAAAAATTGCAACCGACGAAGGAAAATCCTCATAGATTTATTAGAAAAACGGCTTAGCAAGTTGGTGTAGCCAAATCATCTTTACACACCATTTTGAAGAAAAATAAATTCCATCCATACATCCTAAATTGACGCAAGAACTTCTTGGAGATAACTTTGATTGTAGAATAGAATTTTGTGAAAAAATTATGAAACGGTTTCTCACAAATAGGTACTTTAGCTTTTGGATATGTTTTTCTGACGAAGTTACATTACAGTTGAGTGGGGAGGTGATAAAGCACAACATGCGATATTGGTCCGATGATAATCCCAATTGGACGAGGAACTTTCATACACAATATCAGAAAAAACTTAACGTTTGGGCCAGCATATTACGCAATCGAATCGTAGAGTAATTTTTTATTGATGGTAATTTGACCGGTCAAAAGTACATCGATTTGTTAAACGAGCAGATAAATCCTAAAATCCATAACATTGCTGGATTAGCTCGGCAATGTCTGGTTTCAGCAAAATGGGGCTCAATGCCATTTTGCAATGATTGTCCGCCATGTATTGAATACGACTTTTCCAGGGCGTTGGATTGGTAGAAGGAATGCTATTGAACGGCCACCAAGATCACCTCTAGATTTTTTCTACTGGACTTACTTAAAAAATAGAGTGTAAGAAACTAAACCTGTGAATAATTAAGAGTTAAAGGAACGAATAATACAATGTTTAAATGGGATAACACGGAAATTTTACAAAAAGTGAATGATAGCTTGTATGTACAATTGGGATACTGTCAAGTAGCTGGAGGTGAGCGGTTTGAACATTTAATGAATTATGGTCACCTAAATCCAACAGGGTCCGGGACGAAGTGCCGAATCGGTATTTGGCCTAAAGTGCCGAATTTCATACTACCGACCATGCCCAAAGTGCCGAACGACGCCAAGCGACGTCGCAACGTTCGTAAACAAGGCGTCGGACCCGAATGTGAATCGGCAGTTTGGATATTCGGCACTTTGTCCTCGCACCGACTTATCAGTAAGGCCCAAACTGTCGAATGACCGCTGATTCGGCACAACAACCTCGCACGCAGTTACGAGTAAGGCCCAAAATGCCGAATATTTATGTTATAATACGATTAAAGACGTTATTTTCAATTTAAAAAAAAACATTCTCCAAGCCTGAAACCATCTACCTTCCATTGATAAACTTGTATTACCAAAAATTATTTTCGCACGTCATGAATATAGATGAGGGTGTGCATTCGGCATTTCTTACTCGGTAACCATACTCGTAGGTGCGTGCGAAGACGTTCTGTCAAATGACCAAAGTGCCGATTCGCATTCGGCTCCGACGCCTTGTTTACGAACGATGTGACGTCGCTTAGTGTCGTTCGGCACTTTGGGCATGGTCGGTAGTATGAAATTCGGCACTTTGGGCAAAATACCGATTCGCCACTTTGGACAGGCCCCATCCAGCACCCCAGCGTTAGAAAGGGAGGAGATTTTTAATTATTTAACCTCCAGGGAAGATGGGGGTGTGAGGGGTCAATTTGCAAAACCATTACAGTTTTCTTTACGGAGATTACAATGGTGCATTTAAAAGTGAAGGTTTTCATTTAAGTTTACAAAACTTACCCACTTTCACCACCCTGGGTGTGGGGCTGAGTTTTGCATATCGTATCTAAATAGAACTTCAAAAATAAAGAAACACGTTTTTTATCATTGTAATCCAGATTTTCACCGTTTCCAAACTTTTTGGATACCCGGTATGCATATAGATGCAGGGAATTACAAAATCGATGTATTAGCATTTCTTACTCGGTAACCATAATTGATAGAGTTGGTTAAATGGACGCAAAGTTGCGTATTTTAATGCTGAATAATTTGATAAAAGGAAAAATAAAATATTCTGATTAATTCCAAAGATATTCGCAAAAAACCGAAGAAGTCGATTTTGTATCATAATACACAAAAAGCTTGCATTGGTGGAGTTGCAGGTTGAAAGAATTTTACTAAATAGTTGCGAGTCTAGCATTTACAAACAAGAAATTTAAAAGACAAAAAGGCCAGACAAAGCACACAATTTATAATTAGAGTTGATTGTTGGTTTGTTACTTGTTTTCGTATAAAGATAACTTATGTTTCAAATACATTTTCGCTTAAAGATATAGCCAGCCCTTCTAGAAATACCATTAACCGCCATCCCGTTTTATCACACCCTATTGCAACTCAATGGAAACAATGCTGTGTTTGGATAGACATTTGTTATAAATGCCACTCGAGCTTATGTCAATAGTTGCATTTGTATGACTGTCGACGTCGTGTACCATTTATCGAAAGCCATTGCGACCCAGTTTTGTTACATTATCACAAATATAAATTAATTCCAGTTACGCGGAATGTAGTTATTTATGCTGTTCAACTAGTACACATCTAGTGCATTACTCACTTCAGCCTTCGTAATGTGTTAAAACGTGACGTCGGTCGAGAGGGTGTAGTGTTTGTTACCTGTGTGTTTGTTACCGGCACGCCATCCAGGTGAACTGAGATGAGCATTCTGCTTGCACAGCGGATATCAGTTCGCGTGATGGCGTGAAGTAATGACATTAAATGATCGCCATTGTGTGACCGCATCTGCACTTCTAATCCTTTGTTATGGATAGGCGTTTGGCAAGGGGTGAGTGTGGGATGGGAGCCGTCCACCGGAAACAGGTAATAATTCCTGCGGCGTCGACCCTTTGACGGACATTTATCCGCTCCCGAAGACTACGTTATAACCCCATATTTCAAACTCACCGCACCCTGCATGCCAAACACCTACTTATCCCCATCGGCTAAAAGATCATTCGGTTTTTCCGATTAGTGTAACCGCACCCGTATTAATTCCACGTCCCTGGTGTTATTTATAACGGTATCGGTTTATTTGTACAACTTGTCAATCAATCTTTCAAAATTGATTGGTTAGGTAAACCATGCCTTTCACCACTGCAGAGGATTGTCGCATTAATCTAATACAGGGTGTCTTATAAGCCACCACGGAGTTTGGACCTTTTTATTTACTTTATTTCCATTTTCTTTTATGTCAGAAATGCTTAATCATTTTGTAAGACCTGCAATAAAAAAGACTTAAAATGTGGTTTCGGCAAGATGGTGCAACTTTCCATATAGCTGAAGCTATACTGCAAGTTTAAGGACCATTTTTTGCGAACGAATAATTTCGAGATGTGCAGTGGATAGGCCGCCGCGGTCTTCAGAAAGGACCAACGAATTGTCTAAGTGCTGCGACCATCTGGTCGCCCTCCACAAACTATCATCATTATCATCATCATCATCATCACTCATTAAATAAATGTCAATTGAGAAAAAACCGAAAACATTTTAAAAATTCATCCAGCAAAGTGTTCCACCCGTCATTCTTTTTTGAGGATTTTGAAAATTCTTCGGGCAAAGTATTGTACTCACTGAATTAATGTAGATAAGATAAAACATTAAATTCGTCGTTCAATTTTTTTGCGGTTTTGAAAAGATAACTCTTGAACAAAATGGCAGATTTTAAAAATTCTTTCAGAAAAGTGTTGTACTCATCGAATAAATGCAGATGGGACCAAAAAATGATTTCGTTTTCAATTGTTACCTATTTGAAAATCTCTGGAACTGATGACCAAATTTGGCAAATTCTTCCGGAAAAATGTTTCAATCATCAAATATATGCAGATAAGACCCAAAAAAGTAGTTTGTAGTTTTTTGAGCGAAAGGACATATTTTGAAAATGCGTTCAGCACAGCGATCTACTAATTGAACAGATGTAGATGAGATTAAAAAATAAATTATTTTCTAATATTGTAGAGGATAACTCTTAAACGAAAAGAGTTCAAATTCTTTTAGCAAAGAAGATGTTGAGGCTAAAAAAAAAAATTCCGTTAAATTAATTTCTGGTGTTTTAAAATTAACGCAAAACGTTCAAATTGCACGAAATGTGACAAATCGTTGTAGCTGTTCTTGTAGCGATGAAAACGAAGTTATTTAGTAACCGCTGTTTAAAGTGACAGTTACTGTTACTAAAAAATAACTAGTTATTTAGTACCCGTTATTTAAACTAACCTCAGAAAACTTTACTCAGTGTAACAAAGAAAATCTTAGATTCTGATCGAATTTTTCCTGATTCTACGAACGTGGCAAATTTAGTGCAATTTAAAATCCGGTTTAATTCTGGTTATGAAATCAACGCAAAATGACAAAATCGCACGTTTTCAATGTTCGAAAATAGAAAATCACGATAATAATTTTTGAAATTGCACAACTGCCGAACGCGGTGTTCGATTTTGAAAATATGGCAAAAGTGTAATTTTGAAACGGATTTAAAATTTCACTTTTTTTAATTTCGAAAATTTTAAACTCGTGATTTTGATTTCTTAAATTGCACAACTGCCGAACGCACTATTCGATTTTTATGATTCAGACGTCAAAATATGGACATGGAAGTTTAGAACGGATTATGAAATTTTATCTTGAAATTAACACAAAATGCAAAAATTGCAGTTTTTAAATTTCCAAGATTCCTAAATCGCAATTTTGATTTTTGAAATTGCACACCTGCCGAACTCGTCGTATTATGAAGATTTAAACGTCAAAAAAGTCAAAATATGGCGAATTTAGTGTTATTTTAAAACGGATTCCAATATTTTCTCATGAAATTAACACGAAATGGAAAATTGCTGTTTTTAAATTTTCAAGATTTTAAAAACGCGATTTTGATTTTTTTTCTAATTGCACAACTACCGCACGCATTGTGTGATTTTGACAATTCAAACGTTAAAAAATGGAAAATTGAATGTATTTTAGAACGGGTTACGAATTTCTTTCTTGATTTTACCACAAAATGCAAAAATTGCATTTTTTAAATTTCCAACATTTTAACTTTTGAACTGACGACGAGATTTGTAAAAGTCTTATATTCATCCGAAAGATGTAAATAGAACCAAAAAAATAAATTTGTTGTTCAATTGTTTTTCGGGTTTCAGAGGATAAATCCTGAACGGATAACCAAATTTGGCAAATTCTTCCAGCAAAGTGTTGAACTCGTCGAATAGGTAAGACCAAAAAATTAAATTTGCCGTATAATTATTTTCTGGTCTTTGATGATAACTCTTGAACGGATAAACAGATATTTAAAATTCTTCCAGGAAAGTAATACACTCAAAATTAATTGCTCAATTGTTCTGTGGCTTTGAGAGAGCTCTTGAACAAAATGGTCGATTTTTAAAATTCCTACTGAAAAGTATTGTACTCATCGAATACATGTACAGGACCAAAAAAAAATCATTTATCTTCAATTGTTTTTTTTAGGATAACTTGTGCACGGATGACCAAATTTGGAAAATTCTTTCAGCAAAGTATTGTATTCGCCGAATAGATGCAGATAAGATACAAAACATTAAATTTGTAGTTCAATTTTCTGTTTTTTTTAGGAAAACTCTTGAACGAAAGGACAGATTTTGCTAATTCTTTCGGTACTTGATAAGATTAAAAAAAAAATTCCGTTTTTTTTTAACCAAAAATAAGTTTCAAATTCTTAATTTAAGGAGATGTAGATAAGGTTACAAAATACAATTCCTCATTTAATTGATTTCCGCGGACGAAAAAGATTGAATGCGGATTGAATTTTTCGTGTTTATCTTTTTTTTAGTGCTTCTGCAACAAGTAAAAGTAAAGGTTTTCAATGATCTATTTTTCTTTCTTCGAAAAGGAGGCGGTGAGATATATTGTGTATGCTAAGTGGCTCTACCATCAAAATTTTCCAAGAGCCGCCACTGAATATTAGGTTTTGCCACTGATGATGATGGTTGTCCGTGCTTAGCCTATTACTTTTTACGCTTAAGATTGTCCACTTTTTATTACCAGTAAAAATCCGATGTAAAAAAGGTTTTATTTTGTGCCGTTGAAGCAGTAACTCAGATGTCAAAAAACGTCCCACGGTTTTAATTCAAATGGGATACAATTTCCTTCCTTTTGAATCATTTCCAAAGTTTTAAGGCCTTTACCTACAGTTGATAAATCAACACTGAAAGGTGTAGACAACTCTTGAAGAGATGAGCTACACTGTGGCCAATGGGAGTCTCGTTGACAGAATAGCAAGGTGTGTCCTGCATAATTATAAACCAGCCATTGTGTCATCAAAGCAACTTTACAATGGCTATGAAGACGAGAATATCAGCCGATAGAAGCAACACGTTGAAAATTTATTATTGTCCAAGACATCAAGTTCTCTTAAAGAGCACATGTGAGTTAGAACGATTTCTCAAACACACACACACACACCTGGGCCATAACTTTTAACATTTTTTTTATTAGGTCGTTCGTTAGCTTGAAATAAGTACCCTTACATTTTCGCTTAACCAGCAATTGATTTGCGATAGAGTAGTGGCCATATTGAGGCCATATATCGTGTTTATCAAATTTAAATATTAAAAATGTTTTTTTCTCATTCTCATTGAAACTTTCAGTTTATACCCTGATACAATTTAAATTATCTAAATTGAGAGATTTTTTTCTACACTACTGTTCTGCGGAAAATAAATTGACGTCGTCGGGCGAATAGCTGGTTTTAAATGCGGATCTAGTGATACGTACCCTACATTTAGAGGTAGACAAATGTACGTGCAGCAAAAGCCCTAAAACCGATTCGACCCTTTTAACTTATTTTCTTACATTTCGTTGCGCCCGCGGAAGAGAGCTCCTGCTCGTGCTCGTGCCTCGTAAAAAAGGGCGAACAGCAGGAAAAGGCAACGAGTGGCCGTAATTCACGGACACGTTCCAACTGAAAAGTCACAAGATTACAATTTCTCAAGAGACATTTTGACCATACATTATTTTAAAGGATAATAATTATAATATATTATAATATGAATCTTTAAAATAATTATTATCCTTTAATATAATGTTTAGTCAAAATGTCTCCCAGAAAATTGTAAACTGTAAGTTTCAAATATTACCAATTAACTTTAAATTTGTTTAGTGGCAACAAATTGACACTTTTCTTCTTGAGCTTTATGGAATGTTCTTCATTAAGGTTTTTTGAGATAAATGTTACGTATTTTAAAAATATGCATATATTTAAAATTTCAAGAGAGTAACATTTATCCGGATAAATTTGAATTAAAAATGTCGCAGTCTGTTATGTACAGAGTGTTTCAAAAAGAAATTAATCATTCAAATAAAACGAATAATTTTGTTGGTATCACTATTATTTGATATTTTAATAAAGTGATACCAATAAAGTTATTCGTTTTATTTGAATTATTCAAAATGTATCACGAAGTGAAAGCCTCTACAATTACTTATTTAAGAAATTAATCGCTTTACCCTATACATAAAAATGCGCATTTGTCTGATTAAACATTTGTGGTTGTTATTCAGACAGTTAACTTTAAAAATGTTGACGATTGTCCTAAAAGCTTTTCAATTCACATGCGACTTCTGCGCAATAAAATTAAGCACAAGTCTTATGAGTATTTTTTACAATATTCTAGTTGTATAATTCGGGTCTACAACATTTTCAATAAATGATAAAACACCATAACTTGAAAATAACACCTTTATTAAAAAGCCAAAACTAAGACTAAAAACCATCTTCTATTTTAGTTATAATTCAAATTTTTGAATTGTTGTCCAAATGACACGGCATTTTGACATTAAGGAAATTGACAAATTTACATATTTTCGTAACCAGGAAGCCTGCTTTAAACTATAACATATTTTGTGTGCTTAATTTTATTGCACCTAAGTGTACAACACGATTGTAATTTGGACTAAAACACGTTTAAGTTTTTATACATATAGTGGTATAATAAATTTAAAAGTGTTTTATTCCCAATTATTTAAGAACATATTCATCTCATACTTTATAGCAATTCTGTGATGAAATATAGACCTTCCAGGCATCCATGGCATTCTACTTTCTAGAAATGTTTCTTTTTCACCACTTGCACATAAAAAATGCTGCAATTTTTATAATACGAGTAATGTATGGATGTGGATAATCTAAACTTTACCGCCAGTCTCGTTTATTTACGGCTAGGAGTCGTATGAATTAATGCAAACGAATGAAACTAGTTGATTTTCCTTGTTTCATTGTTGTCATTTGCAGTGATTATCAGCGCTCATACCTGTCCGTGTCCGATTTTTTTTTCATTTCCCAGCTGCGCAGTAATATTTATCGTCCGCATGCAAAGATAAAAATCCAATTTATCTCCGACGAAACAAAAAAACGCAGACCCGCTTCAATATTTCATATCAACCCCCACAGTACAGTCGAGAAGAGTGGAGATTTTTTTGGGGTAAACGATAAAACATGCATCCGTGGAGTGTGTAGTAGCGGCTGCATAATTTTTCAATATTGCACGGTTGAAATGCGTGTAAAAGTAAAATTGCATTCTCGAGTTAATTTAAGAGTAAATTGTTGTATAAAAACTGTTTATAATATTCGACGGAACGTTAAATTTTCTGCCTGACGAAGGTTAATACTAAACAAGACTGCCAGGAAGTCACGTGGATACCATTATTATAATCGCGCCAGAAATAGTTATTTGTCTACCAACTGTGAAAAGTGCTTATTTGCCAACTATCAGTAAAAACGTACACTATTTTTTCTGTAGACGTTAGAAAACTTCTAAATTTTTGGTCGAATTATTTTATTTGGGAAGCTCAAACATGAGCGATGACCACGAGTAGACTAGTACTCCCTCAGAGTTCCGGACTTAGAGGGGCCACCATTGCAGTCACACTTAATTTGTTGCCAATGAAGTCAAGGGACAGGTACAGTCTGTCTCGTATAGTCAGAGAAAATACAAATGCGAAACTCGCTCGGCGAGGGAATGCTGCCGCATGTCGGTGCTTAGTTCGTCGAAGCCAGTCTGTGCTTAAAATACAATTATGAGGTAATAAAATGTACAAGCCTAGTTCCCTTCTCGCCCCTAAGTGATCGAGTGACGGATTCCTATCAGTTAATACCATTTATTTTTGGTGTGTCGTCTTCAAAAATTCGAATAATTACAATTTTTACGTTATTTTGATTTTGATATTTTTTATAGGTATATTTATTAATTGAATAGTAATTTTATATAAAGTATTGGTAATATTTTAGTATTGATAATTTTCTTTTCAGTTTTGTATAAATAACCCCATTGTTGCCAAGATATGACCTTGAAATCCTCGAAAAATAAGATTTTGTTTTTTAATAACTAAAAATTATTATAATAGTCTGAGAGTCACATATATTTTTTACCCAAATAAAAGGTTATTTAGGGTATTCATTTTTTTATAAGTTTATGAATTGCGTCAAAATTCTAAAATCGGCATGGTTTTTGTGATTGGAATTTAAAACAACATTTTGACCGAGTTCCCTGAAATTGCCGTCATTATTATTGCCTTTGTATTCTAGAAAAACATCACACGGAGCGAAGTGAGTCAAAATACATTTCGACAAGTAATTAAGTATAGGGTAAGCGCATTCAAAACTTTATTACAATAATAATCCTCATAAACTTAACCCAGCATTGTAGGCTCTGACTTTTTTGAGATAATTTTTCAGGAATGTAAGGAATAATTACGATTGTTTTAAATTTTAGGTTGTCGCTCGATCGCTTAGCGGCGAAACAAAAGTTAAACTTAAAAAAAAATGAATACCCTAAATGACCTTCAATGACCTTGAAAAAATTTACTTAATTTGGTATCTGGGACAAAAATATATATGAATTTTTTCAAATTTTTATAGTGGTTAAATAACAAAAACCTATTTTTCGAGGGTTTCATGGTCATATCTTGACAAAAAGTGAGGTTGTTTATACGAAACTGAAAAAAAAATTCATACTAAAATACTAATAATAATTTAAGATAAAATGACCGCTCAATTGTTGATAAATTTATAAAAAATATCAAAATATCGTAAAAATATTAGTTATTCGAATTTTTTAAGATGTCGCACCAAATGTTGAAAGATGAAAAAAGTCACATAGATCGCATTTATTGATAGCAATCATATGACGAAATAAAATTTTAAACTAGTGGGCAAATTTTATTTTTTTTTATTTTCAAACATTTTTTTAATACTATAAATAACATTCAATGACCTTGAAAAATTCACGTATTTGGTATTTGGATTAATAATAAATGTAATTTTTTCAGATTTTTAAAATAATTGTTTTAGTGGTTAAGAAAATTATATTTGAAAAAATCTTGTTTTGGGGCTTCCCGGGTCATGTCGGGGGCTTTTTGATATACGGCTTAGGGCTACTTTGGTTTAAGGTCACAACTAATGAAATTTTCATATTTATTTAAAAATCCGTGTCGGGTCGCATTTAGATCATCTTATCTCGGGATACCCTTTTATTACCTCATAATTGTATTTTAAGTGGGAACGGGTTTCGACCGAACTAAGCACCGACATGCGGCAGCATTCCCTCGCCGAGCGAGTTTCGCATTTGTATTTTCTCTGACTGTACGAGACAGCGCTTTTATACGTGCAAATAGTAGCAGTGTAAATAAAATTAGTAGTGTTCAACAATAAATTTTAATAATAATATAAATTGTGAGAAACTTGTACAAGTAAATAAATAAAAATTCGTTCTAACTTTATCATGATCTATAAGTTTATTTCGCTCTAATAACTTGTGAGTGGGGGGCGTGAAAAGTGTTTTCCGCACATTACTAACGGTGTTTCTCGCACGTCATTATGTAAACATCAACTTTCAACACGTAACAGCTTCATGAAAACCAATTTCACACTTGAATTTCTTAACGTCCCAAGAAAATAGCCTCTCCGAAGAATTGGACCAGAGGACTACTACCAGGGGCACTAGCGCACCGCGCAACTTCTAAAAGCTTTTGGTAAACTTTGATAGATGGCGGCACTTCCCAGAACTTCCAGGATTTTCATTACATAATAATAAGAATATTTGATATACGTGAATTTTTACCGTACACCTTGTTTTGTAAGTTTTTTTCGGGCTAATTTTGGGGTATTATTTTAGAGAATCATACAATTTTGTAATCATTATTTTTCTTCAGGGCTATAAAATGGTTTTAGCATAGCTGGTTCTTCTAATGATAGAATAATAATTTCCGTCTAGATTCTGAAATTTGTGAAGATGGTGATGAAAATCCATTCCAAACATTGCGCTAGTACCAGAATTGCACCAAGTAATCGACGATGGAAATCAACAGGAAAATGAAGAAAATTTAGGAGAAGAATAAGAAACTGCTGAAGCCGCTAATCACCCAGGATCAACAATATATCAATGTGTCAACATTTCTTAAGTATCAATAAGTTTACGTGGAGGAAACGGCTTCAAGTGGAGCGGTATGACAAAAAGATTGTGCGCACGGCGCAATGCAACTTGATAGTTCATCTTCCTGGAAATAGAGAGCAGCTCGCATTCTTAGTAATTGTATCGACGCGTGATCGCTTTTCTTTGCAGAAGATGCTTTGCAGGCCTTTCATAAGAGTTAGTGATCCCTAAAGAGGTACATTTTTAAGGAATAAATGGCCTTGGCCATCCATCTGGCATGATCAAGACTTTCAGGTGCTCTGAAGATGATGTGTCTATTCGGAATCCTAGAAAAATAAAGATCAAATGTTGCAGCTCAGCGTAGTCATCTAGCAGGAACCCTGTTGTTTCAATATTATTTAGTCAACCTAACAGCAACTAGACTTGATATAAATCGTAATTGTAGAATGGATAATTCGTTCACTTCTGTTTCTATAGTGAAGGGGCTTCACGAACAATACAACGTAACGATTGTAGGAATACTAAAGAAGAACAAAAAAATACTTCCATTATTTTTAGAATTAAGCAATTCTGAGAATAATTCCAATTTGTTTGCTCATAGCGACTTTTCCACTTTACCTCAAATTGTCCGCCCAAATAAAAAAAAAAACGAAGAACATTGTTCGTGTGCATTCTTCTATGCAAAAAAGCCAATTCGACGGTCATCCTGAGATAATAGAATTCTATAACAAGACAAAAGGTGGAGTTGACCTTTTCGATAGTTTTTTCTATAATTTCACTTGATTCTGTGGGAATAAATTTAGGGGTTCTATTCTCCAACTCAACTACTCGATATATGAAGCATTTTGCAAATAGGAGATCAACTAGTTTTTCAGGCTTAAGTTGCTGAATGTGAAATAGTGAAATATGAAATTAAGAAAATTAACTGGTGACGAACGACGGCTCCCCTGCACTGCGCCGTCGTCCGTGCACAGCCTATTAACTAAACAAATTCATTTGATCCAATCAGGAGGTCTGTTGTTTGGTTTGTCTATTGGGCCCCAAAACCGCCACCCCTCTCAAAAGTGCAGAAGGGGGTGAATTAATTATTTTTAATCGTTTTGCTCAACCCCTGCGTTGAGGAACTTCGGGAATGTAATCTGGTGGTAGCCCCAGTTTCTGAATCTGACATCTGTCAGATATGACAATGCACTATCAATGCATTTCGTAATTTGCTGTTTGGAAAGCACTCGGACGTTAACAGGATGGAGCTTTTTTTTTTATTAATTATGGTCCTCCAAAAATTATTTGGTGAGCATCTGAGAAGCCTATACACATTATACACATTACAAACCAACATACAAACAAAATGTAGGGGTTTTGGTCTTTGGCATCCCGTTGCGGCTGATGCGGCCGGTGGGGTGACCGAAATGTTACCAAACTTTGGTGGTCTACTTCAAATGGAATGCTCAATGATTTCCCAAAGTTTCATTCTTCTAACCCTCCCGGAAATATTATATTTTTTTAAAATTGATTTTCAGGGGAAAATTTGTAACGTTCAAAAACAACAATAATTCAAATATTCATATCTCGGTTAATAACCGGGCGATTTTTTTTACGTACACGCAACAGCGCAATGATAATCCGTCGTTAGATTTGTGATTTAAAAAGAATTAAAAAAATTTAGAGAAAGACGATCGAAAATATTTACCGGCAAAATAAGTAAAAGTTTAATTTATTTTTAAAATTAGAAAGAGGGGTCGGATAAAGAAATTTTATTTGGATTTTCTGTTGGGCTCAAGATGGGCTTTCCGGTGGTGTAATCAAATTTCCGATCGGACAAAAAAAAGTGTGCCCCGCTGCTAAATTTCGCTTCCCTCTTCCGTATACGTCATATCTCAAAAACTAAAAATCTGATTGTAAAACTTTATGGGGATGTTTGATACGGATTAAATAGTCGACTGATATGCCGTCGTCAGATTTCTAATTTTCAAAAAAAAAATTGAAAAAAAAAAACGGAAAACAATTAAAAATCGGCCGTAGATCGTAAACGGTGCGCTCAGCGAAAAATATAGTCCTCACCTTTTCGACGCAAAATGTAATTCTAGTAGCATGCCGTTTAAATTTATTACGTGAGATTAAAAATGGCCGCTCTAGAATGTTTTTATTGAAATCGGGGGTGGTTTTCTTTGAAGAACTCCTCGAGGGATAGAGATATCAAAAATTCGTAAGATACATAAAATGTAGAATGGAACTAGTTCTACAAAACTCTATGAAAATTAAAAAATTAAAGTCTTAATCATAAGGGCAAGCGCGCCCTTTTTTTCCGGAAGCGTCCGAAATGTGATTTTTTAGAAAAATTACTGAGGGATTGCAACCACAGTCGCACCCCAATTTCCTGTAGTAACCTTTGTGTCCCAATTTATTGGGGATTTTTTTAGCCTAGTTCCAGTTTTCCAGCTCAAAAATTCAGGGATGTGAAAGTTTTGGCGTGAACCTGTGCATCGTCAAAAATCGATTTTCAAAAAATCACCCTGTAGTAACTGCGTAACTTAAAAAATCGCGGATTTCACGGTCGCTAAGAGGAGCCCCGGGCCTATCGGGAAAAAAATAAAAATTAGAAAAAACATTTTTTTTTGAGGGGTTGGCAACCATTTTTTGAAGGGGGGGTCGGAGAGGGTTGAAATTTCAATAGTCAGGTTCTTGAATTATTTGTGATTTTTATTGAAAATTTCAACTCTCTACCTATTACAGTTTTTGAGATCTCGCACTTTGGGGGTCTTGCGTTTAGCAGTATGTAGTAATCCTGAAAAAAAGCGGTGAATCTCATAACAATTCCAAAGTTGGCACGTCGACTGAAGGAAAGTAACAAAAGCACCTGAGGAGCCCACCCAGCCTCAGGAAGGTGCATATTCGGTCTACACGAAGAGACCGAAAAAGCAGGATGACGTGCGCCATCTGCAAAAAAATCATTTATTTGGAATGCCGGAAGAAAGTGTGTCCAGACCGTTGATTTTCTTTCTTAATATGTTTAGATTATGTGATCTTGATTTATTTTGTAAATTTTAGTTTTCCAATAAAGTTACTTTGCGAATTTTGGGACGATGAAGTTTATGTAGATGAGTACTATTAAATTGAATAATTTATGTAATTTGGGATCGCTTAATTCATTTAAGAAATCGCTGTATTCAATGAATTTATCTATATTTTCTTAATTTTAGCACTTAGTTTAATTTGAGTATTATTATTTGCTTTTTCGCACTGTGTTTGTTTTTATGTATATTTTTGTTGTAAAAGGTGTACCGTATAAATAAATAAATATCAAATCACCAATTGAGGTCATTAATGCCTGAATTGACACTGAATTATTATAATCATAATTACCAAATTATGGAACAAAAATTTACTGTACAAAAAGTTTGTTGAATTGAATATAACTGCTATCCAATTTAGGATAAAAATATCTGAAAAAATTAATCTGAAGCTATCTGACAGGTGCCTATTTATAAAAAAAAAACATATTTGTGACTTCGCGGTTAAACACAAAAGAAACCAAGTGATTTGGCTTGGAAAGTGCCAGAACTGAATCAAAAATTCCCTTCCAGAAATTATACTGAAACGAAAGTATTTTCTTTTTAATTGACTGATGGTGGAGAAGGGCGAAGGGTTTCAAAATCGAATTAATTAAAAGCAGTCTCGAGGATGCGAAAAAGTGCCAATAAAGTGCTCGAATGTGTATAACATTAATTATACCCGTTTGGCCCGCAGTACTTAAATGAAAAGTGAGCTGGATGGGTGGCTAATTTGCAATTTTTAAAGTGGCTCTTAATAAATACAGAACCGAGCGAAGAGGAGGACTTTTAATCATATTTAATGCCGGTTTTTATTTACCGGCAGCGCTTCATTTGTAAATTACTCCGCTTCGTCATTGTTGAATATTGAACATCAAACTTGTGTTTCTTTACATTTAAATATTAAGTTTTGCATGTTTATATACAATAGCCTTTTACTGTGTAAATAATAATTGAAAAATAATACTGGTGTGGAAATGTAATGGGCGATTTATAAGGGTTATAAAGTTGACAGTATTTTACAAAATATAAAATTGATTTTATATTATTATATGGCTTATTGTAGCGATTTTCAAAAATTCTTTCTTTCCGAATTTGAAAGCTATAGCTGTTTTTTTTTATAAAAATTGTAGAGAATGCCGAAATAAACCACTTATGAGGAATAAGTTTTTTTTAATCTCTTTGGTTTTTGAGTTTGAGTAAACTGACTATTAGAATTTGAATTATAATTTGTCATTTTCATCTTTCATAATTGTGACGTTTTAAACGTCAGTTTCATCCGATTCTACAAAACCTTCGATTAACATTAAACATATTATTTAAATTGAAAATAAGCTATGAAATTATAAATACAGGGCGGAAACTTTAACTGGAACAAATTTCGTATTTATGAAATGAGAAGTTCCAGAAAAGAATCCTCGGACACGTCGATTTTTGTTTTTTATTGCGCACTTTTTAGCGTCTTTAAAAATAGTATTGCATAACTTAGATTTAATGTATGCATATATTATTTGATTTATATCCATTTCTCTATCCTAAATGTTGTAAATTTTCTCTTTGTATATATTGTATATTTAATTTGTATCTTTATCGTTCTATATACGATTTGGAAGCATTTGATGAAACCATTGTATTGACTTGTGTAAGGACGTATGTCTTATAGCACTAAATAAATATTATTATAAAAATATTATTATATTATTAGTATATCTCTAGTCTTTCACGTAGACATTTTTTTTTTAATGGAAACCATTGTTTTTATTTCACTAAATTTGTAGCCCTTTTTATTTTCTTTACGATTGTGTAAAAATATTTTATTTTTTAGTATTTTTATTTAAGAAATAGAAAAAAAAAATTCAGATTTGAAGGAACGTATCCGGCATGAAATGAGATAAATTACACCAGAAATGTTTCAAAATTAAAGGGATGGGTTTTATCACCCATTGGCTTTTTGCCAAGAGAGGAACGGTGCTCAATTTGAACATTTGATACATTAAATAAGTTTAAAAAAAATCAATTTCTGAAATAAAAAAAAAATATTTTCAAGCTGAAAGACCTAAGGTCGATAGCAAATCGATCTAGTGAATTATAATTAACTATGTATATATTATATAAATGTATTTACTCATGAGCAATAAAGATTTGTTATATAAATCACATATTTTTACTCAGTCATAAAGAGAATAAAAAGGGTTACAAATTGAGTGAAGTGAAAAAAAATGGTTTCCACTAAAAAATGACTATGATGTCATACATGAATGACTAGTGACGTCATATTATTTTTGAAGACGCTAAAATCGACCTGTCCGAGGATTTTTTCTGGAACTTCTCATTTCATAAATACCGAATTTGTTCCAGTTAAAGTTTTCACCCTGTATAATAACTATTATATCATCAAGTCCGAGAAAGTAATTTAAAAAAACTAAAATTGCATCTTACTGCAGGCACACTTAAAAAAATTCACAACGTTTGTCTCGGTTGAGATTAAAAAAATAAACTGTTTTAATCAGCAAATAGATGCACAAGTATCTGTTGAAATTTACATAATATTTACGCAACGATTTAATTTGTTTACAGTTTTTTTTAATTCAAACTAAATTTGTATGTTGATGCAGGCACAATTTAAAAAAATCATAACTTTTGACTAAGTTAAAATTTTTAATAGAAATAAGCTGTTTTAATCAGTAAATAGATGCACAAGTATCTGTTAAAATTTATATAATAATTACGCAACGATTTCAATTTTTTACAGTTTTTTTTATTTTAAACTAAATTTGCATCTTGGTACAGGCACACTTTAAAAAATACATAACTTTTGTCTCAGTTGAGATTTTTAAAAGAAATAAGCTGTTTTAATTAGTAAATAGATGTACAAATATCTGTTAAAATTTACATAATAATTACGCAACGATTTCAATTTTTTACAGTTTTTTAAGTTCAAACCAAAATTGTATGTTGCTGCAGGCACAATTTAAAAAATTCATAACTTTTGACTTAGTTGAGATTTTTAATAGAAATAAGCTGTTTTAATTAGTAAATAGATGCACAAGTATCTGTTAAAATTTACATCATAATTACGCAACGATTTCAATTTTTTACAGTTTTTTAAGTTCAAACCAAAATTGTATGTTGCTGCAGGCACAATTTAAAAAATTCATAACTTTTGACTTAGTTGAGATTTTTAATAGAAATAAGCTGTTTTAATTAGTAAATAGATGCACAAGTATCTGTTAAAATTTACATAATAATAACACAACGATTTCATTTTATTTACAGTTTTTTTTTAGTTTAAACTAAATTTGCACTTGGTACAAGCACACTTTAAAAAATACATAACTTTTGTTTCAATTGAGATTTTTAAAAGAAATAAACGGTTTTAATCAGTAAATAGATGCACAAGTATCTGTTAAAATTTATATAATAATTACGCAACGATTTAATTTTTTTACAGTTTTTTTAAATCCAAACTAAATTTGTATGTTGCTGCAGGCACAATTTAAAAAAATCATAACTTTTGACTTTGTTGAGATTTTTAATAGAAATAAGCTGTTTTAATCAGTAAATAGATGCACACGTATCTAGTAAAATTTACATAATAATAACACAACGATTTCATTTTTTTACAGTTTTTTTTTTAATTTAAACTAAATTTGCATCTTGGTGCAGGCACACTTTAAAAAATACATAATTTTTGTCTCAGTTGAGATTTTTAAAAGAAATAAGCTGTTTTAATTAGTAAATAGATGTACACGTATCTGTTAAAATTTAAATAATAATTACGCAACGATTTCATTTTTTTACAGTTTTTTTAAATTCAAACTAAATTTGTATGTTGCTGCAGGCACAATTTAAAAAAAATCATAACTTTTGACTTAGTTGAGATTTTTAATAGAAATAAGCTGTTTTAATCAGTAAATAGATGCACAAGTATCTGTTAAAATTTACATAATAATAACACAACGATTTCATTTTTTTACAGTTTTTTTTTAATTTAAACTAAATTTGCATGTTGGTACAGGCACACTTAAAAAAAATTATAACTTTTGTCACACTTGAGATTTTTAAAAGAAATGAGCTGTTTTAATTAGTAAATAGATCCACAAGTATTTGTTAAAATTTACATAATATTTACGCAACGATTTATTTTTTTTACAGTTTTTTTAAATTCAAATTAAATTTGTATGTTGCTGTAGGCACAATTTAAAAAAATCATAACTTTTGACTTAGTTGAAATTTTTAATAGAAATAAGCTGTTTTAATTAGTAAATAGATGCACAAGTATCTGTTAAAATTTACATAATAATAACACAACGATTTCATTTTTATTATTTATTTAGTTTTTTTTTTTTTAATTTGAACTAAATTTGCATCTCGGTGCAGGCACACTTTAAAAAGTACATAACTTTTATCTGAGTTGAGATTTTTAAAAGAAATAAACTGTTTTTATTAGAAAATAGATGCAAAAGTATATGTAAAAAATTACATAATAATTACGCAACGATTTCATTTTTTTCAGCTTTTTTTTAATTTAAACTAAATGTGCATCTTGCTGCACGCACAATTAAAAAAAAATCATAACTTTTGTCTCAAACTGTTTTAATTAGAAAATAGAATTGTCTGTTAATATAATAATAATTACGCAACGACTTCATGAAACAATCCTAACAAATACAACGATTACCGCTAATTTTTTTCCCCTCTAGAAATAAATTATGCTGCTCTAGAAAAGCACACAATGTATTTCTTATAATCGAATGTTTTTTTTTCATTACGACAATCATTATATACCCTTACTAGTGAAAATTATTGTGGAACATCACTAACCTTAAAACTTGCAATTGCGATTTCCAACAGCGAATTCTGTGTTCGTAGTATCAAGACGTTACTTGCACTGATATTTACAATAACCAACACTCGTAATTATTACTCCCGCATTACAATTTAACCGAGAAATAAATAAACAAACAAAATCTGTTTTAAGGCAAGCGGGATTAGAAGCCGAAGCGATGCGTGCGCCCCCTCCGTTCAGTTTAAAGAGGAAGAGAGTACGAATTAGTTTCATTGGTATAGTTGCGAGAGAGACGCTAAAATATTGAAGAACATTATGTAATATGTAAACAACTACGTCATCGGTATCCTTCCGTCCTTGTTTTACGCCGCGTTCCATTTCACTCGATCGTAATCGTGCCGACGTTAATTTAACAGGCGGCCTCCGCTATTTACAGCTAATTTCGAGTATTTTTCGAATACAATCGGTGACTGCGTTAGTGAACGTGCGATTATCGAGTAGTAGTAAAAATTGCAAATCTTCGTGTTTATGTCAAAACCACATTTATTTGACGGAAAGCCAACTCAAAAAATAATCATCCGATCATGTCCTTTTTAAAAATTTAATACTAATAGTTGTTGAAAGTTCATGTTCAGTTTGGTAAATTCGTAAATAATGATTTCTTCGCCTGAAGAAGCCACAGTGTGGCGAAACAATTGTTGTGATTTTGCACAATAAAATATTTTATTTATGTATAGTTATCGTGTATCGTTTATGAATTAACCAAAATGTTTTTTTTTTGTGTCACATTAAATTAGAGAGTTTTATTAGAGCTTGTACCGCCATTATCTAAACCTACCCTTCCCTAAAAGGAATGAATTGAGAAACACTGATCTAACATATATCCAGTGGAACACGATTTTGAAGAAAAAATTGACCTGGAAGCCTTCAAAAAAACGAGTAGGGTAGAGCGTATACATCCCTTAAATTTTCACGACCACTTTTCTACCCATCTCACCTTTGATTAATATATAATCTCCATGCTCTACTAATTACAAAACGCAAGCATCAAAACCAAATACTTTTGAAGGCGCTAATTACAAAGCGGGCTTTGACGCTTTACACGATGTATAAAGAGAGAATGGGCGAAATGCGCGACTTCGAAATGCGAACGAATTCACGTTTCCGGTTTTGGAAACCTCCAAATTTCACACGTCACGGTGTGCTTTGTCTGCGTTCCGGTTAACCCTATTTATCATTAAAATATTTATTCACCTCCAGCGAACGGCCCAATATTTGCATCCACTGCGACCCAGTTTGTTATCGACGGGGTGCAAATATTTGAGTGGGCGCAGCACAAATTTTGCAAAAGGCGCAAATTCCATCCGATAATTACTCAATCGACTAGATACTAGATAAGTGCATAAATTAATAATTTTATTTAATTAATGGCGCCCTTCCGGTCCTTTGCGTTAGCGGAGGTCGCGAGTTTGTTCTCGGCTAAGGTATGGATGTTTTATGGTTGATTATTTTATTTATAGAATGAATTGTATATACAAATCGGTTGTGTATTCTACCTCCCAAAGTATCCATAGTTCATGGATTCAGTGGTTAAAGAATTAATTTAATGCAAAATCGGAATGACGTGGAGATTTTTCAATATTTTTTAAACCTAATTATTCCAAAAGGTGAACCAATCATTAATTCAAATGCAACTGTTACGTTATCCTAAATTATAGTACGGTTACAACCACATTAAGATCGAGCACATGCTAATGCCCACGTTTTATGGTAAACAGTATGTAAGGCTCGATGGTAGATAAGTTAATGATATGCAAAAGTCAAGAGGGATTTACCGGCCATCTTATAATCAGGACTTTATCGGCAATTAAATCGACATCGCATAACGGAAGAATGGGCTATTAAATTTCATCAGTTTGTAGGAAGGGCCTCTTTACTGCCGCTGTTAAAGTTAATGGCCCACGCCCGAAAACTAACGCGTCCGAATTGTTATTGAAAAAGCGCCCATCCATTCAATGGGCTTGTAATGAACATAAAATTTTGCAAAGATAACGAATAATTAAAAATGATTGTAAACAATTTTTGTGAGAACATCCATATTCATCCACATAATAATATATTCTAAAACAAAATATATTCGTGAACTGCGATTTGAGTCTATTAAAGATAAAGAATCCACAAGTCAGACTATAAAATAAATAATATATTTTTTTAAACTACTTTTATAACAAACATTGAACTACATAATACATAACTTAATAGCAGGTTTTCCAAATTAACAAACTGAATATTTAATCCATGTACTAAGCAAGTGGATTGGTTTCTTCACCGTTTTACCTTCATAGAAGTAAAATGTACTTACTTTGAAACCTGATGACAAGTTAAGAGCTGAAAGATCAATATTCCAAAATGGAACAAAAACAATTCCGAACGTTTATCACTTCGAGATTTTGCCCAGTCCTAACACTGACCATCCAACTGCAACGCCATACATCATCTTTTGTTGGAGGTCTGAATAGGCATCTCTCAGCGGCTATTTCCACCCCCCTCCCCCTTGCCAGCTTCGCGCAATGAGTGACTTGTCACCCTTCACATATGAACCGATACCGAAGACACAAGCTAATCTCCACATAATTTCGTTAACTCCGTCAAAAAGGAACAAGTATTGATGTTCAGATTAGGTAGATGGCTCCAGGAGGAGCAGATTGATACTTCTATTCGGAGGAGCGACCTTTTAATATATAAAACCGTAGATACCGGCGACGACCGAGTCATAAATTAATGAAGTGGAAAAGAAAAACACGTTGTTACACAAGTGGGGTGGCTTATCAGCATTCTGATTTATTATCCGGCCTGCTCCGAGCGACGAGGACTAAATTAAGCGAGTTGTAAATTATTAAAATTTCATTAATCTAGAACGCGTTATGCTAGTATTAGACATATAGCTAAAAAATATAACTTTTTTGTTTTATCTTTTTACCATGGCAATTACTTTTATTTTTTCAAGTAACTTTATTATAAATGTATTGTTGCAGAATACATATTACTAATTAATGTTATTTTTATTAAGTAAATCGATAAGCCCCTATTAAACGTTGTAATCTTTTGCAGTTTACAGAAGTTATACAAGGTCAATTTTTTTTTTTGAAAACACACCCTTAATATTGCAGACTATATCCCGCCAAACGAAGCATTCCGAAATGTGAATGAATTCTATATAACTTCTGTTTTCGGGAAACATATCATGTAGAGTTCGAAGGCGGCTTTGTAATTGGTTCTCTACTCGCATTGTTTGGTTTAAATTAAATAAATGTTAAACGCCAAACGTCAGTTCGCGGCTAGAAAGCTATTAAAATTAGTGAAAACTCCGTATTCGAGGTGTTGAAGTAATTCAAGAGAAAGTGAAAGAAGCCCAACCAAAAAGATTGAGCGGAGTTACTAACATGACCAGCACTCAGGAAGACATTTCTACAATATTGGAAAACAGGGCACATAAAGTGCGGCAACGTGAACGGTACGTACTGTAAAGAAAATGTCCATATGGAATACCAGTGCTAAGTTAGTGCAAGAGAAGTACGTTTCTGATTTTTAAATTTTGTTTGATCCGTTTAAAAATGTAATATTCAAACCAGCGCTACACGCCTGCGATGCCAATAAATGTCATTCAATTTTGTTGTAATATTTTTGTTGGGATATAGTCTGATAAATTGCTCTCGTGTAAATTATCGCAAGTTCGCACTCTTAAGACAAACTAAGTCGCATTGTTTTAGGGAACAGTCCTTCGCCCTTACGGGCTCGGAACTGTTGCCAAACAATATGACTTCGTTTGTCTAAATCGCACAAACTTGTTACCGATCATTCCCAATGCAATTACTGTTATCATTCATCTGTTCCAGTCCGGACGCCGAGCAGAGCACTTGCCAAGCAGAGCGACCACCAAGGAACGACCAACCACTGCAGCAGACCGTCAGAATTCGAGTCCGTTCTCCGAGCCGTTTTCACGGCAGCCGAACGGACCCATAAATTTTGATCGACTAAATTCTAAGATCGAAATGCCGCTTTTACGGCTCTACACCACACCATGGCCAGCAGTTCGCCAAGGCCCAGGCCGAGCACGCCCCAACGCGCACCCCACCGGACTATCACGAGCTATACCAAGCTGAACTTATCGAGCGGACGTCACTAGCCATCTCAAACGGCAAGCTAATGATGGCCAACCGCGAACTCCAGGCCAAACTGGAGAAGATGTCAAGACGCATCGAGGCGCTGTCCAGGCCGGCGACCCCGACGACGACATCAACGTCGACACCGACTCCGACACAAACAATGAGGCCACTCCTACACCCACACCGATGCTCACTGTCCCCACCGGGAACAGCTTTGCCGTCCTCATGGACACGGACGGCTCCGACGAGGATGAAAAGGCTCGCACCACCACCTGCGACCATCAATGCCAGCAAGAAGGCAGCGCCCCCATCAAAGAAGGCCAAACAACCGGCAGCAAATGCAGCGATCCCGTCCACCTCCCACACCACGACCCCACCACCACCAACGTCTACCCCAGCTGTGCAGTCCAACACAGCTAAACTCCCCTCCGCCTCCCCTGCACACAGACCGCCTCCAGTTGTCCTACCAGCGGACACAAACTGTCAGCCTATCAGGGCCTTGATGGAATCACCCTCCATCAAGGTACACCAAGCCAAATACGCAGCACGCGGTCTGCGTATCTTCCCTGAGATACCCAGGGACTTCCGCACCCTCACGAGGATCCTTGATGATAACGGGACGCCGTACCACACGTACCAACTCGCGGAGGACAAAACGACAAAGGCGCTAATACGCAATATTGCCGCAACCTGCACCGAGGCCGAGATCGCGGAGGATCTTCAGACACTCTTCGTGAAACGGATGACCCGCAGAGACCCAGTGACCGGACAAATCCATCCCCTGTGGATGGTGTACATTCAGATAGACGGTGGCGTGGACATACACCGCATCCTCGCCGTCAAGAAGGTCCTGGGGCTCGACGTGAAAATCGAGCGGAAAGATCACGACGGTAGCAAACAACAATGCTACCGTTGCCAGCAGCTAGGGCATACGCAGAGCTGCTGCACGGTGCACCCACGATGTGTCAAGTGTGCAGGCGCATACTTGTCGCATAACTACAAGAAGCCAAGGACGGACCCGGCGAAGTGTGCAAACTGCGCGTCTTACAGAGACTGCACTCCCTTCATCGCCTGTGAAGAAGAGTGCCCTCATGCTGAAGCCTCTCAAGCTTGGCTCCAACCAGTAGAAGAAGACGGCACCAACGGCCTCCCCGGGGCCCGACTACGCGCAAGTCGGCACCATCGTGGCGAAGATGCTCCAGGCCCTCGGCGCGGCGAGCGGCCCGACAGACCACGCAACCATTGAGTGTAACTCAGGTCAAAATGCTGTAGCAACCCTTCACTTTTAGCAACCCTCGCTTCGCTCGCTCGTGTTGCTGAAAGCGGCGGTTTGCTAAAGCCTATTTTCGGCCCTTGATACACTATACAGGGTGTTTCAGAGCTCTGGGAACGGTCAATTACTTGCTTATTTCTCAAAATTTTGAAAAATGTTTTATATAAAAGTTGTGCAGAATAGTGAGCTGCATGCTCTAAAAATATTTAGATTTATACAGGGTGTCTCATAACAATGTTACAGATCAAACTTATGTTTTTTTTAATGGAACACCCTGTATATTTTAGCATTTTTGGATTCCTCGTTACTTGGAGATTTAAATTACCCAGGGTTTGGGGATTGAAACCGGGCCATTTTCGTGTTATTCAGTTGTTTATACAAAAATTTGAACAAAATTGTTAAAGTGCTCCCCTAAAACTGATAAAGATAATTCATTTTAATTTAGTGGTAAAGTTTAGTTGAACTTTAGTCTTCAAAATTACTCTATCAGCCAAAACAGAACTCAGGGTATTATACAGGGTGATAGCCATTCGCAAATCGCACAATTTCGATTTTTTTTCAAATGGAACACCCTATATATTATATCACAATTTAAAAGTTCATTAAGTAAGCTTTCGTTTTATGTCAGGTTTCGTATATCTGAAGTTGATGGTTACTCTAATATTTCAAAATTCGTTGGTGATTTGCATGTTTTTATTATTAGTCTTAAAATTTAGGTACCAATCATTTTAAATTAAAAAAGAAACAAGTGACAATAATTACTACATTGATCTCAAAAATAGATTTTACCATTTAACTTGTGATCTCAGTTCATAATTATGATTTTTTTCCCAAGAGGAATTGGTTGACATGATTTTCATTATTGGGGAATGTCGCAAAAACTGTCTATTTCCTTTGCGAGTGTATAGAGCCAAGATACCGCTGTCCACTCACGATAAACGAAATTCTTCTTGCCGTGTCCACAACAAGAAGCATTTCCAAGAGTACAAGAGCGATTTGAGGCTACAGGTAACAACGTTAACTATGCAAAACCTGTACAAATGAAATCTGTAGTTAGCGAAGGCAACGAATTCTTTGTTTTGGCATCGGTCATTTTAAATCCTAATTTATTTTTATCCGAATTAGACAATCAGTTGGATATTAGTCGACCTTCAGCACATTGACTTGTGAAAAAACTTAAATTTCACCCTTACCTCATCCACTTACAATAGCTTGAGTCTGTCACTGTGCCATTAATACTCTGGAAAACTATACACATTTTTTTTTATTTTGTGCTGTTTACTGATGAGGCTACATTTGATAATATAGGCAAGGTAAACAGACATAATCTTCATTATTATTTGGAGCACAATCCTTATTTTAATTATTTAACTAAATAATCTTCTTCCTTCTTTGAAGGCAACCTGAATGGGGAACTTGGGGGTTTGAACAATTTCTTAGGAATCATTTCAGATCTGAATCTAGGAATCATTTACATGAGTACCTACTTGATGTACCACTCAACGTAATAAGAGATATGTGGATCCATTCAGATGGTGCACCACCACATTTTGCTCGCAGTGTACGTCAAATTTTGAACGACCATTACCCTAATAAATGGATAGGTCGCGACAGACCAGTACTGTGGCCACCTAGGTCTCGGGACCTCACTGAATTATATTTTTTTCTATGGGGCTATATCAAGGACATGGTTTTTTTTATTACGCATCACCTGTTTTATTATTTAAAATTATTAGTACCTAGATTTTAAAACTAATAATAGAAACATGCAAATCACCAACGAATTTTGAAATATTAGAGTAACCATCAACTTCAGATATACGAAATCTTATTTGAAATGGAAGCTTATTTAATGAACTTTTAAATTATGAAATAATATATAGGGTGTTCCATTTCAAAAAAAATTAGAAATTGTGCAGTTTGCGAATGGCTATCACCCTGTATAATACGCTGAGTTATGTTTTGGTTGATCGAGTAATTTTGAAAACTAAAGTTCAACTAAACTTTACCACTAAATTAGAATGAATTATCTTTATTAATTTCAGAGGAGCACTTTAACAATTTTGTTCAAATTTTTGTATAAACAACTGAATAACACGAAAACGGCTCGGTTTCAATCCCCGCAACTTAGGTCATTTTAATCTCCAAGTAACAAGGAATCCAAAAATGCTAAAATATACAGGGTGTTCCATTTAAAAAAACAAAAGTTTGGTCTGTAACTTTGTTATGAGACACCCTGTATAAATTTAAATATTTTTAGGGCATGCAGCTTACTATTCTGCACAACTTTTATATAAAACATTTTTCAAAATTTTGACAAATAAGCACGTGGTTGACCGTTCCCAGAGCTCTGAAACACCCTGTATATGCTATACGATAGGTTGAGAGCCAATTCGTTTGTCTTTAGTCCAAAAGAGGAGCGCAATTTATCGCAGCCATCTAATCATATCTCATTGATTGCCTCCACAGCGACACTGCACATGCTCGCTGATTACCAGCGCAAGGTCGTCGGAAGACTCTTGGTGGTAGTGGGATCCTGGGAATCTCATTATACGTTCCAGACCAACACCGATTCTCATTAGGCACCGCCTTTTAATTGGCTTCTACATTCCTCTCCTTGGGCTCAGTAAATGATATAAAGAGCTTATGTAGCGTGTGGCCAAGTTGGTATAAAATATTTCTAGCTTCCAGCGCTTTGACTATAGACCGTCACATAAAGTGTTTCTAGCATGCAGTTATAACGCTTCCTAAAGGAGCCATGGTTGGTTGTTTCGACCTCCCTGATGGCGCTTAAGGTTAATACTCACTTCCTGGTATCACAGTGGTTACCTAAAAGCTCACTGATCTTCACAATATCGTCATACATTTCAGAACAGCAAACATTGATCCTTGCGGGACATCAGCGTTTAATTAGCAATTGTATCCCTGCTCTTATGCTCAATAATGGATTTAAATAGCTGCGCATCATATAGACAACTTAGAATGAAATATTCCTACCCGTCGGCGCTATGGCTATTGATCTTCTCAGAAAGCGTTACTAGCAAGCAACGATAATGCTTCCTATAGGTAATATGCTATGCTGTCTACTTTAACGGTTACTTTTTGATAAGGCAAACATTGTTCTTTTCCTACGCAGAATTGCATTTTTTAATAATCATGCCCGGTGCGTTGCTACGCCCATGTGTACTTTTTGGCATGTTGAGCGCAATTTTGAGTTATCGAAATACTGAGTGAGGATCGCGTATCAAGGTCCATTTTTGAGGAAAGTGAGGCTGTTTCACTGAGCCTCTGGGGTGAACGGTTGTGTGTGTGTCAGGTGAATCTTCCATTTTGTTGAAAAGTGAATTTAACATACCGATTTGCCATTCGAGGCAAAGGTTAAAAGATTATTGCATATAGTGTGTATTGCCCTGGCGTTAAATTACGGGTGCCCACACTTCTCTCCTGAACATGCACAACGTTCGCCGATTCCTGTTCTTCGTTTTTTGTTGGTGATGGTTGGCCATGTGGGTGTATGCTAATGCATGTTGTATTTCTCATAAGGATCAGTCAGTGTCAAATTGCATTCCTCACCGGGTAGTTGAAAATCGAGTAGGCCGGACGAGTTCTGTTCATGTAAGTATCATCAAGAGTGATAACGTTAGGCAAAGTATAAGGTTAGTGTAGTCTTTTAGCCAATTTGATTAACCAGTTTTGCATTTATTTTTAACGTAAATTAACTAGAATGAATCAGCAATTATTTCTATTTCCTTTTGCTAGTCCTCACGCTTGCGTAGCGTTAATATTATACAGAGTGGGTAAAAAGTCCCGGATCAGTCAATTATTTCGGAAATTGTGCACAATACAAAAAAGCTTCCGATATAAAAGTTGTAGGACTTGAAGCAATCTATCAAACATTATATACAACAATTATATACAACAATTATTTAACATATCATATGGCTAAACTCATTAGTTTCAGAAATAAAAAATATTTAATAGCACGAATGTTATAGGAATGATATTACCAACATTTTGCATTGTTTCCAGTCGAATCAAAATGTTCCATGTTATACCTTAAAAAAACATTGAATCTGTGTTAAATGCACCTCACTCAAGAATTATTCAACTAAATTATTAAATATTTACATTAAAATTAACCATAACTTTAAAACAGCAGTAAAAATTAACAAGAATAACCGATAATAAAAAATTTAGTGTATGAGGTTATTTAATTAAATGATGAAAATGTCCTCCTCCTACAGTTTGACAATGGGCTAGGTTATAATAAAATTTGTCGATGACGTTTTGTGACATTTCCTGGTTGATAGATGCACATTCGTCAATCATTCTTCTCCTCAATTCGTTCAGATCTGCAGGTTTTGTCGAAAACACTTTATTTTTCAGGTGTCCCCAAAGAAAATAATCAAGGGGCGTTAAGTCTGAAGACCTAGCGGGCCATTCTATGGGGCCTCTTCGCCCTATCCACCGGTTAGGAAAAGTGTTGTTTAAATAAACTCTAACAACTTGCCCAAAATGAGGAGGAGCTCCATCCTGCTGAAACCACGTATGGCGTAATAGTGGTCCTACAGCATTAATTATTGCTGGTACAATTTCATTTTGCAGCATGTGAAGATACATTTCGGCATTCAAATTCCCCTTCTTCATAGAGAAAGGTCCCACTAATCTGTTGCCAATAATGCCAGCCCAGACATTTCTGGGGGTGTTGAGTATGTGTTTCACTCATCCAATGTGGATTCTGATCAGCCCAGTAACGACAATTATGTCGATTCAAAGTCCCGTTCAACATAAAAGTTGCCTCATCCGAAAAAACTATTTGATTTAAAAAATTGTTGTTTTCTTCATGTTTTTGCATCATTACTTCGCAAAACTCCAATCTACGATCGAAATCATCTTCTGTTAATTCCTGGACAAGATTTATTTTATATGGGTGAAAATTACTGGTTTTCAAAATATTTTCAATTGATTTAAAGCATCAACTTGGGTAGCAGCTTTCCTCAGTGATAAATGTGGATCCTGAACAAAATGTAGTAATGTATCCAATTTTTTTTCATCAGTTGTTGGCGACTTTGGTCTTTCTGAACGAACTTTATCACTGCAAGACCCAGTTTCCTGAAATCTTTGAACTGTCCTCACAACTGTAGATTTTGATATGGGCCGTCGGTTTGGAAAAGTAGTATTAAATAATTCCTTTGTTTCGCTAACTGTTCTTTGTCGGTCTCCAAAACCTCTCATCATTAATAAAGTTATACGTTCCCTTTCGCTAAGAGACATTTTCAGACTTTTCTAATTTGACAGTGACGCAAAACATTCTGGTACTAGCTTGTTAAAATGCAAAATGTAAATAATATCGTTTATCACCATTTATCGCCAATCGGCACTAAACACATAGCTTTATGTCTTTCAATTCAAATTATTTCTGAAACTGATCAGTTTAGCCATATGATATGTTAAATAATTGTTGTTTGTAATGTTTAGCGGAATCAGGAAATGCGATTTAAAAAGGGTCATACCATTTAAAAAACGGAAGTTTTGTTTACCACGACTTTTTGGGACAGCCTGTATAATTGCAAGAGTTCTAGCTTGATAGATTGCTTCAAGTCCTACAACTCTTATATTGGAAGCTATTTTGTATGGTGCACAATTTCCAAAATAATTGACTGATCCGGGACTTTTTACACACTCTGTATTGTAATTATTGTATAGCCACCTAGGCGTACTTGAAAGTTGTGTTACAATGTAGCAGTTACATTGTTGCGTGACGCTGGCACGGTGCCCAGGTTGGAATAGTGCCCAGCCTCGTGCGGGGCCACTGCCAAGTGTAACCTGGAACAGTGCCTAGTGTCTCGGGAATATAACACAGGAACACTCACCACAGTGCGCAATGTTATAGTGGCTGCCGAAAACATCACCTCTTGGACCCCTCCGGCGGATACCGTTATCTGCCGGTTGACTTCAATGTTCATTGCATCACTTGTCGTGGTACTGGAGCTCGGGTAACACTGAGTGTTAATTGACCAGCTGCGGTTGTTAATCGGTGCCTCTTGCCCCAACCCTCTATCCACTCAGTGGTCCAGAATGTCCAACATGCGCTCCTTACTTGTCAACGAGGTCACGGGGGCCACCTCACACGTGCTAGTCATTAATTTCTGGTTTGTTCACAGAGTCGTACCATCTCCCATTTTGCTACCCCACTGAGCTAGGCCGGTAACAGCTGTAGGTACTAATTTCGAATGCCTCGTGGAATAAATAACCACCTTAGTTTGCCATGATTTTTCTTTGTTACGTTTTTATAGTAAGAGGTGTAATGAGTGCATGGGTCCCATAATAAAAATAATTAATGTAATATTTCTTTCAGCAAAATCATTCGAAATTGTAATAATCTGATAAATGTAATTCACACAATAAGCATAACAGCGCATGATAAATATCAATCGTAAAAGATAATGTAAGCAAGAAGTTGAGACACGCGCGGTCTCGCGGTCGGAATAACATCGCTAAAATAAACAACAACACATCCACGCCGAAAAATACGCCTCGTACAAAGAACTCTTTAACTTGCATCATCTAAAATCACACTTAGCACCAGGAAGGAAACGTAAACATCCTCCTGACCGAGATTCAGAAAAATATAATTCATAAAATTCAACGTCCAAAACAAGACCAGAGAAATACTAATAAGTAAATTCACGGGAAAGTTCATGAACTCAAACATACACGAGGCAATTTGGCACGTGTATTTCTGAATGTGGCGGGGGCAAATTAGACGATAAAAGGGACGGGATCACAAAATTCGAGAGGATTTCCGTGATGGAAATAGAGTAGTGAGAATCAGTGAGTGATTCGACAACATACAGGGTGAGTAATTTCTTTAATATGTGAAGTGAACTTGTCTCGATGAATAACTGCATCCGAGTAATTACTCTGCAACGAAATGTGAAACAATTCACATTTGAATAATTACTCTATTACGAAATGCGAAACACAGATCCAATGAATAACTGGATCCAAGTAATCACTCTGCAACGAAATGTAAAACTATTCACATTTGAGTTATTACTCTGCCACGAAATGCAAAATCGTCGGAGAAAGAATATCTAACCTGAATTAGCAGACATTATGCCACGAATTACTTTCCTCACAACCTCCAGACGCTTTGAGCGCTAGGAGCATGGGTTGTGTAGAAAGGGGGTACCGCCAAGACGCTTTGACACTAGGAAAAGAGCGTCCAAAATCTAATGTCTAATACAGTGGTGGGAAAACTTTTTTTAAGACGGGCCATTTGTAATAACTAGACAATCGTAGCGGGCCAAAGAATAATGCTTAATCGTTAACTAATTTATGTGTTCTATAAACATATACATATATTATTACATACACTTATTATTTTAATAGAAAAAAGCAAAACGTAACAAAATTATAAGCACAAAATATAAAATGAATTTAGTGTAGTTCTTGATGTGTGTGAAGTATTATCACATTATTTTCTGGTGTCATTACTGGTTGATGGTGCATGAGAAAAATGAAATTGAGACTGTTTCATCAAAATTTCATCATAGTCCGGCTCCATTTGCGAAGCAGAAATTCTTAAAACTGATGAAAGGTGCTCATCTGTAAATCTGTTTCTTAAAGAAGTTTTCCTAAGCTTCATTGTTGAAAAGATTTGTTCGCATATATAAGATGAGCCGAAAATTGTCATTATCTTCATTGCATGAGTAATTAGATTTGGGAAATTATCTGGACTTAAATTTTTATAAAATTCTAGTAATGGTACTGTATGAAAAGTTTGTTTCAGGAGATTATTACAGTTCAGTTCTATTAACTCAAGTTGCAATTTTGCATCAACTTCTTCGTAATTAACATTGAATGGGGTCGCAAAAATACTAAACTCTGGTTCCATTTTTCTAAAGTCCTGAAATATCCTTTCAAATTCTGTAGATAGTTTTCTCAAATTAATTTCGTATTTTTTAATCCTATTGTTTGATATAGTGAATTTTAAAGATTGTATTCTTGGAAAATGAGAAAAATCAGATTTAGAGATCTGATTAGCAAATAATAATAACTGTAATTTGAAACTTTTCAGGTATTGCCAAATATCGTGAAGAGACTGATTTTTTCCTTGCAATTTGAGATTAAGTTTATTCATGTGTACGAGGAGGTCTGTGAAAAAAGCGAAATCAGAAAGCCACGTTTCGTTTTCTAAGACGTCAAATTGATTATAAATGTCTTTATCAAGAAGAAAATTCACAATATCGTCTTTTAAATCCAAAATTCTTTCAAATACTTTTCCAGCACTTAACCAACGAACTTTTGAATAATACAGGATATCGGAATGCTCAGTATGTACGGACTCCAAAAACTGTTGAAACTGGCGATGTAATAATCCTCTGGAACGAATCATATTTACTAGTTTTACAACAATATTAAGTATATGGTCAATATCTGAAGCCGATTTACAGAGAGCATCCTGATGGATAAGGCAATGCAAAAAAGCAACATCATTTTCCGGATACTTAGAATTAAATTTCCCAACAAATCCTTGATTGATTCCAACCATATTAGGAGCACCATCTGCAGTTACATTACATAGCTTGTCAATAGGTAAACGAAGTTTATCGATGCAATTTTCAAATTCACAAAATATATCGGCACCAGTCGTTGTTCCTTTCAATGACTGCAGCCCTGCAAGTTCTTCTGTGATTTCAAAGTAGGCGTTGATTCCTCTTATAAATATGAGTAACTGCGCAGTATCGCTGATATCTATACTTTCATCCATGGTAATTGAATAAAAAATAAATTTTTGAGTTTTTGTAGTCAGTTGTGAAATTAGATTTTTATCAATATTTTCAATTCTCTCGGTGATTGTTCTTCTTGAGAGAAACAGTGACTGAAAATCCTTTTTCTTGTTAGGGCACATAATATCGCACACATCTATCATGCACTGCTTTATAAATTCACCATCTGAAAATGCTTTATTAGATTTAGCAATATTATAAGCCAACACATAACAGGCTTTCGTAGCGCATCTTTGAGAATGATTAGCTCTCTGAAATAATTGTTGTTGACTTGATAAATTTTTTATTAAATCTTTCGATTGAATTTTTTTCACCTCTTCACTTAACGATGAGTAGGAGTGGTTTTCATGTTTGCTCTTGAAATGGCGTTGTATGTTATATTCTTTTAAAACTGCAACAGTTGTATTGCAAAGTAAGCACACAGGTTTTTCTTTAAATAAAGTAAAGAAATTTTTCCACGTCCATTCTTCTTTAAAAACCCGACATTCTGAATCCACTTTTCTTTTTTTAACATCCATTTTAGACGTTACCTACTACGGAGAACAACACACAGAAACGCAATTGACGAAAGCTTACTGCTAACTAATGCTCTTACGCGGGAGTTTGTTGAGGCACTGGGAGTTTGGGGGATTACACAAACAATTACTAGAGTCACAGCGGGTCGTTGCAGATGACTGACTAAGTCGCTAACTAACTGATCTTCGGGCGGCCTCGCTTGTATTTATACCGATGTGAAGATAGCCACGGATTTTTCAGCCACGGATTTCCCGGCGCCTCCGCCATCACATAAAAATTTCTTCAATTTTAATGATTTATATTAAATCAAACGCTGAGAATGTAATTAACATTAGCCTATAGATGTGCAGTCAATCCACAATTTCAATTATTTTTTCTCGAATCCACGGCAACTCTCTTTTTAAAATGACAAGAATTCAAAGTCCAATATGGCACTGTTTGACGCGTTTTAAATTAAATTTTTTACCAACAACGTGTAGATAAGAGTCTACTTAAACGATTTAACGCATTTATTTTGGGTAAAATTGTTTATAACTTTTTTATGAATTTTTTTTCTCGGGTCCACCCCAACTATACATATAATATAGCAAACTTTCAAAGTCCAATATGGCACTGTTTGACGCGTTTTAAATTTGATTTTTTAACATCAACGTGTAGATAAGAGTCTACTTAAACGATTTAACGCATTTAATTTTGGGTAAAATTGTTTATAACTTTTTTATGAATTTTTTTTCTCGGGTCTACCCAAAGTGTACATATAATATAGCAAACGTTCAAAGTCCAAAATGGCACTGTTTGACGCGTTTTAAATTTGATTTTTTAACATCAACGTGTAGATAAGAATCTACTTAAACGATTTAACGGATTTAATTTTGGGTAAAATTGTTTATAACTTTTTTATGAATTTTTTTTCTCGGGTCTACCCGAAGTGTACATATAATATAGCAAATTTTCAAAGTCCAAAATGGCACTGTTTGACGCGTTTTAAATTTGATTTTTTAACATCAACGTGTAGATAAGAGTCTACTTAAACGATTTAACGCATTTAATTTTGGGTAAAATTGTTTGTAACTTTTTTATGAATTTTTTTTCTCGGGTCCACCCCAACTATACATATAATATAGCAAACTTTCAAAATGCAATATGGCACTGTTTGACGCGTTTTAAATTTGATTTTTTAACATCAACGTGTAGATAAGAGTATACTTAAACGATTTAACGCATTTAATTTTGGGTAAAATTGTTTATAACTTTTTTATGAATTTTTTTTTCGGGTCCACCCAAACTAAATAGATAATCTAGCAAACTTTCAAAGTCTAAAATGGCACTGTTTGACGCGTTTTAAATTTGATTTTTTAACATCAACGTGTAGATAAGAGTCTACTTAAACGATTTCACACATTTAATTTTAGGTAAAATTGTTTATAACTTTTTTATGAATTTTTTTTCTCGGGTCTACCCGAAGTGTACATATAATATAGCAAACTTTCAAAGTCCAATATGGCACTGTTTGACGCGTTTTAAATTTGATTTTTTAACATCAACGTGTAGATAAGAGTCTACTTAAACGATTTAACGCATTTAATTTTGGGTAAAATTGTTTGTAACTTTTTTATGAATTTTTTTTCTCGGGTCCACCCCAACTATACATATAATATAGCAAACTTTCAAAGTGCAATATGGCACTGTTTGACGCGTTTTAAATTTGATTTTTTAACATCAACGTGTAGATAAGAGTATACTTAAACGATTTAACGCATTTAATTTTGGGTAAAATTGTTTATAACTTTTTTATGAATTTTTTTTTCGGGTCCACCCAAACTAAATAGATAATCTAGCAAACTTTCAAAGTCTAAAATGGCACTGTTTGACGCGTTTTAAATTTGATTTTTTAACATCAACGTGTAGATAAGAGTCTGCTTAAACGATTTAACACATTTAATTTTGGGTAAAATTGTTTATAACTTTTTTATGAATTTTTTTTCTCGGGTCCACCCCAACTATACATATAATATAGCAAACTTTCAAAGTCCAATATGGCACTGTTTGACGCGTTTTAAATTTGATTTTTTAACATCAACGTGTAGATAAGAGTCTACTTAAACGATTTAATGCATTTAATTTTGGGTAAAATTGTTTATAACTTTTTTATGAATTTTTTTTCTCGGGTCTACCCAAAGTGTACATATAATATAGCAAACGTTCAAAGTCCAAAATGGCACTGTTTGACGCGTTTTAAATTTGATTTTTTAACATCAACGTGTAGATAAGAATCTACTTAAACGATTTAACGGATTTAATTTTGGGTAAAATTGTTTATAACTTTTTTATGAATTTTTTTTCTCGGGTCTACCCGAAGTGTACATATAATATAGCAAATTTTCAAAGTCCAAAATGGCACTGTTTGACGCGTTTTAAATTTGATTTTTTAACATCAACGTGTAGATAAGAGTCTACTTAAACGATTTAACGCATTTAATTTTGGGTAAAATTGTTTGTAACTTTTTTATGATTTTTTTTTCTCGGGTCCACCCCAACTATACATATAATATAGCAAACTTTCAAAGTGCAATATGGCACTGTTTGACGCGTTTTAAATTTGATTTTTTAACATCAACGTGTAGATAAGAGTCTACTTAAACGATTTAACACATTTAATTTTGGGTAAAATTGTTTATAACTTTTTTATGAATTTTTTTTCTCGGGTCCACCCCAACTATACATATAATATAGCAAACTTTCAAAGTCCAATATGGCACTGTTTGACGCGTTTTAAATTTGATTTTTTAACATCAACGTGTAGATAAGAGTCTACTTAAACGATTTAACGCATTTAATTTTGGGTAAAATTGTTTATAACTTTTTTATGAATTTTTTTTCTCGGGTCTACCCGAAGTGTACATATAATATAGCAAACTTTCAAAGTCCAATATGGCACTGTTTGACGCGTTTTAAATTTAATTTTTTAACAACAACGTGTAGATAAGAGTCTACTTAAACGATTTAACGCATTTAATTTTGGGTAAAATTGTTTATAAGTTTTTTATGATTTTTTTTTTCTCGGGTCTACCCGAACTATACATATAATATAGCAAACTTTCAAAGTCCAATATGGCACTGTTTGACGCGTTTTAAATTTAATTTTTTAACAACAACGTGTAGATAAGAGTCTACTTAAACGATTTAACGCATTTAATTTTGGGTAAAATTGTTTATACCTTTCTTATGATTTTTTTTTCTCGGGTCTACCCAAACTATATACACTGGAGGAAAAAAATGAAACACTTGAAATTCTTGAAATTTTGACCATTTTGAAACCGCCATAACTCGGCGTATTTTCAATTGATTTTGATGAATCTTTGAGGGCGAAAAACATTGAAGTGACTTCTTTAAAGTCCGCCCGTTTTTTTCAGGAAACCATGTCCAACTTTGACGTGTCTATGGAGTTTTGTCGACTCGATCCACCATAAAGGCATTAAAATTTGATCAATTCCCTGTGCAGAACTCAAAAACGAAGCTCCTATGGCAATTTGGCACAAAGTTATGAGTGTGGAGAGACGTAGAGCCTTCTCTTTAAGTGGGGGATAAACTCTCTCAAAGAGGACACATTTTGCTTCTTATTTCTCAAAAGATCGTCGAAATCGGTTAGATAGAAGCTAAGTTATTACCTAAATTTTTACAAATCTTCAGGATTTCGCGCAAACAATTAATTTTTGTGCATACCTCAAAGAACATGCAAAGAAAATTTCATTCGTGAAATCGAAATCAATTTCGTCGAAAAACTTCGGACTTATGAGTCAAAAAACCTCAAAATTCGCTTTTTCTTTTCAAACACCCATTACTTTTTGCCAAATCGTTGTAGGAGCACATTTGAATGCCCTTTTGTCGGATCGAGTTGACACAAATTTACCCAAAATTTCGTGCTTTAAATCGTTTAAGTAGACTTTTATCTACACATTGTGGTTAAAAAATCAAATTTAAAACGCGTCAAACAGTGCCATTTTGGACTTTGAAAGTTTGCTATATTATCTATTTAGTTTGGGTGGACCCGAGAAAAAAATTCATAAAAAAGTTATAAACAATTTTACCCAAAATTAAATGCATTAAATCGTTTAAGTAGACTCTTATCTACACGTTGATGTTACAAAATCAAATTTAAAACGCGTCAAACAGGGTTATTTTGGACTTTGAAAGTTTGCTAGATTATCTATTTAGTTTGGGTGGACCCGAGAAAAAAAATTCATAAAAATGTTATAAACAATTTTACCCAAAATTAAATGCGTTAAATCGTTTAAGTAGACTCTTATCTATACGTTTATGTTAAAAAATCAAATTTAAAACGCGTCAAACAGTGCCATTTTGGACTTTGAAAGTTTGCTAAATTATATGTACAGTTGGGGTGGACCCGAGAAAAAAAATTCATAAAAAAGTTATAAACAATTTTACCCAAAATTAAATGCGTTAAATCGTTTAAGTAGACTCTTATCTATACGTTGATGTTAAAAAATCAAATTTAAAACGCGTCAAACAGTGCCATTTTGGACTTTGAAAGTTTGCTAAATTATATGTATAGTTGGGGTGGACCCGAGAAAAAAAATTCATAAAAAAGTTATAAACAATTTTACCCAAAATTAAATGCATTAAATCGTTTAAGTAGACTCTTATCTACACGTTGATGTTAAAAAATCAAATTTAAAACGCGTCAAACAGTGCCATTTTGGACTTTGAAAGTTTGCTAGATTATCTATTTGGTTTGGGTGGACCCGAGAAAAAAATTAATAAAAAAGTTATAAACAATTTTACCCAAAATTAAATGCGTTAAATCGTTTAAGTAGACTCTTATCTATACGTCTAAGTTAAAAAATCAAATTTAAAACGCGTCAAACAGTGCCATTTTGGACTTTGAAAGTTTGCTAAATTATATGTATAGTTGGGGTGGACCCGAGAAAAAAAATTCATAAAAAAGTTATAAACAATTTTACCCAAAATTAAATGCATTAAATCGTTTAAGTAGACTCTTATCTACACGTTGATGTTAAAAAATCAAATTTAAAACGCGTCAAACAGTGCCATTTTGGACTTTGAAAGTTTGCTAGATTATCTATTTGGTTTGGGTGGACCCGAGAAAAAAATTCATAAAAAAGTTATAAACAATTTTACCCAAAATTAAATGCGTTAAATCGTTTAAGTAGACTCTTATCTATACGTCTAAGTTAAAAAATCAAATTTAAAACGCGTCAAACAGTGCCAATTTGGACTTTGAAAGTTTGCTAAATTATATGTATAGTTGGGGTGGACCCGAGAAAAAAAATTAATAAAAAAGTTATAAACAATTTTACCCAAAATTAAATGCGTTAAATCGTTTAAGTAGACTCTTATCTATACGTTTATGTTAAAAAATCAAATTTAAAACGCGTCAAACAGTGCCATTTTGGACTTTGAAAGTTTGCTATATTATATGTATGGTTTGGGTGGACCCGAGAAAAAAAATTCATAAAAAAGTTATAAACAATTTTACCCAAAATTTTATGCTTTAAATCGTTTAAGTAGGCTCTTATCTACACGTTGTTGTTAAAAATTTCAATTTAAAACGCGTCAAACAGTGCCATTTTGGACTTTGAAAGTTTGCTATATTATATGTATGGTTTGGGTGGACCCGAGAAAAAAAATTCATAAAAATGTTATAAACAATTTTACCCAAAATTTAATGCTTTAAATCGCCTAAGTAGACTCTTATCTACACATTGTTGTTAAAAAATTAAATTTAAAACGCGTCAAACAGTGCCATATTGGACTTTGAAAGTTTGCTATATTATATGTATGGTTTGGGTGGACTCGAGAAAAAAAATTCATAAAAAAGTTATAAACAATTTTACCCAAAATTTTATGCTTTAAATCGTTTAAGTAGGCTCTTATCTACACGTTGTTGTTAAAAATTTCAATTTAAAACGCGTCAAACAGTGCCATTTTGGACTTTGAAAGTTTGCTATATTATCTGTATGGTTTCGGTGGACCCGAGAAAAAAAATTCATAAAAATGTTATAAACAATTTTACCCAAAATTTAATGCTTTAAATCGCCTAAGTAGACTCTTATCTACACATTGTTGTTAAAAAATTAAATTTAAAACGCGTCAAACAGTGCCATATTGGACTTTGAAAGTTTGCTATATTATATGTATGGTTTGGGTGGACCCGAGAAAAAAAATTCATAAAAAAGTTATAAACAATTTTACCCAAAATTTTATGCTTTAAATCGTTTAAGTAGGCTCTTATCTACACGTTGTTGTTAAAAATTTCAATTTAAAACGCGTCAAACAGTACCATTTTGGACTTTGAAAGTTTGCTATATTATATGTATGGTTTGGGTGGACCCGAGAAAAAAATTCATAAAAATGTTATAAACAATTTTACCCAAAATTTAATGCTTTAAATCGCCTAAGTAGACTCTTATCTACACATTGTTGTTAAAAAATTAAATTTAAAACGCGTCAAACAGTGCCATATTGGACTTTGAAAGTTTGCTATATTATATGTATGGTTTGGGTGGACTCGAGAAAAAAAATTCATAAAAAAGTTATAAACAATTTTACCCAAAATTTTATGCTTTAAATCGTTTAAGTAGGCTCTTATCTACACGTTGTTGTTAAAAATTTCAATTTAAAACGCGTCAAACAGTGCCATTTTGGACTTTGAAAGTTTGCTATATTATATGTATGGTTTGGGTGGACCCGAGAAAAAAAATTCATAAAAATGTTATAAACAATTTTACCCAAAATTTAATGCTTTAAATCGCCTAAGTAGACTCTTATCTACACATTGTTGTTAAAAAATTAAATTTAAAACGCGTCAAACAGTGCCATATTGGACTTTGAAAGTTTGCTATATTATATGTATGGTTTGGGTGGACCCGAGAAAAAAAATTCATAAAAAAGTTATAAACAATTTTACCCAAAATTTTATGCTTTAAATCGTTTAAGTAGGCTCTTATCTACACGTTGTTGTTAAAAATTTCAATTTAAAACGCGTCAAACAGTGCCATTTTGGACTTTGAAAGTTTGCTATATTATATGTATGGTTTGGGTGGACCCGAGAAAAAAAATTCATAAAAATGTTATAAACAATTTTACCCAAAATTTAATGCTTTAAATCGCCTAAGTAGACTCTTATCTACACATTGTTGTTAAAAAATTAAATTTAAAACGCGTCAAACAGTGCCATATTGGACTTTGAAAGTTTGCTATATTATATGTATGGTTTGGGTGGACTCGAGAAAAAAAATTCATAAAAAAGTTATAAACAATTTTACCCAAAATTTTATGCTTTAAATCGCCTAAGTAGACTCTTATCCACACATTGTTGTTAAAAAATTAAATTTAAAACGCGTCAAACAGTGCCATATTGGACTTTGAATTCTTGTCATTTTAAAAAGAGAGTTCTCGTGGAGTCGAGAAAAAATAATTGAAATTGTGGATTGACTGTACATCCATAGGCTAATGTTAATTACATTCTCAGCGTTTGATTTATTATAAATCATTAAAATTGAAGAAATTTTTATTTGGTGGTGGATGCGCCGGGAAATCCGTGGCTGAAAAATCCGTGGCTATCTTCACATCGGTTGTATTTATACCTACCTGCGAGAGTGTCTGGAAGTTTCGAGCGAAGATGAGTCATCTGTTTAGGTCGGATGGATTTGTCCAGAATACTATTGTGTTTTGAATATCGCCGCAGGTAGTTTTTATGCGGGTCATCACATTACGAAGTAAGAACGCGTTCAAACATCCTCACGACGGCACTCTTAAACGGGTCGTAGTTTCCTCATCATTGGTCTAATAACTTAAAATTTAACTTTAACATTATTGAACGAATTGATTTCTTTACAACCTCCAGACGCTTTGAGCGCTAGACCCATGGGTTGTATAGAAAGGGTGTATCGTCAAGACGCTGTGAGCGCTAGGAAAAGAGCACCCAATTTCTGATGGTAATCTTATTCTCCGAGCGAAAGAGTATAGTCAAGGTCACCGATTGTGTAAGTTATTCATTGAGATCTAGTTGAAAGTTTTATCGACATCAAACACAGAGGTCAATTGCCAAGCCTCACGCCGTTACAAACAATTCTGAGTCACACGTATTCTGGTCTGGTACGACAGTTGTTGTAAATCTCAAATTCTTGCAAAATTCTTTTGTAAAATGTTCGACGATAGTTCTCAGACTGGTTTTCCCACAGGGTTTTCCCAGATCTATTGGTACAGCAAGGATATGTGTTCATAAATCAAATAACATACTCTTTTGTGTACCAATGCAAATGCCAGAACTAATAAATCAAATGAATAAACGTCCATTCGTTCAACAAACAAGCATTTCATTTACCTAAACCTAACCAACACGCATCGACACTCGTAACGAATCTGTTAAATAATTAAGGGTTACTACAAAAATTAAACACAACGTACAAAAAGGTCAGACTTGACGTTCTACAGAGGGCTAAAATAAGTCACATGTTCACGTAAGAGGTGAAACTTCACATTTTATGTTATGTAGAACAGAACTCCATATCGTCTTTAAGAGTTATTCCAGCACAGTTTCAAATAAGTTCACCTTCTATTTGTAAGACATTAAAATAATTTAAATACAATGCTTACAAATTTTCAAATCATCAGCAATTTTGAAATGAAGACAAAGGCAAACGAACTTTATTCGTAACACGTTAAGCTGTATCACTGCCACCTTTGTGTACTTGGTTGCATACAACTTCAATTAAATGCCATGCGTTGATGTGATTATTTTACAATTGAACTCAGACGTTAATAATAGTATGTTCAGTGTTGAAATAAAAGATGATGCATGTTCGCTGAGCGTCGTCTTCATAACCCTTTTATGCTGTTAACGATGCACCAAGAGGTAAATGTTTTGTTGCACACTGTAAAATCCGGACTCCACCAGAAGATCAGCCGATAGATTACCACGTGCTCTCCCTCACAGAAGCCATTTGCCATTGAAGTCGCTCCAGACGTCGACGATACCGTTGCTGCTGTGGAAGGTGTGACAAATTGTTTTTGGGTTACAGTGACATATTTTGGCGCATGTTGGACAAGATGTCCATTGCTAGCAGATGCATCTGACTTGGATAGCCACGTTCCTGTTGCGTTCTGGTTTCCACAGTTGTCTTTTTAACTCAGAAACTAGTTAACTTCTACTTCTGCTATCACAGTTTGCCAAAGGTCGTCGGCGGACTTGAATTATGAATTAGTTTGTTTCTGCTCACTTCTTGGCTACTCACTGTTAGCCCTTTACATTTTCCTAATCTTCTTTATTGGCACTTTGAAAGCGTAGTATCTCTTGCTATCCTAGATATGCTCAACTTTCTTGCCTGCACAGAATTAACTTGAAGGTAGAATTGGCCAGTTTAACTGTTACGAGTTCGAAGGAAAGTATAGACAATGGTAAAAATGCATAATAGATCCACGATTGAAATAAACAATTGGTGCAAAAAAGTAATATGCCATGCAATCGTTTCTGTCGCCAAAAACATATTTTTTGGGTATAAGCGTTTTGAGTATTATCTTCCATTATTATAGCTTTTGACTTAGAATAAGGATTGAAAAAATTCCTCAACGTTTGCTCGAACAAACAGTATCGTATTTTTGTTATGATTTCATTTATCTGCGACAAAGTAAACCAATTTTCACCCAATTTATTTCAATTGTTAATATAACATCTCAGGAACGACAACTCAGAATAAGTATTTCAATTGTTGATACACTTCGTAGATGGACAACCCAGAGTAAAATTTCGTATTTGCAAAGTACTGGCGAAATAATTATTCATTTAATTACTGCCTGTACGTATCGCTTATTACTGGCTTTTATGAATTTCCATTTAAGAAAATCAATTGCAGAGACGCCCCAGTAAAATACGCACTAAAAGTTTCCGGCTTGTAAAGTTTTGTGTATTTCCGGCATGGGAGCTCGAGCTCCAATTACGATACGAACGCGAATTTATATCTTTCTGGATACCGAAGAGGAGGACCGGGGGAAATATGAAACTTGTATAAGTTGATTATCAGTTAGGCGTGTTTTCTTCCGAGTTATCACTCGTTATTATTCCACGCGCGTTTTTTCCTCCCCGACCGCAGGAAAACCGGCCGCGCTTGCATAAAAGCATTGTTATTTGTTCTGTATTTCAGTTAATTAAAATCCCGGCGGGATTCCGTATAAACGAAGAGTTGGATTTATATATTTATATGTGTGTATGCATGCATATGTGGAAGTTTCGTGATCAAAAGCGTGGCTGGTGCGGATTATCTTAATAAGACGTCCCAGTTTCGGAATACTTTCCACCAGTGTGTATATCATTAGATGCGATGACACAATCTCTTTACGAATTTCATGCTGCAGCCGCAGTGGGATGCGGTAATCCCGGCGCCTCCGCCGCACTGCAACTCCCGCTTACGAACGATAATCTACCGTTTCTACCCACGCCAACCGCCAACTTTTCCGCTAGATAAAACCTTGCGTTATCTTTATATATGAGGACAGAATATTAATCCTTCATAAATACGAACCTTGCGACTCACTTGCAGGATTTCACGTGGAATAAATCTTACAGGATTGAAAAAAAATTATATCTTAATCAGAGGCAATTTGTTTTGAAGTATGCATACATTATTTGTTTTAACCGTAGGCACAAACTTATGAATTGAATTGATCCGGACCTGTTAATTGAATTATGTTTCTTTTCTATGAATTTCCAGTATATCAATCAACCATTATTTATTTAGATTTAAATACAGTTTTCAGCAGAGTAGATCATTTTATTAGAAAAATTGGTTTTAAGTTACAAATCTTATTATATTATTTAATGTTATTACGAAATTGTAGGAACGATTTTACAATATTTTTTATTCTGGCATCTAAGCACTTATTTTTTTAATAAAATATCAGCAAACACGAATTAGGAAGCTAACCATTATACCATATGTATAAAAATTATTTAGATAAAGGGTGGCTTTATATTTCGGTTGCAGGTTTGATACGTCGCATCACGTCTTCGCCACCAGTTGTTCAAAGTAATTAATTGACATAAAGTCAACAACGTGCTGAACTAATCTAAGACCGTGATTTTGTTTATCATGGCCATGCCTTATCTAAATAATTTTTATACATATGGTATATTTAGATTTAAACATATTTTTCGCTTATAGACGAAGCAAAAGTTTCTATTACAACCATGTCTTTAAATTTACGATCCTTACATTATTTATAGTTATATTTAAATTATAAAAGGTACGATTTATTGTGCATATACAATGAAATTTTAAACGAAATGTCAGTAAAGATGACACCTACAAATTACGAATCGTGGAAAACTCAATCCCCGTGTCACGAGCTCTGTTTTAGTTTATTATTAGGGAGGGAGATTGTTATAGCGCAGAAAAGCAATATACCCGCAGTATTCCGTTGCGATTTGATTTAAATATGATATCCGAATTCCATTATTCCATGCATACAAATAAGTCGAGCACAGTGTATGTGACTCTGTATTTATCGGCGGTGCGATTTTCTATAAAGTCTCCGACTCTCAGAAATTGGCTCCGGCAATTGGGAAATTTAAGGCCGGCGCGAGAAACTTTTAAATTGTCGAGGATTCGTAACTATGGTAAATACGAAGTTGCGATTTATCTAAATATTAAAGTTTAAAATTTTGTTGATATTTTCCAATTCAGACTGAAATCAATTGTGGGTCGCTTACAGTAACGCAATTTATATATTTTCTTTATTGACTTACGCATTAGCCTTGTAGACACGCATATTTATTTATTGGAGCTGAACTTGGCATCGAGGAATCATTTATTTTATTGTACAGAAATTACAAAATAATTTTAAAGAAATCGTATGCGGAAATAAATAAAATTTTGTTCCTTCACTTGTGAGGAACATAAATCCATTTTTCCACTAAAGGATTTACTTTCCTCACGAGTGATGCAAACGTCTACTTTCCTCTCTAAACTGAGTGATGAGAATATCATTTTCGAAGGTGACGTTGGAGAAAGGTTGTTCTATACCGTCAAATCAAAAAAAGTTACGTGATGGCCAGATCATTTTTCAATGTCTCTACCAACAAACACAATGTGCGATATTGAGGTGATGAGAATATTTATATTTTAAGATACTCGATGGTTTCCCGAATTACGGAGGATTAATATAATGAAATAAATAATAAACGAAGTTGCTCCGTATATAACTGAATCAAAAGTGTGAACATGCCTCCGATAGGGATCGAACCTGGAGGTTGCAGGTTCGATTTCTGTCGGAGGCATGTTCACACTTTTGATTCAGTTATATACGGAGCAACTTCGTTTATTATTAGTTTCATTATTTTAAGATACCTTTAGATCTAAATTGCCCTCGGGAAATAATAGACTTCTCAACCCTGTTTTTTCACCGCTAATTCAATTTCAATTAAAATTTAATTAGTTAATCAAATTAGGAAGCAAAATTAGAAAATAAAAATCAATGATTTCTGGAAATGACAGTGACAGACACTTCTAAGAATAGAGAAAATCTCTACTTTATGGGCGCATTATTCGATGCTAAATTCAACTATTCCTCTGAAAGAGAATATTGATAAATTAACTTAGACATCCTCACTTCCTGCAGATTTATTAAATACAAATAATAAAGACGAAAAATAGCCTGAATATATGAATAATCAACCTGTTCGTGACTGCAACATTAAGTCTTACTAAGACTACAAACAAATAACTTATTGAAACAACTACTTCCCTGGCTAGTGCCACGCCGGATATTGACAAGTGACGTTGCCTCGTCTTTTATTTACAATAAAGCGTTTATACTGCAATACTAAAAATTGCGCTCTCTCACTTTATTGAAGAAAAAAATAAAAAAAATGCACTCCCGTTACCCCGTATGCGTACGCTACTGTAAATAGTTCTAAAGTATTTGCAAATATGGAAAATTTAAAATACTTTTTGACACGTTAAAGTGTTTTTGGCACAAAAAAAATATTTTGTAAGGTATTTCAGGTGTTCCGTACTTTTTGATCAAACTTTATATGAATATTTTGATAGAATTACAAACACGGTCTCATCAACACTATTTCAGAATAATGTGTGATATTAGATAGTCGTTCTTGAATATACACCTTCCATATTCTTCCTTCCATACAAACTTCATGTCCTCATTTGGATAGTATTCTTAATAAAGTTTAAGTCGACATCTATAGCAACACTGATCCATTTTGAAAAATTTGTATGTTAAGGGCCGAACATGGGTCGTGAAAATTCTTAGTTTATGATTTTTATAAGACGGACAGGGCAGGGCAGGGCTCATGTCTCGATTAACAATACCGGGTCGGGAAGGGCTCCATGAAAAATGTATAAGTTTTTAGTGACGACGTGGCACTAAAAACTTATAAATACAGAGTACAGGGAAGTAGTTGTTTCAATAAGACTTAATATTGCACGAATGAGTCACCAACAAGCTGAAAATTCATATATTCAGGATATTCTTTGTATTTATTATTTGTATTTAATAAATGCTGATCAAAAAATATCGACACAGTCGGTGCACCAAATTCTAAAAAAAACCTGGTTATCATCTTTACAAACTTCAGTGCCATTAAGAGATAGTTTTAGTCAGTGAAGAAAGTAGGCAAGTATTCTGTGAATGTATGCAGCAACGCTCAAAGGTAGAAATGCAGTGAATCTGTTTCACATATGAATTCACTTTTCATAGCGAACCAAATTCGTAGAGCCTTCGATACTGGGCTCAGGAAAATCCTAGTAAATATATACCTTGAAACAGGAATGCAGTTCCTTCAGAAAACTACTATTTTTGTACGGATGAGAACTTTGCCATGAAAATTCAGCCATATATTGGGTGCTTTTTTTAAATTTCATTTGTGTAGTGCCTTTCTGCGGGTGTATTTAGCAAATAAAAACTGTCAAAAAGCCACAAAAATAAAAAAAATATCTAAAAGCTCATTAATCCACGAGTGACGTTAAAAAAAACCGTAACTCAAAAAGGGCATTGCAAAAAAAATATTTTATTTTTCTAATGCCTTCCTGCAAGTACATTTAACAATTACAAACTGTCGAAAAGCCGCGACGAATTTTTCTTATATTTTGTATTTAACATTTAACGGAAATCCGTGGCTGGCCCATAAAACAACAAGGGCATAACAAAAAAAATATTTTCGCAATGCCTTCCTGCAAGTATATTTAACAATCACAAACTCAAAAAGCCGCGACGAATTTTTCTTATGTTTGTTATTTAACATTTAACGGAAATCCGGGGATGGCCCATAAAACAACAAGGGCAATGCAAAAAAAAATATTTTCGCAATGCCTTCCTGCAAGTACATTTAACAATTACAAACTGTCAAAAACCCGTGACGAATTTTTCTTATACACTCGGCGTCAAAAAAACAGCGCCACTCGACAAATCGCGAAAAAACTCGATTTTTCAAACCGTCGTAACTTGGTTCAATTTGGTCGAAAATCAATCAATCTTTCAGTTTGGGAAAGATTCAAGTTTTATCTTTAAGAATGTGTAGTTGATTTCAACCCCAAGTCCATCTCATCCCCCGTAACAACGCGATGGAAAAAAATATTTTTTTATGTAAAAAATTGTCCAACTTTGACAAGCAAGTACCGTGCGCAAAAAAAAAATCGGCGTGAAATTTCACCACAATGGCAGAAAAATTTAATCAATTTCCTTCAAATGCCTTAAAAGTTCGAGTCGTTTCGATGACTTGGAGCAAAGTTATGAATTTTTGAAAAAAAAAATGATATTTTCACTTTTTTAGCCATAACTTGAGTAATTTTGCACCAAAATCGATGAACTTTTGCAGTCTGAACAGTTTCAAATTTTCTCTTCAACGTCATGTGAATTGCTTTGTTGCTAAAACGATTTCACCCCCTGCCACCTCCTAAAGGAAAAAAATGTTTTTGTAGTTTAAATGTGCAAATTTGGTTTCTTGTACCGTGTGCAACAAAAATCGTGGACTAAATCGGTCAATGGCAATAAAATTCAATAATTTTTCTCCAATTTTCTCCAAAATTCAAGTAGATGCGATGATTTGGCGCGAAGTTATGCAGTTTTGAAAAAAAAAATACATTTTGTGCCTTTTTGGCCATAACTAGGCGAATTTCGCACGAAACTCGATGGAATTTTGCGATCTAAGAAGTTTTCGACTAGCGTTTTGGATTGACAAAAAATGTTAAATTTTTACAACTTGTCAAAATTCCATTTCGGTCATAACTCGGTCAATTTTGCTCAGAAGCCGATGATTCTTTGTGATCTGAAAAGCATATGTTTCATTCTACCCTTCGTCACCCCTAGTGCAAAAAAAGGTTTTCGACAGAAAAAAAAATTCCCAATGCCTTCCCGCAAGTACATTTAACAATCACAAGCCGTTGTTGTTTTATGGGCCAGCCTCGGATTTCCGTTAAATAATGTTAAATACAAAATATTAAAAAAATCGTTACGGCCTTTTGACAGCTTATGATTGTTAAATGTACTTGCAGGAGGGCATTGGAAAATATATTTTTTTTGCAATGCCTTTTTTGTTTCGCGGGCCAGCCACGATTTCCGTTAAATGTTAAATAAAAAGTATAAGCAAAATTTGTCACGGTATTTTGACAACTTGTAATTGTTAAATGTACTTGCAGGAAGGCATTGGGAAAATAAAATATTTTTTTGCAATGCCCTTTTTGAGTTTTTTTAAACGCCACCCGTGGATTAATGAGCTGTTAGATAATGGCTAAAAAGTTTTAAGACTTATTTTATTGTGGCGAATTCAGTAGCTCTATCTATATACGGCCAACTGTACTATGTAGTGGGAAGCCTTCCGAGAAACTGGTGAAAATTTCATCAGTACACGTGTCTCCATTCCGTAAATATAACGTTTTTCGTGAAGCGCGATTTTTATCCTCGTCATGAAAACATACATTGAACAGCGTACAGCAATTAAGTTCTGACCTAAGGTCGAAACTAGTCGGAGAGAAAAATAAAATCAGTGAAACAAAACCAAGTGTTTTAATTAATCAAATATATAATTATGTTTCACCACGGGTTAAGTGAGAAATTAATTAATCATAATTAAGTTCTGTTTTAAAATCGGTAAAACAGCCAAGGAAACGTTATCAACTGTTACAAACGGCTTACGGTGAAGAATAACTGCGTTTCTGTGGTTCAGAAAGTTTCTTGATGGCCGAGACAGTGTGAAAGATGATGAAAGGTCGAGGTGTCCTCGCACATCAAAGCTTTTGATCGTCAATCAACCATCAGAATGATAGCAGACAACTTAATCCTTTCGGCCCTGGTGGTGGCAATTGCCACAGCAACATTTACTTGTCTCTACTTACTATGACAATCCATATTTTTGCTGTTTATCGCTAGATGTCACCTCACTAATTAATTCCTATACTAATGAATCAAATATGTTAAAATTTGGTATTTATGATCTTAAGAAGCTCCCCATCAATAATAATTAACAAACAAAAAATTTTTTTCAGATTTAAAAATCCAGGGCTGAAAGGGTTAAATATGGACAAAGAAACCATTTGTCAAATAATCACGGAAGAACTAGGAACAAAAATAAAAAAAAACTAAATATACCAGCCCATAGCGCCATAATTGTTAGACAATTCTTGGCCAGAAAAAAGTTTCCGTGTTGTACCACCCGGCGTACTCGCCTGATTTGACTCCGGCCGATTATTTCTTATTTGCAAAAATCAAGTTGCATTTAAAAGGCCGTCATTTTGACAATATTTCCACCATTCAAAAAGCTGTGACGAGGGAGCTGAATGAGGCGCTGGAAGAAGACTTCGCTAAAGCCCCAAAACGATTAGCGGATCGCGCCCAGAGCTATATTGATGTGGAAGGAGTATACATTAAATAGGATTTATAAAAAAATACATTCCGACTATTTACATTTTTTTCTGACCTGTCTTAAAAACCGCTCTTTTGGTGGAAGCGCCGGGAATTATATGGCTGGAATTTTTATGGCTAACTTCTCGTCGGTTATTTTCGACATCAGAATTATTGAACCGTTTAAAATAGTTGGAAATTTAAATTTGAATTCCTAATCAGAACTCTTAATCAATTAAATATTATCTCTTTATCTTAATTTCTTAATTGGAACATCGTTGCAAAATCAATCACATTTGAATAACTGGTTTGAAATTAAAATCCATACTTACTTGTCTAAGACAATGAACAGTTCTGCACATCTATCATGTGGATGTGTCGACTCACCTGAAAAAAATATAGCTTATTAGTAAATTATCAACAATTGGTAAGAATGTCGGAGTCAAGCAACATCAGTAAAAATAAAAATCACAAAAATTAACTTCCTTGCAAGCAAGACACGTCATCTACTGTTATGTAACAGAATTTTAAAACGTAAACGAAATTATGGTGAATTTTATAATTATTGGACATTATACGGTGTTTCAAAACGAAATTAATCGCAGCCGCCTATGAATCTAAATGCCTATATCTCTGATTAAGGCTTTTTGTACAAACGTCAACTTTTTTTACGTTAACTATCTGAATGACAACTACGATGTTCATTCAGAAACAGGAGCATCTCAATTCAGAGGCGACTGCGATTCATTTGTATCATATGTGATTTTATTGCATTAAGAAATTCGCTATATCAGACAAAATAAATTCCCTTAATTTAACTCAATCCATTTCAAATTCAGACAATCGTTAAATTTCTATTTGATTGAATACGTCGCCGAATCAATCACTCTACAATAGTTCCCAATAAATATGCAAATACCCTCCGACGAAATCCAATTCATCAACAAAAGAATATTATTGAGCGCTAATTAATTTAGTCACGTAAATGTAAATGGAAAATAAATATTATATTTTCATCTGTATTTATAACTCCATTTAAAATTGCAATAGAATAAATATAGAAATAAAATAAGATGAATAAACAATTTGTTCTTTAAATAAAAAATTATAGAGGCTTACGAATAATAGTTATTTGTTTAACTGGGCAATAATATGGTAGCTTTACTGACGCCCAGGGGCGGCTCGTTATGTAGAGCCAAGGAGCCAAGGCACTACCTCTAATTTTGAGGTCGGCAAGAAATTTTTCCGTTCTGGAACCAAATAATTTCTGGCTCCGCTCATGCGCATGACGACGACGTGCACTTGTCAGTCGTATTTCCGCGCCATCCACGATGAATGAAATTAGCGAATACGCCTTTTTGCTCATGTAGTATAGAGGGCACTTGAAGATTATCAATTTTAGCACTTGAAAATGTATTTTTCGGCACTTTGCAAAGTTGAAAATTGTCATTTTTGACACTTGAAAGTTGTCTTTTATGACAGTTGAAAATGGTTATTTTTGAACATTGAGAATTGTCATTTACGGCACTCGAAAATGATAATTTTTAATAGTTAAAAACTCGCTTTTGACACTTGGAAAATATATTTTTCTGCACATGAAAATGATTATTTTGCACAGTTGTAAATGGTAATTTTTGACATTTGAAAACTGTTTTCTTTTTGACACTTGAAAATGGGCATTTTTGACAGATGGTAATTGTATTTGTTGGCAGCTGGAAATTGCCATTTTTGTCATTTTTGGCACTTGAAAATTGTCGTTTTTGACGGTTGAGAATGGTCATTTTTCAAACTTGAAAATTTTAATTTATGGCACTCGAAAATGATAATTTTTGACAGTTGAAATGATCGTTTTTGACAGTTGTAAAATGTTATTTTTTGCACTTAAAATTGTCAATTTTGGTACTTGAAAATGTCTTTTTTGGCACTTGAAAATGGTCAGTTTGCACAATTGAAAATAGCCTTTTTGACATTTAAAAATGTCAATTTTACACTTTTGGTAATTGCCTTTTTTAACAGTTGAAAATTGCGACATTTGGCAATTAAATGTTTCATTTTTGGCACTTGAAGATTGTTAATTTTGGCACTTGAAAATGTATTTTTTTGCACTTGATGATTGTTAAGTTTGGCACTTGAAAATGTCTTTTTTGGCACTTTGTACAGTTGGAAATTGTCATTCTTGACACTTGAAAGTTGTCTTTTATGACAGTTGAAAATGGTAATTTTTGAACCTTGAAAATTGTCATTTATGGCACTCGTAAATGATAATTTTTGACAGTTTAAAACTATCGTTGTTGACGCTTGGAAAATGTAATTTTTGACCCTTGAAAATTGTGAATTTTGACTATTTTTGCACATGAAAATGGTTATTTTGCTTAGTTAAAATGGTCGTTTTTAAAACTTGAAAATTTGAAGTTATGGCACTCGAAAATAATAATTTTTGAAAGTTGAAATAATTGTTTTTGACAGTTGTAAAATGTCATTATTTGCACTTGAAAATTGTCAATTTTGGTACTTGAAAATGTATTTTTTGGCACTTGAAAATGGTCGGTTTGTACAGTTACAAATTGCCTTTTTGACACCTAGAAACGTTCATTTCAGACTGTTGGTAATTGCTCTTTTTATCAGTTAAAAATTGTGACATTTGGTATTTAAAAATTTTCATTTTTGGCACCTGAAAATTGTCGTGTCTAGCAGTTGACAATGGTTATATTTGAACCATTTATGGCATTAGAAAATGATAATTTTTGTCTGTCAATTTTGGCAATTTACAATGTCTTTTTTGGCACTTAATGATTGTCAAGTTCGGTCTTTTGAAACTACCTTTTTCGGCACTTTGCACGGATGAAAATCGTCATTTTTGACACTTGAAAATTGTCTTCTTTAACAGCTGAAAAATAGTCATTTTTGAACCTTGAAAATTGTCATTTATAGCACTCAAGAATGAGAATTTTTGACAAATGAAAACTATCGTTCTTAACACTTGAAAAATGCCATTTTTGCGGCTTGAAAATTGTGAATTTTGACTTTTTTGCACATGAAAATGGTTATTTTGCACAGTTGAAAATGGTCATTTTTGACAATTGAAAACTGTTTTTTGACACTTGAAAATGGGCATTTTTGGCAGTTAAAAATTGTCATTTTTGGCACTTGAAAATTGGCAGTTGAGTATGGTCATTTTTAAAACTTGAAAATTGTCATTTATGACACTCTAAAATAATCATTTTTGACAATTGAAATGATCGTTTTTGGCAGTTAGGAAATGTCATTTTTTGCATTTGAAAATTGTCAATTTTGGTACTTGAAAATGTCTTTTTTGGCACTTGAAAATGGTCAGTTTGTAGTTGTTTTTTTCAGCACTTAAAAACGTTCATTTTAGACTGTTGGTAATTACCTTTTTAACAGTTGAAAATTGCGAAATCTGGCAATTAAAATTTTTCATTTTCGACACCTGAAAATTGTCGTTTTTCGGAGTTTACAATGGTAATATTTTGAACCATTCGAAAATGATGACGCCCATGGTGTTTTATAGCTGAGTAAGCTAGAGAGGCTGTGAAACAGCCAGTAAATCTGCTTTATTGATGTGTTGAATATATAATTTCTTCGAGGATTATAAAAACTTCAGAGAAATAACTTCTGAGTAACTAAAGTTTTGTTTACACAGTTTTATTGGTCAATCTTACTGAATATTTGTAAATATTGACTCATATAAGATTATACAATACCCACTTCAAAATAAAACAAGAATAAAAAGAAACACTCGACATAATGAAAATAAATGGCATTACATTAAGGATTCTATAACGCACTCGTTGGCTTCCTGAATGCATCGCTCCCTGGATCAAATCACTTAAAATATTCGCAAGAAACAAGCACGGGGGCGAATCCGAGAGACGAACTGGGAAAGGGATCCATCAAAACTAACGACTTCATCAGATAAAAGCCGCAGCGTAAACAAATCGGTCAAAACGGTAGACACTAATGCATTTCCATCGCGTGCCCTAACAAAACAGGGGGTCCCTTCCATCCACAGTCACGTCCCAAAGTGGTTTTTATCATTTCAACTCACACTCCCCGATGGAAAATTCAAAAGCCCCGATTTAACCAACATCCGAATTGATTGATTCGCGTTTGTCGATGTGAACTAATTTATTTAGTCTAAATCGTACACGGTTCGGAAATATAGATTTGTCGGATATAAATGGTCAATTGAATTTTTTGTGTCGTTAAATCAAGTGGACCGTCAAAAGTTTTAAATTTGAATAAAAAAGGTTTCATTTGTTTTATTTGATACTGGCAATAATTATTTTGTTCACGAAAATCGTATAATATGCATATTATTTAATTGTATGGGCAGCATTAATGGGGTACATTTATCACCCAATTTCATTAAACACGCATTTGCGTGTTTAATAGAGTTACTAACACGTTGACCGCTTTGTCAGTCAAATGGGGCCACGTCAGTCACCGGTAACTGACAGTAAATACCTACTTTAAACTGACTATATAGCGCTGTCAGTCACGAGTTAAATTAAATAAGCATATTCTTACTCATTTTATAAAATAAAACTTAAAAACAAAGAAAACTTTATTTGACATTTTACAAAAAAAACTTGTTGGCAGCCAATGTGTTAAACACGCACACGCGTTTGCGTGTTTAATATGGTTATTAAACACGCTAATTCGCGCTTTGATTCACAGAACACGATTTATAATATTTTATTTTATTACTGATTTTGAACTTTGATTTTAATTTTTTTGTCTCTAACGACTTACTCCACTCGCCTAGCGACTGATTCCGCAAACATCGTTCTCGTGATTAATAGCTATCATTATATGCTCGTTGTACAATATACTATTAAAGGTAGATATCTCGTGAATATTTCAGGCATTTTGAGCAGTTTAATCATATAAGATTTTTTTTGTATTGAAGTGTCCGACAAATGAAAATGTTAATTTCCAAAAATTCATAACTCACAAAAAATTGACACATTTTCAAAAATTTGTATCAATCTCAAAAGTTTACACGATTTAAAAATTTTCCATGCATTTTCGTCAAAAAAAATTTTCGCGCCAAAATACCATTTTACTTTCCTATGTTCCTGATACACGATTTAAATTTTTTCCGTGCATTTTCGTCAAAAAATTTGTTTCGCGCCAAAATACCATTTTACGTTCATATGTTCCTGATACAATATTTAAATTTTTTCGATACATTTTTGTTGAATAATGTTTTTCGCGCCAAAATGCCATTTTACGTTCCTCCTATGTTCCAAATACACGATTTAAAGATAAATTGACACATTTTCAGAACTTACTTTCAATTAATTTCTAAGGTGATATTTTGTAAATATATTAATCATTTTGAGGAATATAATCATATAAGATTTTTTTTCGTTTTTATTTATTGAAGTGTTCGACAAATTAAAACATTAATTTTAAAAAATTCATAACTTGCGAAAAAATTGACACATTTTCAAAAAAATTAAGTAATCTTAAAGGTAGATATCCTGTGAAAATATTAAACATTTTGAGCAATTTAATCATATAAGAATTTATTTATTTTTTTCGTTTTTTTTTATTGAAGTTTTCGAGAAATGAAAACGTTAATTTTCAAAAATTCACAACTCACGGAAAAATTGATACATTTTCAAAAATTTTAATTCATTTTAAAGATATAACGATTTAAAATTTTTCCATGCATTTTCGTCAAAAAAAAATTTCGCACCAAAATACTATTTTACTTTCCTATGTTTCTGATACACGATTTAAAATTTTTCCGTGCATTTTCGTCAAAAAAAAAAATTTCGCGCCAAAATACCATTTTACGTTCATATGTTCCTGATACAAAATTTAAAATTTTCGATGCATTTTTGTTGAAAAACCTTTTTCGAGACAAAATACCACGTTTCTATGTTCCAAATACACGATTTAAAGATAAATTGACACATTTTCAAAACTTTTAATTAATTTCCAAGGTAGATAGCTTGTAAATATATTAATCATTATGAGGAATTTAATCATATAAGAATATTTTTTCGTTTTTTTTTTATTGAAGTGTTCGACAAATTAAAACATGAATTTTCAAAAATTCATAACTCACGAAAAAATTAACACATTTTCAAAAATTTTAAGTAACCTTAGAGGTAAATATCCTGTGAATATATTAAACATTTTGAGCCATTTAATTATATAAGAATTTATTTTTTTTTCGTTTTTTTTTATTGAAGTGTTCGACAAATTAAAAAAATAATTTTTAAAAATTCATAACTCGCGAAAAATTGACACATTTTCAAAAATTTTAAGTACTCTTAGAGGAAGATATTGTGTGAATATATTAAACATTTTGAGTAATTTAATTATTTAGGAATTTATTTTTTTCTCGTTTTTTTATTGAAGTGTTCGACAAATTAAAAAAATAATTTTCAAATATTCATAACTCGCGAAAAATTGACACATTTTCAAAACTTTTAAGTAATATTAAAGGTAAATATCCTGTGAATATATTAAACATTTTGAGCAATTTAATTATATAAGAATTTATTTATTTTTTTCGTTTTTCTTTATTGAAGTGTTCGACAAATTAAAAAATTAATTTTCAAAAATTCAACTCGCGAAAAAATTGATACATTTTCAAAAATTTTAAGTAATCTTAAAGGTAGATACGCTGTGAATATATTAAACATTTTGAGCAATTTAATTATATAAGAATTTATTTATTTTTTTTGTTTTTTTATTGAAGTGTTCGACAAATGAAAACATGGAAAACACGGAAAAATGGATACATTTTCAAAAAATTTAATTCATTTTAAAGGTTTAACGATTTATAATTTGTCCATGCATTTTTGTCAAAAAAAATTTTCGCGCCAAATACCATTTTACGTTTCCATGTTCCTGATGCACTATTTAAATTTTTTTGACACAAATGCATCGAAATATTTTAAATCAGGAACATAGGAACGTAAATTGGTATTTTGTCGCGAAAGAAATTTAAAGCGTGTATTTATTCATTATTATTATTTTTGAATTTTTTTCATTGAAGTGTTCGACCAATTAAAACGTTAATTTTCAAAAATTCAAAACACAGAAAAATTGGCACATTAAAAAAAAATTGTGAATACATTAAATATTTTGAGCAATTTTATCATATAAGTATTTTTCTTTTTTTTAATTTTGTTTGTTCATATCTTCAATAACTAAAAACATTAATTTTCAAAAATTCAAAACTCGCGCAAAAATTGACTAATTTTCAAAAATCAAAGGTAAATGTATTATGATTGCATCAGAGTTTTTAAGGAATTTAATTATATGGATATGATTTTTACTTTCTCCGTTACGAAGTACGAGAAAGTATTGTGATCGTGATTTTTTTTTTTCAAACATTTTTTTTACGGAAATATCCGTTTTGGAGTCCCTAGATGCCATTTCAACAATTTCTGGAAAAAAAAAATGTGTCTGTGTGTGTGTGTGTCTGTGCGCGCTGTATCTTAAAAACTAATGAAGCAATTGATATGAAACTTTGAACATACGTCTCATTTGATAATTCGAAGAACTGAAAAGCTTTTGGTAAAATTTCGTACACCGGAAGTGGGCGTTTACCTTAACTGTTTTTTGTTTTTTTTTTTCAATATTTTTGTAAATATGAAAAATATCAAAAAAAACATTTAAATAAATATTGAAGACAATAAAGAAATGAATATCTTTGGTTTGAAAACATTTTTCATAAAATCATTGTTATTCGAGAAAAAAAATTTTTTTTTTTTTTTTCATTTTTGGTTTATAAATATGAAACGATAATAGTTACAGCAAATGTATGTGAATAATAATTGCAGAGAATGCCAAAATCAACAACTTATAAAGAATAAGTTTTTTTCGAAATCTCTTTGGTTTTTTTTAGTAAACTCAGCTTTTAAATTTGCAATATAATTTTTCCATCTTTCATAATTTTGACGTTTTAAACGTCAGATTCATCCGAGTCTACAAACGTTCGATGTACATTTAAAATATGATTTAAATTGAAAATAAACCACGAAATCATAAATATAAATGATCCCATTAAGTCGGAGAAATAACATGATGGCCACATCACCATTTTTTCAGTTTTTCCGTGTTCAAATATTCGACTACTTGAAAAAAAAATCATTTTGAAAAATGTATAACTCGCCCAGAAATTGACACATTTTAAGGATTTTTCAGGAACATAGGAACGTAAAATGGTATTATGGCGCGAATTTTTTTTTTTACAAAAATGCATCGAAAATTTTAAAGCGTGTATTTATTTATTATTATTGTTTTTAGATTTTTTTATTCAAGTGTTCGGCCAATTAAAACGTTAATTTTTAAAAATTCATGACACGGAAAAATGGACACATTTTAAAAAATTTTAAAGGCAGATATGTTGTGAATACTTACAATAAATATTTTGAGAAATTTGATCATATAAGTATTTTTATTTTTTTGATTTTGTTTGTTCATGCCTTCAACAACTGGAAATATTAATTTTCAAAAATTCAAAACTCGCCCAAAAATTGACTAATTTTAAATCAAAAATCAAAGTTAATTTTAAAGATAAAAGTAGTAAAAAGTATTATGATTTCATCAGAGTTCTTAAGGAATGTAATCATATGGATATTATTTTTTATTTCAGTTTTTCCTTGTTCTAATATTCGACCACTTAAAAAAAATTAAAACTCGCGCAGAAATTGATACATTTTCAAGACTCAAAGTTTATTTTGTGAATATATTAAACATTTTGAGCAAATTCTTCATATAAGTATTAATATTCTTTAGATTTGTTCAACTGTTCGACAACTTCAAACATTAATTTTCAAAAATTCATAACTCACGGAACAATTGACACATTTTCAAAAGTTTTAATTCATTTTGTTTACGAAAATGTTATAATTTCCGCATTATTTTATTCTCCGGGCAGCGTTAATGGGGTACATTTAACACTTAATTTCTTTAACATGGATTTGCGTGTTTAATTTGCTTATTAAACACACACACACGCAGTTGCGTGTTTAATATGGTTATTAAACACGCTAATTCGCGCTTTAATTCACAGGACGCGATTTATGATAATATTTTGTTTACCCTGTTTAATACTGATTTTATTTTTTTTTTCAATTGTAATTGTAATTACAACTTTAATTTCGATTTTAATTTTGTTTTTGTTTTTGTTTTTGTTTTTATTTTTGTTTTTTTTTATTTTGATTTTAATTTTCGTGAACAAAGTATATTGTACAACTCGCATATAATGGCTATTAATCACCTGAACGATTTGCTCTACTCGCCTACGGCTCGTTCCGCAAACATCGTTCTCGTGATTAATAGCTATCATTATATGTTTGTTGTACAATATACTATTAATGGTCGAATTGATATACATTGTTATTTACTCTGTCTCTTTTGAAGGTCAAAAAGGGTGTTATTTTTTTTCTAAATACGCATTTGGTTTGTAAAAATTAGCAGGATTGACTATAAATACGCAACACTTTATTCATATGTTCAAAGCGATTGAACCGTCTTATCGTGTTACTGTCTATTTTAAGACCTTTTATTTTAACACTGCAAAAACTTAGGAAAATCGTTCTCGAAAGAGGATCATAAGGTACTGCAATTAAATTTACTTGAAGTAGACACGCTATAACTTAAAGGTATTAAAGTTTTATTTCACAAGACACAGCTGTACATCTTAGCTAGCAATTTATTACATTTAATAGTTGTTGCACAATGGACTCTTATAAATTATACAGACACATTAATTACTGTCTAGGTATCCGTGATGGAATCTTCTTTGAAAAATTCGATTATATTCCTTGCAGTAAATGCCCGGCATTATGGGGCAAGAATATTCTGATTCGAAAATAAACGAGGATCCTCGTAATATAATATTATACTTTGTGGACACAATTTCTAAAGAAATCCGATACGATCTCGGTGCATCGCAATTTTTATTAAGGGCGGGCGTTCTTGGGCGTGTTATTTATATCGAAATTTAATTTATTTTTATGGTGGACCGCTATCGAGACCTTTTTGCAGTTCAAAATAATGAGAAACTGCAGCGTTCATACTCTTGAGATGTGGTTTATTAACTTAATGAAATGGTCTGGTGCATTTTTGTTTACTTACGATATCGAAATTTGTCGGACTTTTAAACCTCAATTATAATTATGAATTGTTTAATAATACGTCAAAAATTTATTTTTCTTAAATACGACGTCCCTTCAAACTTTTTTTTTTCACCTGTAAACTCAGAATAAGGCGGAAGTAGACAGGAACGCTGCAGACTGTTAACATTAAAAAAAAATAGATAAAGTTTATTGGGCCAATTGGACAATTTCACCTCTCAGTAGTTCCCAATGGATCCCTAAAGGGATTAGCACTGTAATTTCTACTTACGGATAATATAAAAATAATATCTGACGCTCAAGGACAGACATGTCACTGTCATTTCAATTTTAATTAGAAATTAATTAATATAAATGTGGACGTACCGATGTATGGAATGAGAAAAATTATAAAATCATATTTTTAATCATAGGGAGATGGATTCAAAATGAAATCAACCAATAAAAAATTAGTCGGCTAATTTTTGAGATATTTGTTCCTTATCATCTGAAATAAAAATACACTGTGTAAGTAAAAAGAAAATGCACCAACTGTAAATATTCATATTTTCAATAATAATTACAGCTTGGAAAAACAAAATGTTTATTTACACTTGTAGATTGCAAAAATTCTTAATTGCATTTTTGAAATTTTTTATTTTATTTATCATACAAAAAATAATAAATTAGGAAAAACGAGCGTTATCGAATGTAGCCCAAAATCCTAAGCACCCTATCGAGGATATTTCACATTCATGAAGGCTCTGCAATGGAGGGAGTTTATAATGCACCGCCGCGTCGCATTTGTAGGTATTAAATTTAGTGGGCCATGATTGGTTTTTGTTTTGTAATGAATATCAGACACTAGCTGTCACTTTTATCAGTCAAGGAAGACCATGTACAGTACGTATTCCTGATATGATAGAAGAAGTTCATGCTTTAATTTGTAGTCAAGAAAGTGCTCCAGGCAGGCGCGTACTCAGAACAGCAAGAGATTTTTTTTTTACTTTCTCCGTTACGAAGTACCAGAAAGTATTATGATCGTGAACATATTTTCAATTTTTTGTAAGGGAAATGTCCGTTTTAAGGCCACTAGAGACGATTTTAAAAGATTTCTCAAAAACATATACAGCAATTAACATGAAACTTAAACATAAGTGTTATTTGACAGTCCGAAGAACGCAAAAGCTTTTGGTAAAATTTTGTAAACCGGAAGTGTTTACCTTAACAATTTTGTGTTTTTTTTTCCAATATTTTTTTTTTTAAATATGGAAAATATTTAATATTTGTTTTTCGATAAAAAAATGAATTAAACATTTTTATCCATAATTATGGAACGGCAATAATTACATGTAATTTATACTAATAATAATTGTAGAGAATGTCAAAATGTACAAGTTATAAAGTTTTTTTCGAAATATCTCTATTTTTCGAGTAAAGATGATTGGAATTTGAAGTAAATTTGTTATTTTCATCTTTCATAAATGTACGTAAACAGTCAGTAAGTAAACTTTTCGCAAATAATTTTTTGTTTTTAAATCTTTTGGCAATATTTAACTGCTTTGCATAAAATAAAATTTTAGGATTTTTAACTTTATTTGATAACTAAATTTTTAGTATACGGTTCTGTTCACAAATATTTTATCTAATTTTAAACTGTTTTTGACCAATACATTTTGTTTGTTTTTTCGTGTATTAATTTTTTTAGTTTCCTTTGGCAATAAATTTATTGAAGAATGAAATTTTGAAATTTCCAATAATTTTAACAGATAGAATTTTTTAATGTTGTTTTTGGATTTTTAACTTCTATTGACAATCATGCTTTTAAAGAGTAAAATTTTACTATTTTTAACTTTTTTCGACAGTATTTTAATATCGTACTTTTTATCATATATTTTATTTATTTTCGACAGTTGCAATTAGAGTTTTACTTCTTTTTGTCAGAGTAAATGTCGGTATTTTTAACTTTTTGACAAAATGGTGTTTTATATTTTCGTTGGAGGAATGTTTCTTTTTAGCAGAATGTTTTCTTTTTAATTTTCAACTTTCTTCACCCCTTCTTTCCCGCAGATGCCATATGGCGTCATATCTTTTATCAGGTGCCCGTAATCTGTGTTTTGATTTTTCCTCGTACCATTTTCCATATTGAGTCATGATTTTGCTTGCTGTAAAAATAAGGAGACACTTTTTTAAATTTAATTTTCTTGAATTTATTTCTTTTTAATACCCCAACATCGTTTGATAATTAAACTTTGGACAAATGCTATTATCCAATTTTTAACTTATTTCTACTTATTTACTTTTTTCTCTGGCAATTCAACTTTCCAGAAACAAAATTTTTCAGTTTTCAGCTTTTTTAATGAATAAAATTTATTAATATTCAATTTTTTGTCAGATATAATTTTTACATTTTTACTTTAATTTAACAAATGATTGGAAAAACAAATTAATTTCTCAATTTTTTTACGGAAATATTTAACTTCTTTTTGTTAGATGAAATTCTCGGATTCTTTTCTGTGATAATTCATTTTTTAATATCAAGTTTTAACTTATTTTAAAAGATATTATTTATTAATACTCTTTTGTCAACTAAAATTTTTGGATTTTTCACAAATATTATTTTTTATCATTTGTCCCTTGTTAATTTCTTTTTGCCAAATGCAATTCTAAACTTTCTTTTGACAAATTAGGTTTTTTGTTTTTTTTAAATTTTATACAGATATGTGTTGTCTATGTTTAACTTTTTTTGTCCAATGAAATTTTGAGATTTTCAACTTGTTTTGATAATACATTTTTAATATAAAATTTGGTAACTAAATTTAACAGATTAATTTATCAATATTTTGACTCTAAGACTTTGTGACAAATATTTTTTTTTGCTAGATGAAACTTTTGGATTTTCAACTTTCTTTAATAATAAAACTTATTTTTTTTTTAAATTTGCTACTATGTTAAAAGATATGATCTTTCAATGTAAGTTTCTAAATTTTCAACTTCAATTATTATTTTTATTTCAATTAGACAAATAAAATGTTTTCATGTTCTACTTTTTAACACATATTGTGAATTTTGAACTTCTTTTTGCCGAGTTAAATTTTAAACTTCTATTAACATTTTTAAATTTCAACTTTATTCGATTTTTCCCATATTTAACTTTTTCTTCATATAAAACTTTTCTAATTATTCCTTTTTGGACAATTAAACTTTTGAAAAAATGATTTATTTTTCATTTTCTATCTACAGTGGTCATTAAATTATATTTACTTTGTTAAATATTCAGGCCCTATTATTTGTATTTCCCTTTTTGTGTGACTGTTTACCTGTTCTATTGTTTTTTAAACATTTCAAGTTTATTACATTTCAGTTTCTATGTTAATAGTTAGTTGTGTTTTTACTTCTTTACTCCACGGCATTCATAACGTAAATATATTATTTTGGTTCCCCCACCAGAACGAAAAGCTGAATACGCCACTGGCTCCAGGCACAAGATTAAGAACTTTTTATTTAGAGCAAAAGTACTTCAACTTATCTATAAAAAATGAAGTTTGTTATACAAATTATTTAAAAATATAAATATCTCACGAAGATATATGAGAATACAATTTTAGTTTCCAAAATTGCCAAAACCTGTTCGCCGCCAAACCTTTAAATGCAATTTGCAAGTGACTCGTTTCAGCTACATAGCTGATTATAGTATCATTGTAAAGTTCATGAAGGGGGTTATATCCGTTGATAGATGAACATGCAAGGTTTTTGATTAAAACAAAAATATTTCAGTTTTCCTAATTTTTTAATTAATAATTTTTTTAAATCGATTTTTTTTTAATATTCAAAAAATTCACACAAGTTGGTATACATTTACTCAAGGTACAGTCAATATTTTAGAATGGTATCTCCATGGCATCAAGAGTTAATAATAATAATAATAATAATAATAATTTATTTACGGGTAACCCCTTTTACATAAATAAACACAAAATACAGCAATACAAAACCAAAAATAAATATTTAAATTAAGAAAAAATAGTAAAAATAATTAAATGAAATACAAATTTGGTCACTACCTACACTAAAATATAACTAAATAGAAATTTACAAAAATAAGAAAGTAAATTTAAAAAAAAAATGAAATACAAGTTTGACATCTGTCTAAATTAAAATGTAAGTAAAAAATAAAAATAAAATACAATTTAAGCAAAAGAAAAAACCAATTCAAATGAAAATATACCGAACCTGAAATAATGCAACGAAGAAATTAAACTATCAGTCTTCTATTTAAATTCCTTTTAAAAGAAAAATAAGAGGAATTAAATAAGTTAGACATAATTGAAGATAGGAATATTTTTCGTTTTAGCGGCTAGCGCATTTTCTATTATTTATTTATAATGTATTCAAATTGTTTATAATTATAAATTATTATAAAAAATAAATCCGTGCTACTCTTTAGAATATATTTACAGAGGTGAATTCAAAATTTCACTTTCAAGTCTTTATCCGTTTGTGAATAGTTTTAAATGGATTTAGAGGTACGCTCCAGGAGCCTTAACATCTTTCAATTACTGGTTCACTATGTGGAAACATCTGGTATAAGCCTGTAACGCTCTCCCCATTATAATCATTATTCTGTTCCTCCTTTTAACCTGCAAATACTATAACCGTTAGTGGCTGAATAGCTTATAAGTCAAAGCCAAAAAAAATATATAAATTATTATAATAAAATTTAATAAAATCAAGTAATTTAATAAATATTTCGAATTTAAAAATTTTCTGAAGATTCTACTCTAACTTATGACGTTTTCAATTTGGAAAAGTAGAATTTCATATGATAAACTTTAAAAATTTGAAAAATGATTATATTTCACTCTACAAAGATTCGACAAAATCAGTATACTTCACAAATCTTTAGAATTTAAGGATAAGCAAGAAATGTCACTCTATCTTAATACTGAAACGACTTATGACATTTTCAATTAGGAAAAGTAAAATTTCAAATGATAAATTTAAAAAAAAATACAAAATCAGTATACGCCACAAATGTTTAGAATTTAAGGTGATTTAAGAAATTTTAGTCTAACTTAATTTTTAAACGTGTTATTGTTCTTTTAAATTTGAAAAATTAAAATATTACATGCCAAACTGCAAATTTGAAAAAAAAAATATTAATTTTACTCGAAAATATTCAATATAACTAATATACTTCAGAAATGTTTAGATTTTAAGGATTTTTAAGAAATTTTACTCTAACTTAATTTTGAAACGACTTATGACATTTTCAATTTGGAAAAGTTAAATTTTACATGATAAACTTTAAAAATAAAAAATAAATATATTTCACAAAAAAAATAAACAAAATCTGTATAAAGGTAGAAACGCCAAAGTGGCGGAATCTATTGCCTGAATGCTGTACTGAACTAAATCCGGGTGGCTTTAACACGGATTTGGTTCAGTACAGCGTTCAGGCAATAGATTCCGCCACTTTGGCGGGTGTTTGGAATACTTATGGTCCAATACTAATCTCCGTTTCCCCATCAGCCACTAACTACACTGATGAGACCAGAAAGGTCGAAACCAGTCTGTAGGTGTTCTGATGGGGGAACAATATTTAATGTTTAAAATCTGTATAACCTACAAATGTTTCAAGTTAAAGGATATTCAAGAAATTTAACTCTAATTTAATATCGACACGATTTAGGATTTTCTGAATTTGCAAACGTAGAATTTCACAACGGGCCCCCTCCTGTATGTCTAAATTCTATAAAGCCATGACGGCCCTCACAGGCGAAGTCTTGGATCCTTTTACTATGTGCAGAGTTGATATAAAATAAGAAATAACCTAACAAAACGGTAGTGGCAGATAACTTCGTAATCGATGCCAAAAAAAAAATCACATGATAAACTAAACAAAATTTGATATTAAATTTCAATGTAACAAATTCAATAAAATAAATTTACTCCACAAATATTTAGAATTCAAGAAAATCTAAGAAATTTTACTCTAACTTAATTTTGAAACGTGGTATTATTTTTTTAAATTTGGAAAATTAAAACATTACATGATAAAATTTCAAAATTTGAAAAAATGATTAAATTTTACCATAAAAAAATTCAATAGACCCCAAAAATGTTCGGAATTTAAGAACATTCACTCAATTTTAAACGAATTATGTCTGTTTCAATTTGGGAAAGTAAAAAACCCCCTGGTGAACTTTAGAAAATTGAAAAAAAAATTCACTCTACTCTAAAAAAAAAATAGGTTCAAATATGAAACATGTTTTATTAAAATTACTCGGTTTTAATATGAATTATTAATCGTTATAGGTAAATGTAATTATTTAAGTGTTTTGATTAATTGAAACACTTGGTTTTGAAACAAGCAATAAACTTTTATATCACATCAGCATCGAAAAATATAAATAAATGGCCAAATCGGCCAAAGGTACATATCCCAAATGAAAGTTTTTGATTTTTTTGTAACAATAGCAACCGGGGCTATTATCTCCTGTCGGCAAAATCTGGGATTTCCATCGGGAAACCACCCAGCAATAAACTTTTATATCACATCGGCATCGAAAAATATAAATAAAGGGCCAATTCGGCCAAAGATACATATCCTAAATGAATTTTTTAATTTTTTTATAACAATAGCAACCATGGCTATTATCTCCTGTCGGCAAAATCTGGGATTACCATCTGGAAACCACCCGACAATAAACTTTTATATCACATCGGCATCGAAAACTATAAATAAAGAGCCAAATCGGCCAAAGGTACATACCCCAAATGAATAATTTTTATTTTTTTATAACAATAACAACCATATCCATAAACTACTGTACTGTTTGTAGGTGATACCAAGGAAAATTATTTATTTTTATATATGGTGAATGCGCCGGGATATTGCTAGAAATATTGCTTCACAAACTTCACATACATTGTGATTTAATACCTCTAGACTTTTTTCTGCGGGGCTACGTTAAATCAAAGGTCTATGCGAACAAGCCGGCGTTGTTAGAGGACCTAAGAGCCAACATCGAACGAGAAATAGCGGCCATTTCCGTCGAATTGTGTGGCCGAGTCATCGAAAATTGGCTTCAACGAATCGACCGCTGCAATCGTGCCCTTGGTGGACATATGACCGAAGTCGAGTTCCATTCATAATTGCATTGATTGTACTTTAAACCAATAATAAAAGTTTTGATATATTCCAAATGGTTTGCGAGATTTAAAAAAAAAAAGTTGTCAAGTTCTTATGGAAAAAACCTTTATAAATATTAACTCTTTTGAAATATTCCACTCATTCTGGCAAACGTAATTTCATATGCATCTATTTGTACGATATAAAAAAAAATCATTTTTTATTGACAGTTTAAAATGAATGCACATACATCTATTTAAATATTCTCTCTGGCTTTTGCATTATTCCGACGCAATTTTTGTTGTTTTCATTTGCAGGCGCCATAATAATTGGAGAATAGTGGTTGTGGCGGCACATAAAAAATGAATATTGGCAGAATAAATCACCGTAGAAATTTTTCATTCGGATCGAATGTAGTTTTGTGTGAAAGCCCATTTCTGGTGGGTTTTGCTGATTTATATTTAATGAAGCGTGTTCGCCAAAACAAAACAAAAAAAAAAATTGGAAAATTCTGCGTACTCGCTTTTAACTAAACTACCCAATGCAGAAAACTTTCATGGCTCTAGGGGTGTATTCAGTTAGTAAAAATGCTGCAACTACTTTTAATTGAATTATTTTTTTACAACATCCGTTGTAAAATTAGTGGGTGCTAGTAAAATTGAACGTGAGGCTGAAAGAAATTTGGATAATTGCCTGTTGGGTTTATTTGTAAAAGTGCCTCAATAAATGCAATGTCTGCCTGTCTCGAACATTTAAACCTAGTGGTAATTCAACTTTTTAATTATCTGCTGCGCAGTATGATTTTCGCCCAAAATATGGTTTGAAAATTATTTCAAATAATTTTAAATTTGAATTTTGAATCTCCTTTTTGTAAAAATACATTTACATAAAAATGAATTAATAAGTTCACATACAAAAATATAAATGCAGTTAATAATACTGCGAACACAAATATATATTCACAAATAACAATAAATTATAAAATATTATAATAATCCCAAATGGTCTAGACCATTGATGGCGAACCTATGACACGCGAGCTCATTTTTGGTGACACGCATCTTCAAAGATACAAAATTTCATAATTCAAATATTTGTCTTTCGTAACGGCCAAAGTTAGTTATTCATAATAATATTATTACTTGCGTTAATAAAAATTTATATTTAACAAAATTATAATTAATTAATAGAAAAATTATAAATATTTCTATTTTTTTTTACTATTTACTTTTGCGATGTGTGACACGCCACGAAAATTATGTTTCGATTTTTCAAAATTTTGACACATCGATCTCAAAAGGTTGACAGCCAAAACAAGTTCTTAATAATACTCTTGTTAGTCTTTAACTTTTACTTAATTACGGGTAAGTGTATAAATAAATAATCAAATAAATAAATAAACATATAATAAAAAACAAAATTAATACTAATTAGTAAAAACGGTTACAAATTAAAAAAAAAATTGCCGACAACCCTGAAATATAAATTTAACTCCTGCGTAAAACTCATTATATCATAATTTTTCCGATACCTTAAGACTCAATTTAATTTATTTTAATTATGTTTTCGCGGTGCTCGCTAAATAATTATGAGTTTCCAGTATCCCCTCTCTTGAAATTTAAGATGTTCACTGACACCGAAATTTAGGATGGCCCTACACGCAATTTGAAATAAGACACCCAATAAGGTTATAAGAATAACAGAATAAGAAAAAAAGAAAAATACATATGAATTCAACCCCCGGTCAAATTTTCAAATACACACGATTCTTGACTTGGCCACCGGAGTGTAAACGTAGGTACGAAACGTGGGCCTTTTTTTTCTTAAAGAATGGGCCCCTTTTGGCTGCCCTTCACGGATGCTCGCTTCTTTGCACCTGCCACGGGATGTGATCCGCAGGGAGTGAAAAGAATTAAGGAACGTTCAGGCTCGATTGAGTCCTTCATTTTAAACTTTGCCGACGGGGCGGCAAGATAAACAGGGTCGTGTATTTGCATAGGACGGGGTCGGGTGTTCTGTGACCAACGCGTGAAAGGGGAATGAGCAGCAGAAAACTATTGTAAAGGGCCGTAATTTGGCGTTTATCCAAATACAAATTATGTGTGTTAATTTAGTATTCGTTTGTTTATTTAAACCCTAATTCAATATAGTGGCCGAATCAAATGGTGCTTGTTGGTAATGAGCTTTTGAAAAATTGAGGAATTGTTCTAGTGGAATAATAAGGTTTACACGTAAAGTTGTAGTAGGTAAATAAAAAAAATGGTAAGTTTTGCTTTCTTTCTTTATACCTTTCTTGACTACCGTAATATTAACATGAGTTTAGGGTTGACTTAAGCAATATGCCACTACAAAATTTTATATTCACGAATGACATTGACGACAAATTAACTTTATTTAATAATTACATATTAGAAGTATTTGATACCTAAACTCAGCTCTTTCTTTTGCAGTGTACCGTCTTTCCAAGAATAGTTTATAATTACGCTGAGCTTATCTAAATTTTGGATTTTAGTTTCAAGCTTTCGCTGGTTGCAAATTGGTTTTGTACTTAGATTTAAAACCTATAGAATTAAAAACACAAGTATTTTTTCAACTTCCTGTTGTCTTCTCAAATAAGCTGCATTCTGTTCTCTTTTTATATTTTATTCACTCATGTGTTATTTAACAGTAATATCTTAATTAATTTATTAAAAAATATTTTTATTTAGACCATGTCAACGTCAGGAAAAAAAAACTAAGCGGTTCCCAGAATCAGAAAAGAAAACTTCAGCAGGAAAAAGAAGCTCTGCAATCTAGATTAATAATGGAATCAAACTTCGCAAAAGAAATCCAGAAGATAAAAACGATGAAGATGTAAAATCAGATTCAGAGTCAGAACCAGATTCAGGTTGTACACCTACTGCTGCTAAACTTTTATGTACTAATAACACAACTTAACAAATACACGACTCTGAAGAAGGTGGCCCAAGTACATCAAAAATGATAAATCCATGTTCACATCTAATAAAAAGTACAGAAAATACAACAGACACACTTGCTGTAATTCCGGACGTTCTGGAGTTCAAGGATGTTGCTTATTAAAATTTAGCAACTTCGAAAAGAAATGATTATTTGTGGATCTTGCACATTTAAAAACGAAGCAACATCAACTAATCGTCTAATGCCAAAATCTTGGATTTCTCGACGGGTCGGTAATGAAGAGAAAGGAACTAAAGTTAACCGATCTTGGTTATTATATTCATATAATGCAGCTTTTGTTGCTTACTGTTTATTACATAAAATTCCGCTACATAATCAGCCTTCGTAACATCTGCTGGTTTTAATAAATGAAAAAAAAAAAGATAAATTGATTAGCCATGAAAGAAGTCCAAATCACTGAAAATCACTTACGGCTTGGAAAGAAACAGAACGATTAATAAGTAGAACGGAAATTGATGTATCATTAGAAGCGAACATTCAGTCCGAAAAAGAACGGTGGCGAAATATATTGCAAAGAATATTAGCTTGCATGAGGTATTCAATTAGACAAAATCTTCCTCTACGTGGCCATGTTGAAAAACTAGCACTTCAAGATGGTACAAATGTAGGAAACCTATTATCTTTACTTAGACTAGTAGCTCAGTTTGATCCGCTACAAGCAAATCATCTTAAACATACCACAGAAACTCCAAAGACTGTCTCATATTTGTCACCACAGATTCAAAGGGTCCGTCAACTTGGCCCCCCACTTTCGATTTTTTGGAAAAAAAGTGTTGGTCCAGAAAGCCCTCAGCTAGCTCCAGCTAGCTCCACAAAAATTAGAGCTGGCTCCAAAAAGGTAAAAAAGTTATAGGGGTTTGAAATTTGGCGGGGCCAAGTTGACGTTTGCCCCCCACTTTTGATTTTTTAACTTTTTTTTAAGATTCAGATTCCTCAGACCTAGCTCCAGCAGGCTCCATCAATTTTAAAGCTGGCTCCACCCCACAACCCCTAAAAAATTACAAAAACAGTTTTCACCCTAGCCCCCCACTTCAATATTTTTTACTTAATTTTAAGTGATTTTATAGCTTAAAGCTAGCTCCAGCCGAATATGTAAAAATTTTTGGAAAAAAGAATACGGATAAAAAGATATAAGGGTTTTAATATAAGACGTGAGTTTTCCTGAATCCCGTATGCGCATTCCCAATTGTGTGATCATATTATAACGTTAAATGCGAATTTTCGGTTAAATCCAACGGAGTTGGTGCCAATTACCAATTACATTATTATATATAGTAATAAGGGTTCCTTAAATATTGTATTACCATCATTTAGGCCTTAGGGCCGTCCTTGAAATAAATATTTAACTTATAAACAATTCGTATATTTGATAAATTATTAATTAATTATTTGAAATATATATTGAAAATAAAATTTAGTCAAATGTGTGTGTTGAATCAAGAGGATGGCAAATATTGTAAATTAATAAGACAGTGGCGTAGTGAGTGATTAATTGAGACATGTGAAAATATTGCCAATTTCAACGAAACTTGGTACACGTGCTATTTATAATCTGGAAGAAAACAATGTGAGGGTAAAACAGCCCTTGCGTCTCTGGGGGTGGAGTGGGCTAGGGGTGGCATGCGAAAATATTGTCAAATTCAACGAAACTTAGTACACATACTATTTATAACTGGCAAAAAAAATAATATGAGGGAAAAATAGCCCTAGCATCTCGGGGGTGGACTGGGCTAGGGGTGGCATGCGGAAATATTATCAAATTCAACGAAACTTGGTACACGTACTATTTGTAACCCGGAAAAAAATCATTTGAGGGTAAAATAGCCCTAGCAACTCGGAGGTGGACTGGGCTAGGGATGGCATGCGAAAATATTGTCAAATTTAACGAAACTTAGAACACATACTACTTATAACCAGAAAAAGACAATGTAAGTGAAAAATAGCCCTAGCATCGTGGGGGGTGGAGTGGGCTAGGGTGGAGATTTATCCATAAAAACATTTTTGTTTCGTCACCCCCTGCTGATTTTTGGATTTTTAGCCAAAACTATGCCATTTTCTGAAAAAAATATAAGAGACCAAAGTTGTAGAGCGGAAAATTTTCGATCGACATAGGTCTTTTGACTTTTCTAATAATGCGTTCATTGCCCGCCAGAGTGCGCAAAATCGTGACCGTGTATGCATTTTAGCGTTTTTTTCAAATTCTTTATTAATTAATTAAAAAAAAAAACGGGAAATTATAGGAAAATTAAAATACCCTATATCGATTCAAACTTTTCCGCTCTACAACTCTTAATAAAAGCATATTTTGCCCAAAATGCATAGTTTTCGCTAAAAATGCAAAAAACCATGGAAAAACGCAAAAATTGATACATACAGTTTCAATTTGCATTTTTAGCGAAAACTTTGCATTTTGGGCAAAAATTGCTTCTAATAAGAGTTGTAAAGCGGAACATATTCAATTAGGGCTCGACGTTTACTCCGTTTTTCGTTTAAACGTTTAAACGTGTAAACGTTTACCGTTTATTTGTCACGAATAAAACACGTTTAGCTTAATAAATAAACGTTTACAATACGTTTAGCCTAATAAACGTTTATAACCCGTAAACTAGAAATGATTCCTCATATTTTTATAGGCCATTTGGGGGTCCAAAAGTAATATCTCGGTGTTTCGTAAGATTCCCAATAATTTTACACATTCGATTCAAAGAGGAGCCAACTGGTCTATAGGGGGTTGAACCCTTCAAACTTCGAATGCCGACGTTTCGGATGGTTTTCGAGAAACTATTTACTTATTAAGGTGTACCAAATAATAATAATTTATTCATTTTTTTCCGCTACCGGAAATATTGTAAAACACGGCGAACGAATTTCGAAACAGATATTTGCAGGGTGGGTTATACGTTTCTATATTAAACGATTTTCGTCAACACGTTTAAACGAAAAAATCCGTTTAAACGTATACACGTGTAAACGTGAATATCCGTTTAAACGCGAATATCCGTTTAAACGTTTAGAAACCGCTTGCCAACTAAGAACACGTGTATCCGTGTATTAACGAGCCCTATTTTCAATCGATATGGGTCATTCGAATTTTCATATAATTTCCCATTTTTCCGCTAGAGGGTGCGGAAAATAAAGTATAGTGCAATTTTTAATGAAAAAAAACGTTAAATGCATATACGGTCTCGATTTAGCGCGCTCTGGCGGGCAATACACGTATTATTTGAGTCGAGAGACCTATATCGATTGGAAATTTCCGCTCTACTATTTTGGTCTCTTATAAGTTTTCCAGGTAATGCATAGTTTTGGCTGAAAAATGCATTTATTGATAAATCTCAAGAATCCTTAATATTTTATTATACAAATTGTATATCATTGGAAAGCTTATCAAAAATGCATAGATTGGTGGCAACGTATATAGGGTGTTCTATTTGAAAAAAAATAGTTATCCATTGTTTTGCGTTTGTTAACATCCTGTATAGCAGTATGAACAAAAAAGGGCCAAAGCCGATGTGTATTATTCTTCATGATGTGGAAATTATTTTTTTAGTAAAAAATGATGCTATCTTTGCCAGGAACGCTTCTGCAATGTTTTCAATGTGCACATGTTTTTGCCACAAAATTGCCCAAAACTAACCAACTCTCCATAATAGACCCATAGTATCTTGTACTATTTTATCAGCTTCTTAAGAGGATTAAAAATAAAGTATAAAATATGGGGTGTTCCATTTAAAAAACATAACTTTGATCTGTTATTTATACTGGGACACCCGGTATAAGCGTGTACAGTGTTGCTTAAACTGTAGGCACAACAAGAAATTTTAGTTGTCTAACTGTTGTTTCTAATAATTTCATTTCGTGTACATTTTCAACTGGTGATTTTTTCTTCAGATTTCTTTAACACAACTTTGTTTTGGGTCACAAACAAATGTATTACGCAATAACAACAAGTAGTATCGATTTAACTATTAGTGAATTTGTTTACATAACATACATAAAAAATATAAACAGCACTTTGCGATCATTGACAAAAATGACAAACTAAATTAAGACCCACTGCACGAGAATTTGATATAGGTATCTTATCAAATTCCCCACTGCTGGCTTCGTTTACGGTTAATCACGTTTTAAAGGCTGAAATTCTGAAATACCAAGATTTGTTTAAATGACAGGTAAATTTTCGTCAATCTTCGTAAAGTTATTTTTTTTAGTCCGCACTTTATGCCAATCAAACGTACAAAAAATTAAATAGATACTATTTGTAGTTGATTAAGTTATACATTTGATTATACCGGAAAACAGAGTTTTGTTTAGGAAATCATCGTTGAAAAGATTTTTTACTACTGCTTTGAAATATGAACGACAAGAATTAGTTTTTATGGCAAATACGATGAAATTATCGACTTCAGGAAATATTAGTAAGTATAATTCGCTCATCGGTTATCTACATATTCTTTGGATGAAAAGATGATTTCATGATAAAGCTATAATTTATATTTTTTAAATGCGACATATTTTTAATTTTTAATATTTAATGTTTTTATGTAATAATAGGTAGATTATAAATATTTTCTATTATTGTGATTTCTGCAGTTTGAATGAATGTTTATCAGTTTGTCATACTTAATATACTTTTTTGCCTGCCTCTATCGAAACCATTTATTTTGGCCATAAAAATCGGACCGAAACTACGATTTAGCGTATCCAGGGCCGAAAAAATAATATGCATAATATAGACAACCTTCCACGGAATATGAGTAGGCTATGCAAAAATCTGACAGTGACAGTTCAATGGTGCGCGATATAAAATTTCCTGAAACACTGTTTTTACTTAAGGCAGACGAAAAAATATCAAGTGTAACTCATGCCGAAATGCTTTAGCAACCCTTCACTTTTAGCTACAAGCGGCGGGTTGCTAAAGATAATTTTCGGCCCTTGATACACTATATACTATATAGATCTCCTAAAATTCTAAAGCGATTATTTATATTTTGTTAGTTTTTAAATAATATACAGGGTCCTGCATCTCACCTCCCGTCTTCTATAGCTCAGTAGAATAATTAATAATCGATTTATAGTTATATGAAAAACAGTAAAACAATTAAATTTTTATTTTACAATTTTTGCTCATTATTTAACTATTTTGGTGAAATTCTTGGTTGTCGCGATAGGAGATCGGTTTCGGACTAGTTTATCTCTTCGCTGCACTAGTTAGATAATGGAGTAAATCGACTTACCAATTTACTGTTTCACCCTCACTCAGTTTCTTGCCGGGTTATTTTTTACAGCTTATAAATAGTACGTGTACAAAGTTTCGTTGAATTTGACAATATTTTGGCCCGCCACCTCTAGTCAACTCCACCCCCTGAGATGCTAGGGCTATTTTACCCTCACATTATTTTTTTCCAGGTTATAAATAGTACGTGTACCAAGTTTTCTTGAATTTGACAATATTTTCGCATGCCACCCCTAGCACACATCAACCCCTAAGATTCTAGGGCTATTTTACTCTCACATTATTTTTTTCCAGGTTATAAATAGTACGTGTACCAAGTTTTCTTGAATTTGACAATATTTTCGCATGCCAATCCTAGCCCATTCCACTCCCCCCCCCCCCTCCCGAAATGCTAGGGCTATTTTAGCCTTAAATTATTTTTTTCCTGGTTATAAATAGTACGTGTACCAAGTTTCGTTGAATTTGACAATATTTTTGCATGTCAACCCTAGCCTACTCCACCCCTCACTATGCTAGGGCTATTTTTCCCTCGCATTGTTTTTTTCAGGTTATAAATAGTATGTGATCTAAGTTTCGTTGAATTTGACAATATTTTCGCATGCCACCCCTAGCCCACTCCACCCCCAGAGATGCAAGGGCTGTTTTACCCTCACATTGTTTTTTTCCAGATTATAAATAGCACGTGTACCAAGTTTCGTTGAAATTGGCAATATTTTCACATGTCTCAATTAATCACTCACTACGCCACTGTCTTATTAATTTACAATATTTGCCATCCTTTTGATTCAACACACACATTTGACTAAATTTTATTTTCAATATATATTTCAAATAATTAATTAATAATTTATCAAATATACGAATTGTTTATAAGTTAAATATTTATTTCAAGGACGGCCCTAAGGCCTAAATGATGGCAATGCAATATTTAAGGAACCCTTATTACCGTATATAATAATGTAATTGGTAATTGGCACCAACTCCGTTGGATTTAACCGAAAATTCGCATTTAACGTTATAATATGATCACACAATTGGGAATGCGCATACAGGATTCAGGAAAGCTCACGTCTTATATTAAAACCCTTATATCTTTTTATCCGTATTATTTTTTCCAAAAATTTTTACTTATTCGGCTGGAGCTAGCTTTAAGCTATAAAATCACTTAAAATTAAGTAAAAAATATTGAAGTGGGGGGCTAGGGTGAAAACTGTTTTTGTAATTTTTTAAGGGTTGCGGGGTGGAGCCAGCTTTAAAATTGATGGAGCCTGCTGGAGCTAGGTCTGAGGAATCTGAATCTTAAAAAAAAAGTTAAAAAATCAAAAGTGGAGTTTTTGGAGCCAGCTCTAATTTTTGTGGAGCTAGCTGGAGCTAGCTAAGGGCTTTCTGGAGCAACACTTTTTTTCCAAAAAATCGAAAGTGGGGGGCCAAGTTGACGGACCCAGATTCAAAATGAATTCATTCATCTTCTGGCATCTACAACCAACAAATGATATCAAAAGAAATAAATATTATGGACTTTTGTTTAATTCAACTCCTGATATCTCTCATCGAGAACAAATGTCCCAAGTCGTTAGGTATGTAGATGTTGATTTTATCAATAAACAAGTTTTCATCAAAGAATATTTTTTGGGTTTTTTTGAAATACATGCTAAAGATAAGCCTCGATCGAAAATACAATTTTAGAGAAAAAATAAATTCCGATGAAATTTCATTAACAAACTGCAGATCACAATGTTATGATAATGCTGCCGTGATGGCAGGTTACACATCTGGCGTTCAACAAAGAATAATAAAAAAAATCATAAAGCATTATTTCTAAATCGTGACAACCATTCATTGAATTTAGTAGGAGTTACTGCAGCTAAACAAGATCCAATCATTGTGACATGTTTTGGAATAATTGAAAACATATATCTCTTTTTCTCACGTTCAACGTTACGATGGGAATTATTAAAAAAATGCTTTAACAAAAACTGTCAAACGTGAATCTGAAACACGATGGAGCGCCAGAATACAAGCGGTTAGCGTAATCGTCGATGGGCTAGAGAATATAGTAGAACTATTAGAAAAATTAGCAGAGGACACCACCACTACAAGTGACACCAAAAGTGAAACTACAATTCCGTTGCAAAATATACTAAATTTTAGTTTCATAACTTTAGTTAATTTTTGGTATAAAATCTTAAGGAGGATTGCTCGTGTGCAGTTCAGATTACAAGATCCTAGAATGAATTTTAGAGAAGCGTTCCATGATCTTGAAACTAGCCAAAATTCTGGACAAGCTTAAGGCATTGCCTCGGTTTGTAAAATCGGCAACACTGTGCACGCGGTCGCGTTAGGTAGACAAAAGTATACAATTTTCAGTTATTACATGGCTTGGAGCGGAGTGCAACGTGCTTTCGTTCTCGAGGAGTTTATTAGGAATGTGGAATCTGTAATAGCGACGCAGCGTGCCTTCCGTAATCAGTTTGATGTTGGTTGGCATGGTGCGGTTCTGGATGAAAGAGCAATTCATCGGTGGGTTTTACACTTCAGGGAAACATGTTCTGCGCTTAAACGGAAATCTGCTGGCCGACCAAGGACAGTAAGAACACCGAAAAATGTGAATGCAGTAAGAGTTTTCGTACAACAGTCTCCAAGGCGTTCAGCTCGTAAGCATGCAGCTGCTTTGGGAATTTCAAATAGAATTTTACACAACTCACTTCAAATGCATCCGTACAAAATGATGGTAGTGGAGAAATTAAGTGAAAGAGATTTTGAAACCCATATAAATTCATGCCGGGATATTCTTCAACACATTTCCTAAGGCGCTGTATCCAGCGATGAAGCTCACGTTCGCCTATTGGGTACCGTAAATAAGCAACATTTCCGTTATTGGTCGGCAAATAATCCACAGGAACTTCATGAGTGACCACTTCACAGTCCAAAGGTTACCGCCTGGTGTGCAATATCTGAGTTCGGCGTGTGGGGTCCTTACTTTTTCGAAGAAGATGGAATAACGGTAACTGTCAATGGAGATCGATATTTTGATATGCCTAACAATTTCCTGCGTCCAAAAGTTAACGAATTGAACGATAATCACCGAGAACATCTTTGGTTCCAACAGAATGGTGCTACATCGCACACCACGCGTCCTTTACTTAATCTTCTTCAAGAAATGTTACCAAACAAAGTGTTGTCTTTGTGGGGTGATCTCGGCTGGCCGCCGCGTTCGCCTGATTTGTCGATTTTGCGACGATGTGTAAAAACTCTCAAATCGAGAGTTTTTACACATCGTCCGCAGACTTTGGAAGAATTAAAGGCAACCATAAGACAAGAAAATGCCGCAATTCCCCAAGAAATGATCCATCGGGTAATGACGCGCTTCGTGCATCGATAATAATGGCCGTCATTTAAAACATATCATTAAAAAAAAAAATAACGTTCTTAAATGGCATGAAATGTAGATTTTAAAAATAAAAAAGATTCTTTTTGCTTTATGTGGTTTGGTTTTTATTGGCATCCCAAATAGTACCTATCATTTTGCCGCACCCTGTACAAAAAGTTCAAAATTCCTGTTTACGCTTTATATATAGCATTAGAAAATTTGAAAGAATTTCATACAAAATGAAAGAAACAGGTTGGTTGATTCTGTTCAAAAGGAGAGAGTGCCAAGCTCTGGGTTTCGGTCATATGTTAATATTCACCAAATCAGCACCGTATTTATATGGAAGATTATATTTCGGTTACTTATAGCCACCGAAACACCGCACCTCGCAATTTGAAAAGTAATTTTCTCATCTTTATAAAACGTATAATGTTATACATAATAAGTTTAAATATGTTACGCTAAATAAATTTAAAACGAAAATAAAAAGCTTTATGTTACTATATCATAACGCATGACGAAGAGCAAGTATCTATACTGGTTTTTACACTTATATACAGGGCGAGTAACGAAAAACCTTTAGTGCTGTTTCTCGCTTATGTTCTAACCGATTTGAATAAATAAAGTAACAAATGAAATAATTTATAAAAGACTTCAGAATGAACTAAACTAGCAGTTTTTCTATCATCCTGTTTTTTGACAAAAGATAACTTTATTTTCAAATTTAGCTGTATATTTTTTTTATTCATACGTACGAAGATTTTTTTCTGAATATAAAAACGTGAAGAACTTTACTCATATATTAAACAAAAGTCGAGAAATTGAGGATTCGATGAAAAAAAATATGAAAAATCAGATACCCATAAGCCTATTTTAAATGTCAGAAGTTGATAAGTGAGCTCTGGATATTTGGTCTGTCAAATTGTCAAAGCAGTGTAAGTGATTGGCGATTTTCAATAGTCACCATTAAAATGAATAACGAAGAATGCGTCATGCTGCAGCTTAATTTGAAAGCGCAAGTAGAGGTACAAGAGTTTTGCGCCTCCACAGAATGGCCAACTTTGAAAGACTGGTGCGGAACTTAAGGGGTTCTCCTACTGTAACCAGCGTTCAAGCAGGCTAAGTTTTCATTTCATTTATATTACGGAAATCTCCTTTACAATTTACAATCAATAAATTCCGTATTCATTTACGTAATTTACGAAAATTTTAAATACAAACAAAATTTGGGACTTTATTTTGAGAGAACTACAAATGCAATATGGGTACATTTTTATATTTTTGTAAATTTATGTTCAACAAGTGTGTAAAACTAGTCATCACGAAATAATGAAATTGTCACACGTTATTATTTTTCGCGTCGGCTAATATTCACCGTGCTCGATCGGTCGGTGTACATGATTACGCAAATATGGTTGGTCTAAAACAAAAAATTAAAATATCCCCATTAACTACATGGCATTAGCTATGGTGTGACGGAGCTTTTTCTTTTTGTGCGTCTTAAGTTACGAGAAAAAAAATCCGGAACTAGTAATCCTCTGAACATGTGCACCAAATTTCTGTTTTTTTTTTCCATTTTGAAAAAACGCGTTCAAAGTGCGTGCCGGTTCATTAGTCTAACTACGCGTCCAATTCTTCCTTTGCTACAAACTCTCTAACTAAAACTATACTTCAACTATCAACATGGAATCTTTTGCATATTATTCTAAACACTTCAAATAATTTTTTAAAGACAATTTTTTTTCGGTTTTTTTTTAACCTTTTATAGTAGGATAACCCCTTCAAAAAACTTTGGGCCAGAAAAGAAATGCTCGTGTAATACAAGATGAAGATTTGGAGTTAAATGTTTAACTTCAAGTTCAAGAAAAGCCGGACATGTCCAGCCGACAAAATCTGGAGGTTCTTCAGTAAACAGTTTACTATATTCTCAAGAAATATATTTTTTTGCATATATGCCACGAAAATTACCTGCTCTTTATGCAGTCAACGGAGTATTCAATTTTGTACTTTGTTAATAAGTTAAGAGAAGATCCTAAAAATATCGTCTTGTGCTTTGATTAGATGAATGCACTTTAGTTACTCAATTTAATTTTTTTTTTGTTCTTTCTTTTTTTACGAAATAAATGTTTTGTTGTTCTTTATGTTTACTTATTCAGAAGAAAAATCTCCATTAAAAAAGGTAAAAACCATATACACAAGCAATTAGAAAATGTCTATCTTCTGTTAAAGTAGATACCACAAAAAAATACGTAGATCATTTTTAAAGTGATTTTAAAAGGATTGATTTGGTTTGAAGTGTCGTTTATCTAAATTGGATAAAAAATAAGTGAGATACAACACCAAAGGCTTTTCGTCAGTCACCCTGTATAGTTTTAAGGAGTTAGCCGCTTCGACCGCCGCCGCTTCCGCCTCCGCCGCTTCCGCCGCCGCCGCTTCCGCCGCCGCCGCAGCGTTCGCCGCCGCCGCTTCCGCCGCCGCCGCTTCCGCCGCTGCCGCTTCCGTCGCCGCTGCTTCCGCCGCCGTCGCTCCCATCGTCACAATCGCCGATGCTGTCGAAGACGACAACCCGACGCGCTAGCTGAAGGTCAACGAGGGCGGTTTTTTCACCCCTCGCGCTGCGACCCCCCGTAACACCTTTAAATTGAAATAAAGCTAATCGAAGTTGATGAGCGGAAAGGTTCTCTAAGTGGAATCAATCGCGTATGGAGGTATTTTAGGGAAATAGAGATACTTTAAGAAATCATCCCCACGATGCCAATCTTCATTCTAGATGACCCACCTCTACCTAGAAGCAATTGCGGAGCAAGGTTAGACTGGTCTTAAAATATTCACAATTGAGCTACAGTGTTGTTTACCGATATCCAGATTAGGATTTCATCCAGATTCTCGTCGAATAATTGTCTACAGGCGATCTTAAAATGTGAAAAGTTTGAGACATGTCCAGAAGGTACACACTTACAAATGTGGCGGAATAATTATTCGCGATAGAACGGAGCTTATTTAATTACTTTAACAAATCAATCAATAAATAAGTTTTTCGCGGATTGATGTGAAATGTATGATTTAGCGGACTGCTTTTAGGCCGTGAAATATCACTTTTGCGGACTATCATTTCTGTGAGTTGTTAAAAAAAAGGTAAAAATATGGTCGTCAAGAATCATTTATTAATATATAAAAAATATTAATGCCTAAAGTTTTATCCCACCATGACCAAAATTTCGAACTACATTTTATGGTGAATACATCTAGCTTTGGAGTGGGAGGAATCTTATCACAAGTTTATAAATAAAGGTTCGAAAATCCTATCGCATTTGCCTCGTAAACACTATCAGAGACGCAAAAATATTCCTTTCAAATAGAGAAGGATGCCCTTGAGATTATTTATGGCGTAGCAACATTCTATCGGTACATACAGACGGGCGTAAGTTCAATCCATATACGGATCATTAACCGCTAGTTTTAATTTTTGGTCCAAAACATGGCATCCCAAACTTAGCAGTCAAGAGATACGCAATGTTTCCTAGTGGATCTAAATCAAATATTAAACACGTTATAGTATTTTACAGTAGAAGTTCGTTAGGATAGCCTTTATGGCCGTGGCCAGATAGGTTGCGTAACGAAGTCAAATAAAACTGGCAGGATCTTTTATCATTATTTACATTACGTACTTCTTCCGTCAGCAATGTTTGCTTAACTTGCTGGTTCTCTATATTCAGCAAAGATACATTTGCGAATCTATTCTGGATCAATGTATTCCTCAGCTGAGTTTTTCCCTGGTCTAAATGCAGCAATTGATTAATATTTTCGTTGTTCACGGGTGACATTATGTTCCCTTTCGCAAGAACATAAATCACATATTGTCTGGCAGTAAAATGGGGATCTTAATTTTACAAGTCTCCTCTGGTCTATAACTTTGACCAGTAAAATGGGATATTAAAGCGGCCATTTCATCATCGTTCGGCCCCCCGTATTTTACGTTCAATCTTCGTGTCTTTACGCGTATTATGGCCTCCGCACAATAAATAACTTCATTTACCGTCCCGGGACTTCCTTTATTACCGACAGCCCGGGATCACGGTAGGTTTAGCACATGCCCGTTTTTTTTTTCTAATTTATCGGCGTAGGTCCATACTATATCTTACAATACACTGTAATTCAATAACGGTAGGCTCAAAAGTGTCTCAAAATAAATAGACGGAGTATTTAATAACTTGCAGTAATAAATACATTCAACATGTGTTAATTTCATATTTTTCTTAATTGTATCATTCAATATTCGTAGTGGTACTTGCTAGGTTGTTTCGGTAGATGATTTGTTAATTGTAGTCTCTTAGAGACTCTTAAATTGTAGAAGACGAAAAGTATAGTATTTATCATTTTATTACTAATATGTCGTCGTGGTAAGGATATGAACCATTACAGACTTTAAATAAAGATTAGAATTCTTTAGGAACAGATTTGTTATCCCGGTAACTTACCCAAAATTTTGTAATAGAAGATACCGTTCGTATCCCCCCTTTAACTCAACCCAGCCTATCAAACACTCTCTTTTAAATAAATCTACAATAGGTAGAAGGTAGATCTATTGCCTGAATGCTGTACTGAACCAAATCCAGATAACTGTAACACCGACAAGATATGGACATTGCCAGCGGCGGCAAATATAATATAAATATAGTCTGTAGGTGTTCTGATGGGGGAACAATATTTAATGTTTACACTTACTATGTTTTTCAAATAAATTGTGGTAAAAAACTTAGTAAGTGTTTTATTCAGTGATTATATAGTGAATTACCACGTAGTAACGGTCGCAACCATCACCATGATTACTCTCTTTTAAGAATTAACAATCCCTATAGACGAGACTTATAACTAACTGAATCAAAATTGCATTAAATCAATCTAATTTTAATTCATATTATACGTTACTGTGCTCGTCGAAACCAAAAACACCAAAAAATTATTTTTGAATAGGGAAACACGTAATTTTTTGGAGCGTCTCCCGTAAAAATAAGAGAATCAAATATGATCCGATTCGGGTTTGTACATATACACAATTTCTTATTGTTACACAATTCTAAGATAAAATTAATTCCTACTGCCAAAAGTTAATATACCGGGTGTAACTGAATTCTGGTAGACCCTAAATATCATTTTCATTTCAAGATATATCTTTATGAAATTTACTATGGAGTTTTTAGGGAATAAAGTGCGTCGATATGTCTACTTTTGATGAAAATTACACTTCCGGTTTAACCGGAAATGACTATAACTTTTTTATTTCAAATAGAACACCCTATATATTTTTAAGTAATTTATTTCGTCTCTAAATTCTGAGTTTAGAAATGTATCATAAGTTACCTTTTGGTTGTTACTTTATTGTTTAAATTTTAACAAAAATCAAATTTAAATTGAATTTAAACAAAAAACTAATAAACAAAAGGTCACTTATGATACATCTCTGAACTCTGAATTTACTGACGAATTTATTTATCTAAAAATATACAGGGTGTTCCGTTTAAAATGGAAAAGTTATGCTCATTTCCGATTAAACCGGAAGTGAAATTTCTACCAAAAGTAGATATATCGACGCACTTTATTCCCTAAAAACTCCATAGTAAATGGAATTTTTATTAAAAGTAGATTTGTCGACACATTTTATTCCCTAAAAACATTATACTTAATTTCACAATCTTTTTTGGTAAAAATGCAAATAATAGATCCCAAAACACATTTGCATTTTTGAATATTTTTTTGTCAAATTTAGTACTGTATTTTAAGAGAATAAAGTGTGTCAATATGTACACTTTTAATATAAATTCCATTTCGGGTTTAACCGGAAGTTACTTTAACTTTTATTTTTTAAATGGAACACCCTGTATATTTTTACATAAATAAATTCGTCACTAATTTCCGAGTTCAGATATGTATCATTAATGACCTTTTGCGTATTAATTTTTTGTTTAAATTCAATTTAAATTTGATTTTTGTTAAAATTTAATTTAAATTTAAACAATAAACTTATAAACAAATTATCACTTATGATATATCTCTGAACTCAGAATTTAGAGGCGAATAAAATTATTTAAAAATATACAGGGTGTTCCATTTGAAATAGAAAAGTTATGGTTATTTCCGGTTAAAACGGAAGTGGAATTTTTATTTAAAGTAGACATGTCTTGCCCTAAAAATATCATAATAAATTTCATAAAGATATAAATAAAAATGCAAATGATATTTGGGGTCTACCAGAATTCAGTTACACCCGGTATACTAGACGCGTAAGGCCAAAATCACGTTTTTTCAAATATTTTCTAAATCCTTAGATATCTATTTGAAATTTTTATGAAAAATCAAAAATAATTCAAGGCAAATACTATTAAAATCTCAACCCCCTAGAACTACCCCCTCAAAAAAAATGTTGCCAACTCCACAAAAAATTTTTTTTTACAATATTTATTTTTTTCCTGGAAAGCCGAAAACGTCCTATAGGGTTCCGTGAAAACCTCAATTTTCCAACTTACCCCTAGACTCGGGGGTGAATTTTTAAAAATCGATGTTTCGCAATGCAGAGGTTCACGCCAAATGCCAAGGCTTTTTGGGTTTTCTAGTTGTAACGTTCGGATATGGCTCAAAAAATCCCAAATACATGGGGGCATAACGGCCACTTCTGTGTTGGAAGTGCTTCTCTCCATTCGCGAGCTGCAACCCTTTCTCTGCAGAGGTCGCTTTTTTCGTGCTTCAGCGAGCTGGGCCGCGCCCCCTTTATAGTAGCGACTTTAATTTTTATAGAGTTTTATAGAACGAAGGCTCCTCTATATTTTATGTCTCTTACAAATTTTTGATATCTCCAACCCTTAAAGAGTTATTAAAAGAAAACCACCCCCAACTTCAATAAAAAAATTCTAGAGCGGCCATTTTTAATCACACGCAAAAAATTTAAACGGCATGTTAATTTCAATTTTATTTTGTGTCGAAAAGGTTGGTGCCATATTTTTTGTGGGGCACACCGTTTACGATCTACGGCCTATTTTCGATTGTTTTCCGGAAATTTTTCCAAAAATTTTGCGATTTTTTTTTTCGAAAATTAAAAATCTGACGACGGCAAATCAGTTGTCGATTTAATCCGTATCAAAGATCTTAATAAAGTTTTTCGATCCGATTTTTAGTTTGATGACGATGTATACGGAAGGGAGAAGCGAAATTGAGCAGCGGGGCACATTTTTTTCTCCGATCGGAAATCTGATTACACCACCGAAAAGCCCTTCTCAAAGTCTTTTCTGTACATCCTGGACAATTTAAAACTATTCTATCCTCTCCGCAAAAGACCCCTCTACAACAGTTATTCTCATTATTTTTTTATTTTTGTAATCGTTCGCGAGTTATGAATTTTTTTAAGTGTCAAGGCACCATATTTTTCATTTTTCATGAGTACCATCGGAAATTTGAGTGAAAATCGCAAGACACAGATTCGGCTGAAAATTTCACCAAAGATACCTTTCACCTGAAGGAGCACCACGTGACAAGTATTTCATCTCTGGGGGCCCCCGTTCCGGGGCCCCGGCCTTATAAGTGAGCGATTCAAGATTATTTTTTGGGAGTCTTCATGCCTTTAGTTTTAACCCTAAAGAGTCAGTCAAAGCTCAGGTGTATTCGCAACGTGTTCCCCTACAATATTTATGTTGAAACGTTTTTTGATTTGTTGCTCCCTTAACGGGACACGATTTTTCAAAAAGTGACCTCATTGTTGTTTTCAAGTTTCTGTCAGATAGAAAATTTTCAGATTTAATGACATTGACATGACATGCTTAAAGTCGTGGGTTTAGGTTAAGAGTCGGGAGTCTTTATGCCTTCAGTTTTAACTTTCTTTTTGTCGTTCGTCACCAGTTACTTTGCTCAATTTTAAAGGGATACGCAAAGACGACGGCGCAGCGCAGTGGAGCCATCGTTCGTTACCGATAACTTTGCTCAAATTTAATAGGCCACGCATAGACGACGGCGCAGCGCAGCGGAGCCGTCGTTCGTCACCAGTTAATTTTCTTAATTTTATATTTCACAATTTCACATAAAGAACACAATTTCACATACAGCAACTTAAGCTTTAAAAACTAGTTTATTGATACTATACAACCAAATAATTTTACGCAAGTCCAACGCAAACAATACTAAATAATAACTATAAATAGAAACACCCGACTACCACTACATCCCATTCCCGACCGAGTTTACGTTAAGAATAGTGAAATCAATATCAAATATTAAATAAGAAATCCAATCCCGGCAAAACATCCCTTACTCAATATGCTACAAAATATTTTCATCATATAACAATCATTTGATGGATACGATCATAATATTTTCCCTACTACGTCGCCTACTCTGCGCGACTCTTCAATATTTCATGAGGCCGCGCCCCGATTTATTCGCCAGCCAGTTCCAAAAACTGTAAGGAGCCAAGGATAAATTTATACGTTTCGGATTTATAAAAAGGGCACCGTCGTCGAGCGATTTGAAATTATGATGTTGGAGACTTTATCAGGGAAATAGATGTGCGTGCCCGGCGCATTCACCATAACGACGCCATTTGAAGTTTTCAATGTTTCATTCGTGCAAACTAAATTTACGCTTTGTCATTCGCTAGTTAATTAGATGAAAAATATGCAATGCGCTGGGTGCAATTGAGTTTACAATTAAAAAATTCATTTCACAGCAATTTACAATTTGTTTCTGTATTTACTGTAAAATTGTTACGCGAAAAATGTAATACAGTCCGAAAACTGCAAACGAATTTTAATTAATGTTTATTAACCCGGCGTCACTTATAATATGAAATATAAAAGAAATGCTACACCATTATGAATTTTAATTCATTTTAATTAGCTTTGCGTCAAATAAGTATGCGCTTATACTTGTAACCAATGAAGGACTCTTAAATACATTTAACATGAATGCTTTACATACATGGCAAGGTATTGTACCTGCACCGAGTTTTACGATTACATAACTGAAGGAATAACATTGTGCGGCTTTAATTCAATTGCCTAATAGAAGAAAAACCCTTCTATTTAAATCCCTCCTCCCTAATAAAATATGTAGTTCGTGATTTTGCGGAATTTGATTGGAAAAATGTTATAACGCCCTAGGCCATTTAAAATTAAACGCCCCTCCTAAACACATCTAGATATATTTTTATAAACATGTTTTTGAACTTATGAAAAAACATCTTCTCAAAATTTGACAAAGTTTTACGCCAAGGCCAAGATGAAAAAGACCAGTAAAATATAATGGATCACTAAACACCCGACAATATGGATACGCACACTAATGTACACATCATTTAGACATCCCACCGTCATCTTCACCTTCCCTGTCTCTTTGTTTCTTCACAGCTGCTTCCGCTTTGATGAAATAATCGAAATCCACGATAGGCAATTGGTGTGTTCAAAACTGTTGCTGGCTGATACTTTAAGGTAAAAACAAGCCACAGATACCTCAACAATTAACTAATGTAAAATAAAGAGAAGTGAAGTTAAAACTCGTAGTTTTTAATGGTTTTCGCTTTCCATTTTTGCACACTTGGAAAAAAAAAGTTTGCAAGTAGGTATGGACATTTTTATATCCGTTTTCTGGCGAATTTGCAATATCAGCAAAATCAAGCGATTTGCCAATAGCAAATGCACTTAATCTTCCATCATTTGCATTCTGCAAAACTTTCTAGTGTTGTTTCTCCGGATCCGTTTGCAATTTTTGTTGCCAGCTTTTTGCACTTTTATGTTAATTGGCACTAGGCACCATAGCTGATCTTGTAATTTCACTACCATGCGCAAAAATTGGTTAAACTTAACCGACAAAACTCGGCTTGATTAAAGAAATTTCTTCGTCAAATCATTGAAGATTTAAAATTTGCAAAATTACCAATAAAGAGATTCTGGGTTAAGTTGAAGTAGAAACGGAGGGTGGTGGGTGGTCTCTGTCCCACCCATCAGCTAGTTTGACACACCACAGAGTTTCTATAAATAAATTCATTTGAGTTTTTATGAAGTGGAGCAATAAAGGTATACAGCATATTGTTTAACTATATGTTACATTGTAATACTTGGCACGGCTCTTAATCGTTCTGGGACACTACCCAGCCACGTGGATTTTTTTTTGGAACAGTGCCTAAGTGTCTTGTGAATATAAGCCAGGAATGCTCACCACAGTGCCCTGTGTTACAGTAGCTGCTGAAAACATCACCTCTTCACTAGGTCTTGGATCCCTCCGGTGGATACCGTTATTCGCCGGTTGACTTCAATGTTCATTGCATCACTTGCGCTTGGAAGCGCAATGTCCAAAACTGTTTAATCGACCCACTGAGCGCAAATCAACTAGACTAGCTGAGGTTGTTAATCGGTGCCTCTTTCCCCAACCCTCTATCCACTCAGTGGTCCAGAAAGTCCGACATGCGCTCTTTACTTGCTAATGAGGTCACGGGGACCACCTCACACGTGCTAGTCATTAATATCAGGTTTGTTCACAGAGTCGTAACATCTCCCATTTTGCTACCCCGCTGAGTTATGCTAGTAACGTATTGTAACAGCAAAATAATTTTAAATTAAAGTAAAAATGATCTAGATTCTAAGTTAAAAGTGAATAGAACCCACATAAAACTATACGCAAATCAAAAACTTCACTCGCGCAGGTAGACTTTTAAGGGAATTTGTTAGCAAAGGGAGTCATTGAAACGAATGATACCGATCGATCCCACAAGAAGTCTGGTTATCTACATGTTTAATGGCTGGGGTTTGCAACATGTTCAAAATCGACTTGTCCAGTTGAATTAGGAATCCACCATTGTGCGCGGGCGTCCCTAAGCCGTCTGCGCCCCTAGACAACTGCCTATATTACCTTATGGATAATCCGGCCCTGGCCGCGGCTTCTATTGGTGGAAGCTGTGAAAAGTTGAACTTGTTTTTCATGACTGATTTTGCTAATTAATGAAAACTTAAATAATGATTAACACATTGAGCGCCACGCCGGTTTTGAAGGCAGTCCCCGTGAGGCCACACGTGCCACTTAGAAGCGCTGCGCTGGTATTATAGGCCAATGTCTCTTATCGCAGTAGAAGAGTGTTTACGTTTAGAACGAGAACTACTATTGAATACTACGGTTGTAAATAGTTACATTCTATACAAAGATATTACGAAGCAAAAAATCACCATTACAGAATTCCGGAAGAAATTAGCAGTATATCTTACAAATTGTGAAAAAGAAGACATTCTATCGGACAATATTACAAGAAGGTCTAAAAAACAACACCAACTCCAAAGAAAACCTGGAAACGTTTTCAAAGTACGAAGATATTGTAAATCATGTTACGATAAAAATGTAACAAAAGATAGTAGAGAAGTGGCCAGGAAAAAAAACTAAACGAGTTTTCACATTTTGTAATACCTGTAAAGGAGAACCGTTTTTATGTTTACCGTGCTTCAATGAAATCCACTAATCCTGTAAAGTGTCAAAATTAAGTAAATTTTGAATAAATTTTCTGCAATTCCATAAAACGGTGTAAATTTTGTAGTTCTATATCATGTTATACGCTGTCAGCCAGCGGTGTTTGTCGCGACCTATGTGAAAGGTCAGTGTCAGCCAGCGGTGGCAGATGCAGCCTAAATGTAATTTCAGTGTCAGCCAATGGTGGTTGACGCGGCTTAAGCCGAAACTCCAGTGTCAGCCACCGATGGCTGACGCGGCGCTCAACGTGTTAAATTAATTGGCTCTTTCTGCCTATCTCCACCATATAAGGCGATCAAAAAAAATCCTCAAGGTCGATATATTTTTGTTTGAATAGTTCAACCATTTGCCGCTGTTCTATGCTCTTTAAAAGTGCTAATTCATTTATATTTGCCACTGTGAAAAAACAGCGATATTGTATTGCAACCACGGAAGGCATGGAAGAAAAATATGTTATAATACCTGATGTATCTACTGATGAAAACTCTGATGATGATGAACCATTGCAGCAGTCTTATTCGCATTCATCAAAATTGACCGCTTGATGATTATTGCTAATATTACGGATGAAAGTACAAAAGAACAGACGTCAGGCCAGTAGATTCCAGTAAACTTAAGTTTACTGTGGACAGTACTTGAGTAAATACAGATATTATCAACAATAGAATCCCTTTATGAAATTTATAAATTATTTATCACAAATTAATTTTTCACAGAGAATCGAGTAATACAAGCCTTAGCAACTAAATGTTCGGACAAACAAAAATGTATTAAAAACCTTAATTTACACAAACAAACTTAACATTACATGAATGTCTATCATTTATAATAAATATTTAAATGGTTTGATTCCAAAATACATTGAAATGTACTGTGGGCGAATAAATTAACAAAAATATTCACAATATCGTGACAACTAAATGTTCGGATTTATTTAGATACAGTGAATAAAATAAACAACTTTTGATATTTACTTATCAAAAGTTGTTAGTTGCATGTCAGTTACTTGTGAGAAACCGCTGTGTCAAAAATTTGTATAAATTTAGTCAAAATATGGCCAGAGGAAGTGCGGCAAATGCAAAAATTCGTGAATTGGTAATAAAAAAATATTGCTACGGCAAAACAATACGTGAAATTTCTGATGAATTAGATTTGGCCAAGTCGACAGTTGGTCCAATCTAAAGGCAAAAGTTCGGGTAGACCGGGAATTGTGTCTGACAGGGATCGACATTTACTAGTAAAAATTTCTCTCGCCATCAGATATTGGGAAGGGATGAAAGACATGTTGAGGCGAGCGGAGAGGTATATGGATAAGAGGGGACTATGCGTGAATGTGGGGAAGACAAAATGGATGAGATTCAGGAATAAGGGAAGAGAGGGGACTGTGAAAGAGTTAGAGTGGAAGGGAGAGGAGATTGAGAGGGTAAAAAGATTTAGGTATTTGGGGTTTATGTTTAAAGGGACAGGGGGATATGAGGAGCATTTAAGATGGGCGCAGGGAAAGGCCAGAAAAGCTTGGGGTATCGTGTGGGAAAAATGGGGAACAATTTCAGAGTGGCATATAAAGTGTGGGATGCCTGTGTGAAGTCAATTTTAACGTATGGAGTGGAAGTATGGGGGGCGAAGTGTGTGGAGAGGGCGTAGTTGTGGTTCCTGAAGCGTATGTTGGGAGGGGCCCGGTTACATACTGCTTCAGGAGACAAATAGAGGAAATTTAGGATGTGAGGCAATGGAGAGAGGTACGAGATAAGGTTATGGGAGCTAGAAGAAGAGAGAATGGTGAAGGCAGTATGGAGGACGTGCGTGAGTGTAAGGTGGGGGGGAGGGTTAATGGAGGAAAGAACGAAGGAAAATGTATGGGAGAGTAGGACTGTCGGAGGTGAAACTGAAGGAATGGTTGGAGAGAGGGATGAATGTGGCAACGTGGGTGAGAGAGAGGGAGAAAGACGTGGAATTGCAGGAGAGACAGGGATATATTGAGAGAAGCGAATATGGGAGTTGGCAGATGCATGGAAGGAGGCCGAAGTACTTGGATGAGGACGGATCGAGCCGAGAAGAAAGGGTGACCCTGACTAGAGTTAGGTGTGGGTCAGGAGAGAGAGGGAGTATGAAATGGATGGTTGAAGAGTATATGAGATGTGTAATGTATGAAGGGGTAGGGATACATGGAGGCACTTTGCGGAGGAATGCGAGGGAATGAATGAGGAATGGATGAGAAGAAAAATTAATAAGAGGGTAGCGGAATGGATGAGAGGGGATGGGGCCGGGGTAAGGAAGCTGCAGAAATTAGGGAGGGAAAAGGAGTGCAGGAGAGCTATGTAACTATGTGTATGCCAATAAAGGTTTTTTATTTCAGTAAAAATTTAAAAACACGGTCGCCACAATACTTTAAGACCCATCACATCACAGTGGAATGCAGAAATAGGGAATACCTTATCGAGGAAGTGCTGCAGAAAATGAATATACAAATCTGGACTTGTTTTATTATTTGTAACGTTTTAGGCAAATAAAAAATCTCTACTAACAGAAAAGCAGAAAATAAATCGGTTCATTTGGACAAAAAAGTCATATTTAGTGACGAGCCGAAGTTTGACGTGTGCGTGGGAGACTTTCGTAAACGGGTTATTAGAACTGAAAATGAAGCATTTCATAAAGATTGCCTCAAAAGTAAAATTTCCTAAGGGCATTATGATTTGAGGTGCATATCTACAGTGGGTCTAGGAAGGTATGTAGTGGAAATTTTAAGAAACAGTCTTTTTTTTTAGATTTTGACCCGAACATATTTTATATTCCAACTGCTAATACTACTAAAAATAGTTTGGGGACAATAACAACAAGGTTGTTCGAACAGTCCGGACCTTAATATTATTGAGACATTGTGGCATAAAATGAAACAAAAATTGCGTGATGATTCCCAAAGAACTTATGTGGTTTGTGAGTTAGGTGAAGATTTAATTAGCTATTGATAATGGGTACTTAGTACCAGAAATGTACATCTAGCGATACAAATAAATCCCAAAGAACTGCCGCCGATTTGAAAATGAAATTGGGTGAATTATGGCAAAGTTTCGACCCTGCAATAGGTCAATCATTAATAAAAATAATACCAAACAGGATTGTAGCGGTTGTAAAAGCGTATGTAACGCCATATTAAAATAGTAATTCCTTGAATTGTCTAAACATTTAATAGTTAAGATATTGTGCAATATTTTTGCACTTATTATTTATTCGGTTCCCTGGACTTTTTCAGGTGTGCTACTGGAAGATCAAAGTACAAATGGTAAATATACTTAAGTTTTGTTGTAATAAATCCCAATACACAAATAAATTTAAACACCGACATCTATATACAGGGTCCGCCAGTGAAACGGGAAGATTTCGTAAAACAAATCCGTTGTTTGAAAGCTGGGATTATCCTGGGTGGATCAATTTGGAATACTTGTGTTTTCAGGTATCCCCATAAAAAGAAGTACTAGACTGTTCGGTCTGGAGACCGAGGGGGGCAATGGATATCTCCGTTTCGAGAAATGACACGCCCTGGGGACAAAGCACTTACAACATTTTTATAATAATATTATAATACCCATTAACTGCGAAGCCTCGATGTTCACCCGTCCAACGATTCATTGTAAACTAAATGACAGACCATGCAGGTTATGACAGATCGTCAACTGATGTTTCCACTGTTTGGTCACGAGCTGCTAATCCCATCTCAAATATTCCCGTTTCACTGGCGGACTCTGTATTTAAAACTCATAGGCTTTTTTGCTGTAGCCTTTATTGCGGCTACCACTCGACTGATTTGAATGTTTTTTTTTCTTTTAATTCAAGCTCTAGATTTTGGGGGGCTCGATAGTGTAGTGGGTAGAGCATCTGCCTGCTGCACCACGAGTCGAGTGGGTTCGATTCTTCGCCGGGTGGAACATTTTTCTGAACGATAAATATCCGCTTGGTCCGTGGTCATTTTGTTCGTCTGATATTATTCATTTCTTCATATCATTTCGAATTTATCGAATATAATGTACAGGGTGTATTTGAAATAACGAACAGGCATTTAAGGGCACATACACAAAATATTTGTGAACCCATTTCCGTCAAAATATATTCGAAAAAAAAATTTGAATTTTCCTATTTTTTCGAGGTTTTTTAAACATTTTGAGGACCGATGCTTTCCTCATTTAATTAGGTCTGCATGGAATATGTGTTTATTTAAAACGCGAGATACGATTTCTTGCCTCCGAAATTTGAAGTGTTATCGTAACGTTTTTTTTTTGTAAAAGATAAACAGTCCTCAAGTTCATTGACGCTTAAAGATCACTCAGATATTTCCTTCGCGCTTGTTGTAATTTGATATCTAAAGCCGATGCCGTTTAAAAATTAGGTCACATTACCACTGCCCCCAAACATGTTTAATAATTCATTGCGGGCTTTTTGTTATAGTTATAATCAAAATAATTGCGAATATTGTTTAAAAATAATATAATCTCTTTGAGGTTACGAGCCTGTTCGTTATTTCAAATACCTTGAATTCTGTTAGTGGCCGAACGGCCAATAAAAAATCTCTAGATTCGCAGATGTGTCATCACTAATTTTTATATGGTCAATTTTGATTTATTTTTATGGCGTAGCGTCTTGCGGAATATGAAATCAGTGCACCTGTTTTTTTTTTATCCTGAAGCGCGGTTGGCAGGTGGTTTAAGCGTTTCAATATAAACCGTCGGGGGTGATTCAATATTGTGCGATCTTTCCAGAAGGAAGAAAAGGCGCAAATTTAAGTTGTTTCTTGCAATGTTAAAAAATTATTAACAATTGAAAATACCATCTTTTCTGTGCAATATTTTTAAAGGGATTAAGCAACTTTGAGTATTGTTGCACAATATAATATATGTCAAAAAAACATCAAATAATTGACACTGTTAAACTCAATTTCGGTTAAGTCACTTCCGTTCGCATGTTACAAAATAAATGAAAATAAAAAAAACAATCTACATGTTGGTAGCGCAAAAAGGGACACGAACATAGAAATAAATAATTCACCACTGGACACATCAACGGAAACAACTTACTTCGAACTAACAATAACAGAAAAGTTTAAATGGTATAAGCACATTAGAAACACATTAGAAACATTAGAAACAATAAAAAAAAGTTCTGCAATTGTAGCAATCCACCGCTCCCACAAATATCTACCTGTCACCACACAAAGTCTATCTAACACGTTATTTAAGTCAGGGATAAACTGCCTACGCAATATTTGGGGTGGAACCACAGAATGCTCTAAATCTATTTCAAAGACAACAAAATAAAATAATTAAGATCATTTACAGCCTAGGCAAACACCAACTTTACAATTACACAAACTAGTTCCAGAACTACGAATCAAAACTAAAATCAAAGCGGAAAGGTGTATTACCATATACAAAATGATGAATGGTCAGCGAAAAACTAGAATAAAACTAAATAAAAAAAAAAGAAAAAACCAACGAATAAAACGCTATAAGAAAAAGTAACACAGGCGTCATCTACAGCGAAATAGATATCTTAAAAAATAACATTATAGTATCTGGAGTAAAAGAATAAAACAATTTGCCAAATGAAATAAAATCCATAAGAGAACTGGTCAGATTAAAAATTCAATACAAAAAATACTTTTTCTACTTTGGTTTAACAATCGACTTTTTGTTATATAAAAAATAGTTTAATAATGAGATTTTTCATTTTACAGTTTTGCTCATTATTAAACTATTTGTGGTAACATTTTAGTTGTTGCGATTGGCAGTACTTAAACGTGACATATGTCGACATTAAAATGTAAAATTGCCGTTAATGTTAATTCATAGGATAATTGGAACCGTCCAATGCGTTACACACTGAATATGTTCGAATGCATATTGGGGAGTTCGCCACCAGTACCACTAGGATTAAAGAAAACGGAGGCGTCATATTGTTCACTTTTTATCCGCGTGGAAAATGTAGGAACTTGGTGACAATGGCCGGACGCATAAATTCACTTGGCTCTTGGTGACGTTTAGGCAACACAACATACACAGACGAAAGCTTGTAATTTATTATATGTATTATCACTTTGTTTGCAAAACAATGGCATGTTTCATTCGCGGCGAAAAAGAGCCGCTTGAGTCGGTGTGTTAATTCGGTGTGGATTTTTAATTAGCGTCGATCGATGCCTGACACGAAGAACGAGAAACAAATGTAAACATAACCTTTATTTTCGATTATCATTTAGGCGTTGCATTATTTTATAAGCTTAAATTGGTTACAACTTACGTGGAAATAGTTTGTTTATCGCACCCTTGGCAACCTCCCATATTTTTGGAGGTGTGTAAGTAATATTCTTGATTTAATATGTTTTATAATTAACTGTTGAAATCGCCGTAGAAAAACGTATGTCAAATATTAAATTTGTTCGAAAGGATCAAATATTTTTAGTGCTGCCAAATGTTAAAAGATGAAACTCACTAGGTTTAAGTATATATTTTATTTTAGAAATAATTCCTTAACTAAAACCAAAGTAGAAAAAACAGTATATTATACTTGTTTAATAAGAGCCATTGTGGGGCACTCGTTACATTGGAGCACTCGTGCCACAATATACCCTCTTATTAAACTTGTATAATAATGTACTATTTTGAAAAACAATAATTAAAGTAAACTATCACTCAGGTGCGTGACAATAGGGTCCGCATCCACCCACTTGTGTGTGGGGGCGAGCTTAACAAAGAAAATATGTAAGTTTATAAATACAAAATCTGTAAACAAAACCTAATGTTCATGTAACAGTACAAGTACAGCGAAGTATTTCTCGCAGAAAAAAATAACGTTTCTATTTTTCTATTAGAATAAGCAAATAAAGTCAAAATTGGATTAATTTGATTACATCCTATCAATAATTCATGTCGGGCCATCAATTATGCAATCGCCAACGTAATCCACTTAGCGTAAAAAATGTGACCCGAGCTAATATTTTAAAATAAAGCCCTAAACAAGTCGCGAGATGAAAATCAGCCATAAAACAGGCGACACGATTAGCGTTACACAATGTACACCGTGGGGGCAATAAACAATGCCGGGGTATTTAAAATGTATGCAAATATGTCCGGGCCTGAAATTGAAACTATAATTAAACATCAATCACAGCTACAAACAATTAACTCGATTCCGACAAGGCCCGAAGGCCCTTTTCTCCACGGGTCAGATACGATCTGGACCTAAGCGGAACCAATCTTGTAATAACTTAATAATCATTTCGAGATAAGTCGCGATTGATAGGCGGATAGGATAAATAAATTAGCAGCCTGCAGATCGAACGTTAATTAGATATTTGTTGAATTTGGTTCTCGTTTATCACGTGGTGAAACATTTTTAATATTACTGGTTGTTGAAATTAGGCACTTGGTAGGTTTCACAAATTTTATACTTTTTATTCCGACTAGTTTCGATTGTTACATCATTATCTAGGATTCCTAGATAATGATGTAACAATCGAAACTAGTCGGAATAAAAAGTATAAAATTTGTGAAACCTACCAAGTGCCTAATTTCAACAACCAGTAATGTTAATTAGATATGTGTAATGACGGAATTGGGTTTATAATAATTTATTTCAATAGACTTTAATTGCGTTCACCATATTACATACATTTGTGGTATTAACGAAGTTTTACACATGTCAGATGTCTTAATCACTTCTATCGATGTACAAATATCTTAATTGGTTTATGGATAAAGGGGGTTAAGACATCTCACGTGTATAAAATTCTATTACATGTAATGTTGCATAAGGGACATATAGCCATTTGTAAAATATCAAGAATGCACTTTGCATAGCGCAATATTAAAAATACATTAGCGCCGCGAGTGGGGCACGAAATGGCGCTAATGGCAGACCGATTGATGAAGTCTGGAAGTGTTTGCGGTTATTATTTTTCAATTATCTTACATACAAATGAAAATACGAATAGCCCGAGTCAGTTAATTTAAAAATGTGCACCGTGTTTTTAATTAATTAACGACGCGGAAAGAGCTGCTAAAATTTACATATGCACGGTTTAGATAAATTTCGCACTTAATGCGAATAATGATACTCATAACAATTTTTAACAAAAATAAATGTAACATACAATTTTAAGATGTTAAGAGAATTTATCATAATTATACTCAAATTAATTTAAAAAAAAAAACGTCTAACGCAACTTTTTTTTTTAAGAAAGGACGTGGATGGAATTGCCAATTTAGGAGAATGAATGATTTGGGAAATTAGCGTGGGCTACTAGGCCATCTGCCACAACCAGTGTTGCCAGGAGTAATTTTTAATTTTCCCCAAATATTTCATAAAAACCCCCCGAATACCCCTCGCATAAAATACCCACACCAAAAAATACCCCATCGATTGAAATTCTCCAAAATACACACCAAAACCTTAATTTACCCATTTTGGAGAAAACCCCTCCAATCTGACAGCACTGAGATTAGTAAAGGCGCGCTGATAAGATTTCGGAATTTGCACAAAGAAAAGTTTTATAACTCCGTTTTTCCGAAAATATGTAGGTAGTACAAAAAGGCCATTTAAAAAATGGTGATGTGGCCATCATTTTACTTTCTCCGACTTCATGGTATCACTTATATTTACGCTATCATGGTTTATTTTCAATTTAAATCATATTTTAAATGTACATCGAGCGTTGCGTAAACTCGGATGAAACTGACGTTTAAAACGTCAAAATTATGAAAACTCGGTTTACTCAAAAACTAACGAGATTTCGAAAAAAACTAATTCTTTATAGAAGTTGTTCATTTTGGCATTCTCTATAATTATTATTCACACAAATTTGCTGTAACTATTATCGTTTCATAATTATAAACGAAAAATTTAAAAAAATTAATGAATTTTTTTCTCGAATGATTTTATGAAAAATATTTTCAAGCAAAAGATGTTTGCAATGTCTGTTTTAATATTTTTGTGATATTGTTCATATTTAAGAAAATATTGGCAAAAAACAAAAAACAGTTAAGGTAAACACCCACTTCCGGTGTACGAAATTTTACCAAAAGCTTTTCAGTTCTTCGGATTATCAAACAAGACGAATGTTCAAAGTTTCATATCAATTGCTGTATTAGTTTTTGAGATACAGCGCACACAGCACACACACACACACACACACACACAAAGACAAAAAAATTTTTTTCCAGAAATTGTTGAAATGGCATCTAGGGACACCAAAACGGATATTTCCGTAAAAAAAAAAATTTGAAAAAAAAATCACGATCACAATACTTTCTCGTACTTCGTAACGGAGAAAGTAAAAATTAGAAAAATATTTAATCGTACTGTGAGATCCTCCAAATAATTAAAATAATTCTTTATTTTTTTGGAAATCATCGCTATTTAAATACTTAAAATGGTTTGCATTTTTTTCTTCATAATTTCCAAACAGTTCCAGTTATACCGGCTGATCAGTTTCATTCCGGGCCAAAGTAATATATTTAACAATTACTAAAAAAACTAAATTGACTACAAAAATTATGTTTTTGATTTAACAACTTTCGAAAAAAAAAAATCAAAAATCGAATCGAAATATTTGAAAATTAAGTAATTCTTTAAACACAAATAATAATAATAATAATAATATTGTTTATTGTTGTTAGATACCATAAAGGTTTACAAAAGTCGAGCACATTAATGACAATAAAATAAAATCAAATACAATAAAATATAATCGCATGTGTACAGGCTAAAAGCACACTTAAAACTAATCACACTCATGGTCAAATTAAAATCTACAGATATTACAATATCACAGTCAATTTATAAAAAAAATTCTAGGAGGTTACAGTCAAAAAATTCTTGCACTGTGTAGAACGCGCCTTTTATTAAAATATCCTTAATTTTGGTTTTAAAAAATCGCGTAGTCTGTATTTTCTATCTAAATATCAAAGTACATTAGTTTTATCTTAAAACAACCACTAAAACAAAAAATTTCAAATGAAATAAATAACCTAAAATTAATACAAATATCAAGTACATCAAATTCAGTCTGCACAATCTAAATTATAGGGCAAAAAAATAAAAAACTTGGACCAAAAAACTCGAAAATATCGACCAAAAATTCGCTCATTAAAATCTACAATTAAACAACACTAAAATTAATAATTAGGGTAACAGAACTAAAAACATTGGTAAAAAACTGAAAACTCTTGGGAAAAATAAAAATGCAGTCAAAAAAACAGAAAATTTCAAGTAAATCGAAAAGTTTGGTTTAGTTGTCAAAAACATATAAAATATAGGCCGAAATAACAAAAACTCTGGTCAAAACAATAAAAATGGAGGCTAAAAATTAAAAATTAAAGCAAAAGCAAAATAATTTGCCATTCTCAGTCCCAAAACTCAAAGTAAATTGCCGAAACTCTGAACTCAATAATAGTTTTAAAAACAATAATTCATGTTAAAACATCTATAATTTGGTTAAAAAAACTCGAAAATACCGGCCAAAAGTTTGAACACAAAAATCAACAATTCAGGTTAAAAATCTAAAGTATTGACCAATCAAAAATTCGCTCGTTAAAATTTATAATCAAGGTAAAAAAAAAAAACTAAGAATATAGGCAAATAATTTAAACTGAAAATCGTAAACTCTCGGCAAAAATAAAAAATGCAGACCAGAAAAAAAAAACAAAATTTTAAGTAAATATTCGAAAATTTTGGTTTATAGGTCAAAAACTCTAAAATTTGGAACAAAGAAATGAAAAACACAGACCAACCATTTGAAATATAAACAAACAATCAAATATCCTGATGTAAAAAATAAAAAATGCTAAAGAATTGAAACTTTATCCCAAAATAAATTGCCGAAACTAAAAACTCGAAAATAATTAAAAAAATTCGCCCATAAAAACAATAAATTGTGTTAAAAAAATCTAAAATGAACTATTAAAAAAATTGACCAAAATCAAAAATTTTAAAAGTTAGAACAAATAAAGAAATTAAAAATGCAGACCAAACATGTAACTATAAGCAAAAATAAAAATAAAATTTCAGGTCTAAAAAAATAAAAATATGAAAAATCAAGCAAAAGAAAAATAATTTGCCATTTTCACTCCCAAAAATAACTCTGGCTCAAAATAAATTGCCAACCAGAAACGAGAAAATGTTTAAAAAAAGATAAAGGACAAAAAATCCAAAACTCGAAAATACCGGCAAAAAAATCACGCATAAAAGTGAATATTTAAGGTTGAAATATAGGGCAGAAAATCAAAAATTCGGGCCTAAAAAGAAACAAATGCCGATCAAAAAATCGAAAATTTCAACAAACAAATCGAAAATTTAAACCAAAATGAAGAAAAATTATTCAGTTATACAGAAACTGCAGGTCAAAAATCTAAATCCAGGCCTAACGATAAAAAATGCAAACAAAGAGATTGAATATTTAATATAATAATAATTTATTTACGGGCAAGTGTTGCCAGTAGCTATTTTTAATTTCCCAAATATTTAATAAAACTCCCCCATAATTACGCCGCTGTCCCTCTCCAAAATAACAAATTTTGAAAATAAAACGTAAATACAGTGGAAAATATACAAAATTAAAGCATTATAATTATAGTATTTATTAAAATTTATTATTCATCTTCATCCTCAATATTTTCATCTTCTTTTCGGCACACATACATATTTTTTAAATTAAAGTGCAGCATCTCATTGGGGGTAACAAAATTACCAAAACGGCAATAAGAGAATCCCTATGACAACTTCCATAAATGATATTACAGGTTTTTCCTCATTGCTGAGGAAAATGACTGAATTCTGTATGGTAATGATGATTTCTATACTCGGCGCACCGAATCGGTGGTATCATGGGTTTGCGTGATTTTCGCGTGATGTTCGCTGATTGGTCAGCGCTAATGCATGTGAAGCGTGTGTCACGCAGCCGAAATTTTTAATCAGGCCCGTTGTATGCCATGTGTTCTCGTTTTTCTGTCTTATTTAAATGTAGTAATTACGTTCTATCCTTAAATCAGCCGTTTTCAATTACAACTAATTAGGAAGTAGTAAATACCTAGTTAGTATTTGTGGGTTAAAGTGAAATATTTATATTTCCGGCACAGAACTAAAATGTTGCAAGGCTGTGTGAATCAGGCTTTTTATAACGTCTCGACTATCACGAGGACGCGGGGTGAACGCAACGTGATCATACCACCTGGTCGGCGCGCCGAGTATAGCAAATGTAATAACATGTTCATTAATTTCCCCAAAAATACCCCTTGTATAAAATACCCACCCCAAAAAATACTTCATTGATTGAAGTTCCCCAAATACATCCAAAGACAATAATTTACCCCCATTTTGGAGAAAAAATCCCCAATCTGGAAACACAGGCCACAACCGTGTAATGTATATAATATATTAGAAAATAAATGAATAAATGAATAATGATAGACAACCACCACGACCACGGTCCCGAGCGAATATTTCGCGATAAAAAAAAAGATCCGTCCGGGCTGGGAATCAAACCCACTCGGCTCGAGGTGCGGCCGCCCACACAACATTTTAAAACAGTTTTCTACATTGGTTTATTAATAGACTTATTGTAACATCAAAAACTGTTCAATAATGAGCGTCATTGTTATTAACAGGTGTCGACATTAAAATTTAAAATTGCCGTTAACGATAATTTAATTTATTATTATTATCATTATCCATATTTTACGCGTATAAATCATAAACATATGATTTTTTTTTATATATAGTATAAGAATAAAAAGAAATGCTTGCAATCCTAAAAATGTAAGATTTAATTCAAGTCCACCTCCCGAATTCCCGGGATTCCTGGGATGTCTGTCCATCGCGTGCAGAAAAAACTTTTCTAGGGTAAAATGTGAGCCCTCTGGGAATTCTTATGGATAGGGGCGCCTTCTTTTCATTCCGCATTCAATTATTAACTGTGATTCGTATTCGTATTCATCACTCTTATAATGGTAGTTGCCCCGAAATTATTAAGTTGGTATTCAACACGATACGTTATTTTTAGCATAAATAAATTAAACGAAGCATTTCTTTGGCAAGTAATCATATTAAATATCATTTCATCTTCAGTATTGTCTTATAGTTGTTTTATTTTTAAATTAAAAGTAAAGAATTCGTAATTAAAGAACAAGTATTGGCTTTTGTTTTCGAGCAATAACCAAAAACTTATTATTTTGCATTTTCATTTATATCAATAGCTCAGTTATTAGACGTTTTACTAAGAGAGGAGTTTGCTGTTCTTGTTGCACTGCTGTAAGGAGATTTTAATTAGAAATATATAATTTTGATATCTGTATTATTTAATAAAGTAATGTTTTTCTTTAATAGAAGTCATAGTCGGCCTTAAGAAGTCATGCCTAGTCAAAAAGCCTAAAAATAGCTGATTTTTGTTAATACAAGACTTGTTTAAAATTGAGTTGGTCTATGTGGTACCAGGGGCGGCTCGTTATATAGAGCCAAGGAGCCATGGCACTACCTGTAGTTTCAAGCTCAGGAATGATTTTTAATTAATTACACTTTTCCCCAGTTACTTTGGTCAAGGAAGATAAATCGTTCTTTTTTTTCTTCAAAATATTCGAATTGTGTAATACTCGAGCAAAAAAATTAAAAAATATAAAACATGTTGACAAAATTCTGCAAAAATTAAAATACATCTGCAAATCACCGTTTTATCAAATTAAGTGCAGTTTTTGAAAATCCACCAATTATTTCGCGAGTTGTCAATGTTTGAAAATTTTAATATTCAAATTGTGTAATACTCGAGCAAAAAATTTTAAAAAATATATAAAACGTGTCGACTAAATTCCACAAAAATTAAATTGGATTTGCAAATCATAGTTTTATCAAACTGAATATAGTATTTGAAAATCCACCGTTTATTTCGCCGCGAGTTGTGAATTTTTGAAAATTTTAGTTTAGAATTGTGTAATACTCGAGCAAAAAATTTAAAAAAAATATAAAACGTGTCGACTATATTCTTCAAAAATAAACTAAATTTGCAAAGCATTATTTTATCAAATTAAGTGCAGTTTTTGAAAATTCACCGATTATTTCGCGAGTTGCGAATTTTTGAAAATTTTAGTTTTGAATTGTGTACTACTCGAGTGAAAATTTCGTGTCGACGAAATTCTGCAAAAATTAAATTAGATTTGCAAATCATCGTTTTATCAAATTCAATAAGGTTTTTGAAAATCCGCCAATTATTTCGCGAGTTGTGAATTTTTGAAAATTTTGATATTCGCATTGTGTAATACTCGAGCAACAAAATTTAAAAAAAAAAATAAAAGGTGTCGACTAAATTCTACAAAAATTAAATTGGATTTGCAAATCATCGTTTTATCAAACTAAATAGAGTATTTAAAAATCCACCGATTATATCGCGAGTTGTGAATTTTTGAAAATTTTAGTTTCCGAATTGTGTACTCTCGAGCAACAAAAATATAAAACGTGCCGACTAAATTCTACAAAAATTACATTAGGGCTGCAAATCATCGTTCAAATCATCGTTTTATCAAATTAAGTAGGGACAGTTCGATATATAGAGCCAAGGAGGCATGGCACTAGCTGTAGTTTCTAGCTCACTTTGGTCTATATCACTTTGGTATATTGTATAAGTGGCTCTACCATCAACATGTTCTACGAGCCGCCACTGTGTGGGACCATGTATTTTCATTAACTCAACATTCATTTTATAAGAAAAAAATATTAGTAATAAAAAGGCCGTTGAAAAAAAACCGATTTCGCGGTGACCATTGCCACTCGGATTTATATTATCAGAAATCAAAAAACAAAAAAAATATTTCTTTAATATTTTAAAGTGTCCAGTGATTGAAAGAACAATTTGTCAAAATTTTTATTTGAGACAAAATAGCGAACGTTCAAAGTTAAAATTTTCATGAAAATATAGCTCGATTTGTGCCAAGAAAAAAAAACTGTATCTCAAATAAACGGGAAAAACGCCTTTAAAGTTTCAATACTCCGTTCGACTATACAAAAGGAGCGTACTTTGACTGTAACTCCGTCAATTTTAATCTGACTAATTTTCTCCAAAAATTCTACTTACTGAAAATGTCAAAACTCAAAAATCGATTTATTGAAATTTCTTAATAAATATTTCATTTTTTCCTCTTATCACAAATGGATATTATAATTCAATTTTTACTAAAATGTATTAAACTCTTCCCGAAACTATTGAATATGTTCTCTTATTGGGCATGGCATGCTCGTTTTGCTTAAACAGTTGTGTGACGAGTATACTCGTCATGAAGAAATGGCAATATTTGCTGTTATGTCATATTACTTGTCATATTGTCATTTCTTCATAACGAGTATACACGACTAAAAAGCAAAGAAGAAAACATGATAATATTTTGTCTTTATGTAGAGTAGGTAGTCGTTATAACACAAATATTTCCATTTTCAACGTAAACATAGGTTCAAATCAAATTATTGATTCTACAAATATACTGAAGAAAAAAAAATAAAGCACTCGAAATGTGTGAAATTTCGACTATTTTCAAACCGCCATAACTCGGCGTATTTTCAATCGATTTTGATGAAACTTTAAGGGCAAAAACTTTAAAGTGTCTTCTTTAAAGTCATGCTTGCAGACTTAAGCGTAACCCCTTCCGCCTGCTGTAGCACCCCTGTAAAAAAAGTTTTTTTTCTAGAAACCATGTCCAAATTTGACGATGTTTACGGAGTTGGAAAAATTTTGTCGACTCGATCCACCATAAAGGCATTAAAATTAGATCAATTCCCTATGCAGAACTCAGAGATCGAAGTTCCTACGAGGATTTGGCACCAAGTTATGGGTGTTTGAAAAAAAAAAATTGTTTTTTACTCAGTCCGAAGTTTATCAACGAAATTGTTTTCGTTTTCACGAATGAAATTTTCTTTGCATGTTGTTTGAGGTATGCACGAAAATTAATTGTTTACACGAAATCATGTATATAGCATTTTGTACCTTAGAACTCCATTAACAAAAAAACTTTATTTTAGGTCAAAAAAGTCTCACTTTAACGATATCTGTAGGGTCAGGAAAAAATGTGGGCGCACCACCTTTCGTCCTTTTTTCCATTCGTCCAATAAAAACAAACAAATTACACTAACGGAAAAAAATGACACTTGAGATTTGTAAACATTTAGGTAATTTTCAAATGGCCATAACTCGGCTTCTAGCTAACCGATTTCGACGATCTTTTGAGAAATCAAAAGAAAAATCTATCCTCCTTGATAAGGTTTATTTTCCACTCAAAGAAAGGGCTCTACGCCTCTCCAAACGAACAAATAAAAAGACCACAAAATACACTTTTTTTAAACACCCATAACTTTGTGTCAAATCACCGTAGGAACTTCGTTTTTGAGTCCTGCACAGGTAATTGAACACATTTCAATGCCCTTTTGGTGGATCGAGTCGACACATTTTATCCAACTCGGTACACGTTGCCAAATTTGGACGTTTTTTGCCCAAAAACGTGTTTTTTTTTGTTCGGGGGTTGAAGAGTTCGAAAAGGGATCATTCCAATCTGAGTTTACCCCCTTAAAGTAGGACTAAAATGAAATTTTTTCCTGAAAAAATCATCAAATTTGGTTGAAAAGTAGCTGAGTTATGTGCGAAAAACCTCAAAATGCACTTTTTTTCAAACACCCATAACTTGGTGCCAAATCGTCGTAGGAACTTCGTTCTTCGAGGCCTGTATAGGGAATTGATCAGATTTTAATGTCTTTGTGGTAGATGTAGTCGAAAAAAAATTTCCAACTCCATAAACATCGTTAAAGTTTCCTGAAAAAAACTTTTTTTTTCACAGGGGTGCTAGAGAGGGACGGAAGAGGTTATCGTTAAGTTCGCATGCATGACTTTAAAGACGACACTTCAAAGTTTTTCGCCCTTAAAGATTTATCAAAATCTATTGAAAATACGCGTTATGCGGTTTGAAAATGGTCGAAATTTCACGAATTTCAATGTTTCATTTTTTTCCACCAGTGTAGATAAATTAATTAGAAGGAAGATAGACTTTACTTGACGTAAAATCCTTTTTTATGTACGGCTTAAATCATAAATTTACTCACTATTAATTTGTTTTTATGCAATATGGACGAATAAAGTGACACTTTATCCACGTGTGAAATAAAGTAAAACAATCAATCAAATGTCAATGCCACAATAAATTTTATAGTTTTAAGCAAAATATCGAGCAGCTATTTACTGCGAAAGGTCGCTCTTGTTATTAGCCAGGATGCTATCTTCGCATATAACATTAATAACATCAGCGATTTTCTTACTTTCGGCGCAAATTGTCATCGTTTCTTTGCAAGTATATCTATGATCCAGCCGTTCTAACCAATGTCCACACGTATAGCGATAACACTCTCAGAGCCTCATATGTTTCCTCTCAGATTTGGAGAGACCAGAAGTTTTTGGGTTTTCAGAGCATTTAATTTTAACCAGTGAGCATGAAACCATTTAGATATTTTATTTTCCGCTTTTATTAACATTTGTTCAAGAATAATCTTTACCAACAGTTTACTTAAAAACAAATGAGATGTCGAATAAGCGTATTTTTGATAAGTTGTTCATTTACAAGTTGTATTATTAACACGTTCATGTCGAAACCAAAATCCCGCCAAAAAATTCTGTCTGTCACGAAAACACATTTAATTTTTTTTTAATTTGTAAATGGTTTTTATTGATAATTACCAGTATTATTTGAAAAAAAGTACTGACGTTTCTTTATTTATGAGCACCTGTTGCTCAAGCGAAAACAATTTTTGAAATTTTTTTTTACGATCACAATACTTTCTTGTACTTCGTAACGGAGAAAGTAAAAACCGAAAAAAAAACAACTTTGGTTTTTATTTTTTTACTTCATTACTGGTTATTTTGAAATAAACAAGAACACTTTCTTAAGACACTTGTAATCTCTTTCAGAAAATGATTTTCGTTATTTAAATACCCATATCGACTTTATTTTTTAAATACGGTCCTGGATTTTTACTTTCTCCGTTATGAAGTATAAGAAAGTATTGTGATCGTGAAAAATTTTTCAATTTTTTTTTTACGCAAATATCTGTTTTGGGGTCCCTAGATGCCATTTCAACCATTTCTGAAAATTTGTGTGTGTGTGTGTGTGTGTGTATGTGTGTGTGTGTGTGTATGTGGGCGCGAGTATGTGTCTGTGTGTCTGCGTGTGTCTGTACGCGCTGTATCTCAAAAACTAATACAGCAATTAACATAAACCTTTAAACATAAGTCTTATTTGACAATCCAAAGAACTAAAAAACTTTTGGTAAAATTTCGTACGCAGGAAGTGGGTGTTTACCTTAACCGTTTTTTGTTCTTTTCCAATATTTTTTTAAATATGGAAAATATTACGAAAACATTCAAATAAATATTGAAGACAACTAAGAAATCAACATCTTTTATTTTAAACGTCAGTTTCATCTGATTCTACAAAACGCCTGATGTATATTTAAAATATGATTTAAATTGAAAATAAACCATAATAAAGTTAATTTAAATATACAGTGTGTCTGCTTAAGTTCGCACCATATGAAAAACTTTTTTATTATTAATTTTACGAAAAAAAGTTATTCTTTATAAAAAGTTCTGCATGATCTTAAACTTAAAATGCAACCATCAGATATAATTTTTTTAAGTCGTCTACGCGGTTTCTCAAAAAATCTGAATTTGGCTCAAGAATAAATTACCTTTATTTTTGACAATATCGAAAATTGCTATTAAGAAAAGTTGATGAGAACTAAAAACTACGTTCAAATATGCAATTACATCCAATTACATGTAAAAAAATTTGTTCTTTTTTATCTAAAATAACAATGCAAATGTAACCGCAGTTGCGTGAAATCCAGGATGCACTGATAAACAAATGATAAGAATATAAGCCGAAAAATTTTAAATTTATTTTCAAGAAATTATTCAGCAGTAAAATACGCAACTTTGCCTAAATTTAACGAACTCTCTATCTCTTATAGTTCCGAAATTTTCTTTATAATCTTGCCCGTTCACTTTTCTCTATATGCCCATTCTTTCAATATCGCTGAACTTTTTTCATTCGTGGTGGATTCGTTTAAATTTTATTGCATTTCTAAACAAAACTGCATAAACTGTTTCCAAACCCATTGTTTCCATTTCACTGTATTCACGGGTTGAGCTGAGTATCTTTAATACTTTCAATAATTTTATTTGAGGTAAATGTTCCAAATCTGCTCATTTTGACGTTTTAATAAAATTGCATAAGTTAAAGGTAGAAACCCAAAGTGGCGGAATCTATTGCCTGAATGCTGTACTGAACCAAATCCGGGTGGTTTTAACACCAACAAGATATGGACCATATCTTGTCGGTGTTAAAACCACCCATTCCTACCTTTAACGGTGTTTGGAATACTTATATTCCAATAGTGGTCTCCGTTTCCCCATCAGCAATTAACTACACTAATGAGACCTGAAAGGTCGAAACCGGTCTGTAGGTGATGGGGGAACAATATTTAATATGGCACAAGTTTATTGATAGTAGTCATGAAAAGAAATATTATTAATATAAGTTGCCTTGAAGGTACTCATAGAATTATCGAATTATCAAAAATGTGTCACTTGTAAAATTGAACAATTTGATTGATTAATAAATGTTTAAAAAAATGATTATACTTTTTTTCATGAATGATGGCGTTAGCGTCATCAATTCCAAAATCCTGAATCAATCCGTTCAAGGTCACAATAGTGTGCATTGGCGTAACGTTAAATGGGATGTTTTTTACTGAATCCTAAATTAAAGCATACCCAAGATTTTCTGTCTGGCATTCCAATACCTAATCAAACTCTTGTGAACGAATCATGCCGATGAATACCTCATTGGAAGGCACTAAATGATATTTTTAATGTTCATCGAGCGTTTTGCAGGGTCGGATGACACTGACGTTTAAAACATCAAAATTATTAAACTGGATGACAAAGTATACTTCAAATTCCAATCATCTTTACCATACGTTTACTTAACCCGCCAATGATAACCTACTGGTCTGTGAGACCGGGTGTGTTAAAAAATTCAAATAACTTTATTCTCCGTTATTGTTTTTGTTGCAATTTCGCTGTCGCATTGCAGAGCTTAAATTTATTAAATATCTTTGTTTTATTGTCAAAGAGCATAAATTTAAAAAAAAACATCAACTATTAGTAACACGTTTCGAAAAATCTTCAGTTGAAAGCCCCGGTGCGCGAAACCTGCGTCACCATTGATGAAAGTCAAATTTGCGTCACCACTGGCGGGTTAAAAACTAAAGGGATTTCTAAAAACAATATTTATTTCGGCATTTTCTACAATTTTTATTAATATAAATTTGCTGTAACTTTTATCGTTTCTCAATTATAAACCAAAAATTGACAAAAAATTGAACTGCATCCAAAGGTAAAAGGGGACCTCCATTACATTTTTCCTCAGTGAAGTAATCTGTAATTTTCAGTACCATGTCTCGGGCTAATGCATTAAGCATTTTGTGATTATGTTTATTTAAAACGACCTAATCCACTAAACAAAACTAACACACAACCCGAAAACTACGAACACAATATGAAAAACACCAAGAACTAATGAAAACTAATGAAAAACGAACAGATACTCGAACAACTTGCAAATTAAATGCGGTTAGCGCACGCTATTGACGGATGACTGATAGTGACTGTCAGTTCTGATGAGCGTTGCGGATAGGTAGACATACGCTATAGCGGCTTCTTTGCCTAACCAGTGCCACACGTTTTCGAGCGGTGAGCGCTGCTGTCGGTACTTGTATCAACGCTCAGAAGACATACGTTTCTACTATTGGCTACGATGATGCGAGTAGAATAGTATAAAATGGCAGAACGCTGCTTGTCTTTGATATGTTCAAAATTGATGACGTGAACGCCAACATTCATGAATTGAACTTTAGTACAGTTTCGCTTTTGACGTAGATATTGTGAAAATAATGTGAATGGAGTGAAATACACTTACTTAAAAAATTAAAAATTGTTAACCCACCTAATAATTTTAATTAGAAAAGTATAGCCACACATTATAATATACCTTTTCAATTACTGAATATTTATAACTTAGAACAAACAATTATAGTTAATTTAAATGAGAGTGGAGATCAGGTCTTAAAATAACTTTCCCTGGCTATTACGTTTAATTAGTACAACTTGAAATATCTAAATGCAGTACGTTTACACCAACATAAACATTTCAATTACCGGCTGGAATAATACACAAGTGGTGCAATTTGCACGAAGCCTTCCCCTTGAATGCGAGGGAGACCACATGAAAATTTCAAGACGTCCTTAATATCCCCTAATTACGTAATAAAGTGCAAGAGGAAGTATTTAAAACTACGTTTCCTCGCCGCGAGTGCTTTGCAAAATGTCTGTTGCCTTTCAGCATGTACAAGTTCATCTATATTTTCCTTTTTTTTCATTCTTACGAATCTACTATTACTTATTTGGTTTCCAAGTTACGCAAGAAAAATTTAATCAAAATAATACACTTGTTAGAATTCACTTTCTTCTCAATTTATTTAGCATTTCTAAATGTAATTAAAATTAAAACCCTTACTTTGTTGTAGAAGCATTACATAAATTAATTAAAAACGAAACAAAAATGTTTTCGTAAGAGTTTGCTTATGACATACCATTGTAAAGAGAATTTTATTAAAAATCTGATTATGTACAAATATAGCGTTCCATTAAAAAAAAAATTAGGTATTTTTTCGAAAATTTTAAGCTATGGAAAACGTTATTTATGCCATTTTGTAGAAAACATTTTTTTGCAACTTCAATATTTAAGCAGATATAATGTGATAGATATTTATTGTGCTATGACCAAAAACGGTGTACACTAGTTAACATAAAAATTGACAAATATTCATAAAATACATACAAATAAAAACTTTAAAATCTAAAAATTTTAAAAATAAAAATATAAACAAGGAAATGTCGAAATCAAATATGTGTAAGAGAGGTCATTATTCAATATGTACATCATCCAATAAAAATTCCTCCAATGAGTAGTCACATTTATCTAATAGATATTTTTGTATTTTATTTTTAATGATAAATGAAAAATCAACCAACCTACCAGTGGTGTTTTATTCCAAATCACAATCAAGATACCACGAATTAATCGCCTCCAATATGAAGCATCGTATAACTTTCAGTTTGATTTTTCCTTTCGAGATAACACTATTTCAACGTTACGTTTCCCTATCGAACGGTAATTACACAATTCAACGTTGTAGAATATCCTCTTTTAAATTCCAATTGTGAATCCATTCAATTCCTTTAGCCGGGGCGTGAAACGAGCAGAAGGAAATTAGGACGGGTCTCGATCAAGTTATCGAAATCCTCATTGATATCCGGACGTTCGGAACGTTCCACTTCCGGTCTGCAGCTGCACCGGGGCCGGGGCCGGGATTTCAGACTGCACTCCAATAACCCGGCCCATAATATACTCCCCCGAATCCAACATCTATAAATACTCCTTACTGCGTCCGATTCTAATTCGTATAATCCGCGAATTTCTATAGAATTCGCCCGAAGAATATATCACGGATCGACAAATGGGATCTGATAATCTTCACTGGCGAATTAATTCGGATGGCAGGGGGGAAAAAGGGACATTGCTCGAGCATTATTAATACGCAAAGTGGTGTTTTAGTAAAGTTGGAATGTCCATTTTCAGGCAATTGGAATGCGAACTCCGCCCCGATGCAAATGACTTGCTAAAAGTTGAAACTATACTCTGAAGTAATTGGGTTATAAGGAATTTCGTCTCGGATTAGAGTTCGCGCTGAAATCCGTTGAAACGATCAAATGATAATTACGGACGAGATACGAGCGTTCCCATTAATTCGGACAAACTGCTGAATTTGCAATAACAAAACGATTCAAATGCACAGAAGGATTCAGACAACTTAATGATAACTAATTTGCGATCTTCGTATTTATACAAAATTAATTTTCTTTATGTATCAATATGAATCTGTAGGTCTTTTTTAAGCTGGTAAATAAACTATTATAACGTATTAAATAAACAACAACAAAAAAATTGAAGGGAATGCAGAATTAAAAGTTGACAAATTGTGACTTAAAATGAGAGAACCGAAACCATAAACCGAAATTAACCGAAATTTTTAATAGAACCCTAACTAGATTGGAATAAAACTAACCCTGACTGTAACCGGAACTTAAAATTGCTCCATTTAAAAACCGAAACCGAAACCGGAAAGAAATTTCGTTTTTTTTTACATTATAGCTTTCTTTCATTGAAACACAAACCTAGCAATACATGCTGAAAACATAAAGAAAAAAATAGGTTGCCCTGCAGACGAAGCGAACAGCGAAGTTCACAATAAAATGTTATGTTTAAAACTTGATACTGCCACAAGGTGCGATAGATATACAGTGTTGGGCAAATCTGTCGGAACACCTGATTTCTGGTTAAACGTCTGGTTTTCTTATTACTTTTGAAAGAAATGGATATAGTTTTATTTATTTTATTCAGTGACGTATTTTGACTTTCTATAGCTATCCTATTTTTCGAGTTCTGGCGTCATTTTAATGGATCACCCTGTATATTTTCATATTTTCGAATAGACACTTTTCCAATAGATGCAATGATATAGGGTTTGGTGGGTGCGCGACTTGTGTTTTTTTGAATATTGAATAAAATAATGAAAAATGAAATTTGTGACTCTCATAAAAATTTTGTTCAATCCTTGAAAATTGGCAATCATTTCAGAACATAGTTGTAGAAGCAGAAAAAGAAGCATGCGGTACCATAAAACTAGGATATTAGAAAAAAAACGCAGATCCTGATGGAAAATGGAAGGGAGTAGAGGAGATAACCAAAAATTGTTCTACATGATTGTGAAAAGCTTCAGAAAAGAAAAGATACCAGTGCTGCAACAACTCAAGGATTAAAATAGGACGTTCTAACAAGCAAAGAAGATATTATTCAAAGATGGAAGAAATATTTTTAAACACAGAGAACACAAAAAAACTACATCCACACGTCAGGTTTTTGAATTACAAACAAAATTTAAATTCGCTAAATTCGATCATTTAATATAACTATAATAACAACTGTTATATTTTGATTTTTCAATACAGTGAACTTTCCAGCATAACGTCAATTGGCACATGTTACGCGATAAGTACCCAGTTTTCATCAGACTGCTAGAAACCTTTGAAATAGTACGCAATATTAAGAAATTGTGGTTCAAGGCAGTAAAAGACATCAATTACCAGTTTTTATGTATAAGTCTGCCAAGCAGATAAATATTATCACTCCAAAGATTAAAAGTGCATACTTTCATTACTTCGGTTGGCACGCAAGAGACCAAGACACTCTGTGAAGTGAATTTTTTTGGAGAATTTCTAGTCAGTCATCCTCTCTTTTCATCATTAGAAAAAAAGACAAAGGTAACAAGAGAGAAGAAGCAGATAAAATATTATAAAATGAAGTATGGAAAGCAATCAAACGAGCAAAAGTATGAAAAGTCATTGAACACGATCAAATACTACCGCTATTTGATCAAATGATCAAAAACCTAGATGATTCAGGATTCAAGAAGTTACATGAAATTATCAACCTGGCGTACAAAGTGAAGAAAATGCCGAATGAGTGGGAGAATGGCATAATAATACCAATATTTAAGAACGGTGAGGGAAGAATTTGCGGGAATTATATAGGGATAACGCTACCATCGATCATGCGTAAAATTTAAGAAGCAATTTTGGAAGCAAGACTTAGAGAAAGGGTAGAAAGTTAGACGAGAACCAAAGCGGATTTAGAAGGGGTAGGAGTACACAAGATCATATATTCACCATAGGACAAATATCGGAGAAATGCAAAGCATTGAACAGGGAAATATTCATGTGCTATATTGATATCGAAAAGGCATTCGATAGAATAAAAGGAGAAATGATATAGAAAACAAAATAAGTTAGGAACTTAGAGAGGTAATACAAAGCATATATGACAAAAATTGTCACGATATCAGAACTAGAAATTTGAAGTCAAAAACATTAATCGCAAAGGAAGAAGTCAGATAAGAAGGGACTTTCAGCCCAATATTATTAGTAGTTGCGCTAGATGAAGTTATAAAACGTAGTAGAAGTAAGATGAAAAAACTAAAAATAGGATACAGAAACATGTAGATAATCGATACTGCCTTATGTGCTTTTGCTGACGATTTGGGGAAAGTGAAATAGTTATTTATTATAGGAATGTGGAATGTACGCAATTAGTCCCGCAAGAAATAAATAATTTTCTTAAGGTACTAATGAGGAATTTCACATGAGTATAATATAAAATTTTATCCAAAATCGTCTGTAATTGCATTAAATATTGAAATAATGTTTATAAAATTTTGACGTACGTGGTGTCAATTTAAAATATTTCAAAAATCCTATGAAGGATCTATGCATTCCGTGAGAGAAACTTATTCTCTCACTAGGGGGTAATGAGCAACATTACATGGCTCAAATGACCACTATAATTCGATTATTACACCCGATTTTGGATAAAAATGATTAAATGCCAGATTTCTAACAACGTTGCCTGATTCATATATTAAATACTTAAAGTATGTATTACATCTGGAACTAATCGAAATGACTAAGAAACAAAAATTAAAAATTTTCAAAGACAAAATGGCGGATCAAGAATGGCGGACGAAAATTATAAAAATTGTCCGTTTATAATGAAATTTCGGATATACTGTTTTTTAAGGTTGCTGAGTGAATCCTGACTATATCCACTATAAAAACGCCCTATAGCGTAACTTATACACGTAAACTAATATTTATAAAATATTTGTTATACAGTAGCGGTGGAAAGTATTTTGACAAGCACGATTTATAGAAAATAAATATTTATTTTATTTCTGAAATAAAGTTATAATATCTGTTCAAAAGCAACAACGCTTATCAGTAGAAATGAAAAAAAGAAAAATATAACATTTCAAAAAACTGCCTTTTTTTAACATTTATTAAAAAAGAAAAGTATTTTGACAACACCATTATCTGTTGCAAATTAACAACAAAACCTGTAATTAATCAACGAACATTAATTTGGCTACATCAGAAGCTTTAATATTTAGTGGCAAAGCCCTTAGATTTGATTGTGACAGCCGCACATCTTGCCGGCATAGAGTTAATGTTTGGTGGTATTTCATTCCATTATTCTGCAAGATAGGCCATCAGGTCTTCTTTTCTGGAGAATTTTCTCTCCCTAATCCGTCTATCTAACTCTTCCTATAGATATTCTATCTGGTTTAGGTCGGGACTCTGAAGTGGCCACTCTGGAACTGTAATCTTCTTAGACGTAAAGAACTCTTTTACATGTGTAGAGGTGTGTTTCGGATCGTTGTCCTGCTAGAAAATCCAGTTTCTGGCGAAGTTGCGCTTAGCATGAAGGAGCATATGATTTAGCAGTATTTCACAGTAACGAAATAGGTCCATGATGCCCTTTACTTCGACCAACGGACCGACTCCTGAATGAGAGAAGCAGCCCCACACCATGACATGGCCACCACCGTGCTTAACGGTCGGTATCTGATACTTGGGATCATCTCTTTTGTTCAAAGGTCGTCTAATATATCTTATACCATCAGATGAGAACATATTTAACTTGCTTTCGTCGCTCCACAATACACGAGCCCACTACTTACTAGTCCAGTACTTGTACTTTTGGGCAAATTCGAGACGCGCCTTTCTGTTCTTCGCGGATATGAATGTTTTTTTGGAGGGGCGTCTGCCAGACAAATTCGCGTTGCGGAGGCATTGTTTAACAGTAGTTAAACTGATGTCAAGACTGTGATTCTCATCTAGATCTCTCTTTATCTCAACTGCTGTACGTGAGTTAGTGGCACTCATGGGGCGGATAATCGCAGATACCTTGTCAGTGAGTTTTGGCGGTCGACCCGACCTTTGTTTGTTACTAACCGAGCCTATGGACTGCTGTTTACGGTTCCAAACCGAGAGTATTTGTCTACTCAGGTTAAAATTCCTCGCTACTTGAGCTTGAGACTTTCCATTTTTCAATGCTACAATAACAGCTAATTTTATGTCATCGGAGTATTCCTTTTGTTTTGCCATAGCGTAAACAAAACACAATGTAAGCAAAAACCATGAAGAAAGTAACTTACGTGAGCCCTTGCGTGTCCCTTTTAGATAAAACCCTATGTGTCAAAATACTTTTCGACTTACAAATTATAGATAACAGCAGCACTTTGAAACAGAACATCCACCCAATCAAGACTGATGTTGTCACCACTGCAGCCTGTAGAAAAGTGTTCACAAAAAACAACTTCTAGTCAGCAGCGCGTCCGGTACGCACTCTACCGGCTAAAAACGAGTTGGCAAAATACTTTCCGCCGCTACAGTATTTCCTTAAATACTTTTTAGGAATGTTTCTTCACGAGCAAATATTTGTTTGAGATTTGGCTGTCTAAAACTGGGAGTGGGCAGATAAGGTTTGCCACATATTATTATGATGATGGAGTCCTTTCTCGACATCGAAAATGTAAATCTTGAAAATTTGCAAAATCGTATCAGCTACACTGCTGGAATATTGGAAATGAGCTACCGTCAGAAGTTGAGGTTTACAGAAAAATATTTAAATTGTAGAACGTCCTAGAAAAATGCGACATCTTGAAAAACAGTGCCAGCACGCAACGTATGCAAGAAGTTCCACAGGCTAAGCAATTATCACTAGCAGCTAGGCGACACAGGAAAGATTTTTCAAACTGCAGTAAACAGTCAAAACATAGAGGGAATATCTGCCTTGTCAAAGGTAGATGATTCTGCTGTTAATGAATTATTGGAAAACTCTAAATCCAACACGCAGTTTATTTGTTACTGAAGTTCTCGGTTAATAACCAGACAACAAATGTTATTCTCTCGTTAAATTAATAGGTAACAAGGTACTCAAAAAACTACTTTTTGATAATTAACCTCGATCTAGGTATATTATTACCGATAATTGTTTAAAAACTCAGACCCATATATTACTATGTAGTGTATTATATGAACACTACATTTTTGATAAATCATTTTACCATTGATTTGATTCTAATAAGTTATGAATTATTTTTTATTTACCTCAAAAATAACGGGTTTAAAGTAATTTTCCAATATTTGCTGGCTCTTATTCATCTGTTTTATCAGTTTTCCTTTAAATAATTACTGTATTATATTGGATCCACCATTTTGTTTTGAGCATTTTAAATTTCAGATTCACACTCAGCGACCTCAGAAACCCCTTTATCCGAAATTTCATGAAAAAATTACAATTTTTATAATTTCTGTCCACCCTATTGTATCCGCCATTTTGTTATTCAAATTTGTAATTAGTTATTTTTAATCAGAGACCTTGAAAAGCCCCCAGTCCAAATTTTTATGAAAACATGACAATTTTTATAATCTTTGTCCGCCCTATTGGACCCGCCATTTTGTTTTTCAAATTTATAATTTCAGCAACGTACAGTGGTTCAGAATTCGAAAAAGCTGGCCAAAAGTCGAAAAATTAAAGTTAATATTTTGAGTTTAATACAATATAGTCGTGTCCAGAGGGCTCCACTTGATGCCACACTGGAAGAATATGATTGTATCTACTTCAAAATGCCTCGTAATTCACGTTCAAACTTGTTACTTTGTTAAACGCGTGGGAGACGTTCGGACGAGGTGAAAGTTTGGCGTCGGTTTTTCACTATAAATACTAATCTTTATGTGCTGAGATTTTTTCCTTGTTATTATAGATCTTCCTGAAGGTAAATTAATGGTTATTACATTTAATATGCATATAAAATTTTTGTTAACAATTATAGGAATTTTCCTTAAAAATAGGTAGATGTATTTTAAACATTCATGAAAATATTTTTTTGCCTGTATATTCCTGTGTTCCTATAGCAATAAAACTATTTATTATAGTGTCCTTTAACGTAGTAAACAACAATTAGCTGCATTCACTTGCATTCCTCAGTGTAGGATTATTTTTATTGCTGATGTGCAATATCGTTGAAAAATTCGACTTTATATTTTATTAAATACTTTGTATTTATGATGTGTATATGTATACAGGGTGTAGATGAACAAAACGGAACATAGGATTTTCAATGTTAATTTTTTTATATTGGAATATTATCTTCTGATCATTTTAGAGGAAAGATCTCCTCCTGGTCAAATTAGTAAAACAGAACAAATAAGGAATTTGAAAGAAGTACGAAGAAAGTAAAACATAAAAATGACAGACAGATAGACACAAAGGCAGATACTCGCACAGACTTTTTTTAACAAAAATTGTCGAAATCGACGAAATCAATATTTCCGCAAAAAAAATGTTTGGAAATTCTTTTCGATCACCATACTTTCTCGTAGTTTGCACGGAGAAAGTAAAAAATAAATATGACAGACACACAGACACACATTTTTTACAAAAATTGTCGGAATCGACTGATTTTGCCACAAAAAAAAAATGTTTAAATTTTTTTTTACAATCACAATAGTTTCCCGTAGTTAGTATGGAGAAAGTAAAAAATAAATATGACAGACAGACATACACAAAGGCAGACTCACATTTTTTTTACAAAAATTGTCGGAATCGACGAAATGGATAATTTCGCAAAAAAAATATTTGGAATTTTTTTACGTTCACAATATTATCCCTTAGTTTGTAAGGAGAAAGTAAAAATAAATATGACAGACAGACACAAACGCAGTCACACAGACACATTTTTTTCACAAAAATTGTCGGAATCAACGAAATGGCGATTTCCGAAAAAAAAAATGGAAATTATTTACGATCACAATACTTTCCCGTCGTTTGTATGAAGAAAGTAGAAAATAAAAATGACAGGCAGACGCACATAAAGGCAAACACACACAAATTTTCTACAAAAATTGTCAGAATCGACGAAATAGATATTTCCACAAAAAAAAATATTTGGAATTTTTTTACGATCACAATATTTTTCCTTAGTTTGTAAGAAGAAAATAAAAAAATAGATATGACAGATAGACAGACACAAAGGCATACACACAGACACTTTTTTTCCCCAAAAATTGTCGGAATCAACAATTCCGCAAAAAAAATGGATTTTTTTTACGATCACAATATTTTCCTGTAGTTTGTATGGAGAAAGTAGAAACTAAATATGACAGACAGACAGACACGAAGCCAGACACACATATTTTTTTACAAAAATGGTCAGAATAGAAGAAATTGATATTTCCGCAAAAATATATTTGGATTTTTTTTACAATTACAACCCTTTCCCGGAGTTTGTACGGAGAACGTAAAAAAATCAATATGACAGACAAACAGACAGACAGAAAGGCTGACACACATTTTTTTAACAAATTGTGACAAAAATTGTAGGAATCAACGAAATGGCTATTTCCGCAACAAAATATTGGAATTTTTTTACGATCACTATACTTTCCCGTGGTTTGTACGAATAAAGTAAAAAATAAATATGACAGACAGACAGACATAAAGGCAGACACACAGTTTTTTCGAAAATTGTCGGAATCGACGAATTGGCTATTTCCGCAAAAAGAAATTTTTGGAATTTTTTACGATCACAATAGTTTCCCGTCAATTGGCACACACCCTGTATAGTATAAGTTATGGTTTTGTCCCGAGGGTGGAGAGTGCTACTGACTCGAAGCTTAGGTCCAAAAACCATTTTATTAATTAATCCGTGGTGATTTTTTGGTATATTATTTTTTTTAATATCATTAAGTTTTAATTTATACAAAATTCAAATTACAATTTATACGAGAGAATAGAAATAATCGTAATTTATATGACACGTTTATTCTCTTCGTAACCATGGAAATAAGTGTAAATAAGAATGGAAGTTTTTCACTAATCTTGAAAATAATCAATAAATTGTTGTTAAAGTTGCGAATTTCTTCAAATATGGCCAAATAAATGTGAAAACAATTGTGACCAACAAAATTTTCAAAATTTACTCCAAATTTATACCATTTTATAGTATAAAAAAGACCTTCTACACACCCTGACTAAATTATAAAATAATCACCGGACAGATGGGATCATTGGTTTTCTAAAATATTGGATTTCTCCAGTGAAGATAATAATAATTTTATCACTTATGTCTGCCATATTGGATCCGCCATTTTGAATTTTTCAGTTTTGACATCAAATTCATAATCTACCCATTTATGTTCAGATTTATCAAGATTTAGACTTTTGGCCAGCTTTTTCGAATTCTGAACCACTGTGCAACGTCAGGAAAATATGATATACTAATTTTCATTCAATTCCGATAACGTCTTCATATTTTGGCTACATTTTCGGCATTTGGGACCACTATGCTGCGCCTCGTGGACGAAGACACAATTCGCGTAAACTAAAGCCTTGCCTTCCTCACTCTTACTGTAAATAACATTTTTTTTTTACTTAGGCATGAGCCATTCAGTCACAACCGGGTTATATAGATGTATATGTATGCAATTTGGGATGAGTAAATGAACAAATTAAGAAATATTTCTCGACCCCCGAAAAATCTTTCGCCTGGGCTGGGATTCGAACCCACGAATAAAATAACTATTGTTGTGTTGGTTATAGCTCGTGAACTAATTTTTCTATTGGCCGTTAATGAGCCACGCACGATTTTCATTTAAAGTTTCAGCTATATATTTTTTGTCCACTAAATTGAACAATAAGTCTTTTGATTTATTAGTATTAATATCTATTTTATATTATTATTATTAAAGTTATAAACTTTCAATACGTTATTATTAAAACAATTAATTAGATAAACATTCGGAGGTAATACGAAATTACAATTTGAGTTACAAAAGTTACATTGTCATTTTAATAAAACATTCCCAATACACGTTTTAATTAATAATTCCGATGTAATAAAGTTCCCGCCAGAGTTAATAACTCGTACGACAAAAGGACAAAAACACCGTAATATAATAGACAAACTTCGTCGCAGCGGAGGGAGATTTCGCCAATAAATGTTAACACCTGGCAATAAAGATTAACGTCTTCATTTGCATACAACAACCGACTGCTGTCGTAAAGTTTATCTCGACAATTAAATCCACCTGATAAAAGTCTCCGGCATACAATGTTCCGTGCATGCGTCGCCCGGCGCCTCCGCCAGAAACAGACGGGTATTAATGTCGCACTCGGAATCTAACAAAAGAGCCATTACCGAAAGTTATCGCTCGCATTGTATCGAATCATTCGAAAAAAATCACCCTTCTACAGTATCATGTTGGTTATTTTTGCGTGAGGTGGTTGTAAAAAGTGTAATTGAAACATTGTAATGGGAGGGTGTTATTATTATATGCAGAAAAAGTGGAAATGATTAATGGTTGTGTTTTAATTTTAGAATCGACTGCTGTATTTTAATTACTTATATACATTTATTTGTTATATTAGATGTTTTCACCCGTCGCTCTTAAAAGACAAATGGTGCTTTCGGCAATCGCAAATAATTAATTTTATTAATTGATTATATATACTTTATATTTCGTGCTAAACAACATGAACTGTTTTCTTTAATTCTAAGCCACATATTTTCTATATAACAGCTCAAAACAAACTTATTTTTAGACTCATAACGTGGGATCTCGATTACGATAATTAGTAACCAAAGTGCAGAATACGAATACATTTTATGTTAACCCAGATATGCCCGCAGTTCTATAAGTAGGACAACTATTTTAAAGTTCCTCCTAAAATTATTTCTAGAATATTGACAGCGCCATCTATCATTTTTTTTAACAAGAAGTACGTTCAGTGACTATTCGTTGACATTTGGGAGGAACACAAAAAATATCCTCTCTGTTTTTAAATTTCAATTACTTAATTTAGAGAAACATATCATTTACTTTTCTTTAATTTAAATTTCGGGCAAATGTGGGTTAACGGTGCATGGATGGCTAAGGCAATTGCTGCAGGTGCTTGTCCTGTCATCTAATGAAAAACGATTAATTTCTTGTCAGTTCGATTATTATTTGTAACTTAAACTACCTCCTCAGTTCATGCTTGATTACAATACGGATATGATGTAGTGGTAAAAATAAATAATGACTATATGGCTAATTAGTTTCTCGCTTAACTCGTGGTTAGACATTTCTGTCTTATGTTGCTTGATTAAAACACTTGGTTTTATTTTATAATAAATAATTAAACAGTGAAACAACAAACTGTTTTAACCAATCAATATAATAAATAATAACTACTGAAAAAGTTATCGAAGAAGACGGTATGTAGGTCTGTAATCAATTCATTAGATTAATTAGTATTACATACACCATATCCCATTTCCCTTAATTTTCAGCGACCCATATCCTATATAACTGCTCAATAAAGGGATATTTATTACCCGACATAGGGCCATAAAAAAATAGACTACGGCCAGAAAATGTATCGGTTTTTCGTTAATTATACGCGAATTTAGTACCAATTTACGATGTTTTCACGAGTAGTAATAAAGTAATAGGAAATCTAGTTTATCCTGGAGAAAGAAGTTGGTCAACTAACTTTCATGATGCAATCTTTTTAATATCTATATGTTACCATTAAAACCCGAAATCAGTGAAAACTACCTTTAATTGGTCTAAACTAGAAGTAACTAAAGACGTTTGTTCATTCTAGTTTTAACTAGTTAAAATGGGAAACGACTAAACGTATTAGTAAAAACCGGTGTAAATTATGTCTTCAACATGATTTCGGGTTTCAGTCACACTTTAAATTCGTGAAATTTCGACCACTTTCAAACCGCCATGAATCGGTGTATTTTTAATCAATTTTGATGAATCTTTGAGGGCAAAAAACTTTGAAGTGTCTTCTTTAAAGTCATGTATGCGAAATTAAACATAACCCCTTCCGCGCCTCTGTAGCGCCCCTGTGAAAAAAAAAGTTTTTTTCTGGAAACTTTGTCCAACTTTGATGATGTCTACGCAGTTGGAAAAATTTTGTCCACTCGATCCACCATAAAGGCATTAAAATGTGATCAATTCCCTTTGCAGAACTCAAAGAACGAAGTTCCTACGACGGTTTGGCACCAAGTTATGGGTGTTAAAAAGTGAATTTTGAGGTTTTTCGCACATAACTCAGTGACTTTTCAACCAAATTTAATGATTCTTTGGAAAAAAGTCACATTTTGGCTCTACTTTAAGGGAGTAAACTCAAATTGGAATGATCCCTTTTCGAACCCCTCAACCTTTTTGCCTTTGGGAAAAAAAACGTCCAACTTTGGCAACGTGTACCGAGTTGGAAAAAATGTGTCGACTCGATCTACCAAAAGGGCATTGAAATGTGTTCAATTACCTGCGCAGGATTTAAATAACGAAGTTCCTACGACGATTTGGCACAAAATTATGGGTGTTTGAAAAAACAGCTAATTTTGTGGTTTTGTCTGAAGTTTTTGGACGAAATTGTTTTCGTTTTCACGATTAACCTGTTTATTGCATATTCTTTGAGGTATGCACGAAAATTCATTGTTTGCGCGAAATCACGAATTTCGCATTCGGTACCTTAGAACTCCATTAACAAAAAACTTTATTTTAGGTCAAAAGAGACTCACTTTAACGATCTCTGTAGGGTCGGAAAAAATGTGGGTCTAACTAGCCACCATTCGTCCGTTTTTCCATTCGTCCAATAAAAACAAACAAATTACACTGACGGGAAAAAATGAAACACTTGAAATTTGTAAAAATTTAGGTAATTTTCGAATGGCCCTAACTCGGCTTCTATCTAACCGATTTCGACGATCTTTTGAGAAATCAAAAGCAAAATGTGTCCTCTTTGAGAGGGTTTATCCCCCACTCAAAGAGAGGGCTCTACGTCCCTCCAAACGAAAAAATAAAAAGACCACGAAATGCACTTTTTTAACACAACCATAACTTTGTGAAAAATCGCCGTAGGAACTTCGAGTCCTGCACAGATAATTGAAAACATTTCAAAGCCCTTTTGGTGGATCGAGTCGACACATTTTATCCAATTCGGTACACGTTGCCAAAGTTGGACGTTTTTTTGCCCAAAAACATGTTTTACTTGTTCGGGGGTTGAAGGGTTCGAAAAGAGATCATTCCAATTTGAGTTTACTCCCTTAAAGTAGAGCCGGATTTTTTCCCGAAAGAATCATCAAATTTGGTTGAAAAGTCACTGAGTTATGTGCGAAAAAACTCAAAACTTTTTTTCAAACATCCACAACTTGGTGCTAAATCGTCGTAGGAACTTCGTTCTTTGAGTTCTGCATAGGGAATTGATCACATTTTAATGCCATTATGGTGAATCGAGTGGACTAAATTTTTCCAACTCCGTAGACATCAAAGTTGGACATGGTTTCCAGAAAAAACTTTTTTTTTCGCGGGGGCGCTAGAGGGGGAGGAAGGGGTTATGTTTAGTTTCGCATGTATGACTTTAAAGAAGAGTTCTAAAGTTTTTTTAGAAAATGGTCGAAATTTCACGAATTTAAAGTGTTTCATTTTTTTTTTCCTTCAGTATAATTTGAATTGGTCTAAACTAGAAGTAACTAAAGACGTTAGTTCATTCTAGTTTTAACTGGTTAAAATGCAAAATGACTAAACGTATTAGTAAAATCCGGTGTAAATTGTGTCTTCAACATTATTTCGGATTTTAACCAAGACTTTCAGTCAAAACTAGTTTTACATGATCATCTATTTGATAAAACTAGTTTTGACGCGAAAAAACAGTAAAATCTGAAATGCGCGGCGCACCAGATAAACACGTTTCAAATTAAAACATAACCTAAAACATCCAGACGTCCGGTAAAATTGTGTGAATCTGTAATTGATAAAAATTTCATCTCTAATTTACATCTGTTCTCGTCAACACGGAATGACGCTTTATCGTACGCTTTATTAAGTTTTTAGTACTCTTATTGAAAGAATATTATTTTAAATGCTATATTTTAATCAATTAATACATTTTACTTGTTCGCACTGAATATTTCAATATTAACCTCAATCTCACTGCAGTTCCCTCACATTCTGTCTGTCATCTCGTATCTTTTTACTTTCTCCGTTGCAAAGTACTAGAAAGTATTAGGATCTTGAAAAAAATTTTTTGCGGAAATATCCTTTTTTTTTGGAGTCAATTTCAAAGATAAACGTTAACTTGGCCCCGCCAAATTTGAAACCCTATAACTTTTTTACTTTTTTTGAGCTAGATCTATTTTTTGTGGAGCTAGCTGGAGCTAGCTTAAGGATTTCTGGGGCAACACTTTTTTTTTTACAAAAAACCGAAAGTTGGGGAACCAGAATTATGAACCTTTTTTTAAATCGAGATTGCCAGGCGGGCAAACCAAAAAAACGGCGCAACAGTTAATAACTTAACAGATGAAACAACTGATTTTGTTTATCCCTATTGTATTTTAAAAATTCTGAAGTGGTGTTGCCCCTTAATTCAATTCAGTTTATTATTGTTAATAGACTTTACAATCTTTACACAAGTCAGAAATTTAAAATGAATAAATACATTAAATTAAATAAACTTAACACTCTATGCATGAATTCTTTTAATACATAATTATCTGTGTATTGAAAATATTTATGTTGTATGTTATTTAAATTTAAAAATATTTAATTATATCTTCTACAAAAAAAATATAGAAATATGAACAAAATCAAGTAATTATATAAATGTTTAACAGGAATTCATAAAGCATTAGCAACTTCAGGCTTGAAATCAAGTAAGGGCGACTTGTTTGGCTTTGGATTCGTCTGTACAGTAACTAAGAGTTAACTACTGCAACATCTAGCATGTGTTGAAAATACACTCGGCGTCAAAAAAAAAGCGCAACTCGAAAAATCTCGAAAAAACTCGATTTTTCAAACCGTCGTAACTTGGTTCAATTTGGTCGAAAATCAATGAATCTTTCAGTTTGGAAAAGAGAAAGTTTGATCGCGAGCTGTTCGCAAGCGCCGGTGGATACGCACCTTAACAGTTACAATTTAATCTATTCCTCGTTGTTTTAGAGACACCAACAACGGAACTCCAGTAAAATCGTTATCAAAATACACCTCGGTTTTTATTTTAAGAACTGCCTTACATGAACAAACAAATTACTGGCTCCTAAATTTAGTTAATTTGGAAGGAGTTCATATTCGATTTTCTGAAATACTATTCGACTTTTTAAAATAAAGGGATATTCATCTACCTGACATCTTGTACCTCCATTTATTCGGCTTTTTCTTAATGATATGAGACCTTTAAAGGGTGTGCTCGTCTTTTTCTACAAGTATTTTTAGACCAGCGTTTTTTTATTTCATTCAACAATGGGGTACATTTAATTGTATTTTTAGTAGCAATCGTATTATCGCTAAAATGAATGACTTTTCATATCTTCGAATCTGTTGATTCAACACCTTCACCTTCTATTATTAGGACCCCAATATATTCGTATTCAAGGCTGTTGGAAAAGCATCATCCACGTTATTACACCTATAAATCTTTGAAGTTCTTCTTTTGAAGTATTTATTGGTCCATTGGGTCATGTTTTCTCACTATATAAAATCGTTTGGTGAACAACCTCACCTAGGAATTTATCAGGTAAAGAAACTTTGAAAATATTTTAAAGTGTATTTAGTTGTGATATGTCAGCACATAATACGCTGTTTTTGAAATTCTACACGTTCTACCCCAGTTTCCGTTTTTTCTCTTCAACTGCACATTTTTGTTGGATAAATTAAAAGAAACAGGCCGCAAAAGGCATTCCCAAATCGTCACAGTGTGTTTCCTTGGATAGATACTGCATTAAAATTTAAAGTTTTATGCTTCCAAATGGTCACAAAATGTAATAAAGGGTTAATGTTATTAACAAAGCCCATTACATTTGTGGCCAAAAATATCGAACTTAAACCACGCCTAACAATGAGTTTTGTTTTTACTTTCTCCGTTACGAAGTACGAGAAAGTATTGTGATCGTGATTTTTTCAAATTTTTTTTTTACGAAAATATCCGTTTTGGGGTCCCTCGATGCCATTTCAGCAATTTCTGGAAAAAAAAATTTGTGTCTCTGTGTGTGTGTGTCTGTGTGTGCGTGTGTGTGTCGGGCTGTTTGTCAGTCTGTGCGCGCTGTATCTCAAAAACTAATAGAGCAATTGATATGAAACTTATAACATACGTCTTATTTGATAATCCGAAGAATTGAAAAGCTTTTGGTAAAATTTCGTACACCGGAAGTGGATGTTTACCTTAACTGTTTTTTGTTCTTTGCCAATATTTTCTTAAATATGCAAACTATCACAAAAACATTTAAACAAACATTAAAGACAACAAAGAAATGAACATCTTTTGCTTGAAAACATTTTTCGTAAAATCATTTTTATTCGAGAAAAAAATTTATTTATTTTTTTAAATTTTTGGTTTATAATTATAAAACGATAATAGTTTAATAGTTACAGCAAATTTATGTTAATAACAATTATAGAGAATTCTAAAATGAACAATTTATAAAGAATAAGATTTTTTCGAAATCCCTTTAGTTTTTGAGTAAACTGAGTTTTTGAATTTGAAGTATAATTTTTCCATCTTTCATAATTTTGACGTTTTGAACGTCAGTTTCATCCGAGTTTACTCAAGGATCGATGTACATTTAGAATATGATTTCAATTGAAAATAAACCATGAAAACGTAAATATAAATGGCTATGATACCATCAAATCGGAGAAAGTAACATGATAGCTACATCACCATTTTTTTATTTTAAATTGACCATATTTCGCTTCATGTCTTATCAAGAAATCCGGGTAAATCCCAAGTAAAAAGCCTCATTGGCATCATTGGGTAGGGCTACATACCGTGACTTCGTCACCCTCACCCATTACTTCCCATTGTACTCAAGCGAATACAACAAACATCATGAAATTTAGTGACATCTAGTGGCAATATTATTTACTTTAGATAACATAACTATGATGCAAACTCTTCTAAATTAATGATAGAACAATATTTAGCAGTGATTCTATTCTGTTTTTCCAAATTGATTTTTAATAGATATCTGAAAACTTATTATTATATTTTGAAAAAATATTGTATATCATGGGAAATAATGGCTTAATCTAAAAAATCACTGCTATTGGTTTAATTAGGATGTTTTATCGATTTTCTGTAAATTAGTGGAGATTAATTAGAAATTCTGAACATAAAAATATGATGAAGGCGCCGGGTTCATGGCTGACATTTATGACTAACTTCTAATCGGTGGATGGAACCATCACTACTTTAATACAATGTCAGCTGATATTATCAAATACTCTCATATCAAGCTATTAGATACAACGTACATTACTACAAACATTATGTAACGTAATAATACATAATCTAATAAATAATAAATTATTTACTTTACAAAAGTTTGTAGAGCGTTCGGAGTTATAGTTTAAATTACATTTATAAAATTGAATTCTCCGGAATGTCTGAAGAGGAGAGAGCAAACACGCCCTAGAGGAATCCGCAAATACTTTTGGCCGATTGGCCCATCGTCAATTATATTTACCTGTTCATGTAGGGACGGTGAAAAGGTTTTCCCATACAAAAATTTCACGAAAATCAATATTTGAACCATCGCGCTTGAATACTCCTCGATATACGAATAAAATTACATTGCCTTGGGCAACCAGCACACACTCATGCAAACACAGAGCACGCAAAAGGGCATATGGCTGCACAAGCAATAATAAAGGATAAATAGTGGAATTGCTGGCATTATAAATTAATCATTAATCGAAAGGATTGTAGCGGTGGTTAAATAATTGAAAAAATGCACTACATCGTTGTGGTCAAAATGAAACCGGCGAGAAGTTAGCCAAGGGTTCTGGCGCCTCCACCATTACACGAATTATGAACAGCAATAATTTTTAATTAATTCTTAAAACACTATTTCGCCAGTTACTTTAGTCTAGGAAGACAAATCATCGTTCATTCTGTCTTAAAAAAGGTGGGGGGAGGGTATATTGTATAAGTGACTCTACCATCAACATGTTGCACGAGCCGCCACTAATTGAAGATAACAAATAAATTAACATTTTTCTTTGAAAATATTTTTCATAAAATGATTGTTTGACAACATAATGGTCATTTTTGCTCTATAATTATGAAATGATAATGGTTATTCAGCATTTTAAAAATTATTCTAATAATAATTGTTGAGAATGTCGAAATGAACAACTTGTAAAGAATATCTTTACCATTTTTTTAGTTTTTTTCCTGATAATATTTTAAACATGAAGCATGTTACAAAAACATTTAAATACATTTTGAAGATAACAAATGAATTAACATTTTTGTTTGAAAATATTTTTCATAAAATGATTGTTTCTTTTTATTTTATTTGAAAATATTTGTAATTTTTGGTCCATAATTATGAATGATAATAGTTATTCGGCATTCTCAAAATTATTTCAATAATAATTGTTGAGAATGCCGAAATAAACAACTTGTAAAGAGTACATTTTTTTGCCATTAAGTATTTTTAGAATTTGAAGGATAATTTTCCATTTTAATCTTTCATTATTTTGATGCTTGAAACCTAAGTATGTACATTTAAAACATCATTTAAATTGAAAATAAACCATGAAAGAATAATTATTTTTCCATCAAATCGGAGAAAGTAATATGATCAACATGAGCTTCGTCATTTGACCTTTAACCTTGAAATGATTCAGGCTTTGAATCGATTGACACCATATCACCATAACATCGAAGCCGGATTCCCTCATATCAAAGGACGTACACTGTAATAGGAGCGCCATGGGGGTAAAGTACCACACGCAGACAAATCCCCTCGGGGTCACTTTTGAGTGGGCCACCGGGGACATAAATCGACTGTTAGGGCTGTTGTCGCATAATTTAGGGCCGTGCGTGTGACGTAGTGGCGGCGGCCCCCCCTTTTCTCGCACTCGCTCGCGCTCATTAAGTATTCAAGCCCTTTAGGTCTGGCATCGCGATAACGACGCCTTTCAGGGAACATATCGCGCCGCGATATATACCTACACAAACACACGAGCGCATAAGGGCCCGGCGAATGGGGTGGGTTGCATAAACCAGAGAGCCACCTCGGCCCTATTATGCGCACCTTATTTCCTAGATTCCGGATAAGCCCTTATTATCACCGTAAAAAGTACACCGAGATTCTAAAGCGCCCTTGGACCACTCAATAAAAACGGGATAGATGAGACCTAGTCTATGTAATATTGGTGTGACAAAAGCCCTACAGAAAAAGGTTTATGTGCTAGTTTGTGGTAGCCTTGATGAAATATTCGGTTGGTAATATTAACGCATTCACTGACGACTTGCGTGGTATTGTTTTTAACGCGGGGCCGACCACGCACCGGTTGCGTGATACGTTCTTTGACATTAAACCTTGCAGGCAGGCACAGTGGGGCAGATTCCCGAAAACCTGGCCAAAACCCAAATTTTTAAATCTGCGCTTTCACATTTATAACCTATGAGTCATATTGCCAGAAGAAGTGTTCATAGTAAACCGTTAGTAAGGAGGGGGTGAGATTGCTACGCTTATAACTGCCTCAGTCTAAAGTTGGATATTGCCCGGTACACAATTGTAACGACGAATTTAGTGTGTGTAAACGACAAGTTAGAAGTGATTTACACAAATGAATTTGCAACCTGGAGGTACGTACAACATAATACTATACTTTGGTGTACAAATTTGTAATGTCTCACTAGCTGTTATATTGTTTTAAACACATTAACAATATCCAACAAAATACTAGTGAATCTGTATTTGAATTAGTCATTTAGTAACTTTTGCGGCATTTGCGGGTAAAAAACTTTACAGAGTTTTTTAGTCCAATACTTTGGCTATTATAAACTGCAAAAACCCCAACAGCATCGAACGGCCTTTTAAAGTAAATAATTTAAATGTAGTTGTATGTCATTCGACGAAATATTATAAATAATCAAATTGTATGTATTACATTTATTTTCACGGCAAAAGGAAATATTATAATTATTTGAAGTCATCAAATTTACGGAAATATCGCAGATCTTAGTGATGTGGTTGTTTTCATTTTTCACAATTTTCAGTTTAAACCGTTATTTCAAAATTTTTTACTCAAAATTGATATTTTAATTGTTCCAATTTTACGCGTTTCCCAGTATTTCAAATAAATTTATGAGCACTTGTTTTTATCCTGTGCCAATGAAAATCATGTAGTGACTATATCTGATTATTGTTTAAATTTATTTGACGCTTGCGTTTATTGCAGGATCGGATAACGAGAATATTGTTCTAAATAAAAGAGAGTTAGTGGACATAATGCTACAATTGCCTTCGCCAAAAATTAACGATAGATGTAAGCATTTATACATACATCTTAAAGAGAGAACAAATTGTCCAAATGAAGCATTCCCAGCCATGAAACTCAAGTTACATCACTTTTTTTGTAATTTTTTGTAATGTTATAATATAGATGATTATTTTTGTAATTTAGTGGTAAGGAACCCTTATTTTGACTTGTCCAATATCGGTTGATTTTTATGGATAAATAAATTTATTATTATTATTATTATTATTATTATTTGTTAGAGAGTTTAACGAGAAATATAAAGGTGTTCAATGGAAAAAGGAAAGATTTATGACACGACACAAAATTTGGTTGGAGAACAATATTAGTCTTCCATTGTAAGCAGTTTGACCTCCAGCTAAAAGTGGACGTCCTTCTCTTGCATTTGAGAAGAGCAGTGAACGTTCCAAACGTCGAAAAACGGAATCATTACGATCGACAATAAGTTCTTCTGAATTAGTTTATGCCGCTCAGATGAGTCTTCGCAATGAAGGAAACGCGGATCGTGCAAATATTCTTAAAGAAATTAAATTTTCATCGCCAACACGGGCCCGTACATACCGTAAGGCTTTTAGAGAGAGGGGAAGCAACGTCATAGAACTTACACTAGATTAAGCCTTATCACTACTTGTAGAGGCAAAATTAACAAGGCACCAATATGATCTAATTAGGAGTTGTGACAAAAAAAAGGTTTCCTGCCTACAAAAAGGTACAAGAAGCAAAAAAGCTGGTATCCTGACCTTGAAGCAATCGTAGTGACTGAAAATAGTGCGGAAGTTCATCTGCAGGCATTATTCGATCATACAATTAGCCGAATTGTCCATATCCAAAAAGATGTTCTTCAAAGGCTACAACCAAAACAGCTGAACAATCTAGTATTAATTTCTAAGTGGGGTTGTGACGGAAGCTCCGGACAAAGTCAGTATAAGCAGACATTTGAGGAGGGCGAAGATTCTGACGCAAACAGGTTTATTACATTTTTTGTACCACTGCAACTAGTGTATAATTATCCAAATGCAGACAACAAAATAATCGTGCGGCAAAATCCACGACCGTCTTCGACACGTTTTTGTCGCCCTATTAGGCTTCAATTTATTCATGAAACAATTGCAGAAAAAAATTACGTTGAAAACCAAATAAAACAACTTAATTCATCTTCGGTGAATGTGGCAGACAAATTTATTAACATTTGCAGTACTCTAGTACTGCAGTACTCTAGTCTGCAATGCTGCATCCTCGACTACTTCAACTCAAAAATGTTATATTTCTGGAGAAACTTCAAAGTCCTTTAATAAAATCGATCTCATGTTAAAACGAAAGGCGAACATCTTCATGCAAGGATAAGATTCTTTGAGTGCCTTTTGGATGTGGCATATAAATTACCCATCCAAAATTGGCAAGCCAGGGGAAATAAAGATTAAATGATAGTTGCAGAAAGGAGACAAATTCAGATGGAATTTAAAAGAAAAATGGGCCTTATAGTAGATCAGCCAAAGCCTGGTTTTGGTAGCTCCAATGACGGGAACACTGCAAGAAGATTTTTTGAAGATGTAGAAACTTCGTCCATAATTACTGGAATAGATGCAGAAATTATTGAGAGATTTAAAGTTATTTTGGAAACCATATGTTGTGGCTATAGTATAAATGTAGAAATTTTTTAAAATTATGATATAACAACAGCCAGGCTGTTTGTACAAAAATATCCATGGTACAATATCCCAACCATTGTACATAAAATATTAATACATGGCCCTGAAGTAATTGCATCGGCAATATTACCAATTGGTCAGCTATCAGAAGAGGCGCAAGAGGCATTGAATAAAGAAATAAAAAAATATCGGCAAAGATATGCAAGAAAATGTTCACGAGTGAAAACATTAGAAGATGTGTTCAACAGACTTCTGCTGGCATCAGATCCTGCAATTTCAAGCATACGAAAACTACCAAGAAAAAAATCAAAAACATTTAGTGCAAATGTCATAAGTATGTTAGTTCCTCCAGAATTGCCAACCACCTCAGAAGATTCAGATGACGATACATCTAGTGACTCCAGTGAGGATAACTCCTAAGAATTTTTTTATTTTATTATTTTATTAGTAGTGATAATTATTAAAATTATATTATTAATTATTCAAAATATTTTTATTGTAACCCCAGCACTTCGCAATTTCTGGAAAAAAATTTTGCACTATACACTATTGTTAAATACCATAATTTTTGACCATTACATTTCATTTTTACAATATTTTTCTGTTAATCGGGAGATCTAATACTATAGCAATCCAAAGTTTTAGAATTCCACAAGGCCATTTTAATTTTCATCCCCTTAGAACCACCCTAGTTTATCAAATCGTTGAAAAACAATTTTTTTCTGGATCACGAGCTTAGTTTTGCCCAGCTTCATAAGTTTTAGAATTTTACTCAGACTATTTCTAATTTCATCCTTTCAAAAACACCCCAGTTTTTAAATTATTTTTTTATAATAATTTTTTCTGTAATCACAAACTTAATTTGGACAAGTTTTATGAGTTTCAGAATTTTGGCCAGAAAATTTTGATTCTGCCCCACTGTGCGTCGCACAGTGGACGAAACGCTAAATCTAGCTGAACATTTCGCCGAAAATCAACTATTTAGAAATCCATTTTTTTCTTTAAATATGAGTAGTACAATGTCCAGAGGGTACGCAGGTAAAGCCATAAAACCCTCCGACCCTTTTCCCAGTAGTTATCGGTACCCAAAATGCACGCTTCGTTTACGTCGTTTAGTTGTGAATTACACGCGCTCCGAACGTGTACGTTTAACATTTTTTTTTTACATTTGTGTTTAGTGCAAAATTTAAATTAACGATGGATATATATCCTACTGGTATGTATACAACATAGTTTTAATTATTCTTTGTTTAAATTCAGTCAACACGTAGATACAATGATTTAAAATTAGTAGAGAATCCTACTGTAATATTTTACAACATTATATTTTAATAAGGTTAAAGTTTATTATATCCGCTGATATCCGCAATGATTTTTTTTTGGTATACATATTAACTAATTAGTTTAATGTACAAGTAATATTATATGCTTGTTTTTGCCCGTTTACAAGCAGTGATTTTTTTAGGCAGCGTAACCGTTTCCCGGAGAACATTATTCGACATTTGGCGCGCTCACCAAACGCAAGAAGAAAAAAATAAAGCAGTTTCTTTCTTTGTGATGGACATTATGAAGATTGATATTGAATCGGACACTGAAAATTTACATTCGTTGGAACAAAAAATAACACATTTTACGTCAAAATTGACAATGAAATGGCAAACTTCTAATAGAGCATTTTCAAATTTTGAAAATAAATATTCAAAGTGGCTAAACGAAATGGAAGTGTTCTCTACTGAGAGTTTACCAAATGAACCTCAACCTGGATAAGTGGTAAATGCAGAGGTCCGTATAAATCTTTTACTAAATTGACGGATGTCTCAAAAAAACGGAAAATTACTCCCAGGAGGAACTAGCATTTGCACGCGGTTCAGTCTTCGACAATCTGGAAGAATTGTGAATAATTTTATAATTAAAAAAACATGATGTAATATAATTTTTGTTTTCTAAAAATTTAAGTTTCCAATTTTTTCCAAGTGTTTATATTTCAGTTACTATTTTTAGATATAAATTGTATAACAAAAATGCTAATGGTGAAATTATCTTCTAGATTTGTTTGAGCAATTTTTCGGCTAGAATAAAAATTAAATGGGGGATGCTGGAGGGTAGAAGTGAAGAATTATTTAATATTGAATAACATATATTTATAATAAACTATTTTCTTCGACTACGAACAATTTTAATTAGACTAAGACGCTTTATAGCGAAATGTTCAGCTAGATTCAGCATTTCGACCTGTGTGCGTCGGCTTGACTCGCAATCAGTGTGACACAGACACTGATCGTTTTGCTAATTTATTTATTTATTTATTTAACATAAATGGAAAAAACCCAATACGAAAACATAAAATAAGGTAAATTATAAACCATAAACATTAATTAATCAAATTTCATTAATTGATTGTAAATTCGTTTAATTACAATGGAAAAATATTACACTTTTCGTCTTCTATAATTTGTGTCTTAACAACATCATAAGACCGTATTTTTTTAATTATTAATAAAAAAAACTAGACTACTCAACGCCTATATTTTCATTCGTGTACTAGATGAATGGTATTTTCATTTTTATTACACCCATCTGTCTATGCAAATGACTAAAAATCTGTATAATAAAGACGCGGATGTGACGTGCCATAAAGGGTGTGTAAGGAAAGGGAAGGAACGCAGTAAATAAAGTCCTTTTAGCATATAACGATACTAATAAGTTGTTCGTGTTGCTGGATACAAACTGTCTGAATAAAATATCAGTTCGGAAGCATCAAGTGTAAACATCGCCCGCTACAGGGCTCCCAGTATTATTTTGGCACCATTAGCATATTCGAGCAGACGTTTCCGTTTCCCATAATGGATGCTGCTCGCCCCACACTCTCCCCCCGCCAACCCCTGAACCTTATACATCATCAGTGGGCGCGTGCGTCCCCCTTGAGCCCTCGTAAAAATTTTAATTACTTCTGTTAGGTTTAATTACCGTCGCCTATTATATTTGCAGCTCGGTACAGCTTCAAATTACTGCCATCTCACGAATCATTAAACTCGAAAATTTGGTTTACAATTAAAACCTACATTAAAGATTTATAAATTCGTTCTGCAACACTAAAATTTGACAGAATAATAAAATTTAATATGTTGTAATAGAGCTTCAACTTACAGCCATCTCACGAATCATTAAACGAGGAAACTTAGTTACTATTAAAACTTACCCTAAAGATGTAACGAGAAACTACACATATATTAAAATTATTTGTTAATTAAACTGAATTTAAAAAATCACTTAGTTTTGACCGATGATAAGTTAGCCACGGATTTTAGCGCTTCCACCATCAGACGAATTATGAACACTGTCGATAAAGTACCTTTTTAGACCTGACCACAGGAGATTTAATTGCAAAAACATAATCAACGGTACCCAATAAACAATTTTCAACTGTTTCTTTGCAATTTTTGTAAACATTGGTGACGCATTAAATGTCAATTTTCAAACTTCAAATTATCAGTCTTTTGGCCTCCGATGTAAATGAATTTTCCGGCCACAAACATACTACGAAGTGTGTTAGTCAATTTGGAATTGTCAAAAGACCGAGAAAATCGGATATCAATCCTTGGCGAATTTTTAAAATAACCGCTGTCCGTACTCCAGACAGACGATTTTCAAACGCATATAATAAATTGTTTGGCCCTCGATGGAAATTAATTTTCCAGCCACAAACCTACTACGAAGTGTGTTAGTCAATTTGGAATTGTCAAAAGACCGAGAAAATCGGATATCAACCCTTGGCGAATTTTTAAAATAACCACTGTCCGAACTCTAGAGAGACGATTTTCAAACGAATATAATCAATTATTTGGCCCTCAATGGAAATTAATTTTCCTGGCACAAATATACTACGAAGTGTGTTAGTCAATTTGGGATTGTCAAAAGACCGAGAAAATCGGATATCAACCCTTGGCGAATTTTTAAAATAACCGCTGTCTGTACACTAGATGGACGATTTTCAAACGCATATAATAAATTGTTTGGCCCCAGATGGAAATGAATTTTCCTGCCACAAATATACTACGAAGTGTGTTAGTCAATTTGGAATTGTCAAAGGACCGAAAATCGGATATCAACCCTTGGCGAATTTTTAAAATCACCGCTGTCTCTACCCTGGACGGACGATTTTTAAACGAATATAATAAATTGTTTGGCCCCCGATAGAAATGAATTTTCCAGCCACAAACCTACTACGAAGTGTGTTAGTCAATTTGGAATTATCAAAAGACCGAGAAAATCGGATATCAACCCTTGGCGAATTTTAAAAATAACCGCTGTCTACTCTGGACGATCGATTTTCAAACACATATAATAAATTGTTTGATATTCAATTTTCTCGGTGTTTTGACAATTCTAAATTGACTAACATACTCCGTAGCTGGAGAATTAATTTCCATCGGGGGGCAAACAATTTATTATATGTGTTTGAAAATTGTTCGTCCTGGGTAGAGACAGCGGTTATTTTAAAAATTCGAGAGGGGTTGATTTTCAATTTTCTCGGTCTTTTGACAACTCTAAATTGACTAGCATACTCCATAGTATGTTTGTAGCTGGAAAATTCATTTGCATCGGGGGCGAAAAGACTGATTATTTGAAGTTTTAAAATTGAAATTTAATGCGTCACCAATGTTTACAAAAATTGCAAACAAACAGTTATAAATTGTTTATTTGATATCGTTGATTATGTTTTTGCAAGTAAATCTACTGTGGCCACGTTCAAAGCTGAGCTTGAAACTACAGGCAGTGCTACTCTATATAACGAGATGCCCCTGGTTATAACCCATTAAAAAAATATTGCAATTTAAGAAACTGCTTATATTCTAAAAATATAATTATTTTGGAGTTATATACAATTATTTAAGAATTTTTAAACAATTTCTACTATTTTTTTAATTTATTTTAGAAAATGCTCCATTTTGAACGCAATTAAAAAATGCATGTTTAACAAGGAACAGTTATAACCCATTAAAAAATTATTGGAATTTAAAAAGTTGTTTATATTCATGAAATATATTAGTTTGAGAGTTGTATAGGACAATTTCTACTATTTATTTATTTATTTTAGAAAATGCTCAATTTTGAAGGTAATTCAAAAATGCAAGTTTGACAACGAACTATTATAACCCATTAAAAAATTATTGGAATTTAGAAAGTTGATTATATTCATGAAATATAACAGCTTGGGAATTGTATAGGATTATTTCAAATTTTTTAAACAATTTCTACTATTTATTTATTTTAGAAAATGCTCAATTTTGAAGGCAATTAAAAAATGCATCTTTAACAACGAACTGTTATAACACATTAAAAAAATATTAGAATTTAAAAAGCTGATTATATTCATGAAATATAATAGTTTGAGAGTTGTATAGGATTATTTCAAAAATTTTAAACAATTTCTACTATTTATTTATTTATTTTAGAAAATGGTCAATTTTGAAGGCAATTAAAAAATGCATCTTTAACAACGAACTGTTATAACACATTAAAAAAATATTAGAATTTAAAAAGCTGATTATATTCATGAAATATAATAGTTTGAGAGTTGTATAGGATTATTTCAAAAATTTTAAACAATTTCTACTATTTATTTATTTATTTTAGAAAATGCTCAATTTTGAAGGCAATTAAAAAATGTATATTTAACAACGAACTGTTATAACACAATAAAAAATTATTAGAATTTAAAAAGTTGATTATATTCATGAAATATAATAGTTTGAGAGTTGTGTAGAATTATTTCAATATTTTTAAACAATTTCTACTATTTATTTATTTTAGAAAATGCACAATTTTGAAGGCAATTAAAAAATGCATGTTTAACAACGAACTGTTATAACACATTAAAAAATTATTGGATTTAAGAAGTTGACTATATTCTTAAAATATAATAATTTGGGAGTTGTATAGAATTATTTTAAAATTTTTAAACAACTGTTTTTTTTTTTTAATTTATTTTAGAAAATGCCCGATTTTAAACGCAATTGAAAAAAAACAATTGCCAGACACATGAAATTTTATAAAGCTACAACACTTTATTTCACATTCGGTGAAAGAAATAAATTCAAGAAAATCAAAACTTACGAAAAAGGAAAATCCCTTCTAGGCGTTTTGGTGGTTAAGATGTAACCTGGATGATGATTCTTTGCTTCCCTCGGATTGATGGAAGAACACAAACACACACACACACACACAAATCCTGAAGATGTATCACAACACAACGGGGGCTAAAACTTTCGAAAAATAAATTTTTCGAACCAGAATACACACACACTCTTCACGACCGCGAACTGCAGACTGAATTGTTATCAACAGGTACGCCGCGGATTGGCGATTAGAATTTAATCTCGTTCCGGGCGAGAGAAAAAAAAAACGTATATTTTGATTATTTTCAATCGCCCGGGGCAGATTAAAAACTGATTGAATTTTAACACGGAGGTCGAGATAAGATGTAGAACGTTAGAAACATTGCTAGTTATTTACTTCAGGAGGATCTTAACAAGTTGATTATATTCTTAAAATATAATAATTTGGGAGTTATGTAGAATTATTTCAGAATTTTTAAATAATTTCTACTGTTTTTTTATTTATTTTACAAAATACTCAATTTTGAACTCAATTAAAAAATGCACGTCTAACAACGAACTGTTATAACACATTAATTTTTTTTTGAATTTCAGTAGTTGATTATATTCTTAAAATATAATAATTTGGGAGTTGTGTAGAATTATTTCAGAATTTTTAAATAATTTCTACTGTTTTTTTATTTATTTTACAAAATACTCAATTTTGAACTCAATTAAAAAATGCACGTCTAACAACGAACTGTTATAACACATTAATTTTTTTTTGAATTTCAGTAGTTGATTATATTCTTAAAATATAATAATTTGGGAGTTGTGTAGAATTATTTCAGAATTTTTAAATAATTTCTACTATTTTTTATTTATTTTAGAAAATGCTCAATCTTGAACGCAATTAAAAAATGCACGTCTAACAACGAACTGTTATAACACATTAATTTTTTTTTGAATTTCAGTAGTTGATTATATTCTTAAAATATAATAATTTGGGAGTTGTGTAGAATTATTTCAGAATTTTTAAATAATTTCTACTATTTTTTATTTATTTTAGAAAATACTCAATTTTGAACGCAATTAAAAAATGCACGTTTAACAACAAACAGTTATAACACGGTAAAAAAATGTTGAATTTGAGTAGTTGATTATATTCTTAAAATATAATAATTTGGGAGTTGTGTGGAATTATTTCAGCATTTTTTAATAATTTCCACTATTTTTTATTTATTTTGCAAAATACTCAATTTTGAACGCAATTAAAAAATGCACGTTTAACAACGAACAGTTATAACACATTAAAACATTGTTAGAATTTAAGAAGTCGATTATATTCTCAAAATATTATAATTAAGGAGTTGTATAGAATCATTTCAGAATTTTTAAACAATTTCTACTAGTTGTAGTAACATCTTTATTTAACTATATTCTTTTTATATTTATATACAACATATAAACAGAAATGATAAACTAAACAATATAAGCTAAATTGGTTATCGACCAGTGGTCTTTCAGCCTTAGCTTATTAGTTCTTGTCTGTCGTTTTTTTTTTGGTTTGCTGTCAAAACGGATGTAGGTGATTATGTTTTGCGAAGTGAAATAATGTTTTCGAAAATAGTGGACGAGGGAATTTTAAATTTGGGTGTGATTGCAGGATTTCGGGTTATACAATAACGGTTGAGAATACTTAGGTTGGTGGAAGATTTTAGGAATTTTTCCATAAGCAATGGATATCGCTCATCAATGGGTATAACTGTTGTTAGTTCATAGAGGAGTTGATTACATGGATTAAAAACAGGATTGTTTGGGTGGCGGATTTTGGTGAGGATTCTGAGGGAGGAGCGTTCAGCAACTAGGATATTATTGCGGGATGGGCGACACGAGGTAGCTAGCAGAATGAATCCGTACTCCAACAAGGGACGGCAAATAGTTTTATAAATTTGCGCAGCTGTTTCGGTGGAAATACCTCTATTTTTGTAGATAAGACCTCTGAAGTGCCGAGCCCTTGCTGTAGCACTTGCTTTGATTTTCTGTGAAGGGATCTTAAAGGAGAGTTTAGGATCAATGGTCATTCCAAGGTACTTGCAAGATGGTGACGGATTTATTCTAGAGTTGGAAATACAAATTGATGGAGATTTAGGACAGATGCGGTGAAAAGGTATCAACATTTGGGATTTAGTGGGGCCGAGCCGCCCCTGCCTTTAATATTTATTTAAATGTTTCGGTAATGTTTCATGTTTAAAAAAAAATAGGAAAAAAAACAAAAAATTGTATAGGTCACACTTCCGGTGTACGAAATTTTATTAAAAGCTTTTCCATTCTTCGGACTGTCAAACAAGACTTATGTTCAAATTCTCATTTCAATTCCTATACTAGTTTTTGTAATACAGCGCATTCGGCAGGTACACACACACGCATATTTTTTCCCCAAAATCGTTGATTTATTTGCCAAAAAAACCCTCAAAGGTTTGACAAGTTAGCAAATTATGTATTATCTATAAATATTTAATATCATTAAAATTTCAAAACGTGTCAAAATGTATTGGCTTTAAAAAGCTTGAAGAAAAATCCATGAAGACTTCATGGAAATTAATTCAATAATTTTATTATTACAAAATTATTGTATGCAAAAATCATTATGTAACTTTCTCCGATTTGATGGTATCACAGGATTTTTTTTTATATTTAATAAATATTAATGTAGGATTACGGAAAAAATACTGTTGTTTATTTTGACATGCAAAAAAAAACAAAATATCTTTGCACAGTCCTAAAGAGAATAAAAAGGGCTACAAATTTTGTGAAATAATAAAAATGGTTTCCATTAAAAAAAAAAGTCTATGACGTCATACGTGATAGACTAGTGACGTCTTACTATTTTTAAAGACACTAAAAAGTGCGCAATAAAAAACAAAAATCGACGTGTCTGAGAATTTTTTTCTGGACTTCTCATTTCATAAATACCGAATTTGTGCCAGTCAAAGTTTCCACCCTATATATGTATCTTAACGCAACTCATTGCTATGGAAATATTGGCAAACAAACATGATTTCGCTTTTTGACGGTTTTCATTAAACATTTTTTTTTTAATTAAAACAATAGAAATAGGATAAAATAAACCGTAACGCTATTTGTTTTTACATCACTCAAGTATTTAAAACTTAAAGCTTTTCTCTCGTAATATAAAAACCTTCATAACGTTACTTGTATCGTAAATTACCATAACGTACATTGATTTTACGTAGGTATGATAATAAAACCATCAAAAATATTGCAACTACAAAATTAAAATGCATGAACTTGACGTTTTTTTAACACTCAGTATTAATAAAATGCTAATTTTTATTCAAATTAAAGTTATTTATCATACCCAACAACTAAATCAACGAAAATAATTTTTGCCAACTTTTGATGCAATCGGCCCCACTGTGCGGCATACTGGGGAATACATTAAATCTATGGAGTACTCGCACTGCAGATTACGTTGTAAACTTTGTATGTTATTAAAATATTAACCGAGGAGACGGATACGCTGACGTTGCTTGTAAAACTTTAAGCGAGAAAGAACTAAAACTAAAACTGCAGCGTTGCATCATTATTATTTGGAATCATTTACTTCAACTACATATTTCAGACTATATTTTTTAATTTCTTCTTTACTCGAGTTCCGTCTCTCTAGAGAATTCTAAGCAATATCTTAAAATCCGCATTGCTAATGTCTAGCATTTGCAAAAATTATAATAGGATTCTTATCACTAGAAAAAAAAAATATACCAAAAAATCTCAAATAACAGCAATAATTTAATTTTTTATGTCAACGAATAATAGTTCTAGTAAGACTTAATTTTGCAGTCTCGAACAAGTTGAAAATTCATATATTCGGACTATTTTTTGTCTTTATTATATTTAGAAAATAAAAAAAAATGTACTAACAAGCGGCTGCATGAACTGGGATGGGCGATATTTCACGTATCTGTGATTTTCACTGGTATTGAAAAATCACAGGTCATTACTGTTACTAATAGGCGAATTTTACTGCTACTTAAAATCACTGCTACTTAAAATCACTGTTACTTAAAATCACCGCTACTTAAAATCATTTCTACTTAATATCACTGTTACTTAAAATCACTGCTCCTTAAAATCACTGCTACTTTGAATAAATGCTACTTAAAATCACTGCTACTTTGAATCACTGCTACTTAAAATCACTGCTATTTAAACTGTGACAAACTATGACTGTTACTTAAAACATAAGTGTAAGAAGACAGTACAAGATGGCATATTTAAATGCTATTTAATATTCATTACTTTATTCTTTAATTTTTGCAGGGTATTGTATTTAAATTTTGAATAAATATTTAATAAAAAAGACAAGTATTTATAAAATTCTATAGTATACCATATAAAGTGAAATAAATTACAACTTATGCATTAACAATTATTAATTCATTAATTGAGATTTTATAAAAACGAAAAAATTATCTTGCCCGGCATGGAATTAAACCTTAAACTCGCTGTGATCGAAAGTGATGAGTCCGACGACTTAATAAACCCAAAATGATTTAAAATTCACTTTAATTTAAGATTCAGTACAAATATCTAAACATACATTTTAAAATAATACCACGAAACTAATTTTGAAATTGCAAACTTCATGAACTGAAAAATAAAAAAATAAAAACAATTTACCAAACTGCGAAAATCTCTATATGCTCCTTGTTCGGGTGCTCAAAAAATTAAAACAAAAATCTTCAAAAATCCATATCTCTGTTGAAAATTGTTGAATTTTCAAGCCATAAATTGATTTTGATTAAGCGACACTTCGGCCGCTTATGGAATTTTGTCTGCGCATTCTATTTTTTTGCGAAGTTTACATTCAGGTGCTCAAAAAATTAAAACTAAAATTTTCAAAAATCTATAATTCCATTAAAAACTGTGGATTTTACAAAAACCAAATTGATTTTGAATAAGCGATACTTCGACCATTGAGGATACTTTTTTATGGAGTTTTGTCTGTGCGTTTTATATTTTTTCTGAGATGTTTTTATTCAAGTGCTCAAAAAAATAAAACTAAAATTTTCAAAAATCCATATCTCCATTAAAAATTGTTGAATTTGCAAATACCAAATTAATTTTGAATAAGCGATACTTCGACCATTGAAGATATTGTTTTAAGGAATTTTTTCTACGCGTTTTATATTTTTTTCTGCGATGTTTTCATTCAAGTGCTCAAAAAATTAAAACGAAACTCTACAAAAATCCATATCTCCATTGAAAATTGTTGGATTTACAAAAACCAAAATTGATTTTCAATTAGCGATACTTCGGCCATTAAGGATGATTTAATGTGGAAGTTTTCCCGCATTTTTATATTTTTTTCTGCGATGTTTTGGCCAAGTGCTCAAAAAATTAAAACGAAAATTTTCAAAAATCCATATCTCTTTGGGTTAATGATTTTATTAAAAAATAATGTTTCGAGAACAGAGCAAATCTTTTAAACGATGAAACCTTCAACCTTCGAAAATAAAGCCAAACAGTGGAACACTATGGGCATACTTTCAATTTAAAGCCCAGTGTAGAAACGCGCTATACAGACACAAATATTTGTGTCTGTATTTCCACACAAAGAATGGGATTATCACCACAAGCGTATTGATAACTGAAAATACCATGTTTCCAATTTTGTATTCCGGCTCTCGCGTTTACGTATGTATTCGTTTTTGTGGAACGTTTTGATATCAGCCAATATGGAAGCGCCCATCCCTTGTGGCTGCGATCTTACGAAACGACAAATGTCATATTACATCAACATCATTGTTTGAAATGAAATTGGAGAATAAATTATTAAAAGCCTGCGTGAGGTTTCCAAACAACAAAATAAATTTGTATTTCGACAATCATTAATTTTAAATGTAGGATAGTAATGATGGGTGGAGAAGCAAGCGTTAAACTCGCACCTCGTTATTTGTGCCGTTTCAAAGTAGTGGCCCCAAGATCGAGCCCCGTGGAACCCCCAATCCCCCCATATCAACAAATCCTTTATACTTAGCCAATAAACCTTTTGAATCATTAAGATATTTTGTTTATAAATTATTCGTCATAATCAACGTTATTTTTCTTTATAATCTTCTCGACATCCTGATGGCCTATTTAAATATAATTATAATGTCTCTGAGAGGTAAAAATTATCTTTTAAAACCAATCCAGCTTATTTAAAATTATAAATTCATATATTTAATGTTTTGTTCTTGTTCTGGCTCAAGAAAAAAAAATACACTAAATATGTGAGTATAAATACAAATTTATAATAAAAAAAACGTGGTTATAAAAATTTGAATAGAAAATTCTTTTGCCTCACGGAGGCAATATAATGATATTTTTATAGGGAATCTGGCCAAAAGTCAGTCTCTGTCGAAAAGATTATGGCTCATATCAGTATATTAAAAAACGCGTTCAATAAGTGCGATTTTTTCGCACGCATCCAAGTTTAGAAAACGACGAGCGTAGCGACGAGTTTTCTAATGGACAAGTGCGAAAAAAGGCCTTATGAACGCGTTTTTTACAGTATTTTTACTATTTTGCCCCTTTTGTTCCATTTCTAAATTTAAAAATCGCCCATACATATTTAGAAAATTATATGGTGGTTGGTAACACTTGTAATTGACATTTCAATTTGAAATTAGTTTGCGATTTCCACACCTCAAAATCATCTCGCCGAAAATTTAGCACAGGTTGACGGCTCTGAATTTGAACAGTGCCAACCTTGAAAAATTAAATTATTAAAGCACTCGGCGAGCCTTAAACGAACCCATATGAGTACGTTAATGACTCCGTTTTAGACGCAAAATAGAAAAATTCTTTTATCATCATAATTTTGTAATTGGAGCATCGTTGTAAATACAATCTGAATCATATATTTTTTTACCATGATAAGTTGTGGGTAAAACAGAGTAAATTTTTCAATTGAGTTTCATTCTAATAACATGTTTTAAATGAAAATGTAAACTTACCAGTCCAGGGAAATAAACAAATTTAGGCTGGTGTGAATTGAAAGTAGACTCACCTGAAAAAGAAATATAACTTGTTAGTGAAATATGAACAATTGATTAAAATATCACAATTAAACAACATTCGTAAGAATAAAGGAAATATACAAAAACATGTTTTTTTCACAAACGGGAGAGAAAGTCGATTTCTCAGTCGTGAAATCGTGAGAGAAATAACATTTTTCTCCCTAGGGAGGGAAGTAATTATTTCTCTCCCTACGAGGTTCCATTATTTATTTTAACTATCATGACAGACAGCGTTTTTTTTTCTTGGTTAAGTTTTAGAAACAAACGTTCTATTCTTAAAAAAATCCCGTAAGTGAAAAAAGCAGTAACTACTGTACGTTTTTTTATCGTGGGCCATAGGATTTTACATGTTAAAAATTATACCTTGTTTTAATGCATATTTCAACATATAATTTTAAAGCAAATTTTAGTTAGTAATAAATCAATTACTTTTCCATATGATGCGCTTAATTAGATTACCTTAAACATGTTTTATTCCACTAAAAAATGAAATTAATTCACTAATCAATCTGACATTTCAGAAATTCAAGGTACTTTGATTATGTTTGCTCAGTTATTTATTTTAAATAATTTCATTTTTTAATGGAATAAAATTTCTTTCAAAATTTTATGATAAAATATACATTAATACAAGGTATAATTTTTAGCATATAAAATCCTATGGCCCACGATAAAAAAAATACCCTGTATACCTCGGGAGATAATGCTATTTTTCCTACGGTGCGTTGTGCCCTTCGAGCTTTCGCCCTCGGGATACAAATTTGTACCTCAGTAAAAATCATGCATTTCTCTCCCTTGATATATAATCTACCACTTTTGTCCAAACCATCAACAAGTAAAACAAGTTATTTTTAGTAGTAAAAAGAGCTATATCTACAGTTTTTTTTTTAAGGAAGGATGCTTGACGGGAATTCGGGTTGAGAAAGTGCGGATGATTTGGGAATTGACGTAGCCAACTAGGGCATTCTGCCACAACCGATAATTTGTATAATAATCATTTATAATGATGAAAGAGACATACACTGAACATCCATGGACCCGCATGGCCATTTTTCGTTCCGAAAAAGTGACCGCGCGGATGGGATTCGAACTCACGACCATGAGGCCCGTAAGCAGGAGCTCTACTCACTGGGCCACCGCGGCCCCTCTATCTACAGTTATATAGCAAATCTTCTAAACCCAGGGTGGACATTTTTATTCAATTATTGCCTCATCAAAAAATCACCCAAGGTTTGGAACGGAACGCACGGCATGAGACAGAAGTTCTTATAGTGTTCATAACCATAATTAAAACTATTAACTTTTTTATTTTTTCAAAAATAAATCAATATGTTGTTTGTAGCTTTAACCTTAACACCATTTAGAAAATTTGAATTGGTTTAAAAATGAAACTTTACATTCTCATCTTTCAAAATTATGCCAAAATCCGGGGATAAAACGTACGTGGGTTTTCAAAACAAAAATTTTCAATTTATTTTTGATAATTTTGGAAAATTTCAAGTCGATGCAATAGCATTTTGTATTTTTTTCCAAGTCGCTAAAATATTTTCAACTTTACGCTTTTTTCAAGTCGCTAAAATTGGTACAAAAGTTTTCAACTTTACGCTTCGGCATGAAATTATCCCAAAATCTAGTAATGAAACATGTGTGAATTTTTCAGGGAATCAATTATTCAGTTCATTTTGAGTAAATTTGAAAGCTTTCAATTTCTAGCAATTGTTTTTATATTATATAAGTGATGCGTTAATTGCTTTCGCCAGTGTATATTCAAATTTGACTGGCAATTCCAATCTAAAACTTAATTATTTCCGTTTACTTGGCCTCTATGTGCAGCAATAAATACATTCAAACTTGGGTTATTTCGATAGCTTTGCTATTTTTAACACACAAATCAATTGTCGTATAATTCAATAATCGTCGCGACTTTAGCAAAGAAATTGCTTGTTTTAATAAATGATTTATTTATTGTGATCGCGTTAGACTCAAATTATAGGGACGAGAGATAATTATTTTTTGATTATTATTTTATTGGATTCGGTTTGGGCAAATAGCGGCCCGCGGGCCGGTTTTTACCCACACCGGATTTCTATCCGGCCCGCGAAGCATTTTATCAATTCAATAAAAAAATGTATGTACTAGTATAATAAAAAAAAAACATTTAAAATTGGTTCTGGGATCATGTCCTGCCAAAAGAAGAGAGCAATTACAAATTTGCCAATGTAGTTTATATAGTGAATGATTTTAATTGCAATTCCAACCCAAAAAGCAACAAAAAATCACGTTTTTTTTTAAACACGCTAAATAAGAATCTTTTTTAATGAGGTCCATGGTAAAATTATCATCAGTAATATGGCCGGGCAGCCAAAATATTTGCCCACCCCTGCGTGAGATGAATCCTTTTAAAACATGTATTTGTAGTCTAAACTGCACGAAATATTTCTTCGTAATGTAAGTGGATTCTACCGGGCGAAGGTCGGAATCAAAACATATAAATCGACAGCGCGCCGTAAAAGGACACAAGAAGAAATATCAGCCCCTGGCGGCCCAATAAAGGCCCGCGCAGTCCTTTTACGGGCGAGGCCGGACTTTTATTTTTATTAATCTCGGTTATGAACCATAAAAGGGTTACGTTTTTCAATTTTACATCTGGGCCGGCCCTGCTCCGATAAGCAAATTAAGAACACTGCCGGATTTTACGCTCGCATGTTAGGAGACATAAAAAAGGCATAAATGTCTTCTCAGAGTTGATATAAACTTTGATTAGCTTACGTGATAATAAAACAAAAAACAAAACATCAATATATACATGCGTATAGTTGTGTTATTCGGCCTAAAAGTTCAAATCGTTTTTTTAGCAGTCTTGAAAAGAAAGGTGTTTTTGGTGTGCCGAGAAGTCATTTTAGTAAAAATTAAAATATATCTGCAGCTGGATTCGAACCGGCGCAGAGTCTCAAACTATTTATCTTTTTAATATCAGTACTTTATGTCAATACTAAGGAAGCGGACGATTGCGGCTGATATTACGAGTTAATCCATAATTAAATTTAATTGAAAAATTCCACACACAACTGTGGTTAAAACATGGTGAATTTTTCAAATCAGTTCATCGTAAGTAGAGCGCGCATTTATAAGCACTAGAAATCCAAAATAAGCGCTGAACATTAAATAAAATTGCGTTACGTAAATCGGCGTTTTACGTTATAATTGCGCAGACGCAAATTGCATAGATGACGTGAATCCGCTTTTAGGATATCGAAGAACAACCATAAGTCACATCTTGTAGATGCAAGAACGTTGTTGTGGCTGTATTGAGTTTGTGGCTTTTGTTATTCCGAATTCAGTGTTGAGCATTTGATCGAAATGGAGCGAAAGTGTGAAAAACGAAGTGAAGAAGCTGTGGCAGATGTGTTTTTAGATGGCAGCAGTTCTGATGGCGATGGTGATTTTTGCCTGATCAACTACTGAAAAAGAAATGTTTGCCCTCTGCTAAGTGATATAGACAGTAGTTGAAATGAAAATATAAGGATGAAGATATTACAGAGGCATCTGCGGTAAAGATGCATGGATTAAGAGGATACCACCTTTTTCCATCAGAGCGCGATCATAGTTAACTAAGAACTAAGAAAGAAGAGTAGAAAAGGTTTCATAAATTAGAACACTGCTCGATTAAATCCGCCACACCCTGTATTTACGAATAATAAAGTCCAAAGATTTGTTTTAATGTTTCACATGAATTAAAAGATATATTGTAATTATACATGAATAGAAGGATAAAATTCTCAACACGTCATCAATCGTGTGGCAAAAATTATTATTATTATTATCTAATCTATAAGAAAATAAATATGTCTATCCTTTAAAATGCACACACATGATATTGTGTAAGCCACAACCATTCTTCAACTATGTCAATGGTTCCTCGGCCGAACGGCTTATCTTCAGCTTGTTTACATTATTGTGAATTATGACTCTCAACACGGATTAGGCTTGTTTTCACACTGAATAGAAAATTATAAAATCGTTCATTTAATTTCTTCAGATATTTTCCAAAATCAGAAATTGAGAAACCAACATCCCTCATAAAATGGTTAACTTAATATAAGATAAATCAAAAATTAACACTTTTTTTTTCGTTTCACAAATTTGTTGTTTATTTCCTCGACTAAATAAATAAACAACAAAAGTGTTAATTTTGTATTTATCTTTTATTATTTTCAAAATGTTTCACCAAGTGATAAGTGAGAAAGTTATTCAAGAAATATGGTTCACTTTTTAGATGTTGTGCCCTCTTGAAAAATTCATTTAGTCAAATATTGAAAAATATAAACGTGTGGGTAAAATTCTCCAAAAATTTAGTTCAGTTCTGGAAACACTATTGTTTCGAAATCATTTGGATTTCTAAAAAATGCACAAATATCCAAATTTTTAAATTTCCATCTATTGACATTCGAATAAAAAAAAAATAAAATAAATATTAAAGGCAAGGATACAACTTTACAAAAATTAAATTCACCCCAGGAAATGACGTCCTTTCTAAATCATTTCGGTTTTTAAAATTCCACAAATTTTTTCACGAGTTCTGCTGTTTCAATTTGGACACGTTGAACACTTGAGCGAAAAAATAAAATAAAATAAATACGAAACGCCGGGACAAGAAATTTATTTAGCTCATAAATTCACCCTTTCAAAATAATGTATTTTTTTGAAAAGTTGTGTGCTTTTTTCATTTTGAAAAATTAATTAAAACACATATAGAACGCAGAGTTAAAATTCCAGAAAAACTAAAATCAGTTAAAAAAAACCGAAAAGTTGTGTGCTTTTTTAAATTCCATTTTGATAAAATATGAAAAATAAATTAAAACACATATAGACCGCCGAGTTAAAATTCTAGAAAAAATAAAATCAGTAAAGAAAACCTCATTATTTTGAGTCAAATTTGATTTTCAAAAATCTACCAATTGTTTGTAGTTTTTTTTTTAATTTCAGTTTCAATGTGAACATACAGTTATAATAAATATAAAACGTCAGGTTAAAATTGTAGAAAAAATAAAATCAACAGAGTGAACGCCATTTTTAAAATTAATTTTGGATTTTGCAAATCCGGCGATGTTTTAACTGATCGGCAATTTTTTCAAATTCCAAATTTTGAATTGTCGAATCTACAACGAAATGAATTGAAATAAATATAAATCGTGTGGGTAAAATTATACAAACATTTTATTTAGTTTGAGAAACTTCTTTTAAAATAATTTTGGTTTTTAAAAATCCAATGATTTTCTTGCTAGTTGCGATTTTTTTTAAATTCTTAATTTTGAATTGTCGAATCTGCAACGAAAAACATTGAAATACATATATAACTCGTGCAGGTAAAATGCTACAAAAAATGTATTTAGTTAAGGAAATATAATTCTTTCAAAATAATATTTGTTTCTAAAAATCCAGCAATTTTCTTGCGAGTTGCGAATTTTTTAAAATTCTAAATTTTGAATTGTTTAATCTACAAGGAAAAAAATGGAATTAAATATAAATCGTGCAGGTAAAATTCGACCAAAATTATATTTAGTTTAGGAAACATCATTCTTTCAAAATTATATTGGTTTTTAAAAGTCCAAAAATTTTCTTGCGAGTTGCGAATTTTGTAAAATTCTAAATTTTGAATTGTCGAATCTACAACGATAAAAATTGAAATAAATATAAATCGTGTAAGTAAAATTCTACAAAAATTATATTTAGTTTAGGAAATATCATTCTTTCAAAATAATATTGGTTTCTAAAAATCCAACAATTTTCTTGCGAGTTGCGATTTTTTTAAATTCTAAATTTTGGATTGTCAAATCAACAATGAAAAAAATTGAAATAAATATAAGTCGCTCAGGTAAAATTCTACTAAAAAAGTATTTAGTTAAGGAAACATAATTTTTTCAAAATAATTTTGGATTTTAAAAATCCAACAATTTTGTAGCGAGTTGCGATTTTTTTTAAATTCTAAATTTTGAATTGTCGAATATACAACGATAAAAATTGAAATAAATATAAATCGTGTGGGTAAAATTCTACAAAAACTATATTAAGTTAAGGAAACATTATTCTTTCAAAATAATTTTGGTTTCTAAAAATCCAACAATTTCATTCCGAGTTGTGAATTTTTTAAACTTCTAAATTTTGGATTGTCGAATCAACAATGAAAAAAATTGAAATAAATATAAGGCGTGCAGGTAAAATTCTACTAAAAAAGTATGTAGTTAAGGAAACATAATTCTTTTAAAATAATGTTGGTTTTTAAAAATCCAACAATTTTTTTGCGAGTTGCGAATTTTTTAAAATTCTAAATTTTGAATTGTTGAATCTACAACGAAAAAAAAATAAAATAAATATAACTCGTGCAGGTAAAATTCTATAAAAAAAGTATTTAGTTAAGAAAACATCATTCTTTTAAAATAATATTGGTTTTTAAAATTCTAACAATTTTCTAGCGAGTTGCGAATTTTTTAACATTATAAATTTTGAATTGCCGAATCTACAACGATAAAAATTGAAATAAATATAAATCGTGTGGGTAAAATTTTACAAAAATTATATTTAGTTTAGGAAACATCATTTTTTCAAAATAATATTGGTTTCTAAAAATCCAACAATTTTATTCCGAGTTGCGAATTTTTTAAATTCTAAATTTTGGATTGTCAAATCAACAACAAAAAAAAATTGAAATAAATATAAGTCGTGCAGGTAAAATTCAACTAAAAAAGTATTTAGTTAAGGAAACATAATTCTTTCAAAATAATGTTGGTTTTTAAAAAGCCAACAATATTCTTGCGAATTGCGATTTTTTTAAATTCTAAATTTTGGATTGTCGAATATACCTCGACAAAAAATGAAATAAATATAAATCGTATGGGTAAAATTCTACAAAAATTATATTTAGTTTAGGAAACATCATTCTTTCAAAATAATATTGGTTTATAAAAATCCAACAATTTTATTCCAAGTTTCGAATTTTTTAAACTTTAAATTTTGGATTGTCGAATCAACAACGAAAAAAATTGAAATAAATATAAGTCGTGCAGGTAAAATTCTACTAAAAAAGTATTTAGTTAAGGAAACATGATTCTTTGAAAATAATGTCGGTTTTTAAAAATCCAACAATTTTTTTGCGAGTTGCGAATTTTTTAAAATTATACATTTTGAATTGCCGAATCTACAAAGAAAAAAAAATATAAATCATGCAGGTAAAATTGTACAAACATTTTATTTAGTCTAGGAAACATCATTCTTTTAAAATAATTTTGGTTTTTAAAAATCCAACAATTTTCTTGCGAGTTGCGAACTTTTTATAATCCTAGGTAGAGACTTGCCAATTTCGCACAAAAAAAAATGAAATAAATGTAAAACGAAACATAAAACTCTACGAAAATTTAAATCAGCTCAAGAAATGGCGACCATTCGAATTAATTTTAGTTTTTGAAATTATTTTTGGAAAATAAAAAAAAAAACAAGAATTGTGGAATTGTTACAATTTACATTTCCAAGTCGACCACTTATGTCCAGAAGCCATAAAACATGTTTGTTATATTTAGAATACCATAAATCAAGTGTAACACATGTCTCAAATCTCTAAGCCGAAGAGAGAAAGAGAGAGAGAGGAGCATCCGCGGCGGGAAAAGGACAGAGAAATAGGTAATCGCCGGATTATACGACGAAAATGAAAATCAGTGATATGAATAATCTTTAATTACGGCTAAATTAATAAGTATATTTTTATACTTCAACCACTATATTTCGCGGAGGGTCCTGGGTTCGAATCCCGGCGAGGGCATGGGTGTTTGTGGATGTCTATCTTCATCTAATATGAATAATATATTATAAATAATCGGTTGTGGCTGAATGACCTACGCTGTCTAAGCCAATGTCCCATATCATCCATAATTCCCCAACAAAAATTTTTGTCAATCATCCTTCCATAAAAAAATCACTATATTAATTACAAAATTATTCATTGGCCATTCTATTATTTAAACATACTAAAATGCATTCTAAATGCGGTTAAATAGTACGAGGAAATATGCTTCATCTTTTTTTACATTATTTTACACCTTTTAAAATACTATTTTCGAGAAAAATAAATATTAACAAGACTATCAACATTCTTGGACTTTCTTGTGTTAAAATTTCAGCAATGTAGTATAAATACTGTGGTTATAAAATAATATGAGAAAATGAAATTTCGCTTTTTTTTTCAATGATAAGATATGATTCATGTTTTGGATATATTTGGTAACTCAGGCGCCAAAGAAATTCCTTCCAATGAAAAACATGACGTACCTCCAACAACAGCATTTTTAAACTACTTAAAAATGTCAGATATAAGCGTTCCGAGATTGAATAGAAAAACTAATCAAACATAAAAGTGCGTATTCACTTCCCTGGCTAATGCCACATCGGATATTAAATAATACAACATAAATGTGCATGTTATAAATAGTTCAACTATTATATTAATTAGTTCCAGCAACATAAGTGTTTTCAATTTAATTTCAATATAATTAGCAATCGATATTGTAGTAAATTAATATTTCTAAATATGTAATTTTCCAATGTACATAACTGACGTCTCTCTTCTGTCATCAATGATGCAATTAAAATTATATCCTTCTGGAATTTCGCTGAAATTCCACGCTGAATAATGGATTAACCTCTGCGCCGCTTGTTTGGCGACAAAAACATCTTCATCGGGATTGTTTTAAGGCCGTCCTGTCTCATGAATATGCATGTTTTCCTCTCGGTTCGGCTCCGTAATTTGTATTGAAAATTGATAGAATCCATAATGAACCATGCGCCCCCTCCCGTCTTATGCTAATAATTTTCTTTGAAGGCCAAACCAATGTAAACGTTTATTTTGTAAACAAATCGCCAATCACCAGTTTTGAGCGACAATCTCATCATATTTATTTTTTAATACGTAATTATAGTATTTGATGGGCACATATTTATTTATAGAATAAATTAGAAACAACCTTACTTGTTGCAGAAAACATTAAATAAATTCAATAAAACTGCTTGCAGAGTAACGAACAGGTTGAATATTCATATATTCAGGCTACATTTCGTTTTATTGAATTTATTTATAGAAAAGAAATTATTAACTTGTTATCACAACAGGTTATGCCACTTATATAAATAATAATAATTCAGTAAATGGTTTATCTGCAGCATTGCAATATAGTAGAATAATTGAAAACTCTAAGTCAATCATTTCGAATAATTCTAAAAATAGCACTTCATTTATTACCAGTTTAAATGCATTTGATATTGTAAAATTGGTAGATGATCCTAATTTTCCAGATATGGCGTAACAAACCATACTATTACAAATTAACGTGTTTATTATAATTATAAACGAGATATTCAATACAACTTTAATTATTTACTCGGAATCGGCGAACTGCATTCTTTCCAACCGGGTTGCACGCTACATGCACGTCATTGTTGACGGCTCGAAATGGATTTAGCTTGTTCTTTATGTTTTGGAAATGAAGCGGCTCTGCCCTCCGGGGAAAGAACCCCTAGGCTAGGTAATTTAATTGAAATTTGTTCGCGCTCCCGGCGCATCCACCAAAAAGAGCACAATGGGTTTACGTGCATGAGGAAAATCGTTAAATAATTTTATGTTCGATGGTACGAAAATTGTTACGTTTAGCGTTTGTTTTTAGGTCAAAATATCATACATTTTGTACCAGTACATTATGATATGATTAAACGGACTCATGTCAATGTCAGAAATTACAGTTTTTAATTTTAATCAGAACATCAAATTGACAAAATATAAAGAGATTCATGGTAATGTTTCATAGCCATTGTACTACAGTATTATACTACCTACTTATTCATTACATTTATTTCCGAAGTGGATTGCAAGGTTTTGTCGTTTTTTGTGCGAGTTTGGTTGTTCCTTTGTGATCATCCTATTTATATTAAATGTATTTATTTATTTTATTTTATTTATTTATGAATACAATCAACAGAATAAACATCCAATAGCAGATTGTAAATAATTTAAACACATTGCTTAAGAAAAAGAAAAACAATTAAAATAAGAATGCGTGCTTATAAGTACAATGTATGACCTCATCCATAAAGTCGTAAATTATGTACTTATTACATAAATAACTATTATTTTACAATAATATTTTTCTTCACTTGAGTTTACTTTACAATATTATACAATAAATAAAACCCATATTATATTCCGCCCAAAATATATATTTCCACGTCGCTTAATTTAGGTCCGAATTGTGCACGATGAATGTCCTTATGCAAATATCGGCCCGGTCCGGAATTATGCAAATGGCTTCCAAAAATGTATTTATTTAAATTAAAGCCGAAATACAAGAAGGGCCCAAGGCACTGTGTCGTATAAATTACCGCGCATGGAAGTGATACAGATGTTTCGGGACGTTTTTTGAATTTGTTTTTCTTTCCAATTTTATCGTAACTATTCGCTTGCAAAATTAATTTCCCATAGATACACGCTGTTTTGCGACAAACTCGCATCCTTAATACGACGAAAATTGAGATAACTTAATTAAAGTTAATCGTCTTATCTCCTCCGTACTTCATCTTGTTCGTCTTTATCTCGGAATGATTACCATATTCTGTAAGCAAGCGACGGAATACAACAACATAATAACTCTGGGAGGTTTACTCAAGATCAAGAGTCATATTAGCCATCAGGCAAGTTAGTAATAACAAAAAGTTTTCCTTATAAAGATTGTGTGTGTTGCTGCTATACTATTATACAGTGTGTTTCAAAAATAAATCGCACGTGAAGTTAAATGCGCGTTTTGCACAATGAACTGTCCGAATAACAACTGCGAAATTTGAGTCGGAAAAATGAGCATTTCATAGGCCACATTAGAATTTAGAATCTAAAGACGGGAGGACATGAATTGTTAAGAGGGTGATTTAGTTTGATTATTTGAGGAAATCTGACGATTTTGATGAAGAGGAAGACAGTACAAATAAAGATGGAGCTAATGACGCAGAAGCCGATTTGATCGTAGAATGGCCCAACCAAAGTGACGAGGAAGATGTGGTCATATAGATTTATAAATATTTACTGCCGTTGTTGTAGATATGCCTTTATCTTTATAGGTAAGAGCTCTAAAATGTCGTCGCGCCCTTGTTTGTGTTTCTTTTATCAACAAAATTCTAATTAATCAATGCTTTGAGCGAAGCCACAATACTTCAAATATATTCAAGATCAATCACTCAAACGAGAAATTAATTTGCGCGATATAAACTTTTTATTGAGTCAAACTTTAAAAAAAATAATCAAGCGGTCGTGTTCTTAAAAGGCTCATTAACTAATTTAAGGAGTCGTCGTCGCGATTCGATTAAATCTGCCCATCACGCGAAATTAACTCTCACATTGAATAATTTCATTACGTCCCCCCATTGAAATTTATAACGCAAAAAATAAGGGGAAAGTACAAAAGGCGCACTTCCTGTGCATCGTCGTAACTGGGGGGTTGTTTCCCAATGAAGCCCTGGAAGCACTTATAATGATTCGCTTAATCAAAATGTTTCCGGTTTAGTTTAATTTACTAATTTATTATATTTTAATAATAGTATATTAAAAAACGTGTTCAATAAGCGTTTAGAAAACGACGAGCGTAGCGAAAGTGCGAAAAAGGCTTTATGGACGAATTTTTTTACAGTATTTTTTTTCTATTTTGTCCCTTTTATTCCATTTCTAAATAAAAAAATCGCCCATACATATTTAGAAAATTTTATGGTGGTTGGTAACATCTAATAATTGACATTTCAATTTGAAATCAGTTTGCGATTTCCACACATCACATAATCTCAAAACTATCCTGCCGAAAATTTAGCACAGGTTGACGGCTCTGAATTTCAACGGTGCCAACCTTCAAAAATTAAATTGTTAAAGCACTCGGCGAGCCATTAACCCATATGAGTGTGTTAATGACTTCGTTTTAGACGCAAAATAGAAAAACATAATTAAAATCGAATTTAACCACAACTAAAACGTAAAGCGAAAATGCAGTTAAATAAATCCAATTGTAAGTAAAAGTTCACGACTCAGTTTTACAATAATTAGTTCTGGTTAAAACTAAGTGCATTTTTCAATTCAGTTTAATTGCCATCATATTTATTGTTCATAACTTAAATACGAAATTAATTTGTAATTCCACTACTTCATAAAATCATTATTTACAGGAAAAATCATTATTTACAGGAAACTAGCAACGTATTTTGATGGTGATTATAAAACAGTTTAATCAGCAATAATAATAGTTGTATTATTAAAAATTAATAAAGGATCACTTGGTTTTTTTCACTTTAATTATTTATTTATTTGATTCCGACAGACATTTTCAAGGAATACACAGATTTCACATTTGTGGATGGTATTTATTAAAGTTGCGCGTTAGGAATAATAATGTTCAATAAAAATCGAAGCATATTTTCAGGGTGTGCGCGGATGAGCAGTAAATCGCTCATAAAGATAACTGCAGGTTATGAAAATGGCCTCATTACGATAAATCCGCAGAGGGCAAATGAGAAAAACGCCATTCCACACTTTTCGCCCGGAGCCATTAAAATTGCCTCCCGACACATTTTACGACCTCCGACTCTACAAGACACGGTTTACTGGCATTTTTGTGATAACATATTTATGCCACGACGAAACTTCACGTAAATTATTGAGTGTCGGAATAAGTAATTGTGTATTTTATGGACCGTCCCCGGTGGGCGAGACCAGGGGAAAATTGTATGAAGAAACAATCCTCATGGATAACTTTTATTGTCCCCTTCGGGCAATTGTGTGCGGGCACATTTTTATTGTCCTAAACGAATCCATTGTGCCAACTAAATGAAATGTGAGTTGTTTCGAAAAGTGAACCGTACGTGAGGGACATAAAGTAAGCTGCTTTTTTTTGGACACGCCTTAATCGCATGGACCCTTCAGGACCATCACAATATTTGGCTTTAATAGTATTAAAAATGTATTTCAACGTATGTTATGGTTAGGGGTTTTAGGATCAATTTCTAATCGTGTTGCAACGTTTCCTTTGAAATTACATTAAAATATTTGGTAAAATCCCAGAAACGCGCATGTTTCCAGAGAGCGTATAATTCATCGTGTAATCAGGCGATCGCCTATGGACCGTAAACTCTTGCCTTCTTCGGCACGACAAAGGAAGATGGCACAATGACTTTGTTTACTACAACACTCAGCAGGGACTCGAAATTGGGTAGTAAATTCTTCGGTTCCAGATGGGGTGGATCGCATTTTTGGGCGTGTGCAGGTATACAAATTCTCGACAAGTTTCGCATTTTTTTCAAGGAGATTTTAAAAATAATTCATTGACAGAAAAATACATTATAAAAAAGGTAAAAAGGACAGACCTATTTTGTCACAAGACAGATTTTTGGGTCCCAAGATTTTACAGCATCATAAATTTGAGTTTCCGCCGAGTGTTGTGGTAAATACGGTCATTGTACCATCTTCCTTTGCCATGCCGAAGAAGGCAAGAAGTAGTGGTCGCGATCGCCCATTTCTCCGTTCTTTTTCCGCAGCGGATGCTCCTCTCTCTCTTTCTCTCTAAGGCTGGGTGTCAGATTGCGTTCGAGATTTAAGACATGTGTTACACTTGATTGATGGTATTCTCAACAAAACAAATATCTTTTATGATTTCTTTTTAGTTTCCAAAAATAATTTCAAAAACCAAAATTATTTCGAAAGGACGGAATTTCTTGCGCTGATTTAAATTTTCGTGGAGTTTTATGTTTCGTTTACATTTATTTAATATAATCTTTTTCGTTCGAACCTAGAATTTTAAAAAATCCGCAACTTGAAAGAAAATTGTTGGATTTTTTTAAACCAATATTATTCTGAAAAATTGATGTTTCCTGAATAAATTTTTTTGTAGAATTTTACCTGCACGATTTATATTTATTACAATTTTTTTCGTTGTAGATTCGACAAAATACAAAATTTATAATTTAAAAAAATCGCAACTCGCAAGAAAATTGTTGGATTTTTAGAAACTAATATTATTTTGAAAGAATGATGTTTCCTTAACCAAATACATTTTTTGTGGAATTTCACCTGCACGAGTTATAATTATTTCATTTTTTTTTTCATTGTAGATTAGACAATTCAAAATTTATAATTAAAAAAAAAATCGAAACTCGCAAGAAAATTATTGGATTTTTAGAAACTAATATTATTTTGAAAGAATGATGTTTCCTTAACCAAATACATTTTTTGTAGAATTTTACCTGTACGAGTTATATTTATTTCAATTTTTTTTTCGTTGTAGATTCGACAATTCAAAATTTATAATTTTAAAAAATTAGCAACTCGCGATAAAATTGTTGGATTTTTAGAAATCAAAATTATTTTGAAAGAATGATGTTTCCTTAACTAAATACATTTTTTGTAAAATTTTACCTGCACGATTTATATTTTTTTTAATTTTCTCCGTTGTAGATTAGACAACTCAAAATTTATCATTTTAAAAAATTCGCAATTCGCAAGAAAATTGTTGGAATTTTAGAAACCAATGTCATTTTAAAAGAATGATGTTGCATTAACTTAATCAATTTTTTTGTAGAATTTTACCTGTACGACTTATGTTTATTTCAACTTTTTTCGTTAAAGATTCCACAATTCCAAATTTAGAATTTAAAAAAAAATCGCAACTCGCAAGAAAATTGTTGGATTTTTAAAAACCTAAATTATTTTGAAAGAATAATGTTTCCTAAACTCAATAAAATGTTTGTAGAATTTTACCTGCATGATTTATATTATTATTATTATTATTTCCGTTAAAACAACAATTTTAAAATTGACACGTTCACAAATACTTTTCAGAACGGAGAAAGTAAAAATATTAGAAAGTAACACGCTGCTTGCGTTCAAATTCACATGAAGTATGAGAGAGTATTGTGTTCATAAACATTTTTTTTTTAACAAAAATATCCATTTTAACAAAATAAATTAACGTTTAAATAATTATTAATAAACCTAAATGACCGAAAATGCACTCTATTTGGCATTTGAGTCAAAAACATCATGCTTTACATTAAATATTGCGAAATGTTTGGATTTTTTCGAAAAGCAAAATTTTTCGAAAATTCATAGTTTATCAGAAAATATGTGCATTTTCAAAAACTAAATTGATTTTGATAAAGAAAACAACAGTTTCTTAATTGAATATAATATTTCGGAAGCTATATCCTGGCTTTTCATACTATTTTAATTAAGGAGTTTTAGTTAATTTAAAAACAACTTAAAAACAAATCATAATTCACATAAAAATTAAAATATTTTCGAAAACGAATGTCATTTTTTGAAAGAGAAATTTCTACTCAATTCCACAGAATTCTTGAGGGATTCTATCCTTATCTTTTATATTTTTTACTTTCTCCGTTACGAAGTACGAGAAAGTATTGTGATCGTGATTTTTTTTTCAAAAATTTTTTTTACGGAAATATCCGTTTTGGGGTCCCTAGATGCCATTTCAACAATTTCTGGAAAAAAATTTTTTGTGTCTGTGTGTGTGTGTGTGTGTGTGTGTGTCTGTGTGTGTGTGTGTGTGTGTCTGTGTGTGTGTGTGTCTGTGTGTGTGTGTGTGTGTCTGTCTGTGCGCGCTGTATCTCAAAAACTAATAGAGCAATTGATATGAAACTTTCAACATCCGCCTTATTTGATAATCTGAAGAACTGAAAAGCTTTTGGTAAAATTTCGTACACCGGAAGTGGGCGTTTACCTTAACTGTTTTTTGTTTTTTGCAAATATTTTCTTAAATATGAAAAATATCTCAAAAACATTAGAACAAATATTGAAGACAATAAAGAAATGAGATTATTTTGTTTGAAAACATTTTCCATAAAATCATTGTTATTCGAGAAAAAAATGTATTTATTTTTTTTTCATTTTTGGTTTATAATTATGAAACGATAATAGTTACAGCAAATTTATGTTAATAATAATTGTAGAGAATGCTAAAATGAACAACTTATAAAGAATAAGTTTTTTTCGAAATCCCTTTAGTTTTTGAGTAAACTGAGGTTTTGAATTTGAAGTATAATTTTTCCATGTTTCATAATTTTGACGTTTTAAACGTCAGTTTCATCCGAGTTTACACAACGCTCGATGTACATTTAAAAGATGATTTCCATTGAAAATAAACCCATGAAAACGTAAATATAAAGTCGGAGAAAGTAACATGATGGCCACATCACCATTTTTTTATGTTACTTTTTACAGTTTTCGAAAAAAAAATCCAAAAAATCATAGATCGTTTGAAAATCGTGTTTTCTCGAATTAATGTTATTTAAAAATGCTATTTAAATGTTAATGTTATTAAAAAAAGTAACATGTTTTTAAAGTAAATACATTTTGTTTCATTGTTGTACATTTTGTGAAATGTTATTACCGGGCTCAATATTTTTCGACTTTTTTCGAAAGGCAAATATTTTTGAAAATCTGTAGTTGTGTATTTTCAAAAACTAAGTGATTTAATAACAGTTTATTCATTGAAGTATTGGGGGACTTCATTCTGGCTTCTACTCCTAATATTTTTTTAATTAACGAGTTTTTGTTAATTTAAAAAATAAGAAAACTAACTTAAAATTTAATTGAATCCTACATTAAATTACTTCTAAAAGGATTATCTTACAGTATTTGATAAACACTTTATGGGATTTTTTGCCATATTTCATGATTTTTTTTAAATAACATTAATCGACAAAAAAAAATTCAAAAATGCCTATGCTATCGCTTGAAAATTGGCATACTCTGGAATACTAATGTTATTTATAAACAAAAAAAAAACACCTTGTTTTCAAAATAAATGTACATTTTGCAAATTAGTATTACCGGGTTCAATATTTTCAGATTATTTTCGAAAGCAAAATTTTTGAAAAATCCAAAGTTCATCTGAAAATTTAAAAAATAACAGTGATTTCGATTGAACTACAGTATATTAATTGAATATAACTTGTAGGAAACTTAATCCGGGCTTCTAATACTTATTTTAAAATAACGAGTTTTTGTTCATTTTAAAATTAACTTCAAGAAATGGTGATGTGGCCATCGTGTTATATTCTCCGACTTGATGGAATCATAGTTATTTATATTTATCAATTTTAATCATGGTTTAAATGTGCATCGAGGATTTAGTAAAATCGGATGGTACTGACGTTTAACACATTAAAATAATGAAAGTTGAAAATGATAAATTATACTTTAAATTCTGATCAGTTTACTCAAAAACCATATGTGATTGCAAAAAAAAACTTAAACTTTTTGTTAATTTTGGTATTTTCTACAAAACATAAATTTGCTGTAACTGTTATCGTTTTATAATTATAAATAAAAAATGAAAAAAAAAATCTCGTATAAAAATGATTTATGAAAATTATTTTCAAACAAATGTTCATATCTTTGTTGTCTTCAATGTTTGTTTAAATGTTTTTGATATATTTTCCGAATTTAAAAAAATATTGGAACAAACAAAAAAAACAGTTAACTGAAATTTTATCAAAAGCTTTTCAGTTCTTCAGATTATCAAATAAGACGTATGTTCAAAGTTTCATATCAATTGCTGTATTAGTTTTTGAGATACAGCGCCCACAGACACACATACAGACACAAATTGTTTTTTTCCAAAAATTGTTGAAATGGCATCCAGGGACACAAAACGGATATTTCCTTAAAAAAAAAATTTCACGATCACAATACAATTGAAAAATGTAAAAATATACATGGTGTTTTATTTGAAAAAAGGCAAGGTTACCATATTTTCATAATAAAATGAACACTACGTATATTAAAAATAGCTTTTCATATCCAAAAAACTTTTATTAAAAAAAAAATTGAAAACTTTAATAAGAAGAATAATGATAATAATAACGATAATAATAATATTGATGATAATAATGATAATAATTATATTGATGATAATAATGATAACAATAATAAACTTTAATTAACGGAATTCTCCTTTTAACATGAAAGAAACATATTAATTCATGTATATACTGGGTGAGTTTTTTCGATGTTCTCTATGGGGATCTAGGAACTATAAGAGATAGAGAAACGGTTAAATGGACAAAGAAATGCAGTTTTGCGAGCCTAATAAAATAACACTTTCAAAGTTTTCAAAAAAGTGAAGGGTAACTAGATATTTTGAAAAATGTAAAAAGTGCCAATTTTTCAAATAAATTCATCTCGCTTGTTATGACAGATAGAAAAAAAAACTGTAAAGAACAAATTGCGGATTGACTATTTCTTAGGATTCAAGTAAGTGTGGCTGCATTTAATATTCCACATCACCGTACCAACTATGGACTTCATGAACCACTTACAAGAGCATTGAAATTAGTCAATAAACTACAAGTGTTTAAGGGATTTAATTTATATTCTAAAAACTTCGTAGCTTTTAAGTATTACTTGTTCACACTCGACCTGGTGCATATAGCCAAATAATGTTGTATATTTTTAGATTAAGATTACATTACTTCATAGAAATGTACATTTTAGTTATTTTGTATTTTTCAAGGGCGATGTCCCGTTAATAAATGTATTATTATTAAGTCTATTTTCTGACCATTTTTTGGTTAAATGGATTACCTTGCGGACCTCTTCATAAAAAATGCCTATTTCCTATGAGTTAGTTTGAGTTTTTTTCTATCAACGATTTAATCAGTTTAAAACAAGCGTAACAATTATCCTACCGACAATGTAGAAAAATCGCAACTAATTTGGGACGGGGGAAAGTAATGAGGATGGCACATGCAGCACAGAATTTATCTTGTTACATAATATAATATTTGTCTGTAGAGGAATGATATTAATAAGATGTATGTTGTGTAGCCTGTATGGCTGAAGGCACTTCAATTTTTAAGATAATAGAAATAGTAAAGTTCTTTTGTATTTTATTATTTCAGTTATTTCAGCTGGAAATTTTCGGAGAATTGAACAATATTTCCATTGTTTTATTCAAGAAATACTCAGTAGATTTCAGATATATAATATTATAAAGAATATATTAGAATATATATAAATAAAATATTAATTGAAAACTCTTACATTAGTTTTATTTTATAATTATATACGGGAAACTCTAATACAAAACACATATCATTTATAAAATGAGAATTTGCTATATGTACAAAAGAAATAAAATGTAACAGATTCACAAGTGTACACTGTACAAAAAAAATTTGAAAATAAATTAACCATCTGAACATTTCTTTGTCTCGTCACTTTTCAAATTCTGGTCGTATTTCCAAAAATAATTCGAATTATCTATATTACCTGAGTGGCAGGTGATCAGTGACTAGTTGAGCTGTGGGATTCCGAATCGAGTCGATATCAACTAAATCTTGTTTAAAATCTCGCGTTTTTTCTTAGAACAGTGTTTTTTTTTTTTAATTGGTGGAAGTGACTGCGCGCAGACGGATTCAGCAATCGATCTGAAATTTTTCCCAAATACTCTAATGAATTTAAAAAATATATATTTATTGATTTTATATTGCAAAAAAAAAGAGCCGCAAAAAAGTTAAAAAATTAATTTTTTTCCAAACAAGCGTCATTTTGTTGTTTTCCCGAATTTTAAAATTCAATGCTACATAACACTGGCAAATGTGATAAACTTTAACACGTTATGTCGTTTTTTGATTTCACACTATTTTTATGGACCGAGGAGTGAGGCATGCCCGTTTATTTTTTTTATAAAACTATCAACAAAATCACAATTTGTACTTAAAGGCTTATTAAATTTCTGGGAAAAACATTTAAGTTAAAAACTTTATTAGGCGACAAAAAAAAAAAACATTCAAATAAATATTGAAGACAACTTAGAAATGAACATGTTTTGTTTGAAAATATTTTTCATAAAATCATTTTTATTGGAGAAATAAATTTATTAATTTTTCTTTTCCTTTTTGGTTTATAATTATGAAACGATAATAGTTGCAGCAAATTTATTTTAATAATAATTGCAGAGAATGCCAAAATGAACAACTTATAAAGAATAAGTATTTTTCGAAATCTCTTTGGCTTTTAAGTAAACTGACAATTAGACTTATAATTGACGTATAATTTGTCATTTTCATCTTTCATAAATTTGACGTTTTAAACGTCAGTTTCAGCCGATTCTACAAAACGCTGTATGTATATTTAAAATATGATTTGAATTGAAAATAAACAATGAAAGCGTAAACATAAATGATACCATCAAGTCGGAGAAAGTAACATGATGGCCACATCACCATTTTTTTATCTTTGCGAAAAAAAGGCGCACTTTGGATCTTTGTGTTTCTAATTGTAAACTACAAAAAATGTTTTTGCCCAATTAGGCTTCACCCTCTTAACAAAAAAGTGCATTTTCAGGATAACCATACGAAACATGTCGATTGAGGTTTTCAAATTTTCACAAAATATTCCTCCCTCCAGCCCGGTGTTCTGGAAAAAAACGCGCCGCCATGGTCAGTTATTTGCCGTCCCGGCTTTCGTTTTGCCTTCGGAGGGCCTTCTTTTTAGGATTAGTTGAGTTGATGACGAGCCTTAATTAGTGATTTTTTCGAAATTTTCAAAGCACCTCCTAGCTTTCAGGACCGCGTCTTTTGCCCCACCCTCTAGGTTCGTTTTACAACTTTCAAGGACGTATTTTTTTCTTTGAAAATCGAAAAGCTGAAACTTTCAGGGATCGCAGAGCATTCAATAGGTTTTCATTGTATTTTTTTCAAAAATTTTGGAACCACCCCTACGCGCCCCTTGGCTGTTTTTTCTTCTTTTAAGGACGTGTTTTTTTTTCTTTTAAGATCGAAAAGCTAAAACTTCGAGGTATTTCTAAAGGCTTTCATTTGTAATTTTTTTACAATATGGAATAACCCCTATACGCCATTTGCACCCCCTGGGTTCATTTTTTCATCAAATTTAAACATCGAGGTAGGGTACAGGTAACAGAAAGTTTCCAGAATTACGCTCAAAAATGTAGTTTTGCAGTTATTAAATGTTCTGTGCCTAATATCTTTAAAGAATATATTTTCCATCAAAAATATTACATTACAAAACCTATTACTCCCATCTGTTAATTTTTAGTTGACGGGGTTGCCGTTGTATTAAAAATTTGCAAAAATCCTCATCACACGGAAAACGGGAAATCCAAAAATATAAAAATATATAGGGTGATTTAAAAAAAACAAATTTGAGGAGAACTGACTCAACTGCATTATGAATTTTTAGAACAACGGTAACCCCTTAACCTTTAAACGAACGTTAAGCGTAGACACCCTGTATATTAATGTTTTTTTTTTTTACAAAACACCGTTTGTAGAAATGAAAGTATGTACAATTAATTAAAAAAAACAAAGATTATTCTTATTTTTTTAAAGGATGTCGGTTTTTACAAATCAAACATTTTGGACTTTAAAATTATTGTAAATTTTATGTAACTCTATTCATATAAATACAGAAAATTGCAAAAATTACAAAATTAATAGACCGATTCGCCTCAAATAATTTACAACGTTGCCAATGCCTCACAAAATTTTACTTTGGTGTTACATATTCATGTAAAACATTAACCCTGCAGTAGTAGTGCGGAGTCAGACGGACTCTGCCAATCGTAATTCATCTGTATTTTTCGCCACACTTGATGTTCAGCAGTTATTTTTCTATCATAGTGACCTTGCAGTTTCTATAAAAGAAAAATAAGACAGAATTTCCGTTTGATTTTGTGCATACTAAACACAGACAAGAGGAATCAAACTTATTTGGATTTCGAGAAAATATGAGTAATGTGTCTTATGTTCCAAAAAAGATAAAAATATTATCCTTATATTCTAGTGTTACAATTGATTCATTTACTGGGGATGAATATAAACCTGAAATCATAACTTATTATAATGACACAAAAGGTGGTTTAATTGTGTTCATAATGCAGGGTGCTATAAAAATGGCGGATTAACTGAAATGTACGTTGTCGAGGATTAATAATATTGACAAGCATGAAAGACGTATCTCTGCAAAATTTATTTGATTTATTTATTCATTTATGAAGTAACGAATTCATTTAAATTTGCTAGTTCCATTATTGTGCCAATTCTCTTTTCCTCGTCATTATCAGTTTGTATTTGTTCCCGCGTTTCAGTGTTTTTGCGATTGTACATTATTTTTGTTTTGTTGTGTTCAATTATAATGGATTTTACGTGTACGGTTTCGGTAATGGAAACGCACATATGGCAAAATTAGAGTATCGAGTACGTTTTACAAATCGAAGGCATCCTTCCACAAATGTATTTCGAAGGCTGGATCAACGGCTACTTGAAACAGGTGCGTTTGTCTCTTAAAATGCGAACAGTGGTCGGCCATAACAGAGGCGCACAGTATGACTTGAAGAGCAAGTTCAATGTGCAATTGAAGAAGATCCCTCCGTCTTTCAAGGAAGGCACGCTCTTTTACCTTGCATATACGTCTGTAAATAAATCTCGATCTACCATTATTACTCTTCTACTCTGAGCCAACCCACATAATAAAATTATTCGAGAGATTAATGAAAGAAAAACAGGGCAGTTTTTTTTTCTTATTAACTATTGTCTAAATTAATATTGTTATAAATTAGTAAAGGATACAATCAGGAAATATCATTTGTAAACTTTTATAATCACAACTAATACTGTTTATCAGTTATCTTTAATAATATTAGCATCACCTAGTGTTTAAAAAGTTGTTCAGTTAATCTCCATTCGATAACTTTTGTTGACTGACCATTTTCTAGCTTTGTTTCTCTCCTTTAAGGGGTGAATTTATAAGGCGTAAAAGCAGGGGTATCATTTATAAACCTCTTCGATCCATGAATAGTTTATTGCCGTTTCGCTCGCAATAAAAAGCCGCCGCTGGAAAAAGTAATTACATAACAACAATCATCCATTGACACCCTGTCATTATCGGGGGCAGGTCGTGACATTTATAAATGGCCACGGGTCCCTTATCCCCCGGTGGGGTTCTTTTCACGTCACACGAATCGGAAGGCGATATTAATTCCCGCGAAATAATACATCAAACCCTTATTTGACATCTTTTGCGCCTTCATAAATTTTCGCATCTTATTTCACGCACCGGGTAGCAGGTTTAATAACAACTTTTCACCTGAGGTCAGAGCTTTAAGGGGTGAAAAAGTTAGGAGTGTGAAGGCGGCAATTATTTTAATGGGGGAGGGGGGAGTAGAGTGGATTTGGCGTGTGTGCGATTGACACCGGCTTTATGTCTACTCTTGTTGTCAATAACAACGGGGTTGATGGTTGTGAGTTGGAATTGGGGAAATGTTGCTGTCACGGTTACGATGTCTTATGAAAAATTCCACAATAAGTTCAATTGTCTAGTTGAAAAAGTCGCTCGGGTTTTGATCAGTATTAAAAGGATCACATTCTGTATAGGATTTTTAGATTTGCACCCTCGTGAAATTGTCTTGAGGACTCATATCCCGGTTTTTTTTTGACATGCAATATCAGAGGAGTTAGTATTGGCTCCAAATTTTTATTACAATACAGCTATGGAATTTATAAAACTTTATTTTGGAGTTAATAGACATACATAATTTTCACAAATTATAAAAGTTCAGTGTTCATAAATTACAAACAAATTAGAAACAACTTTACTTTAATTCATAAATTACAGTAAATTATTTGCTTAACAAGACAATAAGGTGGCTGGAGTTTCCGCCTTTTGTCGGTGTTTATAATTATAGATACTGGTGAGATATTAACTCAAAAATCCAGGGAAGAGATAGTTGTGGCGTGAACCTCTGCATCGTCAAAAATCTATTTTCAAAAAATCACCTTGTAGTAATTAGGTAACTTAGAAAATCGCGAATTTCATGGACCCCTAGAGGATGTTTTCTCTTTCGGGAAAAAAATAAAAATTGGAAAAAAAATATCTTTTGAGGGGTTGGCAACCCTTTTTTGAAGGGGTGGTCGGAGGGAATTTAAATTTTAACAGTCTTGTTCTTGAATTATTTGTGATTTTTTATGAAAATTTCAACCCTGTACCTATTACAGTTTTTGAGATCTCGCACTTTTTGGGGAGCATCTCTAACACCTGTTTCAGTTTCTAAGAATCTTGTGGCTGGACCATCATTTTACTATGTTTCATGCATTATTCTAACAAGGTAGTTCCTAAATAAATAAAAAAGTGGTGTAGACAACAATGTCAACAATCCAAAGTTGAACTTTGGAAACGAAATATTTTTCCAGCGATTTTAAAAATTGCAAAACAAGAATTTTCGGTAAAAGTTCAAAATTCAAAGGAAAATTACATTTCGTTTCTCGGGATAAAATGTCAAAAGTTCAAAATTGAACTGTGGAAACGAAATATTTTTCCAGCAATTTGAAAAATTGTAAAAAATTACCCGATTAAAAAAAATTTCTTTAAAAGCTCAAAATCAATAGAAAAATAACCCATTTTGAATTCCCCATTAATAGATTGCAATTCCGTGCCTTAGAACAAAATAGCAACAATCCAAAGTTAAACTGCGGAAACGAAATATTTTTCCAGCGATTTGAAAAATTGTAAAAAATTACCCGATTAAAGAAATTTTCTTTAAAAGCTCAAAATCAATAGAAAAATTACCCATTTTGAATTCGCCATTAATAGATTGCAATTCCGTGTCTTAGAACAAAATGGCAACAATCCAAAGTTGAACTGTGGAAACGAAATATTTTTCCAGCGATTTGAAAAATTGTAAAAAATTACCCAATTAAAGAATTTTCTTTGAAAGCTCAAAATTAATAGAAAAATAAGCCATTTTGAAATCCCCCTTAATATATTGCAATTCCGTGTCTTAGAACAAAATGGAAACAATCCAAAGTTGAACTGAGGAAACGAAATATTTTTCCAGCGATTTGAAAAATTGTAAAAAATTACCCGATTAAAGAATTTTTTCTGAAAGCTCAAAATTAATAGAAAAATAACCCATTTTTAATTCCCCATTAATAGATTGCAATTCCGTGTCTTAAAACAAAATGGCAACAATCCAAAGTTGAACTGTGGAAACGAAATATTTTTCCAGCGATTTGAAAAATTGTAAAAAATTACCCGATTAAAGAATTTTCTTTGAAAGCTCAAAATTAATAGAAAAATAACCCATTTTGAATTCCCCATTAATAGATTGCAATTCCGTGTCTTAGAACAAAATGGCAACAATCCAAAGTTGAACTGTGGAAACGAAATATTTTTCCAGCGATTTGAAAAATTGTAAAAAATTACTCGAAAATTTTTTCTGAAAGCTCAAAATTAATAGAAAAATAACCCATTTTTAATTCCCCATTAATAGATTGCAATTCCGTGTCTTAAAACAAAATGGCAACAATCCAAAGTTGAACTGTGGAAACGAAATATTTTTCCAGCGATTTGAAAAATTGTAAAAAATTACCCGATTAAAGAAATTTTCTTTGAAAGGTCAAAATTAATAGAAAAATAACCTATTTTGAACTCCCCATTAATAGATTGCAATTCCGTGTCTTACAACAAAATGGCAACAATCCAAAGTTGAACTGTGGAAAGGAAATATTTTTCCAGCGATTTGAAAAATTGTAAAAAATTACCTGATTAAAGAATTTTCTTTGAAAGCTAAAAATGAATAGAAAAATAACCCATTTTGAGTTCCCCATTAATAGATTGCAATTCCGTGTCTTAGAACAAAATGGCGACAATCCAAAGTTGAACTGTGGAAACGAAATATTTTTCCAGCGATTTGAAAAATTTAAAAAAATTACACGATTAAAGAAATTTTCTTTAAAAGCTCAAAATTAATAGAAAAATAACCCGTTTTGAATTCCCCATTAATAGATTGCAATTCCGTGTCTTAGAACAAAATGGCAACAATCCAAAGTTGAACTGTGGAAACGAAATATTTTTTCAGCGATTTGAAAAAATGTAAAAAATTACCCGATTAAAGAATTTTCTTTGAAAGCTCAAAATTAATAGAAAAATAACCTATTTTGAACTCCTTATTAATAGATTGCAATTCCGTGTCTTAGAACAAAATGGCAGCAATCCAAAGTTGAACTGTGGAAACGAAATATTTTTCAGCGATTTGAAAAAATGTAAAAAATTACCCGATTAAAGAATTTTCTTTGAAAGCTCAAAATTAATAGAAAAATAACCTATTTTGAACTCCTTATTAATAGATTGCAATTCCGTGTCTTAGAACAAAATGGCAGCAATCCAAAGTTGAACTGTGGAAACGAAATATTTTTCCAGCGATTTGAAAAATTGTAAAATATTACCCGATTAAATAATTTTCTTTGAAAGCTCAAAATTTATAGAAAAATAACCCATTTTGAAATCCCCATTAATAGATTGCAATTTCGTGGCTTAGAACAAAATGGCAACAATCCAAAGTTGAACTGTGGAAATGAAATATTTTTCCACCGATTAAAAAAATTGTAAAAAATGAATTGATTAAAGGATTTTCTGTAAAAGCTCCAAATTCATAGAAAAATAACCGATTTTGAATTCCCCATTGAAGCAATTGCCATTTCATGGCTTGGAACAAAATGTCAATAATTCAAAGTTGAACATCAATAAACAGGAATTTGCAGGTTATGGTTAAGTTGATACAAAGGTTGGTGGGTGGACCCTATCTACCCCCCAGAAAGAAGCACAGTGGATGAATTAATCATTATTTTGTTTTTATTTCATAAAATAATTCATTTGCTGAAACCGTGGGTAAAGTTTTACTGATTGCATTTCTTCAAACTAAGCGCACACCGATTTTTAAAACTACTGGAGTGATTCGAAAACAACTTTAATTACTATTTCTTCGCAACAAAACAAAAACCCCAATGAGGTCTTTGCCGTGACATGTGGTAAATGAGAATCATACGAGTGGTTTCTCCACAAAATCATTACGAATGTAATTTTTGAGCAAAAATCCAAAGGGTTTTATGTTTTTCGTCAAAATTTTTAAATCGCAGGTTCTGGTTGAAAACGAATAATTTGCAAGCAAGTAGCACAGTTATGCCAACTGCGTTCGATTTTGAGTTTTCTTTTACCCGCTGCGGCCGGTAAAAATCTGAAAAATCTTAAGATTTCCAACTGGCTTGCCAACTTTGTTATTATTTTAGCTGGCTGCAAAAACAAAACAAAAATCAGATAGATACGCTTTGGAGGCAACATCTATTATCTAAACGTTGCACCGTCGTCTTTATGCTGTATCTTTCTTAACATAAATAGGAAACTGTCAGAGATCATAAATGTAACTTCTGGCATTCCTCGAGGATAGCAGTACTAGATGTAATTTTTATCAATGTATCTTTCTTAACATAAATAGAAAACTGTCGAAGACAATATTCCGGGGTAACTTCCTGTGGACCACTACGATATGTAATTTTTATCAATTATATTGTGTCCGTAATGAAAATTAGCTAGTGTCTTGCATTTGCAGGTGAACTTAAGTTATTTAAAATAATCCGTTTGGCACAAGATTGCGTTTCTTTAAAAAAACTGATTATTCGACAAAAATTCGTTTATGAAGAATTTAGAGAACTTGTTTGATATTGCACGCTCTGATTTACTAAAACAGTTTGCATCTTTTTAAAATTCCAACTGAAATAAATGTTATGAATTTTCGAAATTATCCCTGTGATAGGATTAAAATTGTAACTCGAATTAGAAGTTGCAAAAAATTAAAATCGCTGCGAAATTGTTTTGCATATGCTAAGGGATTTTTTGACGTCGATTTACCTACTCGAGCATTTAACATCTTTTTAAAATATAAACTGAGACAAAAGCTATGAATTTTCAAAATTGTATCTACAACAAGTTTAAAATTTCAACCGGAGCTGGAAAATTGTAAAAAAAATTAAATCGTTGCGCAATTAGTTTGCAAGTGCTAAGAGCTATTTTAGCATCAATTTATTAACTAAGAAGAAAAACGGTCACCCTAATTGTTGTTTAATATTGTTAACAAGACTATGAAGAGCAGTTCTGGTCATCAAAGTTATTTCTAAATGACTCCTATTCTTCGAATAGGAGGCATTTCAGAAAAAAATTATGACGAAAGAAAATCGGTCGACTAATTGTTTCCTTATATCAGGGGTCGCCAAACTTTTTTGATCATCGACCCCTATATAATTTTTCGAAATCTCCATCGACCCCCATAAAAGTAATTTTCAGTTAATAAAAAATAAAAAAATAAAACTATTAGAGATGAACAAAACTGCTACTTTTGAATCACGTTGCTACCTGTGATTGCTACTTTTTAATATCAGTGATTTTAAACTGTGACTATGATTACAAAAACATCGCAGAAAAAAATATAAAAAAACGCAAGAAAAATTCCATAGAAAACATCCTCAATGGCCGAAGTATCGCTTATTCAAAATTAATTTGGTTTTTGTAAATTCAATAATTTTCAATAGAGATGTGGATTTTTGAAAATTTTTGTTTTAATTTTCTGAGCACCTGAATAGAAACATCGCAGAAAAAAATTAAAAAAACGCAGAAAAAATTAAAAAAAAAAACATCCTTAATGACCGAAGTATCGCTTATTCAAAATCAATTTGGTTTTTGTAAATTCAATAATTTTCAATAGAGATATGGATTTTTCAAAAATTTTGTTTTAATTTTCTGAGCACCTGGACAAAGACATCGCAGAAAAAAATATAAAAAACGCAGGAAGAATGCCATAAAAAATCATCCTCAATAGCCGAAGTATCGCTTATTCTAAATCAATTTGGTTTTTGTAAATTGAAAAATTTTCAAAAGAGATATGGATTTTTGAAAATTTTCGTTTAAATTTTTTGAGCACTTTAACACAAATATCGCAGAAAAAAAAAATAAAAAAACGCAGGAAAAAATCCATAAAAAATCATCCTTAAGCCGAAGTATCGCTTATTCAAAATTAATTTGGTTTTTGTAAATTGACAATTTTCAATAGAAATATAGATTTTTGAAAATTTTCGTTTAAATTTTTTGAGCATTTTAACACAAACATCGCAGAAAAAAAATATAAAAACGCAGGAAAAATTCCATAAAAAATCATCCTCAATGGCCGAAGTATCGCTTATTCAAAATTAATTTGGTTTTTGTAAATTCGATCATTTTCAATAGAGATATGGATTTTTGAAAATCTTCGTTTAAATTTTTTGAGCACCTAAACAAAAACATCGCAGAAAAAAATATAAAAACCGCAGGAAAAATTCCATAAAAAATCATCCTCAATGGCCGAAGTATCGCTTATTCAAAATTAATTTGGTTTTTGTAAATTCAATAATTTTCAATAGAGATGTGGATTTTTGAAAATATTTGTTTTAATTTTCTGAGCACCTGAATAAAAACATCGCAGAAAAAAATATAAAAAACGCAGGAAAAATTTCATAAAAAAATCGTCCTTAATGACCGAAGTATCGCTTATTCAAAATCAATTTGGTTTTTGTAAATTCAATAATTTTCAATTGAGATATGGATTTTTCAAAATTTTTGTTTTAATTTTCTGAGCACCTGGACAAAGACATCGCTGAAAAAAATATAAAAAATGCAGGAAAAATTCCATAATAAATCTTGCTCAATGGCCGAAGTATCGCTTATTTAAAATCAATTTGGTTTTTGTACATTCAAAAATATTCAATAGATATGGATTTTTCAATATTTTAATTTTAATTTTTTGAGCACCTTAACAAAAACATTGTAGAAAAAAATATAAAAAAACACAGGAAAAAATCCATAAAAAAAACATCCTCAATGGCCGAAGTATCGCTTATTCTAAATCAATTTGGTTTTTGTAAATTTAACAATTTTCAATAGAGATATGGATTTTTTAAAATTTTCGTTTAAAATTTTTGAGCACTTTAACACAAACATCGCAGAAAAAAAATATAAAAAACGCAGGAAAAATTCGATAAAAAATCATTCTCAATGGCCGAAGTATCGCTAATTCAAAATCAATTTGGTTTTTGTAAATTAAATAATTTTCAATAGAGATATGGATTTTTAAAATTTTCTGAGCACCTGAACAGAAACATCGCAGAAAAAAATATAAAGAACGCAGGAAAAATTCCATAAAAAAATCATCCTCAATGGCCGAAGTATCCCTTATTCAAAATCAATTTGGTTTTTGTAAATTCAACGATTTTCAATGGAGATATGGATTTTTGAAGATTTTTGTTTTAATTTTCTGAGCACCTGAACAAAAACATCGCAGAAAAAAATATAAAAAACGCAGGATAAATTCCATAAAAAATCATTCTCAATGGTCGAGGTATCACTTATTCAGAATCAATTTGGTTTTTCTAAATTCAACAATTTTCAAGAGAGATATGGATTTTTGGAAATTTTTGTTTTAATTGTTTTGAGCACCGGAACAAGGAGGAGCATTTGGAGATTTCCGCAGTTTTGTGAATTGTTCTTATTTTTAATTTTCAGTTTATTTATTTATTTATTTATTCATTTAACGGATAACACCTTTTTTACAAAATACAAAATAAGATTATTAAAATGCTTAAAAATTAAATTAAATTAAAACTAAAATGAACACAAAATCAAAACGAAATTCAAATATGTTACCCCAACCAATTACACACAACCAATTATAACTAATATACAAAAATATATACACAAAATACTAACCTATACATAGTAAACGTAGATATATATACACAGTACAAACCCAAGTGGAGTAACTAATTAATGTACAGAAAATAAAATAAAAACACCAAAAAAATAAAAATAAAATAAACTTAAGTACAAAGAGACAAATCAATACGCATTAGATTCCTTTTAAATGAATTGAACGATGAATGAAAAATTTGAAAATTAGGGTTTGAGCCCAAATCATTACATAACCTCATCATCCTACTAATCGGGTTATTAGATCCATAATTAGTAGTATGAAGAGGCACACGAAAAAGAAATGTTGAACGAGTTTTCATACTCAATGAAAAATTAAAATTCATTGCAGAGAGTAAGTAAGGACAATCAATATGTCCATTTATTAATTTGAAGGCAAAGCATAAATCAAGCATTATTCTCCGATAATGCAAAGTTTGTAATTTTAACGAATTCAACATTTCTGAGTGACTAAATTCACGCCGTAATCTTCCAAGTTTAAATGACACAAATATTAAAAATTTACTCTGGACCATTTCTAATTTATGAGATGCATTAGCATAAAAAGGATTCCAAATTATAGAACCGTATTCCAACTTAGACCGCACTAAAGTAAGATATACAAATTTTATCGTATCAACACTAAAATCAGTAGAGAAACGTTTAATTGCCCCAAGTGCTTTAAGAGCTTTATTACATATTGAATTAATATGAGATGAAAATGTTAAACGAGTATCAAAAATAATTCCTCTAATTTCTAATAAGTCTCTAATTTCATTTACCGCGTTCAATTGAGTTCCATTAATGAAGTATGAAAATTTTAATAAATTGCCACGAGTAAATGAAATAGACATACATTTATTAATATTGAGGTCTAGATTATTATTTGTACACCATAAGGAAAGATTATTGATGTCAACTTGTAAGGCATCACGGTCATACTCATTTCGAATTATTGAAAATAGCTTTAAATCATCGGCGAACATTAGGAATTTTGAGGTTTTGAAATTTAAGCCTATATCATTTATAAATAATAAAAATAAAATTGGTCCACAATGAGAACCTTGCGGTACCCCTGAGGTTACATGAATTGCATCAGAAATAAAATTATCGATTTTCACATACTGTTTGCGATCACATAAATAACTTTGAAACCATTTAACAACAATATTACTGAAACCATAGACAGATAATTTGTATAACAAAGCTTTATGATTAACACGATCGAAAGCTTTCGAGAAATCAGTATATATCGCATCAACTTGGTATCCACCCTCGACAGCACGCAATAGAAAATGTTGGTACGATAATAAATTGGTAACTGTTGACTTTCCTTCAACAAAGCCATGCTGCTCATCCGTAATAATGCGTTTACAAGTCCACATCACTTGCTTTGAAACTAAATAATCAAGCATTTTAGGTACAGTTGATTGTAAAGTAATACCTCTATAATTACATACATTTTCCACCTGTCCATCCTTAAACAACGGATTAATAAAAGATTCCTTCCATAGCTCAGGAACTATACCACTGGACAAAGACCGATTAAATAGAGTTAGGATAGGCAATGTAAGAGTAAAAACACATCTTTTTAATAAAAATGGAGGTAAACCATCTGGACCAGCAATTACTGAATCATTTAGAGAACACAAATAATTAAAAATGTCAGTGGAATCAACCGTTAGTGACTCCAGACAAAGTGAATCAACGCTTTCAAATATTGTTGTAGGAGAATCAGTATTACGGTATACTTCAGAAAAATAACTAGCAAATGAATTTACACACTCGTAGCCATCATTACTAACAATGCCATTATAAGACATTTGTTTCGGAAACCCACGTATCTTACTACAGTCATCAACATAATTCCAAAAAAACTCTTGGATTATGTTTAATGTTACATTCCATATTATAAATAAATTGCTTATAAAGAGACTTACTTAAATTTGCACATTGAGCTCTTAATATTTTAAATTCATCATAATCATCAAGACTACCAGAACCTTTAAACTTAGCATGAGCACTCTTTTTATTTCGAACTAAATTGATTAGTTCACCATTAAACCAACGTGGAAATGTTGATTTTTTTTTACGTTTTACAGGAACATAAAGATTTAGGCCAGTATTAATGATATAGAAATTATTTAAAGTAACATTTAAATCTGGATCACTTAAAAGATAATCCCAGTCAACAGATGCCAAATAATTATTTAGTAAATCATAATCAGCAAGTTTAAAATCATAATAGAATAGATCAGTAAATAAAATTTTAAGTTCAGATGCTAAATTAATTTTAATGTTGTAAGAAATGTGATGCAGACTATTTGGAAATAGGGGATCAATTGATTTTGAAACCTCTAACTTATTAATATTAGATAAAACTAAATCAAGAAAAACCCCACGCTCATTGGGAATTAAATTGCACTGTGTCAAATTATTAAAAGCCAAACAATCTCTCAAACATATGTCGTTATTAGAAACACTTGCATCAAATACACCGCAAAGAGAACTTCGCACATTGTAATCGCCGCAAAAAATATATTCAAAATTAGGATGATCTAAACAAATTTGGTCAATGGTCATAGTATGATTTTCATATAACGAAACATTTGAGTTAGGTGGAATATAGGTGGCACCTATAATACAATCACATAAAGGCATTAATTTAACAGAAGTAAATGACGATCTAACAGCAATAAGAACACCTCCACCTCTCGTCTTTACGCTTGTTAAGGGTGACCTATCAACTCTAAATACATTGTAGTTTTTAAAATTTAAATTAGCATCACTAATGGAATCATCAAGCCAAGTTTCAATTATTATAATTATATCATAAATAGAACAATTGACAGTATTATGAACATTATCAAGCTTTGATCTAAGACCCCCAATATTTTGGAAAAAAATATTTAGTTTTTTAAATTACGTGACTCATTAATAGGTACAATATTTGGTTTTCCACGAATATACTTTATAGTTAGATTAGATTCACCTTGCTGTTTGCGCTTAAGTAATTCTTCATTTAACAATTTTAAATACCGGCGCTGGTTATCTGTTAAATCAGCTTTAAAACGTATATTATTAGATTTAATAAGGCGCGAAACTTTCAATATTTCCAATGCTGATGAACGATCTTTGAAACATAACTTCAGAGGTCTTGGCTTATCAGACTCCTTTCCAATTCTGATTATTTTTTCTGGTTCAAATATAACTTCAGATCCAAGTATTTCCAGCAATCCTTTCTTGTCGCGCGCGAACCTCTCAGTAGGTGATCCTCTTGACTCAGGCAGGTTGAAAACCATTACATTCATTGATCTACGATAACGTTCTTCAATTTCTTCAAGTAAGTCCTCATTGTTTATAATATTGGATGAATTTATGGTACCAGAGTTTTCAATTTTATCAATTCGTTTTTCCAATACAGAAAGTGAATTGCTAATGAAATGTGTCATTTCATTCTTAAACTTTTCAAAACATTCTACCATCATTTTGCTCAATGTATTGCATGTTCCAGCATCAATTTCAACTTGATTATTTAATAAAGTACATTTCGAGCAAAACCATTTAATATTATTATGTTTATTAATGCAGGATATATCAGCATCAGTTAAGTTAGAACATTTATTATGGACAGACTTATTACAATTACCTGCACATTTAATATAAGGGGTGCTAGGTGTGACACCCTGATCACAAAATCCACATTTGTTAACCATCATAAAATATTTCTAATTAATTAGGGATAACTGATAGGTAAAACACTGGGACACAACACCCAGGGGGCAATCAGGGTGATTGACTCAGACAAAGACAGGTAGCCCACGGAAATATAAAAAAAACAATAGAATACAGAGGTTAGGGAAATTTATAATTTCGTCAGCTGAGTGAGCGGCGACGAAAAGAAACAGCTGCAATTTTTTTATTTTTTTCCTTCGCTGATTGAATGGCACGTGCTCGTAAATGAATACTAAACCATGCGAAAATAATCCGTATTGAAACAGTACATAAAGTTCATAAATTTGAACTTGTGAAAACTAATAAGCAATAAATAATAGTACTTAGCTAAGTTGACCAATATATTGTCCAATCGATTAAGTATCCAGAGAGCACACACAACGGTTAAAATCATATAAAAACACCACGAGACTTAGAATTTAAAGTGGAGACACTAATAAACGACCGCTCAGCACGACCGCTCAGCACAGTTAATGAAGTTTGCAATTTAAAAATTGGTTTCGTGGTATTATTTCAAAATGTATGTTTAGATATTCGCACTGAATCTTAAATTAAAATAAATTTTGAGTCATTTTGGGTTTACCATTTGTAGAAATTATTTTTATATATTTGTTTTTCAGTTGATGAAAATCGTAATTTGAGCATGAGCATAAGAGTAAATGGGAGTAAACAGTATTGAATATAAAATAATATGTAGAAATGCTATTCTCCATTGTCTTCTTACAATCACGTTTTTAGGAAACAGTTGTGATTTTAAGGAGCAATCACAGTTTAAGTTACCGTTTAAATATCAGTGATTTTAAGTAGCTGTGATTTAAAGTAGCAGTGATTTTATGTAGCAGTGATTTTAAGTAGCGGTGATTTTAAGTAGCAGTGTTTTAAGTAGCAGTGAAATAAGCCTATTAGTAACAGTAACGACCTGTGATATTTTAATACTAATGAAAAATCGCAGGTACGTGAAATATCGTCCATCCCTAAAAACTATCTCTTAGGTTAGGTACTGTGTGAAATTGATCAATTTTAATTTTAATTCCCCTCGAAACTAGACATTTAATTTATTTCTGTACTTACAATGGAACTAATCCAAGTGTTCCTCTCCGATTTTAATGGAATTTGGTGGATTTGTAGAGGGGGTCAAAATGTTCGATACGTATATTTTTGTTTCGGCTAAAAAATATGTTTAATGATTTTTTCCAAACGCGGAATCCAAATAAATATTCATACATTTCCTCTAAATAAAACCTTTCCACTAAAAAAAAATCGTGTTCACTAGCGGAAAATACGAAAAAAACTCAATATATATTTTTTTCAATTTTTCTTACACTTGTTTTTCCTTCGAGGTCAAACAGTAACTTTTGATTTTTTTATTAACTTTACCATGTGTTTAGATACTCTTTTCAGGAAAAAAATTGTTATACAAAATCAGAGATAAGCGGAAAATTATCTCATTCGTTTCTGCAATAATATCTTATGTGGTTAAGGCCGAAAAAAGCATATGTTTTTGAAAGCTTAACTATTGTGATATAGAATTAAAACTATATATATATATATATATATATATATATATATATATATATATATATATATATATTCGGATCCCGCATATAAGAAACATTGTTTTTCCTGATTATCCGGTTCCTGTAGCGAAAGGGTTAAAATAATAATTGTATGTATCTATATTTGGATTTTTCCGGCAACAAATCTTCCATGACAGCATTCGCAACTATGCGAGTAACGGTTAGTATGTGGAACGTCTCTTGAAAGTCACCATCTTCATTAAACATTTTGATAATAACCATTATTAACATAAACATATGCCAAACCGAATTTGACTTTACTGATTTCACTATGAAAATTATATCCGCCTTGTCGGGTAAGGCATAACTTTTCTGATTTTTCTGTAAACAACGAAATTCATGTTTTTAAACTTTACATGCAATGTAATTGAAGAAGTTAAAGCTTCAAATCAGATTGAACTAAACTACTGAAACGTTAGTCTAATAATCAAGTACAGTCTGGGGAGTTAGGGAGTTAGGATAGTTTGAAGGATGATTAATAATAAATTAGGGTAATTAGGGTGTGCCAGGGTGAAATTCGCCCGGCGACTAACGTTAATATCTCCATTACGGGAATAATAACATTAAAAGGAGATAATGATTACGTGCGGACGGGGAAAATGGGAGGCGGCGAAAAATTGGAGTTTGAAAATTTAGCGGCCCTAGTTTCTTCCTGAATGTTATGATCCCCCGAGAGGGCTCTGCGGAGCCCGTAAAAATACCCGAACAGTCGGAGGAAAATCCGAAAGAATGTTTTGCCGTAATGGTAAAGTCGTTAATGTGGCCGAGGGAAATGTAAGCTCGGGCCCTTTCGTGTTTTCCGTTTTAATTACTCGAGTAATTGCCAAAAAAATATAGGAACACCTTGCCCGATTATAAATTTTATCGTATTATGTTCATTTTATGTAAAACATTTATTAATAATTATTAGGATGATAATAATACTATAATTCCATAATTCCACAAACTGTCGTATCAATGGTTACTCATAATACGTTAGTTACGAATCAAGAAATGTCAATAAAAACGTTAAAATGTTTAGATTATAATTTTTATATATCAGACATTCATAATCTGTTGATTTGATTTAGCATCTGCAACTTTGAATATAACTCCAGTATTTGCCATTTATAATAATCTCGGACGTTTTTTCGGTTATCATTATATTCTCGTTATATTAATAGCTACAATTTTTTTCACATCTATAATATAACTTCTCCGAGGCAGGCGACTATTTTTAACACTGAAATAATGATGCATTGGTGTTCTTGTAAGAACAGCTGGAAAATATTGATAAATCCGGAGAGCCAGGGGGTCTTCGCAAAAGTGGCATTATGATGTATACTCCCTGGAATTCCAGGGGGAGAACAGGTGAAACCCTCCCTCACACTTCGCACCTTACACAACACCCTGGAGAACTCTCCGTTTCTCTATATTCCCTCTCAAATTGATGATCTAATACCTCACACCTATCCACACAAAAATATACTTATTTGTAAATTCAAATTATACAGATTTGGTTTGATTGATTTTTGAAGATTTATTACATAATTATACAGAGGGTGGCGAAAATGTTATACTTTAATAATACTTTAGAAATTAAATATTAAGTTAATATTTTGCAGGAAATTATTATTGCGATATAACTAAAGCAACAATCAGACGCTAATAATTGCCCGGAAAAAAGTCATTAATTAGATTCTAGACAAGACAATTGTTCGAACAGAAAGTTTACATTTTTTTAATTTGAAACATTATAATAAGTGACAGTAAGTGTCGGACGAGCTTTAGTCTGCGCTACAGTAAATGCAATAAAAATTAACTTACCAAGATTTTAAGAAATGCATTAAGATACTACCACCAACAAAATCAGGTTCACAATCCCGAAAATGCAACAATCAGTATGTAAACAATTTAAAAAGTACGGCAATAACTGATTTCGAAATAGAAAAAACAGCTTTGCAAGGCAATATCAACATGGGCAATTGCCGCGACAATTGTGCATCTAGTCATTTTGATATCCGGATTATCTCCTTTGAATAAAACGTATGAGTTTGCTCTTGCGATATTCAATATAGAATAACTTGCATATTTCTGATCGAGGTTGTCTACACCAGTATTTATTGGATTGAATAACTCAATTATCTATGTTTTTTTTTTAAATTTAGGAACTACCTCGTTAGAATAATGCATGAAACATAGTAAAATTATGGCCCAGGCACAAGATTCTTAGAAACTTAAACAGGTGTTAGAGATGCTCAAAAAAAATTGCTCCCCAAAGTTGGAGCTTTTAAAAAAAATATCAATTAATTTTTTACAATATTTCAAATCACTGAAAAATATTTAGTTTCCACAGTTCATCTTTGGATTGTTAACATTTTGTTCTAAGCCAAAGACATGCAATTTTTTAATGGGAAATTCAAACCGGGTTATTTTTCTATGAATTTTGAGCTTCTAATTAAAATTCTTTAATCAATTAATTTTTTACAATATTTAAAATCGCTGAAAAAATGTTTCGTTTCCACAGTTCATCTTTGGATTTTTAACATTTTGTTCTAAGCCAAAGAAATGCATTTTTTTAATGGAAAATTCAAACCGGGTTATTTTTCTATTCATTTTGAGCTTTTAATGAAAATTCTTTAATCAATTAATTTTTTACAATATTTTAAATCGCTGAAAAAATGTTTCGTTTCCACAGTTCACCTTTGGATTGTTGACATTTTGTTTTAAGCCTAGGAAATGCAATTTTTTAATGGAAAATTCAAAATGGGTCATTTTTCTATTAATTTTGAGCTTTTAATGAAAATTCTTTAATCAATTAATTTTTTACAATTTTTGAAATCAGTGGAAAAATATTTCGTTTCCACAGTTCAACTTTGGATCGTTGGGACCGTTCTAAGCCACGGAATTACAATTATTTAATGGGAAATTAAAAATCGGTTATTTTTCTATGAATTTGGAACTTTTAAAGAAAATTCTTTAATCAATAAATTTTTTACAGTTTTTGAAATATTTCAATTTTGGATTGTTAACATTTTGTTCCAAGCCATGATATGGCAATTGTTTCAATGGGCCATTTTGTATAAATAAATTTTTCCTGAAATGAATAACATTCGAACAAATATTATAATAAAACACTTTTAACTTTGTTTTGTATAACTTATATATTTATTTTTGTGACTTAAGTTTCGGTAATACAATGACTTCTTGTTTGAAAATGGTAATTGTATTACCGAAACTTAAGTCACAAAAATAAATATATAAGTTATACAAAACAAAGTTAAAAGTGTTTTATTATAATATTTAAAATGAATAACGAAGTAGAAGCCTCCAGCATAAACAATATTCGAACAAATGTTACATTAAAAAAAATCAAAAGTAAGTGTTTCGCGTCATTCAGAAATTATTTTAATGGCCTTAAATATTTTTCTTATGAACAATATTAAACTATAATTAGCAGTCCATCTTTCTGACATTTTGTATAAAAGAAAAAATCCTGAAACGAAAACCTGAAGACATGGTAAATTTGAAAATGTCAAAAGCAAGCATTTATAAACAATTTTGTATGCCGAAAATCATCTTCATAGTCTTATTAATAATATTAAATAACAATTAAAGAACCGTTTTCGTCCATTTTACTTTTTTTTCCGGAACGCAAGAGTAAACGAATAAAAGTCAAAAGTTACTGTTTGACCGCATTTAGAAATGATTTTGATTACCATAAATATTCTCAATGGTCCTGTTAACAATACTATACATTAATCAGATGGCCGTTTTCCTTCGATTATGTTTAGACATTTTTTTTTCCGAATGCATAACATTCGACACAATAATCAACGAACAAATAAAGTTGAAAGTTATACATTATTTTAATGGGCACAAAATGGAGGACAATTTTCCTTCCATTTTGTTTAAATAGGTTTTTCCCTAAATGTATAATAATCCAAGACATGGTCAATTTGAAATAAATTTATAAAGTTACTGTTTAAGCTAAATGGAAAAAACCGGTCCTCCAATTATTATTGAATGTTGTTAATAAGACTTTGAAGAATATTTCCGGCTGTTTAAATCTTTTCTAAATGAAATGAAACACTAACATTTGATATTTTCAAATCGATCATGTCTTCGGATATTTCTTTCGGGAATAATGTTTAAACAAAATGGATTAAACCGTTCTCAAGTTGTTGATTATTATTATTAATAGAACTAAGAAGAATATTTAAGGCTGATAATGTCATAATGTCATTTCTAAATTAGGTCAAGCAGTAACTTTTAAGTTTTTAACCGTGTCTTCGAATATTATGCATTTCAGAACAAAAATAAATAAAATTGAAGTTAAATGGTTCTCTAATTGTTATTTAATTTTGATATAATACTATGAAGAACATTTGTGGTTATCAAAATCATTTCTAAATGAGGCCAAACACTTACTTTTTTTAATTTACTGTGTTTTAGAATATTATGTATTTCACTAGAAAATTATTTTAGTATTGTTAACAGAACCATGAAGAATATTTGTGGCCATCAAAATAATTTCTAAATGAAGTCAAAGAGTAACTTTTTTTAAGTTAACCATGTCTCAAAATATTATGCATTTAAAAAAAAATATTTAAACAAAATAGAAGAAAAACGGCCATCCAATTGTTGTTTAATATCGTTAACAGGACTATGAAAATAATTTGTGGTATTTAAAGTCATTTCTAAATGAGGCCAAAGACTTACTTTTGAAGTTTTTAAATTTTATCATGTTTTCGAATATTATACATTACAGGAAAAAAATATTTAAACAAAATGGATGTAGAACGGTCATCCAATTATAATCTAATATTGTCAATAAAACTACGAGCAACATTTGTGGCCATCAAAATCATTTCTGAATAAGGCCAAACACTTACTTTTGATTTTTTTTTAATTTACTATGTTTTCAAATTCTGAATAATAATCAATTTGGGTTCAGGTCGCATATCTCAACCCAAGATGCTATATTAACTTTAGTAAATAAAATTTTATCAGAACTTGAACAAAAACATAAAGTCTTGGGTCTCTATTTTGATCAATCAAGAGCATTTGAAATTGTGAACATTCAACATTTATTAAATAAACTATATTGTTATAGTATCAGAGGTGTATCCTACGAATGGCTGAAATCATTATGAGTCAGAGTTAAAGAACATAAAACATGATGTACCACAGGGTAGTACTTTAGGCCCCATTTTATTTATATTGTTCATAAATGACATTTTTGAATCAAATAGCGGAAATTTATTGGTGGCTTTTGCAGATGACCTCTCAGCTGTTGTGAAAAGCGCAAATATTCCAAAGTTAAGTCACGCAGCAAATGTATGCACCAAAGATATTGAATTATATTGTAAGAATAACCATCTAGTATTAAATTATGAAAAAAACCAATGCATTACAGTTTCAAACATGTAAAAATGACTACAGTATAAAAATGAACAACACTTCAATTTCAATGAAGAACGCTGTAAAAGTTTTAGGTGTCCATATTGATTCAAATCTCACATAAACTGCATTCTAACAAAACTGTCGACTTATTGCTTTATATTGTGGAGACTGCAAGAATTTGTGAAATTAAAAAAACATTGTTATTCTACAATGCCTATGTAAATTCATTATTAAACTATGTATGCTGGGGCAACTCGAATAGAATCAACGATATACTAATTATGCAGAAAAGAATTGTGCGTATAATACTCTTTAAAAAGAAGGACAACCTCTTGTAAATCAGTTTTCTCGGAATTATCAATCCTTAATGTAATAATAATAATAATAATAATGCAGTCTGTCTATACATATTAAATTGTGCAACATATGTTAAATCACACACACGTGACTCTTGCTCTAAATTAGAGGTATCTAATAATATTTACAACCTTAGACATGGGAATAAATTAATAATTCCTCAGCATACATTAACTATGTACTCTAAAGGTCCAATTGTGGTGTGTGTACAAATTTTCAATCATGTACCCGAGGATGTCAGAGGAATAGATAACATAAAACAGTTTAAATCGAAACTTAAAAGCATTTTATAATCTAACTCTTTCTATTCCGTAGACGAGTATCTAGATTTTAAATTTTAAATTTTATAGTAATTGTAACTAATGTTATTTTCTTGTGTTTAGCTTTTAAGTTTATTTTTATACATTTTACAATTGTATTGACATGTTTTACATGAATGTTTTTATTCATCACGAAATAAATTATTTGAATTTGAATTTGAATTTAAATTTTATGCATTTCAGGAAGAAATTATTTAAAGAAAATGGAAGAAAAACGGTGTTCTCATTGTTGTTTAATATTAATAACAGGACTAAGAAGAACATTTGTGGTCATAGAAATCATTTCCATACGAGGCGAAACAATTACTGTTTTTTTTTTAATTTACTATGTTTTTGAAATATTTAAACAAAATGGAAGAAAAACGGTCGTCTAAATGTTGTCTAATACTGGTAACAGTTGGTAACATTGTTGTTTAATATAATTAACAGGACTATGAAGAACATTTGTGGCCATCAACATTATTTCTAAATAAAGTCAAAGAGATTTTTTTTTAAATTGACAAACGAGAAGTTAGCCATAAAGTTCCAGCCACAGATTTCCCGGCGAAACCATCAATGTATAATAATCGAAGACATAGTCAATTTTAAATAAATCAAAAGTTACAGTTTAAACTAAATTGAATTAAAGACTTGTTAATAAGACTATGGAGAATATTTGTGGTTATTAAAATCTTTTCTGAATGAAATGAAACACCAACAAAATGATGACGTCTTCGGATATTTCTTTCGGGAATAATGTTTAAACAAAATAAATGAAACCCTTCTCAAGTTGCTGATTAAAATTTTTAGTAGAATTTTAGGTGTATAATGTCATTTCTGAATCAGGTCAAGCACTAACTTTTTTTTTAGTTAAAAATTTAACCATATCTTTGAATATTATGCATTTCAGAAAAAAAAAATGTTGGCAAAATTTAAGTAAAATGGTCGTCTAATTGGTATTTAATATTGTTAATAAGACTATGAAGAACATTTGTGGCAGTAAATATAATTTCTAAACGACTTTAGATTTTTTTAAATGTTATTGTTTTCGAATATTATTCATTTCAGTTAAAACTTATTTAAACAAAAATGATGAAAAATGTTCATCTAATTGTTATTTAAAATTGTTAACAGGACTATGAAGAACATTTATGGTCATCAAAATCATTTGTTAAGGAGGCCAAATACTTTTTGAATTTACCATGTTTTCGAATATTATGCATTTCAGTTGAAAATTATTTAAACAAAATGGAGGCAAAATAATCATCTAATTGTTATTTAAAATTGTTAATAAGACTATGAAGAATATTTTTGGTCATCAAAATCATTTTTAAATGGGGCCAAACACTTACTTTTGATTTTTTAATTTTATCATGTTTTCAAATATTATTAATTTTACCACAATTTGTGGTAAAAAACATAGTAAGTGTTTTATTCAGTGATTTTATAATGAATTACCACGTAGTAACGGTCGCAACCATCACCATGATTATTAATTTTAGTAAAAAAAAATATTTAAACAAAACGGAGAAAAAAGTTCCTCAAATTGTTATATAATATTGTTAATATTACCATAAAAAACATTTGTGGTCATCAAAATCATTTCCAAATAGGCCAAACACTTACCTTTGGTTTTTTTAATTTACCATGTTTTCGAATAATACGTATTTCAGAAGTAAAATATTTAAACAAAATGGAAGAAAAACGATCGTCCAATTGTTATTTAATATTGTTAACAGGACTATGAAGATCATTTGTGGCATTCAAAATAATTTCTAAACGAGACCAAATACTTACTTTTGATTTTTTAAATTTTATCATGTTTTCGAATATTATGCATTTCAGTAAAAATTCATTTAAACAAAACGGAGGAAAAAAGTTCGTCTAATTGTTATTTAATATTGTTAACAGGACCACGAGAACATTTGCCGCCCTCAAAATCATTTCTAAATAAGGTCAAAGCCTAACTTTTGTTTTTTTTTTAAGTTGACCTTGTCTGAATGTTATGCATTTCTGAAAAAAATATTTAAACAAAATAGAAGAAAAATAGTCCTCTAAATGTCACTTAATATTGTTAATAAGACAATGAGAAACATTTGTGACTATCAAAACCATTTCTAAACAAGGCCAAACACTTACTTTTTATTTATTTTTTAATTTACCATATTTTCGAATATTATGTATTTCAGGAAGAAATTATTTAAAGAAAATGGAAGAAAAACAGTGGTCTAATTGTTGTTTAATGTTATTGACACGACTACGAAAAACATTTTTGGTCACCGAAATCAATTCTACATGAAGTGAAACACTTACTTTTGATTTTTTTAATTTACTATTTTTTCGAATGTTATGCATTCCTGGAAAAAAAAAATTTAAACAAAATGGAAGAAAAATGGTCATCTAAATATTGTTTAATACTGTTAGCAGGACTATGTGGAACATTTAAGGCTATTAAAATCATTTCTAAATGAGGTCAAAGCGTAACTTTTGTTTTTTTTAAGTTGACCTTGTCTGAATGTTATGCATTTCTGAAAAAAATATTTAAAGAAAATAGAAGAAAAATAGTCGTCTAAATGTCACTTAATATTGTTAATAAGACAATGAGAAACATTTGTGACTATCAAAACCATTGCTAAACAAGGCCAAACACTTACTTTTTATTTATTTTTTAATTTACCATATTTTCGAATATTATGTATTTCAGGAAGAAATTATTTAAAGAAAATGGAAGAAAAACAGTGGTCTAATTGTTGTTTAATGTTATTGACATGACTCCGAAAAACATTTTTGGTCATCGAAATCAATTCTACATGAAGTGAAACACTTACTTTTGATTTTTTTTAATTTACTATTTTTTCGAATGTTATGCATTTCTGGAAAAAAAATATTTAAACAAAATGGAAGAAAAACGGTCATCTAAATATTGTTTAATACTGTTAGCAGGACTATGTGGAACATTTAAGGCCATTAAAATTATTTCTAAATGCGGTCAAACAGTGATTTTGAGAAGTTAGCCATTAATTTCCAGCCATGGATTCCAAGTCCACACCAAAAGTGCGGTACAATCTTTAAATCTCATTTATGCAGGTACATTCAGCAGATACCAAATGTCAAAAAATATTACTTCTGTTTTTTTCTTTAACGCATAAGTCAAAAAGGGTATAACAAAAAAAAAATAATTTGCTGTTTTCCTGCCAGTATATTCAACAATTATAAACTATCAAAACACCGTGAACGGTATTACTAATATTTTTTTAACATTGAACAAAAATCCGTGGCTGACGTATAAGTGAGAAATGGCATAACAAAAAAAATGTTTGCAATGTCTTCCTGCAAGTATATTTAGCAATTACAACGTGTTAAGAAAAAGTAAGTTTTTGACAGTTTGTAATTGTTAAATATGCTTGAAGGAAGGCATTGCAAAAATAATTATTTTTTCTATTATGCGCTTTTTGAGTTACGATTTTTTTAATTGCCGTGGTTGGCAATGAACATTGATTTTTTATTAATTTTAATTTTTTACCGTTTGTAATTGTTAAATATGTTTGCAGGACAGCATTGCAAAATAATTTTTTTTTTTATAAAGCGATTTACGATTTTTTTTAATTGTCGTTGTTGGTAATAATTATTTTTTAATTACTTTTCACAGTTATTTGACAGTTTGTGTTTGCTAAATATACTTGCAGAAAGGGACTGCACAAATAAAATTTAAAAAATCGTACTTTTTGAGTCAGGGAAAATTTTACTTTCCAACCGCAAGTTTCAACATTGGCCGAAATACAGACGATCAGAAAAAAAAAACTTAATATAACTGGAGCGAATGAATAACGATTTAAAAGGAAATAATGTTAAAGGTAAATATATACAAAGTTACAATTACTCCTTTTACAACACCTTTATTATAATACGCAAGTTAAAAATTTAAACGTAACACGATTGTGCAGTCAGAGAATCGTGAATTTTGAGCTCTACGTTTATTAAAAGTTTTATCATCCCCGTGGAAATGAAAACATGTCACTCATAATTTTTGACTTTGGCGCACACAAATATAGTTATGAGCCAGGTCTAAGGATATCGTATATATGTATTAATATTTGTGTGTGTGTGTGAAGAAACTTTTCGACCCTCTTCTGCCTCGTGCTCCCGGAAAAGTTTAGGGATGAATTTTAATGTGTCACTCACACCGGAAGTAATACGATGCGGGAGTCGTGTGATATAATCATGAATATTATATCATCAAAGCATTATAAACGTTATACATAAAGTTATGGAACTTATTTTTATTAAATCGTAAACTTTGTTTAAGTTTATTGTTAATAGAGTTCTAATATTAGTAAATATAAAGTAGTAGTAACTATATTTTTTAGATTTTCGAAAACTTTATGAATATTTAAAATTTAGGATATAATTTTTAATATTTATAAAGTTTTCGAAAATCTAAAAAATATAGTTTTCAGCAAAAGATGTTAAAATCTACGGTCTTTAATATTTGATTAAATGTTTTTGTAATATTTTTCATATTTAAAAAATTATCGAAAATAAACAAAAACGATGCATGCACCAGCACGAGCATATAATGTAAAAAGAATGCATCGTTGATGTGTTACCAAAAATTCAAACCATTATAGACGAGAAAACGTATTATTATCCACGGGAAATGATTAATATTTGATTCTGTAGCTTGGACGTCTCGGACAATATCTGAAACAAAAAGGCGTAAGTATGGCACCAAAACATTCAAACTTTGTTGTCAACTTCGCTTTAATATTTTATATTCAAGGTGACGCGATGTGTTGAATGCTGGTGAATATAACATTACAATAAACTTTAAATCATTTTCATTTAAAGTTTCTCGTTTTCCACCACACGAGATTGATCAAAATATATCCTTACATCAGGGCAGATGGCCAAATCATCCACGATCGTAAATCCTTCACCAATACCCAAAAAACACAGTCTTGATGTTTAATTTATTCTGTGCACAGACTACACTCAGTGGATAAATTTCGTCCTGATTCGATTATGTCGGTTCCGGACGCAGCAGCTTTTTACGACAATCCAATCCATTCGCCAAACAATGGCTGTTAATTATCGTCGGCTAATTATCGCAGGAGTTTTACATATTGCGAGCGGAAATTGTGAGCCGAAAATTCCCCCCTAAAAGAAACTTGTACAATTTGCGAAACTTTACAATCTGCAGGATGAAATGCGCGCTATTAAATTTGATGGATACCGCAGGAGGGCGAGAGATTTCAGGCGGGGATAATGTAATTGTTGCAATTAGGGAGTTACGGATGTATTTTTCGCAGGAATGCTAAAAATATGAGATGACAAATATTTCACTCTAATGAAAATATTTATAGTAAATTGAGAAATAAGTTGTGGTTAAATCATAATTAATTATTATGTAACATGCGGAGACAGTTCAATCCAGAAAATTATTCTATATGCTATCATCATTATCAAGTGAATGACAAATTGATGAATTATTAAATTTATACTGAATATTTTAGGGTGATGGAAGTTTCCTGACCTAATTGTTTGTGAATTTTGACTGGTGGGTTAAGCCAGATGTAAGAGTGGGGAACAAACTAAGTCGATTCATGCTATGTTTGAAAATTTTAAAAAATCTACGCATGGAGATTAAGCTTAGAGCTTTTGTTGCAATTATGAATTATTATTGAATTCGGGAATTGATGATTAAATTTAAAAGAATGATTTGAAAATGAACTGAAATTTTGATTATGTTGAAAAGCATGAACTTGTTCTTGATGCACACAGGTATATATTTTATATTCAAATGCCCAAGACTCAAAAGAAATAAATTTAAAATGCATTAATTCAGTCTAAAGTATAATATTTATTATAGCTTCCAGTTAGTTTTTCAAGCTTGAGTTGATGTATGTGAAATTGTGTTCTTACATGAAATAGTGAAATATAAAATTAAGAAAAGTAACTGGTCACGAACGACGACTCCGCTGCGCTACGCCGTCGTCCGTGTGTAGCCTATTAAATTTTAGCAAAGTTACCGGTGACAAACGACGGCTCCGCTACCTATGTTGGGGTAGATAATATACACGCCCACGCCTAGTTCCATAGCGCGAAGAGTAAAAAACATTATCAAAATATATACAGTTTTTCCACAAAAATTTGACGCATTCATATACAGTATATTTTTTTTATCGTGGGCCATAGGATTTTACATGCTAAAAATTGTACCTCGTGTTAATGTATATTTTATCATAAAATTTTGAAGGAAATTTTAGCTAGTAATAAATAAATAATTTGTCCACATGATGCGCTGCATTAGAATAACTTAAACATGTTTTATTCCATTAAAAAATGAAATTATTTAATATAAAGAACTAAGCAAAACTAATCAAAGTACCTTGAATTTCCGAAATGTCAGATTGATTAGTGAATTTATTACGAATTTATTCTAGAAAATGTCTGTTTATACTGTTGAAGAACGGGTGGAATTTGTAACGGCAATTATAAGAGGCTTGTCCACCAGAGAAATCGTTGTATTTTTCTACAAAAAGTCACGGAATTGTTATTTTAGGAAAATGGTTGACAACTTTTCTGCAGCGTATCCCGATCGTCCGGTTCTGAGCAAAAGCACTTTTTAATGAAATAAAACATGTTTTAATTATTCTAATTAAGCCCATCATGTAGAAAAATAATTGATTTATATTACTAACTAAAATTTGTTTCAAAATTATATGATAAATATACATTCACACGAGGTATAATTTTTAGCATGTAAAATCCTATGGCCCACGATAAAAAAAAATATACTGTATATAGAGCCCCTATAAAGTTAAAATTTTAGTGTTTTTAAAAACACCTCTACAGCTTGAAAAACATTTCAGTTTAAACACAATTCTCAAAGCTTTTTTTTTTATTTACAAACAGTTTCCCTACATTTGCAGAACCTCCCCATAAAATAATTCCGTATCTTAGGTGTGAATCGATATTGGCGTAGTAGTAAACTTTTGCTATTTGGGTATTAGATGATCTTATTAGGATACGTAGTCCATAGCATGCACAGCTTACACGTTTGGATAGGTGGGTTAAATGAGCAGTAAAAGTGAGGGAGTCTTCAACGACCATACCTAAGAATTTCACGTTGTCTGTTAAATTGTATTTGATTGTGTTGAGATTTATTGACCGTGGTGTTGTTAATGAGTGGTCAGTCTTAAATAATATGCAAGATGTTTTAGACTTATTTAAAACTAATTTATTAATTTGAAACCATGATTCCAGTTCAATCATACAACACGTACCAATATTAGCAAGGTCCACGAAAGTTTCCCCCTCAATGAGTAGGTTTGTGTCATCTGCATAATTCACTAGGGAGCATTTGACAGGTAAATTATTTGACACATCATTAATAAATATGATGAATAGCAATGGCCCTAGCACACTTCCCTGCGGAATCCCTATGTTAATCTCTACAGAATCAGAAAAGACATTTGTACCATTGTTTGTATTTTGAAGCTTGGTGTAGAGAGTTCTATTAATTAGGTAGGATTTTATCAACGTGTGAGCAACTCCTCTGACACCATACTGGTAAAGTTTAGAGAGTAATATCGAATGATCGATTGTATCAAATGCTTTTGACAAGTCTAGAAGGATTCCGCAGGTTAGATTACGGCTTTCCATATTGTTGAGTACCGAGGTTATAAACTCAAAGAGAGCTGTTTTTGTGCTTTTGCCTTTTAGGAAACCGTGCTGTGTTTCGGAAAGCAATTTATATTTTTTAAAAAACTCTATTAATCTCTATATATATATACTCTAGGTATATCACGTTCTCGAAAACCTTTGAAAGGGAATTTAATAAACTAATTGGCCTATAATTTGCAAATTCATTGTGGTCACCACTTTTTTGTAAATAGGTATCAAAATTGCCTTTTTAAGTTCATCAGGAAATATACTCGTTACAAAGCAGGTGGGCTCTGCTATATGTTCAATGCATTTCTGTATGATATGCATCGGAATTTTTGTTAAAAAAGGTATTGAAGTTGTGGTGACCGCCTGGGTCATGGAACGGAGAAATGGAAACGAGGATCACGGGTAGCCCGGAAAAACGCGGTTACCAGGGAGGCGAGAAAAACAATTAATAAAAAAAGAAGAATTTTGCTGGAATACAGAAAACACACTCATTTTTGTAATTCCTACCAAAAATAAAGTAATCACCTTATTCGTCGACCTGCCTCTCTTCTTGAAGTTAAATTATATTGTATCAAGTCGATAACGACTGATCTACAAGTGTTGAATTGTTGGACCAACGAGAATCATCAACCACAACAGCTAGTTCACATGACGTGATCCTTCAATTACAACATCTGGTGACCCCGACGCTAAATTTTTCTTAACAACGGTGAATGGGAATTCAATACCCACGTTCGGTCAAACAAAATTAAACATTAATATCGGCCTGGATGTAAATTTTACATGGCACTTTGTTCTTACACAAGTGAACCATTCCATTCTGGGCGCCGACTTTCTCAGGCATTTCAACATCACTGTTGATATTGCCCATAATAAATTATTGAGAAATGCTTTCGGCCCATCAGAACTAAATTCATTGCTGATTCAAAATTCACCTTATTCAAATTTACTTCAGCAATTTCCTGGCCTAACAACCCCATTTGACCTTACAGAACCCGTGAAGCATGATGTTGTGCATCACATCACGACCACGGGTCCCCCTGTTTTTGCTAAGCCCCGCAGGTTGCCACCACAAAAGTACCAGGCGGCTAGGAACGAGTTTGACAAACTCATCAAACTCGGTTTCCTACGGCCTTCGGCAAGTCCCTGGGCTGCGCCATTGCACTTGGTTACAAAACCAGACGGTACTTGGCGTCCCTGCGGAGATTACCGTGGCTTAAACAGGGTAACAACTCCAGACCGGTATCCCTTGCCTCTTCTTCACGATTTCGCAAATAACTGTTGTGGTTGCACGTTATTTTCTAAAATCGATTTGGTCAAGGCATACCACCAAATTCCAATTCATCCTCCTGATATACCGAAAACGGCAATCACAACACCTTTCGGACTATTCGAATACACCAGGATGAGTTTTGGCCTAAGAAACGCCGCTCAAACCTTTCAAAGGTTTATGGATTCGGTTTTACGCGGACTACCATTTTGTTTCGCGTACATTGACGACATACTCGTCTTCAGCAAAGACGAACGCGAACATGATCGTCACCTTTTCCAAATTTTTGAGCGGTTGACATCATTTGGTATTCAATTAACCCTGAAAAATGCGTTTTCGGCCAACCTAAATTGAGCTTCTTAGGACACAGCATTAGTGGTGAAGGGATAAAACCTCTGCAGTGCAAGGTGGATGCCATCTTGTCTTTCCCTCAACCCGCTGACCTAAAAGCACTTCAACGTTTCCTCGGCATGATTAATTTTTATCACCGTTTCGTAAAATCATGCTCGAGCATATTGTCACCGCTAAATCAACTTGCTGCAACAACTCCACGCAACAAACCAGTGATCTGGAATCAATCTGCATTGCACGCGTTTTCGGCAGCTAAGGCCGCCTTGGCCAACTCTGCCATGCTCGCGCTTCCAGATCCTGTTGCGGAATTAAGCATAATGGTAGACGCAAGCTCCTCCTCTGCTGGTGCGGTTTTGCAGCAGAAGGATAAATTTGGCGTTCAACAACCGCTATATTTCTTTTCAAAATCTTTCACTCCGACAGAACGCAAATACAGCACGTTCGGCCGTGAATTGTTAGCCGTATATTTGGCAATTAAAAAGTTCAAATATTATCTCGAAGGTAGAGAATTTACTGTCTTTACAGACCATAAACCTTTGATATCTGCTATCTGTTCTCACTCAGATCGTTTTTCAGGACGAGAGCACAGACATTTGAACTACATCGGACAATTCACCACTGACATCAGGCACATCCCTGGAAAGGACAACAATGTGGCTGACACACTGTCGCGAGTCGAAATTAATGCTTTAGACCTCAACCAACTGGCAAAATTACAATCTGAAGATGTGGAACTCAAATCCCTTCTGGGTAGTGGCACTACAGCACTCAAACTGGAACAGTTCATTCCGGCCGGCTCCAACACGTCCATCTACGTAGACACGTCTCTAGCTGCACGACGACCCTATGTTCCTCCTGCAATGCGACAGGAAGTTCTTTGTTCGCTTCACGAACTTACACATCCGGGTACTCGTGCAATGAGACGTCTCGTAGCAGCACGGTACGTGTGGCCGCGGATGAACCATGACATTGCACTTTTCGTCAAGTCCTGTTTGAAGTGCCAGAAGAACAAAATTCATCGCCACACTGTGTCACCCATTGTGAAATTTCCAGACCCGGATGACCGATTCACCGACATCCACATCGACATAATCGGCCCTTTGCCTATTTGTGACAATTTCAGATACCTTCTGGTCTGCATTGATCGCTTTACGCGTTGGCCAGAAGTAATTCCTCTTACCGAAATTACTGCGGATTCCGTTGCACGAGCATTTCTGAGTGGTTGGATTGCACGTTTTGGAACTCCATCTACGGTCATTACTGACCGAGGTCGACAGTTCCAGTCCAACACTTGGAAGGAATTCTGCAGGACTTTCGGTATACAACACAAATCCACAACCGCCTACCATCCGCAATGTAACGGCCTGGTAGAGCGGCTCAATCGCCAAATAAAAGACTCAATCCGAATGAGCAACGATCCTAAGAACTGGGTAACCCAACTCCCTTTAATTCTCCTAGGGCTCCGGACAGTCTTCAAATCATCTCTTTTGGCAACGACTGCAGAGTTCGTCTACGGCAAGACATTACGCTTGCCGGGCGATTTCATATTTCCAAATTCCGCGCGTAAAAAAATTCCTTCTGGTTCAAAATTTCTCGACGACCTGAGGGACAATATGCAGACACTTGGTCCTGCAGCGGCGCGGCCATCCGTTCGCAGGAATTACGTTCCTGCCGACTTAAACACTTGCACGCATGTTTTCGTTCGTCGGGATTGCGTAAAAAACATTACACATCCATGCTACGACGGCCCATTCAAAATTTTAAGTCGAAATTCAAAATTTTACACAATTGAAATTGACGGTAAACAAGACAACGTTTCCATTGACCGACTGAAACCTGGATATTTTTCCACTATTTCGGCCACTTCAGTTAAAAACACACAAAACACCACCAACCTTTCTGTTTTTCCACGTTCAATTTTAAAATCTAACAAATCTTCTACAAAACCTTTTATTTCTCGCAAACACGTATCTTTCTCTTGTTCTGTTTCCTTCCGTAGCCTCTTTTAGACGGGGAGTGGTGTGGTGACCGCCTGGGTCATGGAACGGAGAAATGGAAACGAGGATCACGGGTAGCCCGGAAAAACGCGGTTACCAGGGAGGCGAGAAAAACAATTAATAAAAAAAGAAGAATTTTGCTGGAATACAGAAAACACACTCATTTTTGTAATTCCTACCAAAAATAAAGTAATCACCTTATTCGTCGACCTGCCTCTCTTCTTGAAGTTAAATTATATTGTATCAAGTCGATAACGACTGATCTACAAGTGTTGAATTGTTGGACCAACGAGAATCATCAACCACAACAGCTAGTTCACATGACGTGATCCTTCAATTACAACAAAGTCATTTGATAACTGGTATAAATTGGCATGGTCGGGTATTTTAGGAATTTTTTTTTCTACCGACTATATTCCTGATTATATTCCACGTGGCTTTAGATTTATTTTTAGAGTTTTGTAATTTAATTTCCATTTGGTTGTATTTTTCGGAAAGAAGTAGTTTGTTATAGGTTTTTTGTTAATTTTTAAACAAGGTTACATATTCTGGAATGTAGTGAGATGCCGTTTGATAAGCAAGTAGTTTATTTTTGCTGTTTACTATTGCTTCTGAAATTTTCGTTGAAATGTTTTAAAAATATACTTATGAACTCGTTGTATTTGGAATTAGCACAATTTTTATTAAATATCGTAGCAAACGATACCTTAGCGATGTCATCGACAAACGCATTTACATTTAATTGTGAGAATAGTCGTCTTTTATAAACTGCAGGTTTGGGAGTGCTTTGAAGATTGTATTTAATAGACTGAGCTGTGTGGTCTTTGGAGATAATAAAAGGAATAACTTGCGCTAAAACTTCCGACTGCACGTTAGTGAAGACATTGTCAATACAGGTTTCTGTTGTTTTAAGGTTCATTTATCAGATACTTCAAGTTAAATAAAATTAAAATGTTTTTAAGACCCAACGAGATACTAGTACACTTTAATATATCTATATTGAAATCTCCAGCTATGAAGAAATTTTGATTTTGATTTGAGAGATAGATTAATAATTTCTCAAGCAGTTCGAAGGAAGTTTGGATATCACAGCTTGGTGATTTGTATACACATATTATGATTACAGTTTCTCCACTTATATTGACTTTGGCACCCGCGCACTCATACACTCTAGTTAATGAATATGAACTCATATCAAGCGGTGTTGCGTGAATGGTGTCTGCGATGTATAGGGCTACTCCTCCGTGTTCTTTCTCCTTCCTGCAGAAACTTGATAATAGTTTGAAGCCAGGAATGATTGTTATATCCAGTTGCGCTTGTGTGAGCCAATGTTCAGTAATACATACAATGTTGCATCCAACTTCATTGATTAATGCTTCCAACGGAGTTAAAGCCGTTGAGAGACATTGAACATTATGATGGATTATGTGGAGTGTGTTTTTATTTAAAACTAGCTCTTTGATTGCTTCTGAGGGGGATCTTGAAAATTTGTACTCTTGGTGTTTTTGGAATTAAAGAAGAAGCGGCTAATAAATATATTTTCAGGCCAGAAGTTCTCATTGATGACTATTTTTTCTGCCACACTTGGGACTCCTATTTTTGACGATGCATATGATGCTTCTTCGTATTTAGGCTTTAGTTTCTCGACGATAAATGAGAAATTACCGGCTTTTTGTAAATGTTCCTTAATTTGGGCACATTCGACATTTTTGTGGAGTCTCGAGACAAAAATCCATTTACGCGAAGTGACTTCCGCTACGGGAAGATCCAAGCTACTACCTTTCCCATTAAATCTAGAAGATGTATTAGATTTTTTTTCTTTCGCACGACATCCGTCCAAGCCGTGCTAGTTATGTTCGAATTGTTTTGGGACGGGTCATTTACCTTGCTCGATACGAGAGTATTTTCATTCGTATCAATTATTTTCGAGACTACTGCTTTTTGTGAGTCTGGGATTTCTTTAGGTTTGTCTGGGTCCGGAATGGGGCATGGCTGAACATTTCCAGCACCATCTTTTGCAGAATAGCTCCGTTTATTGCTTGCAGAAATCTTCTTGATGCTAATATCCTCGTTTATAACTCCGGTTGTTTTTATTTTTTTTATTTTTAAGTTCAAGGGTTAAATTCTTAATTTTGTTTTCTTGATTCATAATGATACTTGATTGAGTACTCACATGATTGATAAGATTTGCAACTTCCTTCTTTAGTGCAATTAGGACTTGTAAGGAAAATTTCTGGATACCGTTCTTCTCGTATTTTACACACGCAGATAGACCGAACTTGTCCTCAGACATGTGATGATATTCGCCATCACAGATAATGTACGTAAAAAGATCACATTCAATAGGCTTATAACACAACGAGCACACTTTAGTTTCACTTATACAACTTGTATTTAATTCACTTTCCGATTGGGATCGACCTAAGCGACCCGCCATCTTATTCGGAATTATTGCAATTTTAGCCCCGATGTAAGGATGGTCCAGTACTTAAAATTACGTGGATTCTAACTGCAAGGCCTTCGGATATCCTCAGAAAAAGGCAGAGCCTACAATGCTGAGTTATGTTTATGAGGGCTATTATTGTAATAAAGTTTTGAATGCGCTTACCCTCTACTTAAATGGCCCAAAAGCACCACCTCTCTCATTCGTGCAGAATGGGGCGAAAAACATAAAAACAAAAACATTATTTTGAATCGTTTTGCTCAAACCACGCGCCGAGGAACTTCGGGAATGTTATCTGGTGGTAACTCCAACTTCTGAATCTGACATCTGTCAAATATGACAATGCACTATCAATGCATTTCTTAATCTGCTGTTTGGAAAGCACTCGGACGTTAACAGGATTAAGCTTATTTCTTTTTTCGAGCGCCTAAGAAGCGTATACACATTACAAACCAACATACAAACAAAATTTAGGGCGGTACTGATTGGGGTTGTTTTGGTCTTTGGCCCCTGTTGCGGCTTATGCGGCCGACGGGGTGACCGAAACTTTGGTGGTCTGCTTCAAATGGAACGCTCAATGATTTCCCAAAGTTTTATTGTTCTAACCCTCCCGGAAATATATTTTTTTTCAATTGATTTTCAGGGAAAAAATTTTCAACGTTCAAAAACAATAATTCAAATATTCATATCTCGGCTAATAACCGGGCGATTTTAAAAATTCAAAGTTTGTTTTACGTACTCACAATACCACAATGATAATCCGTCGTTAGATTCGTGAGTTAAAAAGAATTAAAAAAATTTAGTGAAAGACGATCGAAAATATTTACCGGCAAAATAAATAAAAGTTTAATTTATTTTTAAAATTAGAAGGAGGGGTCGGACCAAGAAATTTTATTAGGATTTTCTGTTGGGCTCGAGACGGGCTTTCCGGTGGTGTAATCAGATTCCCGATCGGACAAAAAAAATGTGCCCCGCTGCTAAATTTCGCTTCCCTCTTCCGTATACAACGTCATACAGGGTCCGGCAGCGGAATGTGACGTTTTTCACTACACTGTAGTGATTAGAAATTTTGTTGTAAAAAGAAGTAAACATCTGAAAAATAATACTCACTGAATGCAGTTTATAACAGTTTTATTATTTTTTTTTAAATTACAGAATTTAAATGTCCACCATTAACCTGTATAAATTTTTCAATATTTTCTCGGACGTGGTTCATAACTGCGCCTCGAAGTCTTCCATCAATTCTTCTTATCTCCTCAGTTATGTTGTTCTTTAGCTCATCCAGTGTACGGGGCTTGTTTAGATACATTTTAGACTTTAAGTACGCCCATAAGAAACAATCTGGAGCCGTTAAGTCAGGAGAACGTGCTGGCCAGGCAAGGTCTCCATTTCGGGAAATTAATCTTCCAGGAAACTTATTCCTTAAAAACTGCATAACTATTCTAGCGGTATGACTAGTTGTCCCATCCTGTTGAAACCATAGTTCGTGATCTTCAACTCTCAATCTACGTAATACGGCAGTAAGAAATGTTTGTAGCATTTGCAAATATCACTCAGATGTAACGGTTACAGTTCGATTGTTCTCTTAAAAAAAACACGGTCCAATAATCCCAAAGGTTGCAATACCGCACAAAACCGTATTTTTTCAGCATGTAAAGGTTTCTCATGCAACTGCATTGGTTGTTCTGCACAGCAATATCGATAGTTTTGTTTATTAACAAAACCCGATAAGTGAAAATGAGCTTCATTCGACATAATTAAGTTATCCATCAGATCTGGTCTTTCGCCCAACAATCCTACAAATTCCTTGCAAAATGCAAGTCTGTTAGGTGGATCTTGTGGGGATAATTGATGAACAATCTGTATTTTATAAGGATGAAACTTAAGATCATCATGCAAAATACGGCGCACTGTACGATCTGATAGGTTTAGAGCCATTGCATGTTTATTCGCTGAACGTATTGGACCGGTTGTTACTGCTTCCTCAACTCTCCGAATATTTTCAGGCGTTCGCATAATACGGGAAGAACCAGCAAACCTATCACAGACAGTTCCATGCGCATTCCACTTCTTAAACCATTGCAAAATAATGTTCCGCGATGGAATGCGACCACGTCTTGGGATATTAAAATTGTCTTTGGACAATAACAGACTTTGTTTCAATGTAAGCCGTCACGGCGAACACGCGTTGATTTACCGGCCAATTCTCCATAGCTACTAAACTGCATACAATAACAAACACATCAGTCATAAACAGAACTCCCCCACCCATTCATGTGTCAGGCAGTGGTGCGTTAAAATGTGTCACATTCCAGTGCCCGACCCTGTATATCGAAAACCACAAATCGGATCGAAAAACTTTATGGGAATGCTTGATACGTATTAAATAAATGACTGATATGCCATCGTCGGATTTTGAAGTTTCGAAAAAAAAAATTGAAAAAATTGACAAAAAAAAACCTTACCTTTTCGACGCAAAATGCACGCCGTTTAAATTTCTCACGTGAGATTAAAAATGGCTGCTCTAGAATTTTTTTATTGAAATCGGGGGTGGTTTTCTTTAAATATCTCCACGAGGGTTAAAGATATCAAAAATTCGTGACAGACATAAAATATAGAGGGGAGCTAGTTCCATAAAACTCTGTAAAAATTAAAGTCGTAGTCGTAAGGGCAAGCGCGCCCTTTTTTCCAAAAGCGTCCGAAATGTGATTTTTTAGAAAACTGGCCGAGGGATTGCAACCGCAGGTCGCACCCCAATTTCCTATGGTAACCTTTGTGTCACAATGCATTACGGGTTTTTTAAGCCTAGTCCCAGTTTTCCAGCTCAAAAATCCAGGGATGTGAAACTTTTGGCGTGAACCTCTGCATCGTCAAAAATCGATTTTTAAAAAATCACCCTGTAGTAACTTGGGTAACTTAGAAAATCGCGGATTTCACGGTCGCCAAGAGGAGCCCCGGGCCTATCGGGAAAATCCAAAATTATTGGAAATTGTTTTTTTGACGGGTTGTCAACCCTTTTTTTGAAGGGGTGGTCGGAGGGGGTTGAAATTTCAATAGTCGGGTTCTTGAATTATTTGTGATTTTTCATGAAAATTACAGTTCTTGAGATCTCGCACTTTGGGGGTCTTGCGTTTAGGAGTATGTAGTAATTGGATAGAAAACACGTTGTCAGCCGTGACAGTTAACATAAATAATGGAACGTCGAGAAAAGAGAAATATTATTTCTGTCAAGATTTCGACAACTGAGAAGTGTGAAAAAAAAAAATTATAACTATGAATCAAAACACAATTTGATAATTTTAACCCGCCAATGGTGACTTACTGGTATGTGAAACCGGGTGTGTCAAATAACTTTATTCTCCGTTATTGTTTTTTGTTGCAATTTCGAGTAGCTGCCGCATTGCAGAGCTTAAATTGATTAACCATATTTGTTTTATTGTCAAAGAGCATAAATTAAAAAAAAACATGAACTATTAGTAACACGTTTCGAAAAATCTTCAGTTGAAAACCCCGGTGCGTAAGACCGGCGTCTTCCGGTGATTCTTCTCAGATGGCCCACCCTGTATGGTTCGGTGATATATCCGCACAGGACGACTGCTCACGCAAAAATTGCGCACAGAAAACTGCGCACACGAAAACTCACACGGAATAATGCTCACAAGGAAAACTCCGCAGATAGAAAATGAAGCACAGTGATAATTGCGCACACGAAAATTACTCACACGGAAAATTACTCACTTTTATCAATCCTCACAGGGTGCGCACAACAAATTTTTTTGTTACAATGATGACATTTCACATTAGTTTAAAAGCAAGTGTTTTTAAAAGTATAAATGTCTAATATATTAATTTATTATTATTAACAGTTCAACGATAATGCCATCACAGGTACGTTAAAGTTGTTTTCTTTTTAGTTTTATTAAGATTTGATCTTTCAAGATCTTAGATTAGAATTAAATTTTACTGTATCCATATGCATGTGTTTGGAAGATTTTAATAGAGGGTTGTAACACTCCAAAGCTTATACTACATTTACGCTACAGAGCGTGTATTAATAAATGATTGATTCTGCTGTTTCGTATATTTCAATTTTCACAACTTCTCCGCCTGATCAAATGAAAGTATTTTAAAATACAGCGAAGGGGTGTAAATGGATTTTCACGAAATCATAATCTCGAATGCATTTCTAGTTATTCTAGAAAGTTTAACGTCGTTGGCAATGGTTATTCCATTTTTTTCCAGTCGGCAAACTTGTTAGCAATTTTCACAACTTCTCCGCCTAATCAATTGAAAGTATTTCAAAATCCAGCGAAGGGGTGTAAATGGATTTTCACGAAATCATAATCTCAAATGCATTGCTAGTTATTCTAGAAAGTTTAACGTCGTTGGCAATGGTTATTTCATTTTTTTCGAGTCGGCGAACTTATTAGAAATTTTTACAACTTCGCCGCCTTTTCAAATGAAAGTATTTCAAATTCCAGTGAACTTAAAAATTAAAATTCAAGAATAACACTCCGTCGCGCTATTCAAATCTAAAACACTGGTGGAACTGGAAAATTTTGCCAGGTGCGAACCGCCGAATCATTTGACCTTTGCCTCGGAGGCAAATAATATCCGGCGCAGATGTTTGCAAAAAAACATATTCTTTCGTCGTCTGTTATCAATCCTTATCTACGACGCATGAACGCATTCCTGATTAAATCTCTTTTTAGTCATTGAAAACCGTTCGATTCGGCAGTTTTCCTTCCACCGAGTGAGTGAGTGTTCGCGTGTTTTAGTGTGTGCAGAATATTGAAAATTACGTTAATGGAAATGGATTATCAGTTATGAAGATAGTTCCTACTGTCGGTAAGCCAGTAAATGAAATTAATTAAACTTTATTGAATGAATAATTTATTGTGAATTTTTCAATGCGATTTAATAATATCTCTCAACACAAATAACGATAGGAGTAGAGAGACCATCAGGTCAATAGCTCATTTATGTAAAATTTATTGAATGAATTGTTCACAATAATTATTTTTTCAGTGCGATTGAATAATAATAATAAACGTTTATTCTACTTACTAAATACATAATAAATAATAAATACAATGGCCATCGACCGAAGTCCTTCAGCCAGATTGAATAATATTTGAATAGAAAAATAACGGTGTGGTAGAGACCATCAGGCCAATAGTTCATTTATGTAAAATTTATTGAATGAATTATTCACAATAATGATTTTTTCAATGCGATTTAATAACATTTGAATACAAAAATAACGTGTAGTAGAGACCATCAGGTCAATAGTTCATTTATGTTATGCTACAATAATGTATACAAAATAAATACGCGAGAGACCATCAGGTAAATAGCTCATTGACAAATCGTAAAGAATCTTATAATTACATATACCTTCTTACCAGATACCACTTGCAATTAGCTTTCTCACCATTGAATGGGTTTATTTTCTGGAGCTTAAATAACCAATTTAAAAAAAAAATCATTTAATGATTAATTATTTAAATCGTACAATTTTCGATTTTGGTGTGTTGCTGTTTCTTTTCAATCTCGGATTTGGCACTCATTTTGATTCAAAAAAAAAATCTATATTTTTTTCAATTAATTTTAAACTCTTAAAACGAATTTCTACGTTGATTATTTTTTTCAATCATTCCATGCAATTTTGATTTTCCCATTTTCAGTTTGGAAAATTGCTAAGATGAGAAATCAAAAATGTTTATTTTTTTACGTAGAAGTTGAACTTTTAATAATTTTTTTACAACTTTTCAAATCGTAGAATGCTTATTTCGTTTTCCCAGAATGTTGTCATTTGTTTTCAGCTATATTTTGGCAATTGTTTTAACGGACAATAAGAAATGTATTGTTCTGTTTATAGATCTTAATCTTTTAAAGCAAATTCGGCTCATCAATTCAATGATTAAACCAATGCAGAAATTTAATTTTGATTGGAATTTAAAACTCATTACACTTTAATTTTACAAATTCTACTGCAATTCAATATATTTTTTTCTGATTTTTTTTATCATAGAGTACAAATTTTAAAGTTTAAATGAATTTAAAATTCGTTACACTTGTAGGATTTTAAAAATTTTATTACTTAACTTAAAATATTAATTCACAAAAATTCATAACTCACGCAAAAATTGACTAGATTTTAAAAATCAATGTTAATTTTAAAGTAAAATGCATTAAAGTTTCTCTAAGGAATTCAATCGTATAAGTATTTTTTTTTTATTTTTCTTAAAAAAAAATATCAAAAATTCTATCTCAGCAAAAATTGAAACGTACCAATTCTAAAGGTAGATGTTTTGTATTTTTTTAAGCAATAATTTTCAAAAATTTATTACACCCAAAAATAAACACATTTTCAAAAATAACAGTAAAAACACAGTACATTGTTGCTTTTAACTTAATGTGAAATGTAATAATTATAGCAAAAATATTTGTTGTGCGCACCCTGTGAGGATTGATAAAAGTGAGTAATGTACCATGTGAGCATTTTTCAGTGTGAGTAATTTTCGTGTGCGCAATTATCACTGTGCGTTATTTTCTGTGTGCGGAGTTTTCGCTGTGTTCAGTTTTATGTGCGCAGTATTCGCGTGAGCAGTCTTCCTATGCGGATATGTCTGGTCACGCCGTGTATACAGGGTGTATTTGAAATAACGAACAGGCTTGTAACCACAAAGAGATGATATTATTTTTAAACAATATTCGCAATTATTTTGTTTATAACTGTAACAAAAAGCCCGCAATTAATTAAAGTTAATGAGTGAAAATACGCAACATGTTTGGGGGCAGTGGTAATGTGATCTAATTTTTAAACGGCGTCGGCTTTAGATATCGAATTACAACAAGCGCGTAGGAAATATCTGAGTGCTCTTTAAGCAATGAACTTGAGGACTGTTTATCTTTTACAAAAAGAAACGTTGCGATAATACTTCAAATTTCAGAGGCAAGAAATCGTATCTCGCGTTTTAAATAAACGAACACACATTCCATGCAGACTTAATTATGTGAGAAAAGCAACGGTTCTCAAACCTCGAAAAATTCAAAACATTTTTTTCGAATAAATTTTGACGGAAATGGGTTCACAAATATTTTGTGTATGTGCCCTTAAATGCCTGTTCGTTATTTCAAATACACCCTGTATATGTGGTGGTCAATTTTCGGATATACTTTCATTTCAAATATCCTTAACGGAAAAAAGCTAAAACTTTAAAATGTCAACAACACAAATTCTTTTTAATAAATGCTTATTCTCTCCGTTTAAAACTTCCAAAGTTAAATATTAAAAGTACTGGCGAATTCGGAAATGGATACAATTCATTCGGCTCGCATACAAAATGAAAATTGTCTTCGTTGAAAGCAGGATTGGGAAATATTTAATCAAGCAAATGAAGCTAGTAATGAAGTGGATTCGGCGAGCAGATTACATTTCGGCGGACTTAATATTTCCTTGGAAAACATCTTAATGATTACAATTGTAATTAAAATTTACACCGATACGAGAAGAGAGTTTTAAAAAACGGCAAGAGATTTCCATCCGGAAAATATCAATGCTTAATACCGCTCGAGAAACACTGTAATTCATTAAAACTTGCAGAATTAACTTCAGGTCCAATTATAGTTGTTTTTCGCATCTTATGAAATAATATAAATGTTGTTAAATCGATTTAATTGAGAAAGTTGTCCATTATTCGACCGAATTATTTTCTCCACAGGTGACGTCCAATCAAATAATAGCGGTTTCAGTGTCCAACAGGTTTCAGGTCAGGATTTGTTTTTTGTCAGCGAACTGCAGCAATTTCCAAATAGAAAAATTATTCGTTTGAATTTAATATAAACAGAAAAATCTTTAGGTAATTATTTAATATGATGCGAAAAAGTATAGTATTAAACTCGTGAACTCGGGTGAATTGAAACTTCAGCCTCGTGGCAATGGCCAACTTTCTCACTCGTTTAATAATATACTGTTTTCATATTTTAATGTCCCCGTTACGAACTGCGAGAACGTATTATGACCGCGGAAATTTTCGATCTTACGAAAATAATTGTATTGGCACGATTCGATCTTCCGGCCATACTTTTTGTTGTCGCGAATATGGCGACTTTCGTTATATAAGGGTTAATTTTAAGATTGTTGAATTGATGATACAAACAATTATATACCATGATATAATATTAAATGTTCCTGTATTAAAATTTTGGATTCAGACCGTTCCGTTAGTTCATTCGCATCAACAATTTGGAACATTGGTACTTTTATAATTCATAAAATAATGATGCAAAACGCGAAAGCAAAGCGATAAACGTTAGAACTTCGGCTCTACGGCCATCCACACCAACAATTACTTATAAATTGCCAAAAAGAGGTGAAAAATCTCTTCAGATTAAATTAATGCTTAAAATTGACAAACTTCACCTATTGCAGATACATTACATAAATTTAATAACAACAAAATATAATCTCGATATACCGTGTGTCTCACGAAAAGGTCCCCAAGCTCTAGAGACTTTATTTTTTACTTAAATTGAAAAAAAAAATATATATATACCGGGTGACCCAGCGATCTGTAAAAGCCCCATAACTTATTTGCTATTTGAGATATCGACTTCTAGTTTTCTTGAACTGGTACCCACACTTATTCTACATATTTTAAAAATATATATGTTTTTGTACAGGGTGTCCAAGTACACATAACAGAACAAAGTTATGTTTTTTTAAATGGAACACCCTATATTTTATACTTTATTTTCAACCCTCTTGAGAAGCTGATAAAAATAGTATAAGATACCATGGGTCTATTATGGACGGTTGGTTAGTTATGGGCAAATTTGTAGCAAAAACAAGGAATCATTGAAAAAATTGCAGAAGCGCTCCTGGCAAAGATAGCGTCATTTTTTATACACTAAAAAAATTTCCACATCATGAAGAATAATACAAATCGGCTTTGGTTCTTTTTTGTTCATCCCGCTATACAGGGTGTCAACATACGCAAAACAATGGATAACAATTTTTTTTCAAATTGAACACCCTATATATCTTGCCGCCAATGCTTGGCATTTTTGATAAGCTTTCTAATGATGTACAATTTGTATAATGAAATATTAAGGATTCTTGAGATTTATCTATAAAAAACATTTTTCTTATGTCACCTCCTGCCTATTTTTGGATTTTCAGCCCAAACTATCCATTTTATAAAAAAATAATAGGAGACCAAAGTTGTAGAGCGGAAAATTTTCAATCGATATGGGTCTTTCGACTTTTCCAATAATGCGTGCATTGCCTGCCAGAATGCGCAAAATCGTGACCGTATTTTAGCGTTTTTTTTTCAAATTGTTTATTAATTTATTGCACTATACTTTGTTTTCCACGCCCTCTAGCGGAAAAACGGGGCAATGTAGAATAATTCAAATGACCTACATCGATTAAAAATGTTCCGCTCTACAATTCTTAATAGAAGCAATTTTAGCTCTAAATGCATAGTTTTCGCTGAAAATTCAAAAAAAATCATTCAAAAACACGAAAATTGATACACACATTTTCAATTTGCAATTTTAGCGAAAACTATGCATTTTGGGCAAAAATTGCTTCAACTAAGAGTTGTAGAGCGGAACATTTTTAATCGATATTGGTCACTTGAATTTTCCCATAATTTTCCGTTTTTCTGCTAGAGGGGTGCGAAAAATAAAGTGTAGTGCAATTTATTAATAAAAAATTGTAAAAAAACGCTAAATTGCAAATACAGTCACGATTTTACGCGCTCTGGCGGGCAATGCACGCATTATCCGAAAAGTTGAAAGACTTATATCGAACGGAAATGTTTCGCTCTACAACTTTGGTCTCTTATAGTTTTTCCAGAAAATGCATAGTTTTGGCTGAAAATCCATAAATCATCAGAAGGTAACAAAAGAAATATGTTTTTATTGATAAATCTCAAGGATTCTTAATATTTTGTTATACAAACTGTATATCATTGGAAAGCTTATCAAAAATGCCATAAATTGGTGTCAACGTATATAGGGTGTTCTATTTGAAAAAAAATAGTTATCCATTGTTTTGCGTATATTGACACCCTGTATAACAGTATGAACAAAAAGGTCCAAAGCCGATGTGTATTATTCTTCATGACGTGGAAAATTTTCTAGTTTATAAAAAATGATGCAATCTTTGCTGGGAACGCTTCTGCAATGTTTTCAATGTGTACATGTTTTTGCTACAAATTTGCCCATAACTAACCAACCGTCCATAATAGACCCATAGTATATTATACTATTTTTATCAGCTTCTCAAGAGGATTAAAAATAAAGTATAAAATATAGGGTGTTCCATTTAAAAAAACATAACTTTGATCTGTTACTTATACTGGGACACCCTGTACAAAAACATATATATTTTTAAAATATGAAGAATAGGTGTAGGTACCAGTTTATGAAAACTAGAAGTCGATATCTCAAATAGCAAATAAGTTACGGGGCTTTTACAGAACCCTGGGTCACCCGGTATATACAGTGCGCGCCTAAAGTATGGAATATAGTCAGTAAAATCGAAATAAAATATTTTTGGAAAAAATCCTGGAACACGTCGATTTTCTTTTATAAAAATACACATTTTTGCATGAAAGTCAATTTTCAGTCGTCCAAAAATATTTTATTTCGATTTTACTGACTATATTCCATACTTCAGGCGCGCACGGTATATATTAAATTGCATTTCGATTGCTACAATCTGTTTGCAACAGATTCTTTAGCGAGTAAAATAATAATAAAAAAATCCATGGCCAACTTTTGTTTGTTTTGGTTTTGTGATGTGATGCAAGCCTGTGAAATAATTGCATCATTAAATGTACTGAAGGAAAAAAAAACACTTGAAATTCGTGAAATTTCGACCATTTTCAAACCGCCATGACTCCATTTTTAATCGATTTTGATGAATCATTGAGGGCGAAAAACTCTTCTTTAAAGTCATGCATGCGAGCTTACGCGTAACCCCTTCCTCCCTCCTCTAGCGCCCCTGTGAATTTTTTTTTCTTGAAACCATGTCCAACTTTAACGATATCTACGGGGTTGGAAAAATTTTGTCGACTCGATCCACCATAAAGGCATTAAAATTTGATCAATTCTCTATGAAGGACTCAAAAAACGAAGTTCCCACGACTATTTGGCACCAAGTTATGGGTTTTGCATTGCACTGTACCAGTGTAGTACAGAAAGTATCTATAAAGTTTTAAAAAAAAATTATGACGATGACGTAATGGCGACAAGATGACGGCTCTCTAAAAAATCTGTTACAAGCAGATTGTAGCAATCGAAATGTGATTTAATATTATATTTGTTTTTTTTTTTCAAGTTAAGTCAAAAATAAAGTCGCTAGAGCTTGGGGTCTATTTCGTGAGACACGGTATAATTATTCAACCTGTTTTTAAATCTGCAAAACTAAGTCTTACAAAAACTCAAAGACAAATTAACGATCAGTTGCTTTTCCTTTTAAGCCGTAAAATTTTCCATTTACGAATAGGGTTGTAGTCATGTATTCAGGTCATATAATAATAATAATAAAATTAAATATTTACTTACTGACTTTCGGCCTTGATACATACATTTCAGACTGAAACATGTTCTTTCTCCTTAGCCGAATCATTATCCATCGACAATCTAAATACTGCTGCAATAATTTCTATTTTCATTTTTTTGGAGGTACATTGGTTCCAGCATTTGTACGTCCCCATCTCTTAAGATAATTTCATCCCATAGCTCTCTCTTCCATTAAATCACATTATTTTTACTTCTTTAACAGCGTAGCAGTTCCGATTACTCTACTACCACTCATTTAGCTTTCAAACATCCTTGCATAATTTTCCTTATTCTTTCTTGGAATACGACCGCTCTTTCACTTGCTTCCATTCTTACTTGACTCTAATGTCATACATAATTTTTATATTCGTATTATTTACGTTTATAGACAATATGGCCTCTTCAAGCAAACCACTAACCGATCAAGAACTGCTGGCAACAGTAGAAAGTAATGATTTTTATATTGATGAGTTTAGTGTAGCTCAGAGGTCGCCAAAGTGGTCTATATAGACCACCAGGGGTCTATTTAACAAAAGTAGGGGTCGATCTAAGCCAGGGGGTCTAATGGGGGTCGATCCGAATCGGAGGGTCAATTGGGGGTCGAAGGAAAAACAAGTGTAAAAAAATTGAAAAAAATATTAGGAGATATAAACCTCAATTTTCATATTTTCCGCTAGTGAACATGAAACCTTTTTTTAGTGGAAAGGTTTTATTTAAAGGAAATGTATGAATATATATTTGGATCCCGCGTTTGGAAAGAATTATTAAACTATTTTAGGTCATCGTTATTTATGTCTTTATGTATAATTTTTTTTAACGAATATCATTATTACAGGAAATACAAGCCATAAATTTCAATCGTTTTTTTTACAGTCCCAAAGTAGTCAATACACACTTTTTTTACACCAGTGGATGGGCTTTGAAATTTAGTACATTTACGAAATTACGCCATCAAGATTTATTTAGAAGTTATAGCCAAAAGACAAAAATATGGCTGATTTTTGAGGGGCGAGTTCACAAAAAAATACTTTTTTGGGGGTCGTATAATTATATAGGGGTCAATGATCAAAAAAGTTTGGCGACCCCTGGTGTAGCTAGTAGTGAGGTAGATTTAGATAATGGGGTTATTGATGATGAACCACAAGATACGCTCCATCATATTATTAGTGAAGCGGATGTTAGCAACGATAAAGAAGATGATGTGAACTATTTAGTGATCATAACAGTGATGGTGAATTGGAAATTGATGCTGGCGATGAAATAACCGCAGATAATACGAATTATTCTTTTAGTTTTGGTACGGTAAAGATGGAACAAAATGGCCAAAAGTTAAACCGGGCTTAATCGGCCATCTTAATAAAGCCATCCCTCCAAAAACTCCACTAGATGCTTCGAAACATGGTCCAGATTATTAGTCAACAACACACAACAAAATCGATGAGATGAGGTGATCTGTTTAAAAATAAAGAAGAAAGCAAGAAAAGTTATCTTCACGATCATCACTTACAAATGTCCCGAAAAAAAAGCTGCAATATGCTGTTTGTAAATAAATAAACAACAAAAAAATAAAGAAAAAAGACTACAAAATACTTCTAGAACCAGTTCTTATTAAATGTAGAATCTGATATGATGAATTATGCAGTGAACCAATGGAATACATGTATTTTGTAACCATGATCTGTAAAGTTAAATAAAAATAATAAATAAACTCTATTAAAAACAGAAATACATCGTTTCTGATTCGTTGATATTTGTAGAAAGGCGAGAGCGTTTCTAATTAGTTGAAGAGTGGAATATTTCGCACCAACTAACTTGTTTTTGTTTCCATTATTAGTTAATAATTATAAAATCCTGTTTCTTTACGTCCATAAAACCATTTGGAAAATTTGAGACTTCGACGTGACTTATAGTGGTTTTTACGTGAAATAAAAAATACGCGCGTATATACAGGGTGTATTTGAAATAACGAACAGGTTCGTAACCACAAAGAGATTATATTATTTTTAAACAATATTCGCAATTATTTTGTTTTTTAACTGTAACAAAAAGCCCGCAATTAATTATTAAAGTTAATGAGTGAAAATACGCAACATGTTTGGGGGCAGTAGTAATGTGACCTAATTTTTAAACGGCATCGGCTTTAGATATCGAATTACAACAAACGCGTAGGAAATATCTGAGTGCTCTTTAAGCGTCAATGAACTTGAGGACTGTTTATCTTTTACAAAAGAAAACGTTGCGATAACACTTCAAATTTCGGAGGCCAGAAATCGTATATCGCGTTTTTAATAAACGAACACACATTCCATGCAGACCTAATTAAATGAGAAAAGCATCGGTTCTCAAAATGTTTAAAAAATATCGAAAAATTAGGAAATTTTTTTTTCGAATAAATTTCGAAATGGGTTCACAAATATTTTGTGTATGCGCCCTTAAATGCCTGTTCGTTATTTCAAATACACCCTGTATTTATGCGATTTACACAAATTCGCAAACTTGCACACGTTTTAAAATTTTCGAACTTCTGCCTGTACGCAATTCTGAGTCTTCTAGAGTAAACGATAAAAATTCCACCAATGGGGATGAAATCTTCAAACACGCGCGATTTAAAAAATATGTGCTCTGAAAATTTTTAAAATGTAATAACATTTGAAATTTTTCAAAAATACACGCGCTGGCCTCTTGTTAATTTTCTTCACATCGTTATCTAAAGTCATCTTTTGAAACTTTGAGGAAAGATTACACACTCAAAACTTCGGAAAATATGCAGACGGAAATCTTTCGAAGGTATGTATATTCCGAATATTTGAGACCTTTGACAAAAGCGTTACAAGTTCACATCTACAAACACGTTCGATTTAAAAGATACATGCCCTGATACTTTGTTTTCACGTATTCACTCAAAACCATCTTTGGAAATCCATTTCGAAAATTTGAGTCTTTGATGAAACGGAGAAAAGTTTTTTCAAAAATTTTGCAAATATGCACGCGTTGAAAAATGTTCTACAATAATAATTTCACCGCGTAACCAGAAAAATATCGTTTCATTGTTATTTATGCAACAAGTGCGTAAAGTAATAGTTTTTCCACAAGTAGGAAAGTTTGACCTACGAGTGGAAAAAAGTTGCTTCACTCACAAATTTCAAATAAAAAAAACGGTGGATTTAAATGAATTTAAATAAAAGTTTGACAGCTTCACTGTGAAACTGATTAACATATACGAAGCGTTCATGACTCATGATACACTTCGCTAGTTGCGTGAAAAAATAACCGCAATGGAGCTTTTGTAATTCAAAATCTTGAAAAAATTAACCAATAGGAATTATATATTTATAAACGCAAATGAATGAAAAAATGTGTATAATAAATATGATGAAGTAAAAATTATACTACCTCTGTTCCATAATAAGTGAGCCATTTGAGTTTTCTTTTAAACTTATTGACACTTAGTTATTTTTTTAATTTCTATTTTGATATTCTTAATATACACCAAATTCTTAATCACATGTGCCATGGACGTCAAAATATTTGACAGTTTAATTTTTTAAAAGCAACAATTAATATTCGGGTTTTTAAGCAAACGATGAGAAGACCAAATTTAATCAACGAAAAACGAACAGCTATTATTTAGTTTTTACTGAAACTTCAGAAAAATGAACGGCTGAAAAAGGGAGCGGTAATTTTGACAATTGAAAAATTCGGATGATCAAGAGCCACTATAAAAAGAATATGAAAATAAGGTAATGATTCTGTTTGTGGTTTGGATGAGAATACGCTTATGAATATTGATTCTAAAAAGAAGGGAAAGTCGGGTCGGAAAAAATTGACAGAACAGAAAAAATTGCCAACATTCGATTAGTTGATCACAAAAGAAGATGGACATTGCGATCGTTATCAGTTGCAGTTGAAATTCCGCTGGTGCTACTTCCGGTGGAATCCGGAAGAACTGATTCAACATTGTGATGAGGATTTTTTTCAATTTTTTAATATAACGGCAACCCCGTAAACTTAACGAACGGTTTAGCGTAGACACCCTGTATAGTACGTAGAAATGAAAACGTCTCACTTATTTTGTAAAAGATATACATCGGTAATGGCTCAATCACTATGGAAAAAATTTAAAATGGTAATGGCTCTCACATTATGGAAAAAATAAAAATCGATAAAGGCTCACTTATTATGGAACCGAGGTAGTATTTAATGTTTTTATGTATTACGTAAAGAACAAAACATCGCATCAACAAACACGCCATTAAAAAAAATACGAGTATATACTCTTTAACTTTTTAACTTTTAAAAAATTTAACTTAATCATGTAACGGATTTTATTCAAAACTATTTTCGAAATGTAAGCCTTTGATTTTGAACGGTTAACATTTTTACATGAAAACATGCATAAGCACTTGTCATCAAAATCCTGCAGTTTTAAATAATACACGCGTTTTAATACCATCCATTTCCTTCAAGTATTAAACTACAGTCATTTACGTTATTATCTTTATCCATCCTTTGTAAAGCTTTTTTTGAAAATTTGAGTTTTTTGGAGTATCGGATATCAGTTTTACGTAAAATTATTAAAAAATAGCGCACCTCATTCATTCTAGGGATTAACAATATATCGTAAAAATCCGCGCTTAGTATTTTTTTAAATCAAAGGCCATCGTTCGCTATTTTAAAAATTTAAGTTTTTTGGACGGGTGAATGTTTCACAAGAAAAGATTTAAAGAAAAGCTCGCATCAATTCACTCGTGGAATGGAAAAATTAGGAACATCCACGCCCTATAAAGTTTCGAAAAACACTTTTGATTTTTTTACATAATTCCATGACATCTTCTTCTCTCAAAGTTTGAGTCTTCCAACGTAACGGATACAATTTTCGCGTGAAAATAATAGAGTGCGTTTTTACACTACAATTTTCAAATATTGATGATGGTTTTAAAACCTCTACCACCAGGAATTTGAAAAAATTTCAATAAAATTTTTTTCTACTCCCACCTCTAAAATGCCATTTATCGCATATGTTTCGATGTCGCTAAGTGATTCTTAAAACATACCTTGACAAACTGTGACTGTGCATTTTAGATATGGACTGAAGTAAGCTCCACATGTTTAAATCGCTCAAATCAATTGAAACTCAAAATCAAGTTAGTTGTCACTTATCAACAATCTGTCGAAATAAAAAAAATAAATAAATGAAAGAAGGAATACTTTCAACTTCAATCAAATAAATAATACACTACATCAAATAAATTTAGAAGAATCAAGGATTCAATTTAGCAATTGCCATGATGTTTCTTACTTAACTGTTAATGTATATTTCCCCAAGTAGACCAATTTAATAATATTGTACTATTACCATGTTCATTTAAGATAATAAAATAACTACAAAATTTTAATAATTTAGTCGTAGAAAAAGCATAGTATTCAATTCGTGTTATAAACTTCTTTAGACACTCGTTATTAAACACTCGCTCCGCTACCATCCGTTCGTGCCTAATTAACTCGTGACTAAAATGCCGTTTATAACACTTGCTGCATAATATACTATTAAGAACAGGTTAAATCAGAGATGAAGGCTGGTGTATGGTGAGCTGCATTGCAGCCCTTAATCAATCAAAAACACTCCAGTTTCTATAATTAAAGTCGTTTTCCAAAACAACGCAAACAGACTTAAATCTAATTTTAGCAATTATAAAAATGCGCAGACAATGTCTAGAAAAGTAAGAAAACCATCATATTCTAGTCGGCAAATAATTCGAAAACTTGAACAGATTCATCAGTGCTGTTTGAGTTCATTTACTTCAACAAGAGCCGTTACAAGAAAACTAGAACGGAGAATTTAGTGTTAAGTTAAAATATAAGATACCGGCAACAGTGGCGCATGTGAAAGTTAAAGTGAGAAACACAACGCAGAACTCATTACTAACTTTTACAATATTTACATTTGTTCGCACGCGAACAGTGTGTCAATTCCATTAATGTCCGAAGATTTTACCATAAAACAACACAAAACTTCTACTATTTTTTTCCTTCATGCATAATTAACGGGAATTTCTATTACCTCGCTCAATATCGGGTTTTTCATTCGGTCGGTAGCATAATTAAAACAAAACGGACGGGCTGAAATGTATTAATTATCTCGCAGGTGATTAAAGTTTGTTTGGGTGTATCAAACTGGATTATATATAATTTATTGGGGATTCTGAAATTTATATATCAAGGATGTTATTTCCTTGGAATGTTATGAATGTTTAATAATATTTTGTATACAGACTCATAAAATATACATAAAATTAACAAATGCCTGAAAATTATCCGCAGATATTTTCCTTTCATTCCACAATTTTATGAATTTTATATCTAGTGCGGAAATCTTTAAAGAGAGATACCGTCTTTAAGCGGGAGGAATGGTGGAAGAATAGAATTTATGGGGTGTTTATGGGGAATGTTCAAGTGGTTTATTTAGCTGATCATCTTTGTAATTTACGGGCTTATCTGTTAAAATGGCAGGTATTTTGTCAGAATGGGGGTTCGTATTTATTGTGTAATCGCTTCCAGTCAATTCTATTTAATTGGATTCCCTTAACAATTTTAAACGGACACGCGATGATGAAATAAAATAAATCGTATATTAATACAATTAAAATATCATTTTCCTTTAAACAAAACATATATGTACCATCATATAAAACGTGTACTGTTTTAAAGCAACTTTAATTATTCAATAAATTATTTCAAGAGCCCGTAAAAAATCTAAGCCTATTAATAGAGTATGTCCGCTTAAGTTGGAAAACTTTTTTATTATTAGTTTATTAGGAAATACAGTTATTCTTCATAAAAAGTTCAAGTTCCATCATATGTAAAAAATGTTCATATGTCATATATGGAGCTTATCTGAAAATATGAATTTTGCTTAGGAGTGAAGCACTTTTATTTTTGACCATGTCAATAACTGTTTTAAAGGAAATTTAAAATTGAAAACTTGGCTCACAAGGGAAGGATCAGATGTGTGATTTACAGATTTGATCCATCTTTGGCACACGGCAAGTATTATGTATTTTGAGTAAATTTGAAATGTTTCCAGTTTGTAGCAATTGTTTTTCTATTTTTTCAACTGCTTGAGAAAATGTTAAAGTTAGAATTGCAACCAATGTTGTTCTCGTGTGATTATCTCAAAATTTAGCGAAGGGCTGTTTTCAAATTTTTACAGAATCTAGAAGAGTTATGTATTTTGATCAAATATGGAGAGTTTCAAGTGTGGCAATTGTTTTTCTATTTTTTTAACCGCTTGTGAAATGTGAAAATTTGAATTGCAATCAGTGTTGTTCTCGTGCGATTATCGTAAAATTTAGTGAAGGGCTGTTTTTAAATTTTCACAGCATCAAGAAGAGTTGTCTTTTGATTAAATTTGGAAAGTTTGAAGTTTGTGTCAATTGTTTTTCTATTTTTTCAACCGCTTGGGATAACGTGAAAGTTATAATTGTAATCAGTGTTGTTCTCGTGTGATTATCTCAAAATTTAATGAAGGGTTGTTTTCAAATTTTCACCGCTTCTAGAAGAGTTATGTATTTTGATCAAATTTGGAAAGTTTGAAGTTCGTGGCAATTGTTTTTCTATTTTTTTAACCGCTTGTAAAAACGTGAAAATTTGAATTGCAATCAGTGTTGTTCTCGTGCGAACATCGCAAAATTTAGCGAAGGGCTGTTTTCAAATTTTCACAGCATCTAGAAGAGTTATGTATTTTGATCAAATTTGGAAAGTTTGAAGTTTGTGGCAATTGTTTTTCCATTTTTTCAACCGCTTGAGAAAACGTGAAAATTAGAATTGCAATCAGTGTTGTTCTCGTGCGATTATCGCAAAATTTGGCGAAGGGCTGTTTTCAAATTTTCACAGCATCTAGAAGAGTTTGTATTTTGATCAAATTTGGAAACTTTGAAGTTTGTGGCAATTGTTTTTCCATTTTTTCAACCGCTTGAGAAAACGTGAAAATTATAATTGCAATCAGTGTTGTTCTCGTGCGATTATCGCAAAATTTAGCGAAGGGCTGTTTTCAAATTTTCACAGCATCTAGAAGAGTTATGTATTTTGATCAAATTTGGAAAGTTTCAAGTTTGTGGCAATTGTTTTTCCATTTTTCAACCGCTTGAGAAAACGTAAAAGTTGGAATTGCAACCAGTGTTGTTCTCGTGTGATTATCTCAAAATTTAGCGAAGGGCTGTTTTTAAATTTTTACAGCATCTAGAAGAGTTATGTATTTTGATCAAATTTGGAATGTTTGAAGTTTGTGGCAATTGTTTTTCCATTTTTTCAACCGCTTGAGAAAACGTGAAAATTAGAATTGCAATCAGTGTTGTTCTCGTGCGATTATCGCAAAATTTAGCGAAGGGCTGTTTTCAAATTTTCACAGCATCAAGAAGAGTTATGTATTTTGATCAAATTTGGAAAGTTTCAAGTTTGTGGCAATTGTTTTTCCATTTTTCAACCGCTTGGGAAAACGTAAAAGTTGGAATTGCAACCAGTGTTGTTCTCGTGTGATTATCTCAAAATTTAGCGAAGGGCTGTTTTTAAATTTTTACAGCATCTAGAAGAGTTATGTATTTTGATCAAATTTGGAAAGTTTCAAGTTTGTGGCAATTGTTTTTCCATTTTTCAACCGCTTGAGAAAACGTGAAAATTAGAATTGCAATCAGTGTTGTTCTCGTGCGATTATCGCAAAATTTAGCGAAGGGCTGTTTTCAAATTTTCACAGCATCTAGAAGAGTTATGTATTTTGATCAAATTTGGAAAGTTTCAAGTTTGTGGCAATTGTTTTTCCATTTTTCAACCGCTTGAGAAAACGTAAAAGTTGGAATTGCAACCAGTGTTGTTCTCGTGTGATTATCTCAAAATTTAGCGAAGGGCTGTTTTTAAATTTTTACAGCATCTAGAAGAGTTATGTATTTTGATCAAATTTGGTAAGTTTCAAGTTTGTGGCAATTGTTACGCTAATTTTTTTTTCAACCGCTTGGGAAATGCGTCCGAATTGAAATTAGTGTTGTTCGTGTGCGATTATCTCAAAATCTAGTTTCACATTATTACAGTATCAAGAAGAGTTCACTATTTTGAGTAAAATTGAATAGTTTATGGTAACTGTTCCTTCCAATTGCTAATGTGTATTATTTAAAAATTATAAACGCTGCTTATTTTTTTATTTCCTTTAAAAAAAAAACCTTTGCAACATTAAAAAAAATTCTATAAATAGGAGGCCATGAATAATGTTTTATTTTAATTTAAGTAAAATTTTATAATCTTGCGCCAAAATAAAATTAAAAAGTAGTAATGTAGGATTTTTTTTTCATTTTCGACTACCCTCAATATTCCATCTCCAGTTGCAATGTTTCAATATTATTTTCTCAGAAAGCAGAACCTTTTATAAAGAGCAACTTTTTTCTGTAAAATGGTTAATAATGGTACTTTACTCCTGAGAAAATAATTTGACATCAAAAAAACAATACTTAAAACAATTATTTAAAAGACTTACTTGAAGCAACAGGCACCTCCATTTTCCACAATCTTTCTGTTATCATGCAATGCCACTTCGGCAGATAATGTGGTTATTCTATATCACAAGAGGTAGCAGCATTAGTTTAAACTAGATTTGGCGGTAAATTCAAATCTATAGTCTCTCTGTGCCCCTTTGAAAATTTGTACACAAGTGTGGACACTGGGTCCGACGAGGATATAACTTTAATCATTTATTTAATTAACAAAATGATAAATTTAGGCTCAAATAGATTACAGTTTTATCACCGATGAGAAGTTAGCCATAAAAATTCCAGCCATAGGCTTTCCGGCGCATCCACCAATTAGATGCGATTTTTAAATTTTATTTGTGTAGTGCCTTTCTGTGGGTGTATTTAGCAACTACAAACTGTCAAAAGGCCATGAAAATTAGAACTAAAAAATAAAAATTATCTAACAGCTCATTAATTCACGGGTGGCGTTTAAAAAAATCGTAACTTAAAAAGGGCATTGCAAAAGAAATTATTTTATTTTCACAATGCCTTTCTACAAGTACAGTTAACAATTACAAATCGTCAAAAAACCGTGATGATTTTTTTAAATATTTTTTATTTAACATTAACAGAAAATCGTGGCTGGCCCATAAAACAACAAGGGCATTGCAAATAAAATATTTTATTTTCGATATGCCTTTCTGCAAGTACAATGCCCTTGTTTTTTTTATGGATTTAAAAGACTTAAAGCACAAGCCTATTTAAACTAGTTTCGTTGTAAATAACTACGGTATAGATCTGTGATATGTGTGTGTGACAGGTTGCTAGAAGAGTAGAAATTATTTGATTAAAAAAATTCCTTCATTCAACGTTATCAGTAAGAAATTTAATTCCATGAATATAGAGTAAAACCAAATTGACTGGGTGCGGTTAGTCCCTAATTAAATAATATTTTTAGGGATCGCATAGTTTCCTAACACGCAAAATGGGGCGATCCTTCGTAATTACTTCGCTCTTGAGGTTGAGGTGAGTTTTGGGCCAACATCTACAAAACTAATTGCTGCCAATGTTAATATTACCAATTCGGGGTCCGGGTTCATTAACGGTGACCCTAATGATCATAATGGGCTAAAGGTATTGATTACACTGCGAACGACTTCCACCGCATATGAATGAACCAGTTTTAGGGTAACTCGTCAAAATAATTTAAAGTTTATAAAATGAAATTAAAGTACATAAACAGGTACAGATTTAAAAAAATCCGAATACTGCAATGAATTATTTACAATACAAGTGAAATCATGGTTCTTTATATAATAATTCAATTCAGTTTATTTATTAATATTTGACAAATACACAAACATGAATTTGTAGAATGTTAACCGTCAATAGAAAAATAAAAACACAAGTATTATAAGAATTAAGTAATAAAATCATATTAAAAATATTCTGCCAATGAGTAACGGCTCGAGATGGGCGATATTTCACGTATCTGTGATTTTTCACCAGTATTGAAAAATCACAGGTCGCTACTGTTACTAATAGGCGAATTTTACTGCTACTTAAAATCACTGCTCCTTAAAATTTGCTCTTACTTAAAATCACTGTTACTTAATTAAAATCACCGCTACTCAAAATCACTGCTACTTAAAATTGATGATACTTAAAATCACCGCCACTTAAAATCACTGCTATTTAAACTGTGACTTAAACTGTAATTGCTCCTTAAAATCACAACTCTTACCTAAACAGCGATTGCTACTTAAACTGCGACTGTTACTTAAAACGTGATTATAAGAAGACAATAGAGAATGGCATTTCAGAATCTTATTTTATATTCATATTATATACTCTTACGCTACTCTTACGCAAATGTTCAAATTACGATTTTCATGAACTGAAAAAAATATGTCAAAACTGCTACAAATAGTAAACCCAAAATTACTCAAAATTCATTTTAATTGAAGATTCAGTGCGAATACCTAAACATACATTTTGAAATAATACCACGAAACCAATTTTGAAATTTTGAAACTACATGAACTGAAAAAAAAATAAAATCAATTTACCAATCTACGAACATCTCCAAATCCTTGTTCAGGTCCTCAAAAAATTAAAACAAAAATCTTAAAAACCATATCTCTATTAAAAATTGATTTTGAGTAAGCGATACTTCGGCCGTTGAGGATATTTTTTTATGGAATTTTGCCTCCGCGTTTTATATTTTTTTCTGCGATGTTTTTGTTCAAGAGCTTAAAAAATTCAAACAAAAATTTTCCAAAATCAAAATCTCTATTAAAAATTGTAGAATCTACAAAAACCAAATTGATTTTGAATAAGCGATACCTCGGCCAGTGAGGACGATTTTTTATAGAATTTTGCCTGAAATATATTATATTTTTTTCTGCTATGTTTTTGTGCAGGTGTTCAAAAAATTCAAACAAAAATTTTCAAAAATCAAAATCTTTTTTAAAAAGCATTGAATTTACAAAAACCAAATTGATTTTGAATAAGCGATACCACGGCCATTAAGGATGATTTTTTATGAAATTTTTCCTGCATGTTTTGTATTTTTTGCGATGTTTTTGTTCAAGTGCTCAAAATAATAAAACGAACATTTTCAAATATCCATATCTCTATTGAAAATTGTTGCATTTGCAAAAACCAAATTTCTATTGAATAACCAATACTTTGGCCATTGAAAATGATTTTTTTATGGAATGTTTCCTGTATGTTTTATATTTTTTCTGCGATGTTTTTGTTCAGGTGCTCAAAAAATTCAAACAAAAATTTTCAAAAATCAAAATCTCTATTAAAAAGCATTGAATTTACAAAAACCAAATTGATTTTGAATAAGCGATACCTCGGCCATTAAGGATGATTTTTTATGGAATTTTTCCTGCATGTTTTGTATTTTTTGCGATGTTTTTGTTCAAGTGCTCAAAAAATTCAAACAAACATTTTTAAAAATCAAAATCTCTATTAAAAATAGTTAAATCTACAAAAACCAAATTGATTATTTTGAATAAGCGATGCCTCGGCCAGTGATGACGATTTTTTATAGAATTTTGCTTACATGTTTTATATTTTTTTCTGCTATGTTTTTGTGCAGGTGTTCAAAAAATTCAAACAAAAATGTTCAAAAATCAAAATCTCTATTAAAAAGCATTGAATTTACAAAAAGCCAAATTCATTTTGAATTAGCGATAATTTGGCCATTGAGGATATTTTTAATGATTTTTTGCCGCTTGTACGTTTTGAATTTCTTCTGCGATGTTTAAAAAATTAAAATGAAAATTGTCAAAAATCCATATCCCTATGGAATTTTATTGAATTTACAAAAACCAAATTGATTTTGAATCAGCGATCCTTCAGCCACTGAGGATGATTTTAAATGAAAATTTTCCGGCGTGTTTTATATTTTTTTCTGCTATGTTTTTGTTCAGTTGCTCAAAAAATTAAAACAAAAATTTTCAAAAATCCATATCTCTATTGAAAATTGTTGAATTTACAAAATCATAATTGATTTTGAATAAGCGATACTTCGGCTATTGAGGATGATATTTTATGAAATTTTTCCTACATGTTTTATATTTTTTTCTGCTATGTTTTTGTTCAGGTGTTCAAAAAATTAAAACAATAATTTTCAAAAATCTATATCTATTGAAAATTGTTGCACTTACTAAAACAAAATTTCTTTTGAATAAGCAATACTTTGGCCATTGAGAATGATTTTTTTATTGAATTTTTCCTGCATGTTTTATATTTTTTCTTTGATGTTTTTGTTCAGGTGCTTAAAAATTTAAACAAAAATTTTCAAAAATCAAAATTTCTATTAAAAATTGTTGAATTTACAAAAACCAAACTTATTTTGAATAAGCGATACCTCGGCCATTGAGGATGATTTTTTATGAAATTTTGCCCACATGTTTTATATTTTTTTCTGCTATGTTTTTTTTTCAGTTGCTCAAAAAATTAAAACAAAAATTTTCAAAAATCCGTATCTAATGAAAATTGTGTAATTTACAAAAACATAATTGATTTTGAATAAGCGATACTTCGGCTATTGAGGATGATTTTTTATGAAATTTTGCCTATATGTTTTATATTTTTTTCTGTTAAGTTTTTGTTCAGTTGCTCAAAAAATTAAAACAAAAATTTTCAAAAATCCGTATTGAAAATTGTGTAATTTACAAAAACATAATTGATTTTGAATAAGCGATACTTCGGCCATTGGGGATGATTTTTTATGAAATTTTGCCTACATGTTTTATATTGTTTCCTGCTATGTTTTTGTTCAGTTGCTCAAAAAATAAAAACAAAATTTTCAAAAATTTATATCTCTATTGAAAATTGTTGAATTTACAAAAACATAATTGATTTTGAATAAGCGATACTTCGGTCATTGAGGATGATTTTTTATGGAGTTTTGCCTGCATGTCTTATATATTTTTTTCTGCTGTTTTTGTTCCGGTGCTCAAAAAATTTAAACGCACATCTTCAAAAATCTTTATCTGTATTGAAAATTGTTGAATTTACAAAACCCAAATTAGTTTTAAATAAGCGGTACTTCGGTCATCGAGGATAATTTTTTTACGGAATTTTGCCTCCACTTTTAATATTTTATTCTGCGATGATTTTGTTTAAGTGCTCAAAAAATTTAAATTTAAATTTTCAAAAATTCATATCTCAATTGGTCAATGATTTTATTCAAAAATAATCCTTCGAGAACACAGCAAACCATCTTTCAAAATATGCGTTCTTTGAGAGGCAAAACAAAAATAGGAAAACATTTGCCGCTACCTAAAAATTCTGCCAAAATCTCCAAATGCGTCCCGAATTTTGAACTGAATCAAGAACAGCCATATGTTTATTTGCTATAGAAGATAATATACTCAAAATATCACCTTCAGTCACAGTTGTAATATCAAAAGGAACATTATTTACGTGCCTAGGTGGACAAATATTAGCAGAATCATATCAAAAACATTTTTGCGAAACCATTAACAATTTCAGAAGGTGTTACGACATTTACTAACCGTGATCATAGTCACAGTTTAAAATCACTGATATTATAAAGTAGCAACGTGATTCAAAAGTAGCATTTTTGCCCATCTCTAGTAAGGGCTCCATGTTACATATGTTAAACATTTTCGTTTGTGTTTTGGTATAGCTATCGTTTCGTTTTATTTCCGTTTATATGATATACATATTTTAGGCTGTAAGGCCTCAGGTCAATACCCTTAGAAGATCAATATTGTTTGTGTTTTGGTATAGCTATCGTATCGTTATATTTCCATTTATATGATATGCATATTTTAGGCTGTAAAGCATCAGGTTAATAGCCAAAGAAGATCAAACTAATTTATATATTGTGTAGAGTCGTCAAAATGTACTTTAAAATGTTATCAGTTTTGTAATTCCAAATTGTGACACCCCTAAACATTTACTTTTTTATGATAAATTCCATTGTAAGTACAGCCGTATGACAAGTAGGTTCATCTTGCTGAAACCACATATTAGGTCTATCCTCTATTTCTGGACGTTCCCCATATACAATTTATCATAAACTAAAACAATACGGTCTCTTAGAGACTCATGAATTGTAGAAGACGAGAAGTATCGTAACATATTTTTCATTTCGCAATTAAGAGAAGAAGTAAGGTCCGATGACATTTTGTGAGGTTACACCACACCAGACCGTGTATTTGAGGTGTAACGTTGTGGGAATTGTCGATAACTCTCTGATATTTTTTTAATATTTGTATTTTTCTCGTTTCCCAAGTTACGGCACCAGTGCTGCCTCGGATTTCTACTGCTCCTATGCTCAAGGTGTCCCCACACAGGAAATGCAATTGGAAGCGTGCAACCATGCTGTTAAAGCGATAACTGGCAATAAAATGTCCACAATATTTTCGACGCGTTTCAATACTTGAGTGTTGATTTTCGAAATACAATTCTATAATTTTGATAGGATGTATAGTTTTTCTTGACTATTTACAATACTTCCTAAAAAGAATAAAGGGAAATATTAATCAGAAAACGGTATACACTGTATAACGCAAATATTTATAGTTACTTTTCAAGTGTGACAAATGGGAATATTATTTTCATCAAACAATTTTCCGTACGTACTGATATTAAATTTTTTGCATTTTTGTGCCACGAAAAAAATGCAATGCAATGGAATGCCATTGGTCGCAAAAAAAAACAATACGCGTTCATGCAGAAATCCGTGTTTGTAAATAAATCCAAAATGTTATGCAGGCGCTGAAATATTTATGGACACTGGTATTCAATGTTTAATTACTTTTTCAAATATTTAATAGGTGAACCGGGACATAACACCCTCATGATACTTAATAATTGACAGTGTTGAAAAAACATGAATACAAAAGTTTCGCATTGATATTGTGGCGTTTATTTGCGTTTAAATCATATTCATTGGAATTTGTCCAAATAGTCATCGGTTTGATAATACGATATTTGAATAATTCAAATGATTACTTGTGACTTTTTCTATTATCACAAAACGACACTGTATCGTCTAAATCTGTGAATTCCTATCAAATATATCCTGTTAAGTAAAAATCTGTGAGTCGATTTTCTCGCCACTAGAGCTCCAACTGCGTACAGAATAATTATAAATTTGAAATCTACAATTAGATGAGGAGTAAAAAAAATAGAAAAAATATAAAGAGTTATAAACCTCAATTTTCGCATTTTCCGCTTGTAAACACGAATTTTTTTTTAGTGGAAAGTTTTTATTTAGAGGAAATATATGAATATTTATTTGGATTCCGCGTTTGGAAAAAATCATTAAACATATTTTTTAGCCGAAACAAAAATATAAGTATCGAACATTTTGACCCCCTCTACAAATCTACCAAATTCCATTACAATCGGAGAGGAACACTCGGATTAGTTCCATTGTAAGTAAAGAAATAAATTAAATGTGGAGTTTTGAGGGGAATTAAAATTAAAATTAACCAATTTCACACACAGTACTTAACCTAAGAGATCGTTTTTAGGGATGGACGATATTTCACGTACCTGTGATTTATCATTAGTATTAAAAAATCACAGGTAGTTACTGTTACTAATAGGCGAATTTCAATGCTACTTAAAATCACCGCTGCTTAAAATCACAGCTACTTAAAATCACTGATATTTAAACTGTGACTTAAACTGTGATTGCTCCTTAAAATCACAACTGTTACCTAAAAACGTGATTATAAGAAGACAATAGTGAATAGCATTTCTACATATTATTTTATACTCAATACTGTTTACTCTCATTTACTCTTATGCTCATGTTCAAATTACGATTTTCATCAACTGAAAAACAAATATATAAAAACAATTTCTACAAATGGTAAACCCAAAATGACTCAAAATTCATTTTAATTTAAGATTCGGTGCGAAAATCTAAACATACATTTTGAAATAATACCACGCAACCAATTTTTAAATTGTAAACTTCATTAACTGAAAATGAAAAATAAAACCAATTCACCAAACTGCGGAAATCTCCAAATGCTCCTCCTTGTTCAGGTGCTCAAAACAATTAATACAAAAATCTTCAAAAATCCATATCTCTATTGAAAATCGTTGAATTTACAAAATCTAAATTGATTTTGAATAAGCGATACTTCGGCCATTGAGGATGATTTTTTATGGAATTTTTCCTGCGTTTTTTATAATTTTTTTGCGATGTTTTTGTTTAGGTGCTCAGAAAATTAAAACAAAAATCTTCAAAAATCAATATCTCTATTGAAAATCGTTGAATTTACAAAAACCAAATTGATTTTGAATTAGCGATACTTCGTCCATTGAGGATGATTTTTTTATGGGATTTTTCCTGCGTTTTTTATATTTTTTTCTGCGATGTTTGTGTTAAAGTGCTCAAAAAATTTAAACGAAAATGTTCAAAAATCCATATCTCTATTGAAAATTGTTAAATTTACAAAAACCAAATTGATTTAGAATAAGCGATAATTCGGCTATTGAGTATGATTTTTTATGGATTTTTTCCTGGGTTTTTTATATTTTTTTCTGCGATGTTTTTGTTCAGGTGCTCAGAAAATTAAAACAAAAATCTTCAAAAATCCATATCTCTATTGAAAATTATTGAATTTACAAAAAACGAATTGATTTTGAATAAGTCATACTTCGGCCATTGAGGATGATTTTTTATGGAATTTTCCCTGCGTTTTTTATATTTTTTTGCGATGTTTTCGTTCAGGTGCTCAGAAAATGAAAACAAAAATTTTGAAAAATCCATATCTCTATTGAAAATTATTGAATTTACAGAAACCAAATTGATTCTGAATAAGTGATACTTCGACTATTGAGAATGATTTTTTTATGGAATTTTCCCTGCGTTTTTTATATTTTTCTTTTTCGATGTTTTTGTTCAGGTGCTCAGAAAATGAAAACAAAATTTTTGAAAAATCCATATCTCTATTGAAAATTATTAGATTTACAAAAACCCAATTTGATTCCGAGTAAGCGAAACTTCGGCCATTAAGGATGATTTTTTATGGAATTTTTCCTGCGTTTTTTATATTATTTGTGCGATGTTTTTGTTACGGTGCTCAAAAAATTAAAATACAAATTCTGAAAAATCCATTTCTCTATTGAAAATTATTGAATTTACAAAAACCAAATTGATTTTGAATAAGCAATACTTCGGCCATTGGAGATGACTTTTTATGGAATTTTTCCTGCGTTTTTTATATTTTTTTCTGCGATGTTTTTGTTCGGGTGCTAAGAAAATTAAAACAAAAATTTTGAAAAATCCATATCTCTATTGAAAATTATTGAATTTACAAAAACCAAATTGATTTTGAATAAGCGTTACTTCGGCCATTGAGGATGAGTTTTTTATAGAATATTTCCTGCGTTTTTTATATTTTTTTCTGCGATGATTTTGTTCAGGTGCTCAAAAAATTAAAACGAAAATTTTCAAAAATCCATATCTCTAATGAAAATTGTTAAATTTACAAAAACAAAATTGATTTTGAATAAGCGATACTTCGGCCATTGAGGATGATTTTTTATGGAATTTTTCCTCCGTTCTTTATATTTTTTTCTGCAATGTTTTTGTTCAGGTGCTCAGAAAATGAAAACAAAAATTTTTAAAAATCCATATCTCTATTGAAAATAATTGAATTTACAAAAACCAAATTGATTCTGAGTAAGCGATGCTTCGGCCATTGAGGATGATTTTTTATGGAATTTTTCCTGCGTATTTTATATTTTTTTCTGCGGTGTTTGTGTTCAGGTGCTCAGAAAATTAAAACAAAATTTTTCAAAAATCCATATCTCTATTGAAAATTGTTAAATTTACAAAAACCAAATTGATTTTGAATAAGCAATACTTCGGCCATTGAGGATGATTTTTCATGGACTTTTTCCTGCGTTTTTTATATTTTTTTCTGCGATGTTTGTGTTAAGGTGCTCAAAAAATTAAAATAAAATTTTTGAAAAATACATATCTCTATTAAAAATCATTGAATTTATAAAAACCAAATTGATTTTGAATAAGCAATACTTCGGCCATTGAGTATGATTTTTTATGGAATTTTTTCTGCGTTTTTTATATTTTTTCCTGCGATGTTTTTGTTCAGGTGCTTAGAAAATTAAAACAAAAATTTTCAAAAACCCATATCTCTATTGAAAATTATTGAATTTACAAAAACCAAATTGATTTTGAATAAGAAATACTTCGACCATTGAGGATGATTTTTTATGGAATTTTCCTGCGTTTTTTAATATTTTTTCTGCGATGTTTTTTTTAGGTGCTCAAAACATTAAAATAACAATTTTGAAAAACCCATATCTCTGTTGAAAATTATTGAATTTATAAAAACCAATTTGATTTAAAATAAGCAATACTTCGGCCATTGAGGATGATTTTAATGGAATTTTTCCTGCGTTTTTTATATTATTTTGCTTCGATGATTTTGTTCAGGTGCTCAAAAAATTAAAACAAAATTTAAAAAAAAAATCCATATCTCCCTTGAAAATTGTTGAATTTATAAAAACCAAATTGATTAGGAATAAGTGATATTTCGACCATTGAGAATAATTTTTTATGGAATTTTTGCTGCGTTTTTTATATTATTTTGCTGCGATGATTTTGATGAGGTGCTCAAAAAATTAAAACAAAATTTAAAAAAAAATTCATATCTCTCTTGAAAATTGTTGAATTTATAAAAACCAAATTGATTCGGAATAAGTGATATTTCGACCATTGAGAATAATTTTTTATGGAATTTTTCCAGCGTTTTTTAAATTTTTTTCTGCGATGTTTTTGTTCAGGTGCTCAGAAAATAAAAACAAAAATTTTCAAAAATTCGTATCTATTGAAAATTATTGACTTTACAAAATACAAATAGATTTTGAGTAAGCGATACTTCGGCCTTTGAGGATGATTTTTTATTGATTTTTTTCTGCGTTTTTTATATTTTTTTCTGCGACATTTTTGTTTAGGTGCTCAGAAGATGAACACAAAATTTTTGAAAAATCCATATCTCTATTGAAAATTACTGAATTTACAAAAACCAAATTGATTTAGATTAAGCGATACTTTGGCCATTGAGGATGTTTTTTTTTATGGAATTTTCCTGCATTTTTTATATTTTTTTCTGCGATGTTTTTTTCAGGTGCTCAGAAAATTAAAACAAAAATTTTCAAAAATCCATAACTCTATTGAAAATTATTGAATTTACAAAATACAAATAGATTTTGAGTAAGCGATACTTCGGCCATTGAGGATGATTTTTTATGGATTTTTTTCTGCGTTTTTATATTTTTTTCTGCGACATTTTTGTTCAGGTGCTCAGAAAATTAAAACAAAAATTTTCAAAAACCCTTATCTCTATTGAAAATTATTGAATTTACAAAAACCAAATTGATTTTGAATAAGAAATACTTCGACCATTGAGGATGATTTTTTATGGAATTTTCCTGTGTTTTTTTTATATTTTTTCGGCGATGTTTTTTTCAGGTGCTCAAAAAATTAAAATAACAATTTTCAAAAATCCATATCTCTGTTGAAAATTATTGAATTTACAAAAACCAAATTTATTTTGAATAAGCGATACTTCGGCCATTGAGGATGATTTTTTATGGAATTTTTCCTGCGTTTTTTATATTTTGTTCTGCGATGTTTTTGTTTAGGTGCTCACAAAATTAAAACAAAAATTTTCAAAAATCCATATCTCTATTGAAAATTACTGAATTTACAAAAACCAAATTGATTTAGATTAAGCGATACTTCGGCCATTGAGGATGATTTTTTTATGGAATTTTCCTGCATTTTTACTTTCTCCGTTACGAAGTACGAGAAAGTATTGTGATCGTGATTTTTTTTTCAAAAATTTTTTTTACGGAAATATCCGTTTTGGGGTCCCTAGATGCCATTTCAACAATTTCTGGAAAAAAATTTTTTGTGTCTGTGTGTGTGTGTGTGTGTGTATGTGTGTCTGTGTGTGTGTGTCTGTGCGCGCTGTATCTCAAAAACTAATAAACCAATCGATATGAAACTTTGAACATACGTCTTATTTGATAATCCGGAGAACTGAAAAGCTTTTAGTAAAATTTTGTACACCGGAAGTGGGTGTTTACCTTAACTGTTTTTTGTTTTTTGCCAATATTTTCTTAAATATGAAAAATATCACAAAAACATTTAAACAAACATTGAAGACAACAAAGAAATGAACATCTTTTGCTTGAAAATATTTTTCATAAAATCATTGCTATTCGAGAAAAACATTTATTATTATTTTTTTAATTTTTGGTTTATAATTATGAAACGATAATAGTTACAACAAATTTATTTGAATAATAATTGTAGAGAATGCCAAAATAAACAACTTCTAAAGAATAAGTTTTTTTCTAAATCTCGTTAGTTTTTGAGTAAACCGAGTTTTTTAATTTGAAGTATAATTTTTCCATGTTTCATAATTTTGACGTTTTAAACGTCAGTTTCATCCGAGTTTACGCAACGCTCGATGTACATTTAAAATATGATTTCAATAAACCATGAAAACGTAAATATAAATGATACTATCAAGTCGGAGAAAGTAACATGATGGCCACATCACCATTTTTTATATTTTTTTCTGTGATGTTTTTGTTCAGGTGCTCAGAAAATTAAAACAAAAATTTTCAAAAATCCATATCTCTGTCGAAAATTTTTGAATTTACAAAATACAAATTGATTTTGAATAAGTGATACTTCGGCCATTGAGGATGATTTTTTATGGAATTTTTCCTGCGTTTTTTTATATTTTTTTCTGCGATGTTTTTGTTCAGGTGCTCAGAAAATTGAAACAAAAATTTTTAAAATCCACATCTCTATTGAAAATTATTGCATTTAAAAAAACCAAATTGATTTTGAGTAAGCGATACTTGGGCCATTGAGTATGATTTTTTATGGAATTTTTCCTGCGGTTTTAATATTTTTTCTGCGATGTTTTTGTTCAGGTGCTCAGAAAATTAAAACACAAATTTTCAAAAATCTATATCTCTATTGAAAATTATTGAATTTACAAAATACAAATTGATTTTGAGTAAGCGATACTTCGGCCATTGAGGATGATTTTTTATGGATTTTTTCCTGCGTTTTTTATATATTTTTTCTGCGATGTTTGTGTTAAGGTGATTCAAAAGTAACAGTTTTGCCCATCTGTGTTTTATTTTTTATTAACTGAAAATTACTTTTATGGGGGTCGATGGAGATTTCGAAAAATTATATAGTTGTCGATGATCAAAAAAGTTTGGCGACCCCTGTTCTAATGAAATAAATTGGAATTCTTAAAAATTCATTTTCTGGTCTTCTTCAATTACTTGTAAATGGGTTAAATATAAAACATATTTTATAAATTGTGTGTTAATATTTCAGTCCCTAAAATGTGTATGACTGTATTGACCTTCAATTCCCACGCTTTTGTAATGATTTATTAATTTTTACTGTATTACTCTGATAACATTTTGTATTGTACTTCCTCAGACTGGGAAGCAATAATATATATGAAACTTAAAATTTGCGGTTAAAATTTACACAAAAATGTCTGACTTAATTAAAAAAAAAAAACTAGTCCATAGTCTGTTCATATCCAAGAGGCAGTAAGTGTAAACCCAATCACGTGAGCAGTAAGATTGCACGAGGTCGCGCTCTTTTAGTCGCGCAGTACCGCGCGCGCCCTCTTACAAAATGGATGGAAGTGATCAGGCGGTTCTCAGTTTTACACTTACTGCCTCTTGCATATGAGCAGACTTTAGAAAACAATTATTCTGTTGATGTTCCTGTTATCATACCATTCCTTGCAATAAGCCTGCTGGATTGACTTAAATTTTCTGTATTTTATTACTGAAAACTAAAAATGAGAAGAGAGCTTTCGTAAATCCAACGGTGATGATGGCAAAGGTACACTTTAAATGAGTAAATAAAAGGATCCCGAAGGGCAGATGATACAAGTTCCATTTTGTTCCTAAATAACGTGCCCGTAATATCAGGGAATTTAAAAATGCCCCCGTAAACTCGCACAAGACGCAAACAAATGTTAAAATAAACATCCCGAGGATTTTTTTGCAAGGGGATGCCCGTGTTTATATAAATTTTATGGACGGATTATGCAAATGTTTGCATGTTTCCGTGGGCGGCTTAAAGGGTTTTCAGACTGTTATTGAACGATATTCACCAGACTTAATTGGTTTATTGCCGAATTTGTGCAGTGCATGCTGCCCGCATTATCGACTTACCCTTAACGTGCAGCTATTTTAAAATTTGTACAAGTTGTGCAACTGCATGTTACATGAATTTAATTTAAATTCAATGCTTTGTAAATTGTTGCCGAGTTTTTCCACCTCATCTAAAAATATGTGAGGAATATTGCTTCATGTTTACTTTAAAACTATTCCTCGCAGCGCTCCGGCTTCGGAGAGCTCTTGATATTAAAACTAAGATTATTCCCTTTGAAGTCCATTTTCGTTCGAGAATTCTTTCCAGAAAAAAAAGCTACTTGGTTAATTAAATTTCAGTCGAATGTTAAACACGTTTTGGCAATTTCATAATAAAAAAAAACCGGATTAACAAAAACATCTACACAATAATGAAAAAAATTATAAAACATACATTTCAAAAGAGATGATTTGAAGCTCTTGAGTCATAAAACAATTGTTATAGTAACAATAAACTTGAGGAACTCACACAGGTGTGTATTATTATAAATTCTACAATGAGTTTCACCATCAGCCTCATCGATTATTTGAAGAAAGTTTAAATCCAGGATAACAGAAACTCACAATACGCAATTTATTTTAATAATATTTAATTACATTTTTGCATAAATTTATTGGCGCATTAAAAATCGGCTGAATAAGGAATGCGGAGGGAACATCTATGCTTTTTACAAGTTAATTGGATTCAATCTAAATTGTGATTCAATTTCGACCAAACATCCTTCTCAGAATTGTATTTAAAATAATTTAAAATACGAAATTCAAATGATTTACACGTCACAAAAAAAAGAGAACTGTCTCAATAACCATCCTACACCTTTATTAATGTATTGTTTCTTCATCCAAAGTACGAGAAAATCGATGGCAGTTTAAATTTTAAATTACTAAAATAATTCAAAAGTTAGCAAGCCAGTAAAAAAAATCATTTCTTTCGGCTTCGAACTAGTGATGTTATTTATATTAACTGCTACTTTTTAACCGTTATTAAAATAAAGTTATACTCGATTCAATGAATCATTTATTAGTAAAGTTGCCGATTCAATCACTTCTTCATAACATTAACCGATTCAATAACGAATCATTTCTCAGTATCAGGAACTGTTATAACCGATTCAATAAAGAATCACTTCTCAATGACAGTAACTGGAGGAAAAAAAAAATGAAACACTTGAAATTCGTGAAATTTTGATCAATTTCAAACCGCCATAACTAGGCGTATTTTTAGTCGATTTTGATGAATCTTTAATGACGAAAAACTTTGAAGGGTTTTCTATAAAGTCATGCATACGAACTTAAGCGTAACCCCTTCCGCCCCCCTCTAGCACCTTTGGGGAAAAAAGTATTTTTCAGGAAACCATTTTCAACTTTGACGATGTCTATGGAATTTTGTCGACTCGATGATCCACCATAAAGGCATTAAAATCTGATCAATTCCCTATGCAGGACTCGAAGAACGAAGTTCCTACGGCGATTAGGCACCAAATCATGGCTGTTTGAAAAAAGTGCATTTTGAGGTTTTTCGCACATAACTCAGCAAATTTTATGATTCTTTCGGGAAAAAATCTCTTTTTGGCCCTACTTTAGGGGGGTAAACTCAGATTGGAATGATCCCTTTTCGAACCCTTAAAACCCCGAACAAAAAACACGTTTTTGGGCAAAAAAAGTCCAACTTTGGCAACGTGTACCGAGTTGGATAAAATGTGTCCACCAAAACATTGAAATGTGTTCAATTACCTGCGTAGGACTTAAAAACGTTCCTACGGCAATTTGGCACAAAGTTATGGGTGTTTAAAAAAAGTGCACTTTATGGTCTTTTTATTTTTTTTTGTTTGGAGGGGCGTAGAGTCCTCTCTTTGAGTGGGGGATAAACCCTCTCAAAGAGAACATATTTTGCTTTTTATTTCTCAAAAGATCGGTTGAATAGAAGTTATGGCCATTTGAAAATTATCTAAATTTTTACAAATTTCAAGTGTTTCATTTTTTCCGTCAGTGCAATTTGTTTGTTTTTATTGGAGGAATGGAAAAATGGTCGAATGGTGGTGAGTTAGGCCCACATTTTTTTCAGACCCTACAGTGATCGTTAAAGTAAGCCTTTTTTGACCTAAAATAATTTTTTTTGTTAATGGAGTTCTAAGGTACAAAATGCGATATTCATGATTTCGCGCAAACAATTAATTTTTGTGCATACCTTAACGAACATGCAAGAAAATTTAATTCGTGAAATAAAAAACAATTTCGTCGAAAAACTAGCGACTTATGAGTCAAAAATACACAAAATTTGCTTTTTTTCAAACACCCATAATTTTGTGCAAAATCGTCGTAGGAACTTCGTTATTTGACTCCTGCGCAGGTAATTAAACACAGTTCAATGCCCCTTTGTTGGATCGAGTCGACAAATTTTTTCCAGCTCGGTACAAGTTGCCAAAGTTGGGCATTTTTTGCCAAAAAACTTGTTCTTTTTTTGTTCGAGGGTTGAAGGGTTCGAAAAGGGATCATTCTAATCTGAGTTTCCTCCCTTAAAATAGAGGCAAAATGGGATTTTTTCCCGAAAGAATCATAAAATTTGGTTGAAAAGTCACTGAGTTATGTGCGATAAACCTCAAAATGCACTTTTTTCAAACACCAATAACTTGGTGCCAAATCGTCATAGGAACTTCATTCTTTGAGTCCTGCAAAGGGAATTGATCAAATTTGAATGCCTTTATGTTGGATTGAGTCGACAAAATTTTTCCAACTCCGTAGACTTCGTCAAAGTTGGACAAGGTTTCCAGAAAAAAACTTTTTTTCCCAGAGGCGCTAGAGGGGGGCGGAAGGGGTTACGCTTAATTTAGCGTGCATGACTTTAAAGAAGACCCTTCGAAGTTTCTCGCTCTTAAAGCTTCATCAAAATCTATTGAAAATACGCCGAGTTATGGCGGTTTGAAAATGGTCTAAATTTCACCAATTTTAAAGTGTTTCAGGTAGAAACGCCAAAGTGGCGGAATCTATTGCCTGAATACTGTACTGAACCAAATCTACCTTTAACGGTGTTTGGAATACTTATATTCCAATAGTAATCTCCTTTTCCCCATCAGCAACTAACTACACTGATGAGACCTGAAAGGTCGAAACCGGTCTGCAGGTGTTCTGATGGGAGAACAATATTTAAAGTGTTTCATTTTTTTTCCTTCAGTATATTATAACCAATTTAATAACGAATCACTTATTAGTATCAATAACCGGTTTACTAACAAATATACTTATTAGTAACTGTAACCGATTTAATAAAGAATAAGTTCTTAGTAACTGTAACCAATTCAATAAAGAATTATTTCTTAGTAACAGGAACTGTTGTACCTGACTCAATAACGAATCACTTCTTAGGAACAGTAACCGATTCAATTATGAATCATTTCTCAGAAACTGTAATTCCTATAAACAAATAATTAATGAATCACTAATTAGTAACAATAACCGATTCGATAATGAATAACTTCTTAATAACGGTAACTCTTTTAGCCGTTAGTGCAAAATATGCGACGTATCTGAACGGCCGCAACAGTTCAATAACGTAGGTGACTGAAACGTAAATCGTAGCGTAGTCGTGATTTGATGACATGAATATCTTTAATAATAGTGTTTGAGATGTTCTAACCTAGAATCGGGATAAAAATCCCATCTCGCGAAGACTCGCTTATTGGCAGAGACATTGTTTGCTATTGTTAGGAAATATTTGAAATCGGTGGATAATTTATCTGATTGGAATGTACCGAAAAAATATTATACACTTATGTATATCATAATATTAAATTAAAAATCATCCAATTTAAAAACACCTATTCAGGGTCAAAGACCTATTACGAAAGGCCTAATCAATCAAACCAATCCCTGATTTTAACCCTTTATATTTTTTCACCCCTTTCAATTTTTTTTAGTTGTCAGCCATAACTAAATAAAAATACTCTTTTCTACGTCCGTTAAAAAATGTACATTTTTTTCATAAATTTGCGTTCATAAAATATGTGTTTTCTGATGCCTTCTGGAAGCGTGAAAAAAGTGCCATAACGGTTCATTTTTTCACCCTTTTGCGTGAAAAAAAGTGCCGTAGCGGTTCATTTTCGCAACTTAAAAATCGTTTGCGCAAAGTGTGTCATGAACGCTTCGCAACACGCCGCGAGTTCTGCCGATAAATGTCAAACATTCGTTTCCGATCAAGTAAACTTGACGATTATCATCTTGAAAGAATTATTACTTATAAAAATTGGTTTAATCGAATTTATTTAAAGTTACGGACGTAGAAAAAATTTTGTATGCAACTCGAGAGTAAAGCAACTTTTTTTCACTTGTAGGAAATTGCTGCACTCGCTGCGGCTCGTGCGGCAATCTTTCCCACACGTGAAAAAAAGTATTACTTTACTCACTTGTTGCATAAATAACTAATTCTTATCACTAATACAAGTACTTTAATAATCAAGAGTAAAAAAAAAACGGGCACTCCTTCAGCCTAGAAAAAAAAAATAAACGAGGTACCAAATTATTCAGCATAATAGATTACATCGCCCGCTTTGCAATTGAACAATTGACTGATTTTTAGAAAGATAAAAATTACGTTTTCTACTTTGGACCATATTTTTGACAATCAGGACCACTGCGGCGTGGCGGCTCTTCAAATCGAATGCAGAAGGCAAATCTATGCGTCTTGCGTACAATTTATTCGGATCAAATCAAAACTGGAAAATTAATGAAAAACATGAAAAACTGAAGAATGGCCTACCTCAATGATTGCATTCCCATTGGGAGGAAATGCACGTGCGCAAGAACAAATTTTATTTACAACGAAAGTTATTTTATGTTAAATTACCTGAAAACGGTATACAGCATAATAACGGTCCTGACCATCTTCTTTATAATGACAACAAAACTTGCGCAGTAAATTTGTAATTTATAATCAATTGCGTATATATGCGACAGGTCAACCTAAGTAACGAGAAATCACTGGATGTAATTAAGTAATCATTTTTATTTATATTACAGCGACGACGCAAAGCAGCAGTTCCGCAATATCTCCAGTAATTTATTCATTCTTGATACGTCCCATTCTAGCGGCGATGAATTACCGGAACAGCCGCACGAAGTGCCCATAAAAAATTCGTCCAAAGGCAATAACTATTTTACAACTAATAAAGCATGAAGATATAAATCTGGGCGTCCCATATAAGGGCCCATTATTATGCGATCCGAGGGCCGTTGTTATTATTATTATTATTTCGTCTCGGGCCCGTTATCGCCCCTGAAACACACACTGGTACATACACACATAAATACACACACACACACACCCCGTGAATTATGCGCCCCCAATCCCAGCTTCGTTCGTTCGTTTTCATTCGAGACGCGAAAAATGAATAAAAAATAAAAACGCGAACGGTTTTCGTGGATAATAAACGGGTGGATATTTCGCCGGGAGGATGATTTACGCGGATGTAAAGTTTATGCTTGTTTGGATGGATGCTACGGGAATTCATGGGATTGTTTCATGAGCTTTTAAAGACGTCGAGGGGAAAACATTTTAGATTTTGATATACTGTTCGTCGCGTTGTTGCAAATCAATCATATACGGTGTCCTACTTAAGTGCCTCATCATTAAAAATCATCTCATCTTTAAAATGGTTAGAGATAGAGTTGCTTATTCAGCATTGGGGTTATTTTTTGTTTGGGTTTGTTGGCCACATCCCAACTGTATATTAAGGATTACAAGTGTGCAACTGAGTGAAAATCTGAACTTTATTACATCTTGCGATAATATCTGCTACTCTGCTATTCATAGAATAGATACCCAAAAAAACCCGAAAACAAGTGTAACTAAGATACCAGCCAATCTCCGATAGAAGGATACCTTGAATCAATTTTTTTTTGACGGGATTTTTTTTTAAATGCATTGCGTAAATAATAAAGATTCCAAAAATTACATTTTCTACATGTGACAGTTTAGGAACGAACATTTGATTTTTACTTTCTCCGTTACGAAGTACGAGAAAGTATTGTGATCGTGATTTTTTTTTCAAAAAATTTTTTTACGGAAATATCCGTTTTGGGGTCCCTAGATGCCATTTCAACAATTTCTGGAAAAAAAAAATTGTGTCTGTGTGTGTGTGTGTGTGTGTGTGTGTGTGTGTGTGTGTGTGTGTGTGTCTGTGTGTGTGTGTATGTGTGTGTGTGTGTATCTGTGTGTGTGTGTGTGTGTGTGTCTGTGTGTGTGTGTGTGTGTCTGTCTGTGTGCGCTGTATCTCAAAAACCAATAGAGCAATTGATATGAAACTTTAAACATACGTCTTATTTGATAATCCGAAGAATTGAAAAGCTTTTGGTAAAATTTCGTACACCGGAAGTGGGTGTTTACCTTAACTGCTTTTTGTTTTTTGCCAATATTTTCTTAAATATAAAAAATATCACAAAAACATTTAAACAAACATCGAAGACAACAAAGAAATGAATAGCTTTTGCTTGAAAATATTTTTCATAAAATCATTGCTATTCGAGAAAAAAATTTATTCATTTTTTTTTTATTTTTGGATTATAATTATGAAACGATAATAGTTACAGCAATTTTATATGAATAATAATTGTAGAGAATGCCAAAATGAACAACTTATAAAGAATAAGTTTTTTTCGAAATCTCGTTAGTTTTCGAGTAAACCTAGTTTTTGAATTTGAAGTATAATTTTTCCATCTTTCATGATTTTGACGTTTTAAACGTCAGTTTTATCTGAGTCTACACAACGCTTGATGTACATTTAAAATATGATTTCAATTGGAAATAAGCCCATGAAAACGTAAACATAAAGTCGGAGAAAGTAACATGATGGCCACATCACCATTTTTTTAATGGAAATCATTAATGGCCATTTTTATGGAATTTTCGTCCTTTTTACTTTCTCCGTTACGAAGTACGAGAAAGTATTGTGATCGTGATTTTTTTTCCAAAAAATTTTTTTACGGAAATATCCGTTTTGGGGTCCCTAGATGCCATTTCAACAATTTCTGGAAAAAAAAAAATTGTGTCTGTGTGTGTGTGTGTGTGTGTGTGTGTCTGTGTGTGTGTCTGTGTGCGCTGTATCTCAAAAACTAATAGAGCAATTGATATGAAACTTTGAACATCCATCTTATTTGATAATCTGAAGAACTGAAAAGCTTTTGGTAAAATTTCGTACACCGGAAGTGGGCGTTTACCTTAACTGTTTTTTGTTTTTTGCCAATATTTTCTTAAATATGAAAAATATCACAAAAACATTCAAACTAACTTTGAAGACAACAAAGAAATGAACAGCTTTTGCTTGAAAATATTTTTCATAAAATCATTTTTATTCGAGAAAAAAATGTATTATAATTTTTTTAAATTTTGGTTTTTAATTATAAAACGATAATAGTTACAGAAAAATTATATGAATCATAATTGTACAGAATGCCAAAATGAACAACTTCTAAAGAATAAGTTTTTTTCGAAATCTCGTTAGTTCTTGAGTAAACCGAGTTTTTGAATTTGAAGTATAAGTTTTACATCTTTTATGATTTTGATGTTTTAAACGTCAGTTTCATTCGAGTTTACGCAACGCTCGATTTACATTTAAAATATAATTTCAATTGAAAATAAACCCATGAAAACGTAAATATAAAGTCGGAGAAAGTAACATGATGGCCACATCACCATTTTTTGAAGACAGTCAGCCAAACTGTTTTCAAAAACCATTTGTCTTATATCCTGGATCGGTTCATGCTACCTCCCGGTCAATATTTAAATCGTAGAATATTATAAAGTTAATGAAAATGGACTTTATGGGTATACATAGTCTGTTGTGTGACCATACTTTCATCAACCCGCCGATTTTATCAAAATACAAAGAACAAAATAGTTTATGCTATTAATATAGGGTGTCCCACGAAAAAGTTGCATTTTAAAATTGCTATAAAAGAAAGACGGGTGGATATTTTTCAATTTTTTTTTAAATTTAATAGCCCCAACATTTCGGTTTAATAGTGGAAGACCACTTCATTTATATGGCTGCCCCGGCTGACTTTGCAGTAGCCCATTCTGTCGACCCAATTTTTCATGACATTTTCGATGGTGTGACCCTCAATGGCTGCAATGGGGACTTCAATCTCGTGCTTTAGGTCGTCAATCGTCTCTGGATGGTTGGCGTAGCACTTATCCTTGACGGCTCCCCACAAAAAATAGTCCAACGGGGTTAAATCGCAGCTGCGAGGCGGCCAGTTGACATCGCCGTTTCGGCTAATTATGCGATTTTCGAACGTACCGCGCAAAAGTTCGACTGTATCGTTGGCTGTGTGGCACGTGGGCCCGTTCTGCTGGAACCAAATGCCGCCGATGTCTTCCTATTCCATTCGAGGAAAGAAAAAAATTTCCAACATACCGCGATAGCGCTCACCATTGACGGTTATGGCGGCTGCTGCTTCCTTTTCGAAGAAAAACGGACCAATGATGCCGCCGGACCACATACCGTACCAAACAGTCACTCGTTGTGGGTGCAGTAACTTTTCCATGATTATGTGTGGATTTTCAGAGCCCCAAAAGCGGCAGTTTTCCTTATTGACCACCACCGAGGTGGAAATGAGCTTCATCTGAAGAGATGATTTTTCGATAAAAATGCTCATCTTCCATCAAGCGTTCTTCGGCCCATTGGGCGAACCGAAATCGCATCAGATGGTCGTGCGGCTTCAGCTCTTGCACCAATTGAATTTTGTACGGCTTCAAACTGAGGTCTTTCGTCAAAATTCTTTGAAGGGACGTGCGAGAAATGTTCAATTCCTGCGAGCGGTGTCGAGTTGATGTTGACGGATTGTCACACACTTTTGGCAACAGCAGCAATATTTTCAATTGAGCGCACTGGACGAGCACGGGAACGCGTTGCCATTAACGAGCCACTTTCACGCACACGCTTCACAAATTTATCCACAAACTGCCTGGAAGGCGCTTTATTTTTCCCGAATTTTGTGCGCATTTTTCTTGCAGTTTCGGCTGAAGACCATTTTGGAAGTAAGTTTTCAATATTTCCCAATATTCTTCAAGCGTAAACTTAACCATTTCGTAAACCGTAAACCTTTTATTAAATATTTGACACATTGGCAAAGTGATTCGAGCTGTCAAAGCCGAAATAATAGTTCAAAAAGAAACCGATAGATGGGCCACCCTGTACATGTTTTCTGGAAGAATATTCTGCAATCATAAATAATACAGTGCAATTCAAAATTCTTCCGCCCGTATCACTTTCGGTGTTAACAATGCCAAAAACTGATTTTTTTTTTAACTGCATTAGAGGATGGATCAACATAAATCGTTTTAATTCCAGTGGTAATACGGTACGTATTGTATTCTTATATGCAAATCAGACTGTTACCCAATTATTCCTGATTAAACATTAGCCTCAATTGTTGAACCAATTAAAAAATCCTTTTCATCTCTACCGGGTTTCCCTTTCGGGCTCGGCCCGTTCCAATTTGTGCACAAATGTGATGCGAGTCGCGCCGGGAAATCCGCATAATTCGCAGCCTGCCCGCGTTTTCACGGCGGAAAATTCCCTTTCGACTCCAATTAACTTTCCCTTTGCTTTTTTTATTATATTTTGGATTGCATAATATCATCCCGACAGTGTTTGCGTTGCCGAGGGTGACAACAATAATGCTGCCGCCCTTTGATACAAGTGCCGTCCGGCATTAATTGACGAAAAAAATATTGATGTGGCGGTTCTTGTAATATTTTGCATATTTTTGGAAGATTCTGAAAAAATAGAGTATATTTCACCAGGTGCGAAATCGTACGACTGGGAATATAATCAATTGAGATTGGTGTAAACTTAAAAATATAAATTGCCTTTATGAGAAGGCATTGCTGGCGTACTTCTCACATAAAACCAAGAAGGAAAAGCCGCCATGACATCGTGAACACACTAATCTATGTTGAGACAGCATCGAGCACTTCACAAAATCAGTGCTGTAAAATGATAATTTAGTGTGGTAAAACATTTGATAGTAATCGTCTCTATTATCTATATCAATACAGAATAAAGGGTGAAATTAAGCCATTAGGGCTACTCTACCACTTGACCCCTAAAAACGGAACAAATATTCATGATAATTCTTACGACTTTGAAAATAATATTGTAATGTTTAGCGTTACGTACATACAGATTAGAATTTGAAGTATAATTATTAATTTTCTTCAGTATCATTCGATCCTGCAAAACTCTCGAGGTACATTTAAAATATCATTTAAACTGAAAATCAACGATGAAAGTACAAACATTTCAGCCTCCGTTCCGCAAACTCCCTATGCACAAAATAAAGCAAAACTTTCAACACTTGCATCATAAATAACAATTATGCCATCAAATCGGAGAAAGTTACATGATGGCCACATCACAAGTGCTCGTGTAACATTCTGATGATAGAGCCACTTTGCGTACAATACAGGGTGTATTTGAAATAACGAACAGGCAATTAAGGGCACATACACAAAATATTTGTGAACCCATTACCGTCAAAATTTATTCGAAATTTTTTTTTTTAATTTTCCTAATTTTTCGAGGTTTTGTAAACATATTGAGAACCGATGCTTTTCTTATTTAATTAAGTCTGCATGGAATGTGTGTTTGTTTATTTAAAACGCGAGATACGATTTCTTGCCTCCGAAATTTGAAGTGTTATAGCAACGTTTTTTTTTTTTTGTAAAAGATAAACAGTCCTCAAGTTCATTGACGCTTTAAGAGCACTCGGATATTTCCTACGCGCTTGTTGTAATTCGATATCTAAAACCGATGCCTTTTAAAAATTAGGTCACATTACCACTGCCCCCAAACATGTTGCGTTAACTTTAATAATTAATTGCGGGCTTTTTGTTACAGTTATAAACAAAATAATACAAAATAATAATTTGCTTCCGGGTTTCGCCCCTCTGGTGGGCGATCGGCGTTTAAATTGGGCGATTATCTGATATTCTGCATTTGAGGGGCGATTGTCATTTTGCGAGGGCGAATGCATTTTGATGGTCTAGCAAAGGTCGCCAACCTCAAGGTTCCAAATAAAACTCAAAAAGTTATTTAATTTTTGCTACTTTTAAATTCCTTTGTTTATGTCACCTACATTATTTTAGGGATTATCATCTAATTTTAAGCTGTTCATGCCCAATTTGACATATTATTCTCAAAAACTAATGGAGCAATTGATATGTAACTTTGAACATTCGTCTTATTTTATAATCTGAAGAACTGAAAAGCTTTTGTTAAAATTTCGTACACTGGAAGTGGGCGTTTATCTTAACTGTTTTTTTGTTTTTTGTCAATATTTTCTTAAATATGAAAAATATCACAAAAACATTAAAACAAACTTCGAAGACAACAAAGAAATTAATATCTTTTGCTTGAAAACATTTTTCATAAAATTATTTTTATTCGAGAAAAAAGTGTATTAATTTCTTTTTTATTTTTGGTTTATAATTATGAAACGATAATAGTTACAGCAAATGTATGTTAATAACAATTGTAGAGAATGCCAAAATGAATAACTTATAAAGAATACGATTTTTTTCGAAATCTCTTTAGTTTTTGAGTAAACTGAGTTTTTGAATTTGAAGTATAATTTTTCCATCTTTCATAATTTTGACGTTTTAAATGTCAGTTTCATCCGAGTCAACAAAACGTTCGGTGTACATTTAAAATATGATTTAAATTGAAAATAAACCATGAAAGCGTAAATATAAATGATACTATCAAGTCGGAGAAAGTAACATGATGGCCACATCACCATTTTTTCTCTTGGAATCACAATTTGACATATCATTACAAAGATAAAAAAATCATACAAAATGTACCTTTAACTACCCAATATAATAAAATTATTCTACCTTTATCAGAACTTAACTGGCTGTACTAGACATTGGAGTTTGCCTGCAGAAAATGTACTTTTTGCAAGGTTATTGCCAATCCTCTAAGTAATTAGATCGTTAAAAATTTGACAAATTATTCCTACATAATTTTAAAGAGTTGTTGAGAGGCGCACGCCCCTACTTGCAGCTCTAATATGATCCAAAAGGTGTTCATTACTTTCAATACTTCCTCCTGTCCTTCATTGAAAGTTATAACAGCCATATGAGTTATGATTTCAACCACTCTCTTCACGGAATGCAAATATTTAGGCGCGATCAACCAAATGCAACTATTCAGACTCATTGATGTTTCCAGTGTGAGCTCCTAAATATCGATCCAGCAAATCATCTGACGATACGTGCTTATAATTTTCATAGGATTGGCAAAAATTAGATTTTACCATCGAAACGACAACTTTCCTACTAAAATATCCAATAAGTGTACGTGTCCAAACGATGAAAAACGTACTGTACCGTTTTTTTTTGTGAAAAATTGATGTTACTATGACACTCTTTGCAAATAACGAATTGAGAGAGGATACTCCAGGATGTAGTAAACGAATTCAGGTGTGATTAGGGCTTCTAGCAGATGCCTGTTCTTGAGTTCTTCTTCTTCGACAGTTTTTGGATTCGACGGCTTATGTTGTTTAAGTCGAAACACTGGGTAATTACATTTACGTGACCCTTTACGGCACATTTCACAATAAAAAAAAACTCACAAACAAGCATGGACACGCAGGCGCGACCCTGGAGCGCGCGAATAGGCCATGCACCGTCATGTTTAGCCAGCTTTAACTCTCGAACTAGAGAGAAATCTGACAAACCCTTTTACAGGCTCATTTCTAAGACCCTTTGGATTAGAAAAATGAAGAAAAAACAAATTCGATTTTTTGAAACCGACAAGGTGACTGAAAACAAAAAGAAAATAATTGAACAACGAATTTAATTGTTTGGTCCTATCTATCTATATCTTTCGAATGAATATAAGTCTTTGTTGAAAGAATTTTACAAATCTGTTCATCTGTTCAAAAGTTATCCATAAAAAGCCGCAAATTAATTTAACGAAAAAATTATTTTTTTCTATAGCACATGTTAAAGTATGCTTTTATCAACTCTAAATAGTAGACCAAGTGTCATTTTATACGTAAGAGTAGATAAAGTAATACTTTAACACCAAGGGTAGATAAAGTACTTTAATTTTTGCCATTTTACAGCCGCAGGCGCCTCTTCATCTACGTCTACAGGCAGGATGATTCTATTAGCGCAAAACTTCTGGTGCGAACTGTTGACAATAAATTGTTTTTTTTATAAATGTCAGGGTGGCCAGAGCCCGCTCTAGTCTTTTCGTCGCGTCGCGTCGCCCCGGACAAAAAGAGAAATGCCACAAGCATTTCGCCTACTTTTACAGCAAAGATAATTAAAATTAATTTTGATGTTTCTAATAAAGAATATTTTGCCTCTGCCTTCAAAATCTGCTATAGAAAAAAATATAATTTTACACACGATGATAAAATATCATTATCGACTCGCAAAATTAATCCACTCGCTCCTACGTCGCTCGTGAATTGACATTTCCGCTCATCGATAATATATTATTTTATCGTCTTGTATAATAACTATTTTTAAACTACTTTTATTTTATAAAAACACTTTGCTAAAATAATTTGAAAACTCTGTCTTTTCATTTAAGAGTTATTCCTTAACAATAATAAAAGATAATTAAACAACGAATTTATTTTTGATCTTATCTGCATCTGTCCAATCAGTACACTTGGTTGCAAGAATTTTCAAAAGCTGTCCTTTCGTTCAAGAATTATCCTTAAAAAAATTGAAAATTATTGAACTATAAATTATGTTGTTAGAGTCTTATCTACATTTCTTTGAAATGATTTTCAAAATATGTTATTCTGTTCAAGAGTTATCTTCTCGAAACAAAAAAAAAACAGTTGAACAACGAATTTAATGTGTTTTCTTATCTACATCAATTAATTCAGTGAGTGCAATACTTTGTTGGAAAAAATTTTAAAATCGGGTTTTCCATTCAAGAATCCTAAAAAAAAAAACAATTGAACAGCGCATTTAATTTTATATACGACGGGTAGAACATTGTTCTGGATGAATTTTTAAAATCTGGCCATCCTTTCAAGAGTTATCTTTAAAAAAACCTAAAAGCAATTGAACGACCAATTCGTTTTTTGTTTTTACCTGCATCGGTCGGATGAGAACAACACTTTGCAAGAACAATTTTCAAAATCTGCCCGTTCGTTCAAGAGTTGCCCTCAAAAATAAAAATAAAACACTTGAAGGTCAATTGACATGTATTTAACACATTGGCTGCCAACAAATTTTTTGTAAAATGTCAATAAAAGTTTTCTTTGTTTTTAAGTTTTATTTTATAAAATGAGTAAGAATATGCTTATTTAATTCATTTTGATGCATTTTTTTAGACGAAATTACGGGTTTTTATGTACTCACTGTGAGTCATCGGTGACTGATGCGACCCCATCGGAATACTTCGCTGTCAGTCACCGGTGACTGACAAAGCAGTCAACGTGTTAATGGGTACATTACGTGCCTGCAAGAATGTTTCAAATATTTCAATCAATTCTAAATTTATTTAAAATACAAAATTGATTTTACTTGTTCATTTTAATGATTATTCGAAGCATGACAGCTGAAAGCGGAAACGGAACCGTTTTTTGTTTCAACAATTTCAAGGCACCACATTTTTTTGCTAAAATAGTAGTTTCGATTTCCCCTTTGTATGAAATTTAAAAAAAATCAGTAATATTATGATATGCAGCATTTTTTTCTCCACAGGAAACATGTTCACACTTTTTCTCTAAAATAATTTCGGGAGCTAATATTTGAACATTAAGAATATAACATGGGAATCCGTATGGTGCGTGAACCAATTCTACACCCTGTATGTGCTTAAATGGCAGCATGGAGTCTCAGTGGTTTAGTGATTAGAAATCCGGCCTCTGGGCACACTAGGCGCTGGTTCGAGTCACTTTTTAAATAAATAAATAAATAATAGCTGTGCAGGTCTAAGGATGCCTAATTTGTATCTAATGATATTTGTGTACATTAAAATGTAATCGATTGTGGCTGTATGCCCTAAGCCAACTTCCTATCATCCGCGCTTCCTTAAGCTGAATTCCCATCAACCATCATTTCTTTTCATCCTTAACGTGCTGATGCAGATTTGAAGCTACGTAGTTTCTTCCATTGTAAGTCCAGACTGGATATTATAATCAATCATACAAATAATTGTTTTAATCAATTTCACAATTATAAAACGAGTACCGTTATTAAGGAAACACAATTTGCTCGAGATGATTTTATAAACGTAAATAAACCAAATAAACATGAATTTCCGTTTAATTATTAAACTACCCTTCGCCTTAAACACGTGAGCAATTAGAGATGTTTGTTTGCACATGCAAGGAAACATACGTGGTGTATCTGTGTATGTTCTTGTTATTCGGGCGACTTGTTTCTCTTGCACATATTCCACTCGATCCTACGGTGCAGTCGACAAAGTTTCGAGTTGGGAACTAGTTAAAGCTCCATTTGTCGCGAACCAATTCCTGATATTTGTAGCTCTCAGAATTGAATGTATCGCGACGAAGAGGTCGAAAGTTATAACAGCACTTTGGAATTCGAGCCTGGAGAGACCAGAATCCCAACGCGGGGGGAGGATGTTATGAGAAAAATTTTAGCGGCGAACAGAAGGATTTCTGTTGAAATTGAAGGAGGAACTGATCTTTAAAGTCTCATCGTTGTATTGAAAACTGAAATTTTATAAGTTAAGCTACGACTGGAAAATTGTCATGCGGTGCTCTCCCATAGTGATAATTTCCGACTGTTATGAAATACCAATGAAGTTAACTCATTATACGTCAAAACGAAAAACGGCGGGTCAATTATCGTTAGTGGTAAGTGCCCTGGATAATCGCCGTGGATGGTTACACCATGTTTATGCACCAACGAACACATTTCTTTCAAACGTCATGTACGTGAAATTGAAATATCACGATTTGGTACGGCGAGCATATCATCAATCGATGAATTCATTAACGACTCTACTATAAATAATAAACTTCCACATTTATGCATGTATAATATTTAAAATAAATGTCATAGTTGTTAAAGTGAATTTTATATGTCAGAAATTATCTGATCGAATTGACCTTGAGCAATGATAAATCCTTATGTGTTGGTATTTATGTTCTCAAGCGGCTTAATTCGTAGAAACCAGTTTCTAAGTAAGCCGCTTTCGGACCTAAATACCAAAATGATTTCGTAATTATCACTGCTCTTGGGCTTTTACACTTGATAATTATACCGAGCTGCGGGTAGATAATTATTGTATCGTGTGAGCCACAAAATTTTGTTTCAGAGTTGGCTGTGAAATAAATGAGGTATGTCGCCTATTATTACGCCATGAGACTATTGAATTAGATTTAAAAAAAATGCATTAATCTCAGACATGACTGCTATGTTTCTTTCTCTCAGGCATGGCCAACTCAGAAACAACATTCTGTGGCTCACACCTTATGTTCAATCAGAATGACTTCAGGAAATCAAATTTCTGTAAAAGGTAAAGATATGTAAACTTTGATCAATGGATCTTTGCGTGCACGTCATAGATATCTGAACCAAGCTCCGACAACATTTTCATGCGTTTGCTTTCTCTGCGTTAAGTTAAATTAGAGGCAATCATATGTGTACGTATGTTGACCAAGGCGAGAAAGCTCAGTCTTCGGCAATGACGCACACGCAAAAATCCATTGATCAAACCATATCAAACAAGTTATTTATTTGTGACTGGAGCTCTACTATACCGGGTGGCCCAAATTCGATGTTTTAACCTTGATAGTTAGAACAAATCTGATATACACGTTATGACCTATTTTTCTGAAATAAAAATAATATTATTAACAAATCATGGCTAACTTGATTAGTTTTCGAGAAATCTGTCGTTTTTCAATTTTGGCCATTTTAAAATACCTCTTTTTCTCGATAACCCTACGATATGCAATAAAGAGTTAAATAGCTCGTTGTGCGGTCTTCTTCGTAGAACTCAGAGGCGTGCTCATTTTTTAATTTTGATTTTTAATTCAAGAGTTATAATAAAAAGTTGCATTTTTTAAATGAAACACCTAGTATATTTTTATGTAATTGAATAGTTAAAGATCTATTCAATTACATAAAAATATACAGGGTGTATCAGGTGATCAGCTTTACATGAATGTAACGATTAGAAATTTTGTGTCATAAATAACTATTTTACTATTTTTCCATATATCTTACAGTTACTGAGGAAAAAACGGATTTTAGATAGCCAAAAATTTAATAACGCCTTATGTATCAACTAATCAAGTCAGCTATAATCTGTTAAAGCTATTGTTATTATTTCAGAAAAAAAGGTCAAATTATTTATATTAATTTTTTTTTCGGCGTCATGCCTGGTCTTGATGCTATGACCATTAGCCATCATCAATTTTTACATATGTATCTTAAGTTATAAATTAAATGAATAAATGAACAAATTAATAAGGAAAGACGTATACAAATAACCACGGACCCGAACGAATACTTCTTGAAATCGAAAAGTCTTTCGTCCGGGTTGGAAATCTAATCCACACGGCCGCGGTCCAACCGACACAAGCGCTCGCCTGTACCCACTACACCAACGGACTGCCCGTATATTAATGATAATTGTAGAAAATGCCGAAATGAATATTAATTTCGAAGTTTTTTTTCTTTAGTTTTTACTTCAGAATCACAAGCCAAAACTATCGAAACTGCGGTCATGGAAAATGAAATGATAAGAGCGATACTAACCAAGTGAATTGTTTTATTTGAATTATTCAAAATGTATCTAAAGTTGCGGGAATAAAGGATGAAACGGTAAAATAAGTTTTACTTTTTAAATCAATTAAAAAGAAAATCCTGAAAAATGTTTTTAACTTAATGATAAATCAGAAAATTCATTTTTGGGACTAATTTAGGGTGCCGAGGGCTGAAAATGGCAATTTTTTAAATAAATTATTAAGCTTGTTCGTCTAATTTTGATTTGGGCTTTATTTTAGATTTTTTCTGGCGTATATTTTGGAATTTTGATTTTTAGAATTTGTGATCATTCTCTATTTTTCGACTCATTTGTTCAAATTTCCGCAATTTTGATTTTTACGCTTAAATTTTTAATTTTTGTCGATTAATTTTAGATTTTTTTACCTGAATTATTGGTTTTCATATGCGATTTTTTCATTTTTTGCGGGTATTTTCGAGTTTCTAGGTCCAAGTTTTTTATTTTTGGTCCTTTATTTTAGATTTTCTAACCTGAATATTGCTTTATACAAGGTGTCTAAAAAAGACACCACCAAAATGATATGGTGTATTCCTGAGACAAAAAACAAGCAAATTAACTAAATTTATCTATATGAAAAATTACATACTTTCCAAGATACAGCAAGTCAAAGTTTTAGATTTTTAAAATGTTTTAATCTATATCTCGAAATTGGCAGATGAGAATGATTTGTTTATTTTTTTCTGACAACTACATATGGTGTACTGCATTGTTTAAAAATTTCAAGAAATTTCTTCAAGCACAAAGGTGCTCCAGAGGACATGCTGTTTACATTATTACATAGAACTTTTTTGTTCTTCACATTTTTTACGATTCAATATTTTTTTCAATGCAACTCGTCACTTTTAAGGAATTTATAACTCTTAAAGTTTTTTTGTTTACGCCTTATTTTTAACAAAAAAAAAATAAAAAAGAACTTATTGTTTTTGGAAAATTTCGTGTTAAAACATAAAATAATCTAAGTAGGCGGGTGTCAATTCGTTGAAAACGTGTGTCAGCACAATTAAAACTTTCAATTTAAGTAAAACTGGTTAACACGTTGAGTGGTGGTGACCGAAGCATCGCCGGTGGCTGAAGCGCATCGACGCAACGCGCGCACGCGCATACAATGTGTACTGTGATTCTTTTTTATGAGGGTCATTTTGAATTTTTTGTAATTTGTTAAATAATTTAATATGTTAAAATAAAAGCAGTTTTTGGATTACAGTTATTTTTAAGACTTTTCTTGCAGGACGAGCGCAATTAAACAATGAACAATAAGTTCTTTTTTATTTTTTTTGTTAAAAATAAGGCGTAAACAAAAAAACTTTAAGAGTTATAAATTCTTTAAAAGTGATGAGTTGCATTGAAAAAAATATTAAATCGTAAAAAATATGAAGAACAAAAAAGTTCTATGTAATAATGTAAACAGCATGTCCTCAGGAGCACCTTTGTACTTGAAGAAATTTCTTGAAATTTTTAAACAATGTAGTACACCTAATGTAGTTGTCAGAAAAAAATAAACAAATCATTCTCATCTGCCATTTTCGAGATATAGATTAAAATATTTTAAAAATCTTAAAATTTGACTTGCTGTATCTTGGAAGGTATGTAATTTTTCATATAGATAAATTTAGTTAATTTGCTCTTTTTTTGTCTCAGGAATACACCATATCATTTTGGTGGTGTCTTTTTTAGACACCTTGTATGCCTGAGTTTTTTTTTGTCAACCAATATTTTCGAGTTTCGGGTCAGAAAGCATTTTTATTTTATTTTTGATTTTACGAATTTCTGATCTTGTGGCCTCAAAATTCTATATTTTCGAGTAAATTTTCGACTCCTTTTTTTAAATTTCCGCATTTCTGATTTTTAGGCTTGAATTTTTGATTTTTGTTCATAAATATTATATTTTTTACCTGAATTATTGATTTTTATGCGAGAATTTTTTTGCGGGTATTTTCTAGTTTCTAGGTCTAAGTTTCTGATTTTTTGTCCTTTATTTTTTTGTAACCTGAATATTGTTTTTTATGCGTGAATTTTTTTATTATAACCATTATTTTCGAGTTTCGGGTCGGAAAGCATTTTTTAACTTTTGAATTTTCGAATTTCTGATCTTTTAGCCAAACAAATCTTTATTTTCGACTCATTTTTTTCCAATTTGCGTATTTCTGATTTTTATGCTTAAATTTTTTATTTTTGTCCATAATATAAGATTCCTCACCTGAATTATTGATTTTTATGCGAGAATTTTTTTGAGGCTATTTTCTAGTTTCTGGATCTAAGTTTTTGATTTTTTGTCCTTTATTTTTTTTTGTAACCTGAATATTGTTTTTTATGCGTGAATTTTTTTATTTGTTAACCATTATTTTCGAGTTTCAGGTCAGAAAGCAATTTTTGTTATTTCTAGAGATTTGTTAGCCTATATTTTAGATCTTTGGCATGTTTTATTCGATGTGTTTTCTTTAACTTCTTGGTTTTTTGGCCTGATTTTTTTTCATTTTGACCACAATTTTCGATTTGTTTCATGAATATATCCATTTCTTGGTCAGCATTTTTGATTTCTAGACTAGGATTTTTGATTTTCTGGATGATAATTTAGATGTTTTAGCTGTAATTACGATTTTCGTCTAGATATTTATGCGCGAATACTTGAATATTTTTTGGGGTATTTTCGACTTTTAAGACTGTTTTTTTTTTAATTTTTTCCCCCTTATTTTAGATTTTTTAACCTGAATTATTTTATACTTTCTCCGTTACGAAGTACGAGAAAGTATTGTGATCGTGATTTTTTTTCAAATTTTTTTTTTACGGAAATATCCGTTTTGGGGTCCCTAGATGCCATTTCAACAATTTCTGGAAAAAACATTTTTGTGTCTGTGTGTGTGTGTCTGCTGTGTGCGCTGTATCTCAGAAACTAATAGAGCAATTGATATGAAACTTTGAACATCCGTCTTATTTGATAATCTGAAGAACTGCAAAGCTTTTGGTAAAATTTCGTACACCGGAAGTGGGCGTTTACCTTAACTGTTTTTTGTTTTTTGGCAATATTTTCTTAAATATAAAAAATATCACAAAAAAATTTTAACAAACTTTGAAGGTAACAAAGAAATGAACATCTTTTGCTTGAAAACATTTTTCATAAAATCATTTTTTTTCGAGAAAAAAAATTATTATTGTTTTTTTTTAATTTTTGGTTTATAATTATAAAACGATAACAGTTACAGCAAATTTATGTTAATAATAATTGTAGAGAATGCTAAAATGAACAACTTATAAAAAATAAGTTTGTATCGAAATCCCTTTAGTTTTTGAGTAAACTGGGTTTTTGAACTTAAGTATAATTTTTCCATCTTAAATAATTTTGACGTTTTAAGCGTCAGTTTCATCCGAGTTTACACAACGCTCGATGTACATTTAAAATATGATTTCAATGGAAAATAAACCATGAAAACGCAAATATGAATGGCTATGATACCATCAAGTCGGAGAAAGTAACATGATGGCCAAATCACAATTTTTTAACCTGAATTATTGTTTTTTATTTGCATTTCTTTTCGGCCATTATTTGCGGGTTTCTAAGAGTTTCCAATCGGAAATATATTTTAAGCTTAAGTGGCTGATTATTTTTATTTTACTTGAACTCTCAATTTTTTGGTCTGCATTTTTTTTGCCATAAATGGGCAACCTCTGGTCCCCAACCAGCTTTAATCCGGCCCGAAAGAGAAATTTCAAATAACGCGTAAATTTTTTTTTTGAGATTTAGCACACACGCCCTTGGCTAAGCAAAGGTTGCCCATACCTGGTTTAGACCTTTACCTGTATTTCCGCTTTTTTAAATTTTTGATTTTTAGGCGTAAATAAATATTCTTCGCTTTGGGCAAAATTTTCGATTTGTTTGTTGAAATTTTTAGCGTGTGTTTTTATATTCAGGCCAGAGTTTTAGTCAAATATTTGTTTTTTTGACCTGCGGCGTGTCCACGGATTGAGTGCATATAAGGTGTAAATGACAATTTATTTGATTGAGTTGGATCTTCATGTTGAGCCAAATCAATTAATATACAGCCCATTTTTTCAATATTTTAGTTTGAGACTAAGCAGAAGCGAACTTCAGAAAAACGTATATTTTTCACCTGAATTATTGATAGTTATGAGCAATATTTTGATTTTTTGCCTGAATTTTTAAGTTTTTTGGTCCAAGTATTTCATTTTTTTTACTTCCTTTATTAGGAAGAAAGGAGAAAGTTGAGGTCCCTGGAAGCGATTTCAACGATTTCTGAAAAAAAAATAAGTATCTGCTTGTGCCTATGGGTGTGTATGTCTATCCGTGCGCGCTGTATCTCAAAAACTAATATAGCAATTAACAAGAAACTTTGAACATAAGTCTTATTTGACAATCCAAAGAAATGTAAAGTTTTGGTAAAATTACATATACAGTTTTATTTTCGGGACGGCTGCAGAAAAAAATATGATTTCAATTGAAAATAAACCATGAAAACGTAAATATAAATAAACAAATTAGAAACAACTTTACTTGTTGCAGAAAGCATTAGATAAATATAAATGGCTATGATACCATCAAGTCGGAGAAAATAATATGATGGCCACATCACCATTTTTTTAGGAAGTGGAACTTCCTTGGTATGGAGTAATTGATCCACTTCACAATTTACCATTAGAACGTATTTCTAAAGTGTCTTAAAAGTTTAATTTAAACAGAAAATTGACCAATGCACAATAATTTTCATTGAGTTTAATTGTAGTTGAAAAAGTACCCCTCCGGCTATTGAAATTGTCTCTCTTAAGGATTGTTGAATCGATGTGCTTTAAAGTAGAATAGATTGACAAAACTGAATACGGTTGCCAATTTGTTTTGAATTGCGGATCAAGGACCCGGTGAAATTTTAACGAAAATGGGGGCCAACTCGACAAAGGGCCTGGATGCTGCCTTTGAATCGAATCCATACTACTAATTGCTTTTTTACCGCAACACGCCAATTTCTTTCCAGCAAAAGATTAATTAATACGTCCCGGTCGGGTGATTGATACTTGCGAATTAAATCGAAATTTTTCATTACCTTTTCCAACATTCCACGTTAAATTGGTCTGTGTCGTATTAAAGGGCGGCCGGTTTTCATTAATTCCAGGTGGGTTATAATCGGGCAAGGGAACAAATAGTCTGGAATTCGGGAACCAGTTTACATTTGTTTGTCCGTTGATTGAGTTACAGGAGAATGTGTTTTACGACAGTCATTTACATCCCGCGCCGGAATGTACATCACACGAGGGGGGATGAAAAAAAAAGATAAAATTTCAATTACTCCGGCCCGCGATAAGAATTTTCGCTTTGGAAACACGCTCGATTCGTCATTTTCTGGTTCGCGCGTTATATATAACCGCCAGGAATAGAACGTTCCCTTTTAAGGTAGCAACAGTGCGACGGCGATTTATCAAGGGCTTTTGTGCACGGATGCAATTAAACGGAAAAACGGGTTAATGGATATTCGGGCCTTGAAGAAATGAAGTTGCGAAAAATTCCGGAGTCGATTCTAAAGTTACAATTGCGGCTCCTTTGAGGCGCCTCACAAAGAACTCCTCTCGGAGAAGTTCCGAGGGTCTTGGATATGCAGGAAACCCTTTGTAATTACGAAATCTTTGGTTCTCTTCAGAAACTCACGGACGCAAACTATTACTCTCAGTGGGGGATAAAAGGGTTTAAAAAAGGAAGAGAATTTCACGCCTCGAGTGTAGAATGGTAGATTATGAAATTATTAAATCAAAACAGTAACTGATTTAATTAAAATTGAAAACGTTTACTTGTTGTAGAAGCATTAAATAAATTAAATAAAGACGAAAAATAGCATGAATATATGAATATTCAATCTCTTCGTAACTCTGCAAAATAAAGTTTTACGAAGACTAAAAAGAGATAACTTATTGAACCAACTACTTCCCTGGCTAATGCGACGGCGGATTTTGAATGATATAAAAGATTTCTGCAAGTCGTTAATAGTACTTATATTGAAGTTACGAGTACTTTGGTTTTTAGGACTAACTAGAAAATTATTCAAAATTAAATTCGAAACCGAGATCGTGGTGGCCTAGTGAGTACAGCTCCAGCTTACGAGCCTCGTGGTCGTGGGTTGAATCTCATCCGAGCGGTTACTTTTCCGGAACGAAAAATGGCCGTGCAGGTCCATGGGTGTCTAGTGCATATCCCATTCATAATAAATGAATATTATATATAAACTAGCTGACCCGACAGACGTTGTCCTGTCTTAACTATGAATATTGAATTCGAATTGGTATAATTCATAAAAAAAATTGTAATTATTGTAATGCTCTATGATACACAACATTCTTCGTTTTATTTTCTGCCAACGTATTAAAATCGATACCATAATCATGAATGGAGCAAAGTAACTACTGCGCTGCGCTGTCGTCCGTGCGTAGTCCTTAAAAATTAAGCAAGGTAACTGGTGACGAACGACGGCTCCGCTGCGCTGCGCTGTCGTCCATGCATGGTCCATATATATTTATATATATTTATTAAGGCAGATAACTGGTGAATGACGACGTCCGTGTGTGGCCCATTAAAATTAAGCAAATAAACTGGTGCGTAGACCTTAAAAATTAAGCAAGGGTGACGAACGAAGGCTCCGCTACGCTGCGCCGTCGACCGCGAATGGTCCATATATATTAAGGCAGATAACTGGTGACAGACTACGGCTCCGCTGGGCTGCGCCGTCGTCCGTGCGTAGCCCTTAAAAATTAAGCAAGGTAACTGGTGACGAACGACGGCTCCGCTGTGAAGCGCCGTCGTCAATATGTAGCTTATTACTGGTGACGCTCATTAAAATTAAGCAAATAAACTGGTGACGAGCGACGGCTCCGCTGCGCTGCGCCGTCGTCCATGCGTAGTCTATAAAAATTAAGAAAGGTAACTGGTGACGAACGACGGCTCCGCTGCGCTGCGTCGTCGTCAATACGTGGCTTATTACTGGTGACGAACGACGGCTCCACTGCGCTGCGCCGTCGTCCGTGTGTGGCCCATTGAAATTAAGCAAATAAAGTGGTGACGATAATGGCCGAAAACGGTTTAGGCTCTAATTTTTGAAATTCACGATCGCTTTAACGTGCAATTATGGCTTCAAAAATTCATAATTTTTTTAATAATCAACGGATTTGAACTAAATAACAAAATCATTAAAGTTAAAGAATGTAAGAAGTGTATTGTTACTAATAAAAACATGTATCGTGAGTTGAAATATTTTTTTAGAATTTTTGAAATTCATAATCGCTTTAACGTGCAATTATTGCTTCAAAAATTCATAACTTTTTTAATAATCAACGGATTTGAACTAAATAACAAAATTATTAAAGTTAAAGAATGTAAGAAGTGTATTGTTACTAATAAAAACATGTATCGGCAGTTGAAATTTTTTTTTTAGAATTTTTAAAATTCATGATCGCTTTAACGTGCAATTATTGCTTCAAAAATTCATAACTTTTTTAATAATCAACGGATTTGAACTAAATAACAAAATTATTAAATATAAAGAATGTAAGAAGTGTATTGTTACCAATAAAAACATGTATCGGCAGTTGAAATATTTTTTTTAGAATTTTTAAAATTCATGATCGCTTTAACGTGCAATTATTGCTTCAAAAATTCATAACTTTTTTAATAATCAACGAATTTGAACTAAATAACAAAATCATTAAAGTTAAAGAATGTAAGAAGTGTATTGTTACTAATAAAAACATGTATCGCGAGTTGAAATCTTTTTTTAGAATTTTTGAAATTCATAATCGCTTTAACGTGCAATTATTGCTTCAAAAATTCATAACTTTTTTAATAATCAACGGATTTGAACTAAATAACAAAATTATTAAAGCTAAAGAATGTAAGAAGTGTATTGTTACTAATAAAAACCTGTATCGCCAGTTGAAATATATTTTTTTTAATTTTTGAAATTCATGATCGCTCTAACATGCAATTATTGCTTCAAAAATTCATAATTTTTTTTAATAATCAACGAATTTGAACTAAATGGAAGATTATTAAAAAAATTCTCAACCGCGCACAGAATCTTGAGCAGAATATTTTAATTCGTAACACCACCGCGAGCGACATTCCAACCACCAAGAGATGGCGCGCGTATTATAAATCAATCGTTATCACCAATTTATGTATTTAAAGCCGACTTAATTGTTCATCGGATGCAAGTGTTGAAATTGAGCTCAGTGCAGCACTTGCTGTTAATATTTTGTTTATTTTATTTTTTATAATTTCAGCTACTTATTTATTTACATTATCGATACGAATCTACAGGGTGAGCCCATTAAAATCCATTAATAACCGTCGGCGCAAACAATGGAAAAGGAATAACTGATCGAGCGGTCGATCGCCGAGAGTTGAAAATTATTAAAGTACTAAAATCGCTATTAAAAAATAGGGGTTGGTGGTAGAAGGGTGAAAATTTAGGGTTGTATGTATTTTTTAATGCCGAATCATAAAAAAATAAAAATAAAAAATTTTGTCCAAAAAATAAAAATAAAAAATTTGCGGTGGACCACCATTATCATTTAGGGGTAATAAAAATAGTTTACGTCCTATTCTCAGACCTGCTCAATATACACACAAAATTTCATAAGAATCGGTCATGCCGTTTCGAAGGAGTTTTGTTACAAACACTGTGACACGAAAATTGTGTATATTAGATTATCGGCTGTGGCAGAATATCCTCGTTGGCTACATCAATTCCCAAATCATGCGCGCTTCCTCAACCCGAATTGCTTTCAACCATCCTTCCTTTTTCTTAAGGATACCGTCTACTTTGTTAGATTCAAAAAAAATCTTTTCTGCATTTTTTTGGAAGCTGTAGGTGTATAGAATATTGTGTCCAAACGCCAAATTGATATTTCAAATGGAAATGCTTATAAACGGCGGGCCGTACAAAGCAGCACCGCGTGGCGGGAATTTTTAAACGCGTTTTTCTCAGAACAGTGTTTTTTTTTTAATTGGTGGAAGTGATTGCGCGCAGACCGACACACCAATCGATCTGAAATTTTTCCCAAATACTCTAAGGATATACCCGCAAGGTTATGTAGCATGAATTTAAAAAATATATATTTATTGATTTTATATTGCAAAAAAAAACGAGCCGCAAAAAGTCAAAAATTGACTTTTTTTTCCAAACAAGTGTAATTTTTCTTCCATGCTACGTAACACTAGCAAATATAATAAACTTTAACACGTTATGTCGTTTTTGATTTCACACTATTTTTGTGAACCGAGGAACTTAAGGCTTAAATTTCTGGGGAAAACATTCAAGTTAAAAACTTTATTAGTCGTCTCAAAAAAAGTACCGAAAATCACCCTTTTTCAGGCCTGCAAAGTACTCTTAGGGAAAAAAAATCGAAACCTTTCAACTTTTACTGTTATTATTAAAGTGAAAAATCCAAAAAAACATTATGACTAGATTGAATATTTATAAATTAAGGCTACTTTTCGCCTTTATTATTTAATTTAATTAACAAAATAGTTAAATATGCATCTTGGTCGTGGTAGAATAAATTGTTTACATTTTTTTTAAATGTTCATTTTGACATTAAAATGAAATTTCTTTGTAAATATAACGGATGCGGCCGTTACTTTCTAGTAACTTATTATCAGGAAATTTTAAATGAAACTACTTTGGATGTTTTAGATGTGTAAAACGAAAGTTCTTTTCCAATTAACTAATATTTCAAAGAAAAAAAAAATGAAATACATTTATAAGACATTATTTTGTCTTTTATATGTTTCATGTTACAAATTCTACTAAGCGAATTTGATTAACTTGAACATTAGCAAATAATAAACTGTTTGTGGTCTAAATTACAATATTTACAAATTAGTTTTATACACCTTGAATTTTAGATGTAAATAATAGAAACAAAGCGGAAAATATATGCGTCGCGAAATTAATATATTTCAAATTGTTTTCATGATGATGCGGTCAGAGAAAATTGCACAAAATAAATCCACCGAAACGTAATTATGACAATCAAATCAAACCCAAATATTTCATTATGTGGTTGCCAATAATTATGGAAAACCAAAAGTTGATGTATTACAATGTGGGAGTTATTTATCGATTCGTTCATTTATTTCCAAGTTTGTTTGTTTTAGTAAATATAATTATATACCGTACATAATGTAATTGGGCATTATTTCAAAATGTCAAACAACTCTATATACAAAATATACAGGGTGTCCCAACAGTGCAAAATCGGAGGATATCTCGTTTAAAAAAAAAAAAACAAAACATGATAAATTAACAATTTTAAAATTATTTTGTGTTCGATGCAGGAAGGAATCAACATAGTATTGTGTTTTTTTTTTAATGGAATACCCGAAATATTTCTACATTTTCCCAATTAGACAAAATTTTGTGACTAGAAACTTTTTTATATAGGAGTTATTGATATTTTTCTGAAAAAAATAAAAACAAAAAACAGGTTATCAAATAAATTATTCTGTGGCTCTATTTAAAATTTAAGAAAAAGTAATTTTCTTCTGGTTGGTCATAAGGTTTTTTTTTTCCAAAATTTCCTGACCAATATCGTATTTACCTAAAAATATTACGCTCAATAACTCCACCACGGAAAAAGACAATTACAGAAAGTGCGGTGGGAAGACAAATGAAGTTCAATGCAAGAAGTGCCAATATTTTTATCACAGAAAATGCACTTTTGACGATTTTTCGACCGGTTTAAAATAAACTTGTTCTTAATGCAGCCAATTACATGCATTATAATGTATACTACTCCCTAGTGTAGAACCCTATGCGTCAAAAGCTAACTCTTGTTTTTTTTTTCAATTCATCATATCTTCAGATTTGCGTTTCAGGAAATTTCATTCATTCATTGTCTGAACAAAATTGAGGGAAAAATGGTTCATCAATTATTACTTTATGTTGATAACATTTGTAGCTATTTCAATTATTTCTAAATGAGGTCAATCACCAACAGTTAATTTTTATTAATTGTCAAGTTAGCAATAGATTCCAGCAATAGATTTTAAATTATGTTTTTCCATTAAAACGGTCTACATAACTGAATATTTCTATGATTATTATGAAACACATAAACACTGTAAACCCAAAAAAAATTAACCACTAATTGTCCTCTTTTGAAACCACCCCCACTTCCCCTCAAAAATAACTTCCGCTTTTATAACAAGAAGATAAATTCCAATATGAAAACAAAAAAATCAGCTGTATTCTGTGGATACCCTAGAATCATAATCATAAAAAAACCTCAGGCACACCCTACATTTTTTCGAGAAAAAAAAAATTATTTGCGTAACGCTGCACGACATATTTTCGCAAAAAAACAATGTCTTCGCATATGCGTTTGAGGTAAAAATTGCTTGAATTAAGTGGAAAAAACGGTCGAATTATTATTGAATGCTGATAATAAGACTACGAAGAATATTTGTGGATATTTATAGCAATTTATGTAACAGGTCCCTAATATAGCACTTAAAAAAGTCGAGCAAAGAACTCCAAATGGAAGATATGATTTTTTAAAATAATAATTCTATCTAACCGGTGGCCTAGCGTATAACGCTAACTTACAAAAAAAATCATGAATTGTTTATAGCTCATGGTTACCCCATTTCCTTCATTTTATTTATTCATAATGTTATATACTACTCAATTATTGTAAAAAAAGTCGAGCATAGAACCCCAAATGGAAGTTATTTTATTAAATAAACCTTCTATCTGGCCAGCGGCCTACCGTGTAGCTCTATCTTAAAAAATCATAAATTGTTTATAGCTCATGCTACGAAATCTTCTATGGTTAGGGCTGAATAGAAGATTAATTAACATTTTATTGAGGTTGGTAATATTTTGGGTGATTGAGTATGTGCCGGGAAACCGTGGCTGGAAAACTTCTCGTCGGTTAACTTTTTTGATTTTATTCGATGATTTCCCGAATTACGAAGTTATAATATAATTAAATAAATAATGTATGAAGATTCTTCGTATACAGAGCGCGCCTAAAGTATGGAATATAGTCAGTAAAATCGAAATAACACATTTTTGGAAAAAATCCTCGAACACGTCGATTTTCTTTTATAAAAATACACATTTTTGCATGAAAGTCGATTTTCAGTCGTCATTTGTTTTTGAGTAATGACGTCATCCATTTTGTTTTTAAATGACAACCACCTATATTTGTTCTTGATTTTGAGAGATCTTTTTATTGTCGAACTGGCAGTATAAAAATATTGCCATCTTACATAAGAACATTTTCGAGTAAATGACAATTGAAGGTGAGAACTTGATATCTAGAGTTTTTGCAAAATGACGTTGTTCAGCGCTTTTTTCCAAACAAAACTGACCTGAGTAGATCTTCGTGCCGGCATTAACAAGCTACCGTTAAGATGGCAAAACTGTGTCGCATACTTTGATTAATTATACTGTTTCTTGTCTGAGATATAATAAACTAAACTATTTCATTCGAAATCGGACATGTCATATTTAATGACCTGATAGTTATCAATATTTATGTGTCTGATTTTACATTCTAATTTTGCAATCGTGGGAAAATTTTGTGTAAAGCGTTCGGACGAGTTTTTTCGTTTCGACAATTTTAGGATTCTACACTCTCTTCGAAGACTACCGCGATCAATAACGAATCAGAATAATTTATTCAGATGGGTACCAAAAGACAAGTAACACCCATAGATAAACGATTAATTAAGATTGCCAACTCAAGCAATAGAATTGGGGAAAAGTGTTAGTTCCAAATTTAGCGCCACCTACTATTTGATCGTGGATTTTATTGGTTCGAATAAAATGGCGCTAATTTTTAAATATTTTTATAAGACACTATTACTTTGTAATAATTTTTCATGACTATAGTTTCGGCAGCTTCATAATTTTAGTTTACCATTTCTTCGATAAAGGTAAGTTAAAATTGCCCAAACGATAGTCACGAAAACAATAATTTTAAGTTTTACAAAGTAATGGTATTTTAAACTGTATTGAAAAATGAACTATGTTCAAACCACAACTAATTTTATTTATTATATAAAATGTATAACGAAGTAGAAGCTTCCAGTGTAAACAACATTAAAATATTATACTTGACGTATTCTATAAATGAGGAGTTGAACTGCAAAACTCATCTAATCCAATTTTGGGCCAAAATAAGCTTGGTATCGATTCTTACTGTCCAAACATAGATAAATCCGAATATGTGTGAATTACCTTTCAAAACGCAACAAATCATATTTAAAAATGCGGCTAAACATTCATTTTTTTTAAGCAACAAATAGACTTCCTGAACGTTTTTCGCGGTTTCTGAACAAATTATAAAAGTAGATTTATTAAGTTTTGCAGTTCAACTCCTCAAATGTCTTTCTGACCCTTAAATTTTAACTTAGGATTTGAAATATCAGTGACCCATATTTTAAATCTTTCCTTATCTTGAAGCAAAACTCCATTTTGCACAACTTCCTATCGTCACATCCACGCACACAACCACAAATCTATTTTATGAGCGACAGTAATGTACCTGCAACAAGTGGATATGAGAATTTATCTAAATATAAAAAAAATCTACTTGTGCTTACCAATTAAATAATACAATCACTAAATTCAAGGGAATCAATGTTGTCTTTAATTAAATACAAAACTGCACAGAACAGTAGAATGAACGAAACACGTGTACTAAATAATGATGTTGTTATGTTTTCAAAACAAAGCCAATATGCGAACCATAAAATGCAGGCCCGGTTTTAGGAAAACTGTTAAAAAACTGAAGACAGCGCCACCATACGTTTGTTATCGGCGCTTTGTTTATCTACGCGTCTTAACAAATGCGTAATTATCTTAATTTGCATTTTATGAGCTAACCATTGCTCCTTTTCAAAATTAACAAAAGTTTCCGATTATTGACATTTCCAAACGAGATAATTTTCGAAGAAGTACTGCACAATGAAGGGATAAGTCTCCACCCGCTGAGCGCCCACGTATTGAGGACAACCCTAGTACTGTTTTCGCAGAACCATTAGTGGAAATGTGCAGCTGCCAGGACAACAAAAAGGACTGTTGATCCACCTCCCGCTGCCTGCGTACGTGACGAAATCCATCTCAAACCCAAATTGTTCTAGAAAGTGCAATTTGCCGATTTGAACACGTGCGTCGACCTCGATGCTCCCGTCGCACCCTACCACCACCCGCAACCCGGAAAAGAGTAGGGCGTGGATCCCGGAGAAGGCCATGGAGCGCTCTCAAGATATCACTCAAAAGTCAGAATTCAACATCCTATTCGATTAGTCAGTCAGTCACAACAGTCGACGCAGGCCTCCTTCACCGATGCCACAGCCGCCGATGTCACCATACCCGCCGATTTAACGACGCCACGCAGCCGTGGATTCCGCCAATTCCGCCGCCGTCGTCGCCGCCACTGCCTTTGTTGCCGCTTCCTACGGCGCCGCTTCCGACGCCGTCGCTTCCTTCGCCGCCGCTGCCGTTGCCGCCGGTCATCCATCCGCGATCTCGCCGGCCTCTCTTGCCTCTCGTGAACTTTAAGTTGGCTGGTGACTATGCTTTTTTCGTGACTGTTTATTTTTTTATGGGATTATTTACTTGACCTTTTTTTATGTGTGTATATTTTTAAACATTGAACATTTTTATAAACTTTCTCCGTGGGTAAATAACAGCGATTGTTATCGCGCCTATAAGACTTTTTATACCTGTGCCCTATCCTTGTTTCGACAAGGACACCGACTCCATGAGCTAGCAAGAGGTCATGGAGTCATCAAAGCTTAAAATTAAAAAAAAAACGATGAATTTATGATTCCCCACTAAAACAATTGCTGCATCTCAGGTGGAAATAAATCAGTAACACTTAAAACTTTGAAATAACCAAAATCACATTCAACGATTAAAAAAATTGTAAAAAATTGCCAACATAGGAATTTGCTTCAAAAGCTCAAAATTTATAAAACAAAACGATGAATTTATGATTCCCCATTAAAACAATTGCCACTTCTCAGGTGGAAATAAATCAGCAACACTTCAAACTTTGAAATAACCAAAATCACATTCAACGATTAGAAAAATTGTAAAAAATTGCCAACATAGGAATTGGCTTCAAAAGCTCAAAATTTATAAAAAAAAACGATGAATTTATGATTCCCCATTAAAACAATTGCCACATCTCAGGTGGAAATAAATCAGTAACACTTCAAACTTTGAAATAACCAAAATCACATTCAACGATTAGAAAAATTGTAAAAAATTGCCAATATACAAGGACAGTTATGGACATCGACGAATCGCCTTCGAGAACCAGAGGTTCGAAGAGCAGATGCGCCACCTTCTAGTCAAGAGGGAAATTCTGATCACCCAGGCAGAAATTCACCGCGCATCTGAGCGGCTTCGCCAGGAACGACTTCGTCATGGCTTTCCGGAGAAGACTCGCCACTGGATACGTTGGCACCACCATTGCAGGTGTGCACCGCCTTCACTGAAGTACTCGATGGACCGAAATTCGAGAAAGCGACGCCCCTCGCCACGGACCATCCAGTTGTTGTCGCTGCAACAAACACCATCGTGCCGGAACCGACTTCGCTGCCAATCGCTGAACACAGGACGTCGTTTGTTCGGCCGTCAGCCATCGTGACGAAGACCGTTACCACCACCACCACAGCCATCACCATCGTGACTGTACCGCCACCGATACCAAAGGAGGAATTGCCGGGGCCGTGCAGCCACTTGAACACATCGCCAAACGACGCCAGCTGACCAAGCAGCCGCCACCAAAGAGGGCCGCACCGGGGCCATAGAGCCAAGTCTCCAACGACGTATGGGAGCCCACAGTTCCGCCCGATGCCCTTACCAGCAGACGACGCCTGGGTAATCGCCGCCAACCTTTTTTTTATGTGTATATATTTTTGAACATTGAACATTTTTGTAAACCTTCTCCGTGGGTAAATAATAGCGATAGTTATCGCGCCTATCAGACTTTTTATACTTGTGCCCTATCCTTGTTTCTGTGGTTCTTGTGCTGTTTCATAGCGACACCGACTCCATGAGTTAGCTGGAGGTCATCCGAGAGCGGTTTTTCATCCCGCGCTGCGACCCCCCTGTGACACGTTTGATCGTAGTCAGGGGCGGCTCGTCATATAGAGCCAAGGAGCCATGGCACTACCACTAGTTTCGAGCTCAGCAAAAAAACAACTAAATCTATAAAACACTGTTTCGTCACTTTAAATGTTAAAACAATGCCTGCATACATTTAATGAGTACTCAGGCGCGCCGTTATCGGTGTCAATTTACTTGTGGCACGGCGTTTGGTTAGAATATAGGCTTCGGCGTTGAGGTGCGCGGTTGAAGGGGACGCGTTTACAAAGTGCATTTGGAGCCAAATAAAGTCTGGCTCGTTCCTATATGGTTTGCTGAGTGGCTCTATCATCAAAATACTCCACGAGCCGGCACTGATCGTAGTACTGAGATATGGCAACAAAAAATTGTATGGAGTGAACATCCCTTGGTAACACCTCAATAAATTGATGTTTGAGTATACTTGTTTGTGTGATGTTATTTAGTAATAAAATGCCAATATTATTTGTATAGACTAAAGTCAGTCGCCGCTTCATATCATATTGGCCATTAAATAAATACGACAAATCTTGCTAGATAATCCCCTAAGTATAGTTTCACTTCAATTTTGTTTCAAACCAAGGCATAACAAAATCTGTTTTTTTTTTAAATTATAACTCAAGAATAAATAAAGAATGATTATAAACTCAAATCGGAGAAAGTAACATGATGGATACATCAAAAAAAAAATATTTTGATATAGATATGTTTCAGACATATAAATTACCCTAATTGTAATTAACTAATTATGATTAATGATATATCAACAGGGATATATTAATGGATGACGGTTCTCATAGACAACCCTTACGCATAAATGTATCCCTGTTGATATTTCATTAATTATAATCAGTTAATTAAAATTAGTATAATTGATATATCTTAATGATACGTGCCTAAATCAAGAAAGTAAAAAAAAATAACTGTAAGGTTGTTCATAACCATAGTATATTTGACAAATAAAAACTGTGAAAAAAAAAACGCAAAAATATTACTAAATATTTTTGAGTATAGTTGATATATCTTAATGATACGTGCCTAAATCAAGAAAGGAAAAAAAACTGTAAGGTTGTTCATGACCATAGTATATTTGACAAATAAAAACTGTGAAAAAAAAAAAACGCAACAATATTACTAAATATTTTCTTTTTAAATATCAAGTAGATTGGTATTAAAAAATCATAAGTCCAAAAGGGCGCTAGATTTTTTTTATTTTATTTATGCAGTTCGTTGCGAGAAGTATATTTAACAAATACAAACTGTCAAAAAACCGTGATAATGTTGGGAATTTTTTTTTTACATCGAAACGGGGTCCGTGGTTGGCACATGAGTCCAAATGGGTGGTAAAAAAAGAATTTTCCATCATTTTCACGGTTTTTTAGTGTTTATATCTGTTAAATATACTTCCAGAAAGGCACTGCAAAAATGAAATTAACATAATTTTTTAAACCTTTTGATGGATGCGCCGGGATACATTTTTATATTGTTTCTTTTTATAAATTTCCAAATTGCCGTGAAGATATTTCATTTAGGAATAAAAGATGGACAACATATTGATTGGAAGGCTTTCGCTTTTATTAATCGAAAAATAAACGATGTAATAAAATTATTATTATTGTTTCTAGTACATTTAGTCTATAAACTCAACATATATTTTATATGTAGAAATTAAGGTTTTGTTTAAAAATTTAAATTCCACCAAATAATTCCCTCGCATTAATTATTTGAAAAACTTATGAGGGTGTAATTATTTCCTGCCCTCCCCCGGGCCCACAAAGTTAAACCGGGCGCACACATGCACGTAAATTGTAAACGCAATTAAAAACACCACAAAAAGGCGCAGGCAGGAAAGTTTCCTTCCCCGGCGGATTAAATGTAACGTAAATAGCATAAGTGCTGGAAGGGATGAGTGGGAAAATATGCAGAAACCGTGCCGGGGACTCGCTATAAAGTCCTAAAACGGGAATTTGTAAGAAGTTGATGCGATCAAAGATGCTATTTGCGAGTAACTGAAGTTGGAATGTGCTGGAATTCTCGGCGAACTGAATTTTATATCCGATAAAGTGACGCATGCCGTAAAGTAAAACATTGGAACGACGACGCCTAGGTGGATGATGAGAACCGCATGTTCGATACACTGAGACGTGGGGTGGTGTTAATTATTTTGGAATGCGATCAATATATCAAATTATCGTTGTATCAATTAGTGGGATGAAATATTAATAACCATAGATATTGATTTACTTTCCCGGAGAGGATAAAGTGATGAAATAGTGTTTGCCTTTGAAAATGACTTTGATTTCAGGAAATTAATTGCGTTATCGAATATTTAAGCGAAAAAATTAATCGCTGAAATAATAGCAATTTTTGGGAGTTAAAATACCAACAGGTCGATAGCACTTTTACATATGGTAACTACCTATAACGTAAGGTCTTAGAATTTTGTAAAAAAATTATTAAAAAATTATTCAATCCAAAGCTTTCATGTTTAACTCATAAATCATTCCGATTTAATAACATCCTTTCCTCACTAAATGTACGCTGTTTCGATACAGGAACATTAAATTAGAAATTTACCTAAAGGCACTAATCCCTATTATTGAAACTGCATGCATAAACGAAAATTTAACACTGAACCGTGGCAATTTTCGCACGTGCACGTCACCGACGCCGTCGCCCGACGACGAGTTTTAATTAAACTTTGATTTTCTTAATTACGTTCGCTTAACGTCTAATATACTTAGTGCGAATTTGAGGGGGTTTAAGCGTGCCGCCGGAATAATTAGAATTAATAGTGGTAACGATAGTTTAAGCAACGGGGATAACATTTGTCTTGATTATGTAGTAGGTGAGGATACCCGAAAAAGCTAAGGAACAATGCAGATTGATCGTTCTCCGTCGTTTTCCAGCATAAATCTTTTACAGGCGGGGTTGCAATTAAGATTTCATTAAAATCGTATCGTATTTTAATTATAAATTTTCGAGTTGATGATGTTTTATGGATATAAAATATTAGATAAATTACGTAAATATGGCCTGAATAAATCGAAGTTATATTTCATCTTTATTTAATTTATTGAATGCATCAGAAACGAGTAGCCTGAGCAATGGGTAGTTTTACCTGGAAAAATTTGAAAATTGGAAATTTTACTTAGTTTAGTGACCGGACCAACATACCGGATTTGTGACCTTGGCGGGCTGCCGCTGGCTGAGCCATATTGGAAATGGCAATCCAAATCTAGTTTTTAAACAAAACGTCCTCGATCAAAAATAACCACTACAAAAATTTTAGGCGAGTAAATTTTCTGCAAAAATTTTTTGCGGAATAAATAGTTTTTGAAACAAATGCATTTAAAGTGCAGTACAGTTTTTAGGTAAAGTAGGTAAAAGCTACCTTGTCAATCAAAATTTTACTCGTTATGATTTTAGTTATTTCATCCTTCCCCAAACAATATATAATCTTAAAGTTTGCCTAGACATCTATCTTTAGACGAAAAGAGCATAGCAATAACTAAACTGGAAGAAAACTGGTCTCTGAGTCGTATGGCTTCAGATTTAAATGTAAGCAAAGACTACATAAATAATTTGAAAAGGCGATTTGAAGTAAGAAAAGTTTAAGAAGGTTACCCAGAATTGGTGTCTGATGAAAAAAAGGATGTTGCATTGGTGAATTATCTCAAAGAAAATCAATTTGTTACTGCCTTAAATGCTCAAGAAGTAACGGGTTTTGTGGGGTTTACTAGAACTGTTCGTAGACGAACTGGTCTAAAAAAGTTTCAAGCAGCCTCAAAAGTTTTTCTTTCAGAAAACAATAAACAAAGAAGATTGGACCATGATGATGGCTGCGAACGTTACTACGAGGTAATTCATAATATAATCACTGAATAAAACACTTACTACGTTTGTTACCACAATTTATTAATTAATTAAATTGTGGTAAAAAACCTGAGATTATACTAAAAGGTTTTTCAATAAGGACGGGTCGATGTTGCAATGGAACAAAACAAGCTGTGTCTGATGTATTAACGAAATTATTTTTTTTATTTGAAAGGCCCATGTATGTATTATTATTATGCCATTATGTGTAGAATATAACATCATTCAAATGTCCGCCGCGGCTTCTCGCGGTAGCACGGATCCGAGTGGTCAAATTTTCAATAACTCTGTCGCATAGATCCGGCTGAATTTGAGCGACGGCCTGGGCTATGTTGACTTTAAGGGCATCAGTCGATTGCGGCTTATTGGCATAGACCTGCGACTTCAGAAAAACCTATAAGAAAAAGTCCAGCGGGGTCAAATCGCACGATCTTAGTGGCAATTCACCTCTGCGAGAGATAACCATACTCTCAAATCGTTCACGCAGAATGTCCATCGTGGCGCCCGCTGTGTGGCACGTAGCGCCGTCCTGCTGGAACTACATATCGTTCACGTCCATATCGCTAAATTTGGGCCAAAATAAATTGGTTATCATCGTTCTGTAGCGCTCGCCACTGACGGTGATGGCCTCACCAACGTCGTTTTCGAAAAAAGTACAGACCAATGATGCCGCCGGCCCAAAATCCGCACCAAACAGTAACTTTTTGTGGACGCATTGCTATCTTGTGAATCTCTTATGGGTTGACGTCGTGCCATATACGAAAATTATGCATGTTAACATAGCCAATTAGCCAAAAATTCGCCTCGTCGCTAAAGATGATTTTTCGTCCAAAATTGTTCCGAAGTCCAGTCAGCGAACAAACGGCGTTGTCTATCGTCATCAACTTTGAGCTTCTGGGTCAGTTGGATCTTGTACGGGTGCAGGCCCAAGTCCCGACGCAAAATTCGCCAAGTTGCGTAAAATGGGCGCAACGCGCGCAACGTTTGCACTAACGAACACCCATTTTGATGATAAAGTTTTATAATTTGGATGTGCTGCTCAATCGTGTACTTCGTCATGGTGATTTGGCATCAGTGACTGAATAATAAACAACAGGTTAGACAGACGCCGTCAAAACATCGACCCACCCTTATTGGAAAACCTTTTATAGACCAATCAAAGCAGCATGGGCGCGAAGTGGTTAAGAGTTCTGATAAATCTGTACAAAATTCAATAATTTCTCTATGGCAACAGAATACCATTCACATTTCGTTGTCCGCCATTACAATGAGATCAAAAAGTTGAAAACAGTTGGCCCTAAATTACCCTTTATTATAATGTACTAATGTATTTTTTTTTAAATTTCAAGTTTTTCGATCCCGAAACTCCTGTTCTTGGTGACGCTATCGAACTTTAAATAAAACAACTAGAGAACTAATCTTAGATTAATGATTTAAGTATAATAAATGCTTAAAATGCAAACTATTATTTTCAGAACAAGTAACCTCAAACAATAGTGTACAGGCTAGTTCCATGCAGTCGATACAATATTATTTATAGGTAGAAACGCCAAAGTGGCGGATTCTATTGCCTGAATGCTGTACTGAACCAATAGTAATGTCCGTTTCCCCATCAGCAACTAACTACATTGATGAGACCTGAAAAGGTCGAAACCGGCCTGTAGGTGTTCTGATGGGGGAACAATATTTAATGTTCACAATATTATCTATTACCATTATCGGAGTTTAAAAAAGGGCCACCAACTTCTTCCTGTTTTTTGATCCCACGGTAGAGTGAATTTTTTTTAGTGTCAAGAGTAGGCGATCTTCGCACCCAGATAGTTGTAACGGAACAAAATAGAAACAACGGTCGTCTCCCATGCAATTGCCCCTTCTTCATTTCCAAATATCTGTCCCCAAATTGTATTTGCAGTGTTATTAGTCGATATTTTTAGTCGCATAAAGTTTCCAAATTAAACTGGTCAAGGGGCTGGTAGAGGTAGCGCCCTTGTGCGAGGATGACTCCGCTCTGATCCTCGCCAGCCTCAGGGTAGTACCTGAAGGAATATGCAAGAACCGTCCGTGCTTGGTGAAGAACCACAATCTACAAGAGATGGCCCTGTTAACGCAGAACACGATGGATCTAGTATGACGGCGAAAAATATCTCTGATATTGGAAGCAGGAATGAACGTAAGGATAGCGGAAATGCTCCAGATCGTAAAACTAAGATCGCAGATGTATCAGTTAAAACGGTCTTAGTACAGCCATGAGAAAGTCAACGGGAAACTAACTCATTAAAACTCCATATATACAAATGAATCAGACTAGAAACGTAAGAAAGCCACCGGTGGCACCCCCAAATATCCAGAATTGACAGTGTGAAATATGCTACAGGGCACAAGAAGATATAAACCGGGTTTTCGGTGAAAATAATGCGATTGGCCCACGGAACAACTAAACTACAAAAAAGAATAGCGACGTGAGACGTGAAAACATTATGCGAGGCTAACAAACTTAAAAACGCAGTAGTGTAAATGGAAAGACTCAAAATAGAAATATTCGAAGTAAGCGAAACACGATGGAGTGGAAACGGAGTATGTAGAACAGACGGGGTAACGATATACTACTCTGGTGACCCAGAAGAAGACCCACCCCACCGGCATGGAGTAGGGATACTCATTACCAATAGCGTTAAGGAATATATTAAGAACATCTTACTCAGAGAGATGCATACTACTACAACTGAACGCTTAGCCCCTAAACATCAATATTATATAGCATATGCGCCTACAGCGGACAAGCCCGAAAAGGAAGTAGAACAATTTTACCAGCAAATAGATCATGCAATGAAATCTTAATGGATGATTTTAACGCAAAATTTGGAAAAGGGCGATTCGAAAACATAGTAGGAGACTTTAGATTAGGGCAAAAAACCAACGAGCTCAAGCTACTGCAATTCTGTCAAGAACGTGATGGTGGGTAATACAAGGTTTGACATCCAGCGAAGCGACTATATACCTAGATATAGACACAAGACACTGAGAGATACTTAGTAAGAAACAAAATCGATTACAGCTTGATCATTAAAACATGCTAGGAAGCAGACATCAACTCAGACCATAACCCGGTGGTTGTGAAAATAAGACTCGCTCTTGAGACCCAACAGGCCAACAGGCTAAAACAAAAGCAAAAAAGCAAAATCTGAGCAAACCCAATATAGCAAAATTTTCGCCGAACTAATAATCACTTAATAAGGGGCTTCATTCATTTTTTTCATTTTCAATAGATTACATATGTAGAAGAGACCAACAGGCAGGCACTCAGAGACAAGATTAGGACCTGCGCGGGGCAAGCTGTAAATGGCGATATATAAGACATCCTGTGATTGATGGATGAGCACATAAAACGTAAGAACCATCCAAGAGAATATAAAATCTTGAATACATAAGTAAAAAAGAAAATAGTCAAAGAAGCGTGGCTTAAGGGGTCACGCCTAGTCAGAAATTTCAAAAAATCGATTTTTAGGTTATGACATTTTCAGTAAGTACCATGTTTGAAGAATATTCCCTAAAAAATCGGAATTAGTCCGATCAAAATTGACGAAGTTACAGGCATTCAAATTACGCTATGTTCCCATAGTCGAACGGAGTATTCAAACTTTAAATGCGTTTTTCTCAAAACCGAATTTTTAACACGGTGACCACGATATCTCGAAAACTACTACACCAATTGTTTTTCAAAATTGGCACGTTTATTTGCGATATAATAGGCCAGTTATTGAACAAAGTATTTTTTTTTTCGACGTATAGTTTCTTTCTTCTTGCCGAAAAACGAACGATATTTTTTAATGAAAAATCAAAATTTTAACTTTGAAAGTCCGCCATTTTGTCCCAGATTAATATATCGACAAACTGTTCATTTAATCACAGGTTACTTTAATATATTAGAGAAATTTTCTTTTGTTTTTGATTTCTGATAATCCGAATTCGAGTAGCAGTGGTCACCGCAAAACCTGTTTTTTTCAAAGGCCATCAGGAGGATGGCCATACCTTTTTTTATTGCTAACATTTTTTCTTATAGAATTTATGTTATATTAGTGAAAATACGTGCTACCACATAGATACATATATCAAGTTTTATATTTCATACAAAAAAAAAATCCCAAAAATCACCTATTTTTCACCATCCTGACTAGGCATGACCCCTTAACAACAAATGCCAAAAAATTTAAAAAAATGCCATGATATGTTTCTATCTACACACAAGAAAATCAGATACAAATAGGAAGATATTCGGAAAACTCGTAGACGACGACGACAAGCATACTTAAAAAAGAACTTAATGATGCGATCCAAATTACAAAGAAGAGGAAAGCTGCTAGGTCAAACTATGTGTACGCAGAATGTTTTAAGGAATTAGATGACGAAAATCAGACTAGACTACTCTAATTATATAAATAAATCTTCAGCAAAAGCTGATATAGACTGGCTGAAGTTTACAGTTAACGCGCTTAAAAAAAAAGCAAATGCCAAGAGATGCAAAGAATATCGACATCAGTCATGAGTCAAGCCCTCAAAATATTCCTGCGAATAATTCACAATCGTATCTGGAGAAAGATAGGCGAAGACAACAGCAGCACACAGTACTCATTCAGAAAGGTATGAACCAAAAGTTTATGAGTACTTTATTGACTATGAGAAAGTGTTTGAGAATGTCAAATATAAAAAAAAACTAATAGAGATGCTCAAAAGAACCAGCAAAGACGAAAAAGACTTCCGCATAATCATGAACGTTCACTGGAACCAAACCGGCCTAATTCAGATGATTTTGAAACATACGAAGGAGGGATTCAAGGATGCATCCTGTGACCGCTACTCTTCAACCTTTACTCCGAGAACGTATTCCGGGAAGCTCTAGACGAATGCGAACAAGGAATAAGAATAAATGGAAAGCCGCTACATAACGTCAGGTATGCATAGGCTCTGTAATATTAGTCACCAGCATAGAAGATATACAATATCTTATGGACAAACTGCACGAAGTTAGCCGTGAATACATGGTTATAAAAAAGGACCTTTATTTGGCATTAACCTTACATCAAATACAGACTAAATAAACTAATAGACCGTCTCGACGAGCAAAGACCCGTTCTTTTGTCTCTCGATCACCTCCAGATAGCTACACTTTCCTACCTTGCATTTCTATAGCACCTTGCACACCTCTATCCCTTCGCCACTTCCACACAAACCTTCCTTTCTCCCCATCCCTTTTACTCTTCTAGTTAGCTGCTCATCAAATCCTTCACACCCATGCATCCAATGCTCACACACATCTTATCCTTCACCACAAAACACACATCTGGTATATCCCTCACCCATCCACACCTTTTTGCGCTTCCCTTCACTCTCACATCTGAATCGGGCTACTAACCGTACCTAATCTCGTTTAAGCTTTTTAGCTTTTCAGCGGCGGGCCTGACAACACTTGCACGTCTTTAAAGGACGGGTTATAGTTACTTCTCGCCTCCCTTGCAATTTAGCGTCTTTAAGCCTATTTGCTGTTTTCTTCTCTTTTTTTCCCATTTCTCCTTAAATACCGCTACTGACTATCTCGCACTCACATACAACTTGTTTCTCTCGTGATTGATTACAGATAAAACTTAAAACACCAACAACCAGCGCAAAAAGTACAGATGGATTACCAATACAACGGATACAAATGTTTAAATACTTGGGTCTATTAAAACTGGGATCGATAGGCGACATCAAAGCTCGAATCTAAATGGTTCGAAACATTTTCCAAAAACTACGTTCACTAATTTGCAATGCAATAGAGCTTGCCAGTAGAACTGCGGTGAAGAACAGTCAGATGTCTTTTCTGTCGTCCTCTTTGGAGGGTTGGACGTTGAAGATATCGTCCATGGACAGATTGGAATCATTCGAGATCTGATTCTGTGGAAGGATACTAAGAATACCATGGACAGATAGAATAACGAACAGAGAAGTAATCGGGAGAATGAACAAAGACTTCGAAGTCCTTATGATAGCAAACGCAAGAAATCTGGGTAGCTGGGTACTTTTTCCGAAATAAAAAATATAATTTACTTCAATTAATTAAGGAAAGAATGAAGGAATGTCCTGGCTGAATAATCTCAAAAAACGGTTTGGAATTAATAAAACGGCCACAAAACCGAGAATATTGTAAACACATGGTCGCCAACCCCCTTTGAGGAGACGGCACGCAAAGAAGAAAAACTAAAGTATTTTTGTTGGGCCGCGCTGGGTTGGACAAGCCTGATTTAGTGCTAGACATAGACAACTAGAGGCTGCTACACCGTCGCGCATTTCTGTTCAGAGGAAACGTGTTTACAAAGCGGTGAAACCATTATTACTGTAAAATAGAGGTGTAAATATTTCTACGCCCGTTTTCACCAACTATTCCTATATAAATACTTTCTTAGATAGTACCTAAGCTATGAAATGCCTAAACTAGTACTTTAGATAAATTCGGTTTCACCATGGCAATCGGTTCCTTGATAAGCAATTCCTACTAAGGTACTGGTTTTTAGGGAAATTTTAGTTGTCATATTGGTGAAACTGCGGGTGTGTGCTTCGGTAAATTGGATGAAGTTCGCACAAGTAATTTTTTACTACTTCATTGAAGTAAAATAACGTCACGAGTTTTTTAGAAACATTGAGAAGTAAGACAACTTCATCCCAAAAATTCGGGTACGTCGGTCATCTTCTTCATCTGAATCTGAATCGAATAGATTCAAATGTAAAATAATACGAAAAAAAATCCATTAGAATTGGTGTGGCCCCGTGTAAACCAACGTAATCTGATTTGGATCTGGGCCATACCAATGGGGGGGCAAAGAAGTCCGCTGCATGTAGGCCTCAATGTGCCCTTTATACATCCTCCCATCTAAGTCCGTATTCCCCGGTGCCGTCCAGCCAACCCACGGCATTGGCAAACGCCAGGACAGCACCAAGAGGAACTCTATGAATGTCTGATGATTGTCTTATTGTAGAGATGGCTGAATACTTCCACGAGTACATGTTCGGGGGTCTTCTCTTCAGCTTCAGACCCTCTATAGATGGGCTTGGGATAGAGGCCCATCCTGTTTCTGCTTTCTTAGTTTGTAGTGCCCAGTTAGAAGACCCACGATTGTTCGTAGGTTCCCCTGGACAGTTGCAAGCAGTATCTGACAATCTTAGGGTTCATCAAGATGAAATCTTTTACTACCCTGCAGCCAGGCTTGCCATTTCATCGATCTTCGTGATATTTATTCGATGTGTCTTTTAATAAGGATATTATGTCTGACAGAGAGGGCGGCTAGTTGGATTCCGATTTTACCCAGCACAAGGTTACCTAGTTATCGTCTGCCACTTTCTTTATGGCCGCGCAACATTCTAACGTTAGTGCTGATATAATTTTGTAGCTTGTAATTGCATTGTAACAAAGGAAAATAAATAAATAAATAATATTGCTACTCTAGAGTCGCTCAATTATACCTTTGTTATTTCTATCAGTGATTTCTCTGGCTGCATGTAGTATACCCGCCTTAGAGGGGGTACTCATTGATATACCAAGTGCAGCACTCTTTTTCAGGGATAGATTTTTACAGTATATACCAATCCCGGCTCCTGTTTTCGTTAACGATGCGTTTAATGTTATTAAGTTTGATACCTTCGCCTGAGTTCACGCGCCTTAGGCTTACTTGGAGCTTCCCTTTAAATATCTATTTTCAAGGGATTGTGTGAACCGGCATTTCAATTGTAATCTTCCATTTAATGAAATATGTTCAGTGCTCGCCTCTTCCATTGTTTACGAGCTACATATTTGTTGCTTGTAGCCTGGCGGCCGTTGCTGCTCGCTCTTTAATGTGTATGTCTAGCGAGGGCGGACACAGCAGAGCTTTTATTGTAGTTGTTGGTGTCCTGTGACGCTCAAATGGGCATTCCTTTGGACATGGTCTAGAAGCCTGACAGCTGTCATCATAAATAAGCCGACTAGAAATTTTAGGTTAGAAACAGATACTTAATCCCTGGGTTGCCGTTTATCTGGTATCTACCGATAAGTAATGCCTAGACCATTTAGAAAAGTGTTTAGGACTGGTGAAAACCAAATTGATGGTAAGAAGTTCCTATCTCTATTTAGGAAATGCTTTTATTTTAGGAATGGTTTGTGAAAACGGCCACTAGACAAGCAAGTATTAAAAAAAATAACGGTCAAACAAATATATCTTTGGATTCTCTCCGGTACAAACATATTCGATAACAAATAGTACGTTGCATCTAGCTTCACTCCCACCCACAGCAGCAGCAACCCACCAGCATTCATGGCGAACCCACCATCAAGTAAAGACTTAGCATGGTGTTTAAAAAAAAGAATAAGGGATGGAAGAGACTTACACCAATTAGAACGACTGAAGCTCCTGATATTCCTCTACTAACAATGCAAAAGGGGATGCAGCTCGGCATGTGGTAACAGAACAACTGGCTTAAAGTACTTCATTTCCATGTATTGGAACGAAGTTTGCGAAGTTGCGAAACAAAGGAAGGTATAAAGGGGAATATAAAGGAGATGGATTAGTCCTACTAGGGAAACCACAATACAAAAAGCGCCGTTTACTCATGGCGTGTGAATTCAAGTGACAATTGATAATTACTAAATTGAGTAAATTTTCGGCTGACAATGTAAAATTGATGAAGTTAATACTTAATACCTACACTGCAGTTTAAATGCGAATATTTTAAAATCTATTTATTCTGGAAAAAAATGCTTCAAACAAAAATTGTCGAAAATGCAATTCGTTGCCAATGACGTTGTGGAAGGAAGATATTGTTAAAAACTGGATTTTGGTCGCCATTTTCCAATATAGCAAAGCCACTATTGCAAATCTAGTAGTCGGGTCAATAAATTGATTGAATTGTTATACACGATACGAATATAAATATAGCCAAATACTTTTCAATGCAAGTTATTTTTATGAAATAAATAAGAAAGTTGCTAAAACATATGATAAAATCCAGATTTAATAAGTCTAGATTCAACCAGACAATTCTCCGTTTACTGTCAATGGTTAATAAATCTATACATCTATACAAGTTAACCACATTACACATCGGTGGTATTGGTAAATTCTTATGAAAATTTTTAGTAAACGTACATATGTATTCTTAGTTTTGCTATTTTGGCTGAAAGTTTAGTTTTAATAATAACACACAATCATCAAATTTGTTATTAATGAACATTAATAATATAAACTACCACTGCGTAAATTTTAACTTTAAATGGCATTTCTTAGTATAAAGCAACTTAATTTTCAATTATGGAAATTTCCAAACAAAACAATTCCACTTAAATATTCCTAAGTTTGAATAGGAAACCCTTATAATAATAAAGCATAAATAATCCAATTGGATAACTACTTACAACTTTCTAATTACAGAACTTCATTACCTGAAACAAGAGAAACAAACGATTAATTTCATGCACATCCACTGACACTATAATAGAAGTAAGTATCCAGAAGAGCGAGCCGCGTTAACTTTATTAAATAATTAATTTATTAACGCCTTAGAAAAGTGCGCCCTTCGTTAGCGAGCAATGTTCTCCTTTTAAATTCCACAATAAAAAAAACTTTACCTATTTTTAATGAACTTCTTGGAAACTTCTCGGGCAGCTCGCTCTCCAGACACGAATATGCTCATTATACAGACAAATTCCGAACTTGCATTTTGTAAATAATTAAACTACAATTTTGCATAATTTGGTTCCTGACTGAATTATCGAATAAGTATTTTGTAAATAAAATACCGACATAATAAATGTAATTAGAGATTTCTACATCTTTGAGATTAGTACTATCTGAGAAATTTTCCTCCTTTGACGATCGGTCAAATTATTATTTTCTGAAATTTCTTCCCCGTTCTTACGTAAAACGTCTGCACAGATTCAATTTGTGGCTTTGGAACATTTATTATTTCAATTTAGAAATCGTCACTACTCCAACCAGCGATTTCCGATTCTTCGCCCCACACTTATCTTAATGAATTTATAGTTTGTTTAGGACCATCCTCAATTATGTGTAATAATTCTTTAACATGCTCTGGATTGTCTAAATTATAGCGATCTGAAATCAAATGTATTATTTTACTTTTATAAAAAGATGGTTTAAATGTGTAAGTGTGATGATATATCGTGTTCATCACAATGGCAATCAGACCTGAAACCAATCATGTTGTATTTTTTTTATACACTGGAGGAAAAAAAATAAACACCTGAAATTCGTGAAATTTTGACCATTTTCAAACCGCCATAACTCGGCGTATTTTCAATCGATTTTGATGAACCTTTGAGAGCGAAAAACTTTAAAGTATCTTCTTTAAAGCCATGCATACGGACTTAAGTGTAACATCGTGAATCGTCAAATTTGGTTGAAAAGTCACTGAGTTATGTGCGAAAAACCTCAAAATGCACTTTTTTTTCAAACAGACATAACTTGGTGCCAAATCGTCGTAGGAACTTCCTTCTTTGAGTCCTAAAAAGGGAATTGATCAAATTTTAAAGCCTTTATGGTGGATTGAGTCGACAAAATTTTTACAACTCCGTAGACATTGTCAAAGTTGGACATGGTTTCCAGAAAAAACTTTTTTTTCACAGGGGTGCTAGAGGAGGACGAAAGGGGTTACGCCTAATTTAGCATGCATGACTTTAAAAAAGACACTTCAAAGTTTTTCGCCTTAAAGATTCATCAAAATCGATTGAAAATACGCCGAGTTATGGCGGTTTGAAAATGGTCGAAATTTCACCAATTTCAAGTGTTTCATTCTTTTTCCTCCAGTCATTAATATTTTGTTACAACAAATATTATTTCATTACACGACTGCTTACCTTGACAGATATTTTCTTTGCTCGCTTTAGAATGTTTGTTGCAGATAACATTTATTACAAAAATCAGACATCCCAGAGATAAAACCCTTTGATTGTAGAGTTTTCCCGAGTACAAAAACATTTAAATGCGTTTTTCTGGAAATCACAGCATTTGTTTGCCTTTTGTATCCGCAACGTTTCAATTGCACTGCATCGTTTGTTTGTAGTTTTACATATCGTTCGCAGGCCCTTTATATGCCCTTTAAATAGACCGAACGATATTTAAAAGTATAAAAAAAACGTGGACTGGATCTGGCCCTATACATGATCTAAACGGTTACTAACAAATCAATTCAATAAAACGAAATTTATTTAATGCTTTCTGCAACAAGTAAGGTTGTTTCTAATTTGTTGATTACTAACAATTAATTCTTTACAGGCAGCTATTAAATTAAACAAAAAAAAAACAGTTCCTTTCAATTGATTTCTAAACGTAATGAAAAATGTAGCTCGAGACTTGAAACGCCTTTCACATCCAATATTCCATTATAACTAACTCCCCTCTTGAACATTACTCCTATTTTTATCGCCTTATTAAAGTGAGATTCGAAAAAAATATGTAAATACGAGCATAAAAGGTATTGAGGTTAAGCTCGCAATAATTTTCTTTCATTAAGTCGAGAACTTGTGATTGCAAAGCGACATGAAAACCAAGCGAGCAACAACACCCTTATTGGAAACCCAGTTTTTTTCTTCTTTTTCAATGAAACTTTTGCATAAAATTACAGCACTCAACTCGGAACTGATTAACAGTTTACGATTACCCAGCGATTTAATTGCTGTTATTACCCGCTCGTATTTTTATACTCATATTTTAGTATTAAAGTAATTAGTAATTGGCAATAAAAGAATTATATAAAGATTATGGTTGCGACCGGTATTATGTAGTGGTTTTCAGGTAATTTGAAATGAAACAACTTTCGACGTTATATACCTGTTTCAGAATTATTTAATTGTTATAGTTGCTTAGTTCCAGTTGCGAGGGTCAAATAATTTTAATTGTTTCTGTTCACGCTATTAGTTGCAGAGTTATTTAGACATAGTTCGCGACAGTCACGACCTTAATCTAGTCGTGCGCGAAGAGAATAGATTCATTGTAACCGTGTCGTCGAGAATGTTTTCATCCCCGAATTTAGACGTGCCATTATTAGTTGTTAATTAAAACTGAAAACTACTTGTTGCAGAAGCTTCAAATAAATTAAAGACGAAAACTATATATATTCAACCTGTTCGTATCTCTGCAAAATTAAATCTTACAAAGACTAATCATATATTGGCCTTAGAGTCTTTGTAAGACTTTTCAGATTTTGCAGAGTTACGAACAAATTGATTATTCATATAAAGTATGTTCATTAAAAAAAAAACCTCAAGTGTACCACGATTTTTTCATTTTAAAAATTCAAGTTGGTAACACATATTGAGGTTATGTTACTTGCGGTATGTTTCTACCGATAAATTAATTTGCTGTGATAAACGACGCAGAGAAGACGTAGGTTCACCTTCCAAAATTCCCTGGGCTGTGTTAATAGCATCTTAAGTACGTTTGACTGGTCTACTACTTCCTGGTTTACGAAGAATACTGCCCGTTTCACGAAATAATACAACAGATCGTGATAAGGTATTTTTAAATTCATCATAAATAATGGGCACGTTAGGAAATTCTTCCTGAAACTCTGCTAAAGGTGCGTCGAATGAATACACCTAATTTTCGTCCACTTTAGTCCCAACTTTCACTTAGAAAGGTTTTTTGCTGGTTGCTGTAAACCATTGTGAGCAAGGAATAATTGTGACTTCTAGAAAGATCTTTATATATCAATTCCAACTTAAATTTTTAAAACGAAAAAGTCATGGCACACTTGAGTTTTTTTTTTAATGAAATACGATACAAGGTGGTGTCCTAAATAGAATGGAATTGCATGGGTATCTTTCTTATTCTTAAAGCTAGAGATCTGATTAAATGGGTAATGTCGTGCAGTTTTGTATGTTGGTTCAGATTATGTTGAGAAATTCTCAAAATTCCAGGCAGTTTAGAAAAAAAAACTGAAAATTACGATTTTCTAAAAAATCAAATATCTCAATAATTATTAAAGATGGGAAAAAAGTTTCAAATGAAAGTTACTTGGTTCAATTGGGCAAAAATAAAAATCAAGTCAAAAGAAAATTCGAGATGGCGGTATCCGAGATATTAATACCAACTTTCCTTATTCAAATAGCTCCCATTTTTTATTTTTACACGCCTAAGTAGACTTCTTTTCTCTTTTCAACGACGTGTATCAACCTAAGTCAAAATAAAAAAAATATGAAAATATACTCAAGGAAAAAAAAATGAAACACTTTAAATTCCTGAAATTTCGACCATTTTCAAACCGCTACAGCTCGGCGTATTTTCAATCGATTTTAATGAATCTTTAAGGACAAAAAACTTTCAAATATCTTCTCTAAAGTCATGCATTATGCGTAACCCCTTCCGCCCCCCTTTAGCGCCCCTGTGAATTTTTTTTTCTTCTGGAAACCTTGTCCAACTTTGATGATGTCTACGGAGTTGGAAAAATTTTGTCGACTCAATCCACCATAAAGGCATTAAAACTTGATCAATTCCCTTTGCAGAACTCAAAGAATGAAGTTCCTACGACGATTTGGCACCAAGTTATGGGTATTTGAAAAAAAAGTGCATTTTGAGTTTTTTCGCACATAACTCAGTGACTTTTTAACCAAATTTGTTGATTCTTTCAGGAAAAAATCCCATTTTGGCTCTACTTTAAGGGAGTAAACTCGGATTAGAATGACTCCTTTTCGAACCCTTCAATGTGTCGACTCGATCCAACAAAAGGGCATTGAAATGTGTTCAATTACCTGCACAGGAGTCGAATAAAGAAGTTCCCATGACGATTTGGCACAAAGTTATAGGTGTTTGAAAAAAGCGAATTTTGTGGTTTTTTGACTCAAGTCCGAAGTTTTTAGACGAAATTGTTTTCGTTTTCACGAATGAAATTTTCTTTGCATATTCTTCGAGATATGCACGAAAATTAATTGTTTGCGCGAAATCATGAATATCGCATTTTGTACCTTAGAACTCCATTAACAAAAAAAAAAAAAAAATTGGTCAAAAAAGGCTTACTTTAACGATCTCTGTAGGGTCGGAAAAAAATGTGGGCCTAACTCACCACCATTCGTCCTTTTTCCATTCGTCCAATAAAAACAAACAAATTGCACTGACGGAAAAAAATTAAACACTTGACATTTGTAAAAATTTAGGTAATTTTCAAATGGCCATAACTCAGCTTCTATTCAACCGATTTCGACGATCTTTTGAGAAATAAAAAGCAAAATGTGTCCTCTTTGGAACAGTTTATCCCCCACTCGAAAGAGAGAGCTCCACGCCTCTCCAAACAAAAAAATAAAAAGACCAAATATGCACTTTTTTTAAACACCCATTACTTTGTGCCAAATTACTGTAGGAACTTCGTTTTTAAGTCCTGAACAGGTAATTGAATACATTTCAATGTCCTTTTAGTGGATCGAGTCGACACACTTTATACAATTCGGTACACGTTGTCAAAGTTGGACGTTTTTTTGCCCGAAAACGTGTTTTTTTTTTGTTCGGGGGCTTAAGGGTTAGAAAAGGGATCATTCCAATCTGAGTTTACCCCCTTAAAGTAGGGCCAAAAAGAGATTTTTTCCCGAAAGAATTATCAAATTTGGTTGAAAAGTCGCTGAGTTATGTGCGAAAAAACCTCAAAATGCACTTTTTTTTCAAACAGCCATAACTTGGTGCCAAATCGTCGTAGGAACTTCGTTCTTCGAGTCCTGCATAGGGAATTGATTAAATTTTAATGCTTTTATGGTGAATCGAGTCAACAAAAAATTTCCAACTCCGTAGACATCGTCAAAGTTGAAAATGGTTTCCTGAAAAATTATTTTTTTTATGACAGGGGTGCAAGAGAGGGGCGGAAGGGGTTACGCTTAAGTTCATATGCATGACTTTAAAGAAGACACTTCAAAGTTTTTCGCTCTTAAAGATTCATTAAAATCGATTGAAAATACGCTGAGTTATGGCGGTTTGAAAATGGTCAAAATTTCACGAATTTCAAGTGTTTCATTTTTTTTTCCTCCAATGTATTAATTGTTTAAACGTAGTAGTAAAATAACAATAAATTATAAAAAATGCTCAAAATGCTGACCGTTATTGGCCAAACACAATTGACAACGTTTTACAACACTGCCAGTTACTTTTCGCAATGTATTGCAATTAACGTCGTTTATTGCCTCTGTCACTGCTTTTCGAAGTTCATACACATTGTTCTAATTGAAGTTACTCTCATAAAGTGCCCAGAAATAAAACTCAAGGGGCGTCAAGTCTGCAGATCTGGCTGGCCACTGAACAAGTCGCTATTACTTTGTTATTAAAACGTCCATTTAAATAAATAATAACATCTCCAGCATTGTGTGCAGGAGCGCCATCTTGCTGGTACCATAAAAAAATTATAGGCGATTATCTATGTAATTATTTTTAGTTAAATAATTAATATTTATGTTCTTTGACGTGTCTAAAATGTAATTACAAACACTGTAATCATTCAATGACAATAAATAATAATTATTATAAACGATTTCCGATTATACCACAAAAAAAAACTATGTTTACGAACCGTACTTGGTTTCGCCGTGGAATAACTTTGTTTGGATTTTCTTGAGCCCAATAGTGTTCGTGATGACGATTAAATAATTCACAATTAGAAAAGTAGGATTCGCCAGCTCATAAGTTTTTATCTATAAAATTATCATTTTCCATAATTTTGTACATCTGCCTAGCTGGTCCTCCCACTTAATCCAAAGTAAACAGTAAAATTACAGAATTATGCGCTATTTATGCGCCTTTCGAAAATAACGCGCAAAAATTTTGCGCTCCATGTATTACACCAAAAAAAAAAATTGTGGGGACTAGCTGGACGACAAGGTAATTTTTTTAAGCTTAAATATTGTAAACAAAGCCCTATAAAACATTTGTGGCCGAAAATATCGAACCTAAACTACGCTTAACGATGACTTTTGATTTTTTTAAAATTGACCATGTTTCGAAAGATGTCTTATCGAAAAATCGGGGTAAATCCTAAGTTAAAAGCTTAGCAGAGAAAACTTTTTTTTACTATATGCAAAATTGGTGGATGCGCCGGATACGTGGCTGAAATTTATGGCTAATTTCTAGTCTAGATTTATGCGTTCTAACATTTAAGTATTTTCAATTTTTGTGCTACAGCCCTTAAGGGACTTCTCTCTTGGTGCAAACACATACTTTTCCTAAAATTTCCTATATAAATTTATAATTTATATTATCTAAATGTGATATCACATACGATATTACACGTTCTCAATGGAAATTTAAGGACAACTGTACTTTTGTACCAAGAGAGGAATTTTTCAAGAGCTGCGGCGACAAAATTGAAATTATCTGAATGTGAGAGCGCAGAAATCATAGATTCATCGTAGATAATTAAATTGACGATATTATACGTTTTTGAAGGAAATTTAAGGACAATTGTACTTTTGTACCAAGAGAAAAGTCCCTTAAGGGCGGTAGCGCAAAAATTGGAATGTGAGAGCGCATGAATCAGTGATTCATCGTAGATAATTAAATTGACGATATTACGTGTTGTTAAAGGAAATTTAAGGACAACTGTACTTATATATCAAGAGAGAAGTCCCTTAAGGGGTGCGGCTCAAAAATTGAAATTATCAGAATGTGAAGGCGCATAAATCATAAATTCATTGTAGATCATTGATTTGACGAAATTATACGTTTTTAAGGGAAATTTAAGGACAATTATATTTTTGCACTAAGAGATAAGTCTGAGGCTGACTTGCCGTCCAGTACCCCCCCCCCCCCTGTCATACATGGAGCGCTAAATTTTCGCGAAAAGCGTATAAATTGCGCATAATTCCAGCTGGGCAGACGTTAATTTTGTTGATTAATCACCTGTAAAATGTGAATCTACGGATATTATCATTTGGTCGTAGATAGGTGCAATTTATAAGGGTGAAACTTCTTTTTTTTTAATTGTTGATGCTCTAGACTTGGATACGTTAACTTCATTTTCTACATGAAATGTTCGGATGAGCTGCCACACAAGCCAATGTTAACTCTTCATCTTCAACGACCACATTTCCATTTTTTTTTAAACTTCCATACAGTTGCATATTTCCATCCAATTTTTTAAATACCTTAATGTCCGGCTGTCTTCTTTTAGGAAAGTATGCTTGGTATGTTTGTGCATCAAGGTGGGGGTTTTTGTAACACTTGGTGTAATTACAAAACATATGATATTGTTCATGTACTGAATAATTGACCATTTCAAATAAAAAAATATTTATCAATATTACAACCCGCTTAAGACAATACACACGTATGAATGATTTATAACTGATCAACTAATGTAACATGACAGTTAGTCGTTGTAATAAACTTGGTTTTATTTTTATTCATGCCTACTTGTTTGAAACTTAAAACAATTAATATTTCCATTATTTTTTTATTTGAATATAGGTTGTTAACCATCGTTGAAAAGAGAAAAAGTCTATTTAGGCGTGTAAAAATCAAATATGGTGGCTGTTTGAAATTAGAAAGTTGGTATTAAAATCTCGGAAACCACCCTCTTGAATTTTATTTTGACTTGATTTTTATGTTTGCCTAATTACACCAAGTAACTTTCATGTTAAACTTTTTTTCGCATTTTTAATAATTATTGAGATATTTGATTTTTTAGAAAATCGCGATTTTCAGGTTTTTTTTTAAATTTTTGCTCGGGATTTTAAAAACTTCTTAACATAATTTAAACCAGCATACAAAACTGCACAACATTGCCCATTTAATCAGATCTCTAACTTTAAGAATAAGAAAGATACCCATGTAATCCGATTCTATTTAGGACACCCTGTATTCAGGCTACTTTTCGTCTTTATTTCATTTATCATTAATTGTGTATTTGTATGTCTCATTTTCCTTATCGCCCTCATCGTCGCCCATGGCCGATCACCATAGAACTGGGTCAGCAGTCGAAGAAAGAGGAATTCGCAGTAACTCGCTGAATTGTTATAATAGGTCTACCATTATTCGTTGTAGAGCTGGTTTCGCGATAATCGCCAAAAATTAAGCCTTTTGGTAATTTTGTTTGTTTTGTTTTTAATTCATATAGTCCACTTCCACGCTCAATACCACCAATTTTATTTCAAAAATTAAATTGCTTGATTGAGCGGCAGATGGATTTAAAAAGTTCTTGAATGTATTTCAATAATCAATACATTATAAAGCTGACAAATCGTTACATGAATTATTTTTTTAATTAAGCGATACAGTAAAATCAACTAATCTCTAAGCAAATTTAATCGTTTCTTCTTACTTTCTTCGAACCTATAAAGTACGGCAAAAAAATCTCGAACTAGGAATTTTAACAAATTTATTGATGATGATGAGGCGATATTTTCGTGATACATTTTGGAACTTTAAATAAAACAATTTCTTTGTTAACAGCACAAATTAAATAAATAAATAAATTATAATATTAACAAAGAAACTGTTTTATTTAAAGGAATTTCAACATTCAAAGAATAAATATATCTAATGCTTTCTGCAACAAGTAAGGTTATTCCCAATTTGTTTATTCAAAGAATAATTGGATTACCAAATAGTATTAAGAATATCTATGTTAAAGGTAATGCGTATTTAAATAATTACTATGTATATAATTGCAGGTACACATAAAGCCAACAAAACCGTAACAATAGTCTGCGACAAAACTGAAACTTATAATACATAATTCCTATAAACTGTCAACAAATCTCGACACAAAAATTGTTTTTTTTTTTAGGGTGGTTCCTAGAAATTAGGGTTGAGGAATCGCGGGTGATATGTAGTATCTGATACTTTCTGCCATGTAATTAAAAGTACTTTATTTTACTGAATAAATTTAATAGCGAATCTTTAATGCGTCGGCAAACTTTATCGCCATACAACTAACTGATGTATCCTTGTCAACCACATGAAAAACTTTTTATAGAAATATATCACATCATCTCCCTATTAAATTAAACTATTATAGATTCGCAAATAAGAAATTAAAATATCAATCTCTGTAATTAACAAATGTCGTTCTAGGCCGCAGCACAAGCGTCTCATCCGAACCTGTTTCCATATGCATTTTAAGCACCAAAGTGTTACGTTGCGTTTCTTCACAGCCTCCACACACTCATTTTGCATTTCATCTCCTCTGATAAGTTTCCTTCTTCCGTGTCTAAAACAATTTGTGCTTCGGATCAATCCAGTTGATATCGCCCAAATAAAACTAAACATTATTGATTTTCCTAATTTTTTTAACAGTTACTCCCCAATACAATAAATTAAAATAAAGAAACATTTTTAGGCTCATACTTTTTTTTAGCGGACATTTGCTGCGCAACCGTTTTTCGGCCGAAAACAAGTTTTGCGTAAACGTATCCAACTCTGTTAATTTTATAGATATCAAGACAAAATAGAAACCAAAACTATCAGAATGATGCTCTAGACTTTTTGTCCTTACATAATATTACCTAAGTAGCGAGGAACGTGGAGAAAAATAATCACACCTATAAATTGAAAATTGACTGAAAATCGGAGTTTTAGTGCTGCAAAATTACTAAAACGAAGAAAGACTCACCTTTAATTTTTTTCTTGAAAACTCCGTCCTTTTTTTAACAATTTTTCAAAAATGTCAAAAATTGTATTATATCAATATTTAAAGTAGAATATCTCAAAAGGTACTAATTATAAAATTATGAAATGAATACAAATAATACCTCTTTATGGCATAAACAAATGACAACAATTTGGTGACTAATTGTAAGACTCAACTAGTTCTAGAGTTACAGTGCATCAAAGTATGCCAAACATTGCGTTATACATAAAATCTAACGGTAATTAATGGTGGGAATCGCATTACATTCAAAATTTGATTGAAACTAGGTGTGTTACGCATAAAAAATTGTTTGTGTGTATTTCATGAGTTAAAATGGCAAATGAAATGCAAACGAACTAAAGAAAAAAAACGTTTCTTCATCGTATTTGTACAATTCTTTGGTGGGTCAGCCAGATATAGGATCATCTTTTCCACGCTTATTGTTGATCCGTTATTTTTTAACTCGACATTTCCGTAGCTTCCTACCAGGGGTGCAAAATGAAAACAAATGTAACTCACATAGCAAATTTTGAAATAACTAAGAATCAAATCGAAAACAAATACAAAATGTTTACATAAAGTTCGGTAATATTTTGGTCACCCCCACAGTACGCAACGGAGTGCCAAAGATCAAAACAACCCTTATCTGTTGTGCCCAACATTTTAATAAAATCAAGAAACTTTCCAATTTAAAACTGGAAACACCAGCTACCTTGCTTCATATTGATGGGCTATACACACAAACATAAAGAACACAATTTCACACACATCAACTTAAGCTTGAAAAACTAGTTTTGTCTCTAATTGCAATAATTTTAGCATTTTTTTCAGCGCTAGTTCTGTTACGGAATGATTTTTTTATTAAATTCAAGGCTCGAAGAACGAAGTTCCTACGACGATTTGGCACCAAGTTATGGCTGTTTGAAAAAAAACAGTGCATTTTGAGTAACTCAGTGACTTTTCAAACAAATTTGATGATTCTTTCGGGAAAAAATCCCATTTTGGCTCCATTTTAAGGGAGTACACTCAAATTGGAATGATCCTTTTTCGAACCCTTCAACCCCCGATCAAGAAAAACAACGTCTATTCAGCTGGCACAGCCACTTTAGCACAATCACATGGGATTAGCATAAAAATTTAGTGCTATTTTGTTGCTAATTAGTTGCCGTATTCCCGATTTTGTTGCTCCAGCCGTTTTCGAAAAAACAATGGCTGTGCTAGCTAAAGTTAAAGTTAGCACAGCCATACGAAAAAAAACAATAAAAATAAAAAACAAAGACATATTTTTGAACTACGAATTTGTTGCTAATTAGTTGCCGTATTACCGATTTTGTTACTCCAGCTGTTTTCGAAAAAAAAATGGCTTTGCTAGCTTTAGTTAAAGTTGGCACAGCCATACAAGCAAAACAAACAATAAAAATAAAAAACAAAGACATATTTGTGAACCACGAATTTGTTGCTAATTAGTTGCCGTATTACCGATTTTTTTTTTCGAAAACGGCTGGAGCAACAAAATCGGTAATACGGCAACTAATTAGCAACAAATTTATAGTTCAAAAATATGTCTTTGTTTTTTATTTTTATTGTTTTTTTTTTCGTATGGTTGGGCTAACTTTAACTTAAGCTGGCACAGCCATTGTTTTTTTTTTTCGAAAACGGCTGGAGCAACAAAATCGAAAATACGGCAACTAATTAGCTACAAAATCGACGTTCAAAAATATATCTTTATTTTTTTTTTTTTCTCGTATGGCTGTACTAACTTTAACTTAAGCTAGCACAGCCATTTTTTTTCGAAAACGGCTGGAGCAACAAAATCGGAAATACGGCAACTAATTAGCAACAAAATCGTAGTTTAAAAATATATCTTTGTTTTTTTTTTTTGTTTTTTTTTCTCGGCTGTGCTAACTTTAACTTAAGCCAGCACAGCCATTTTTTTTTTCGAAAACGGCCGGAGCAACAAAATCGGGAATACGGCAACTAATTAGCAACAAAATAGCACTAAATTTTTGTGCTAGTCCCAGTGATTGTGCTAAAGTGGCTGTGCCAGCTTAATAGACGTAGAAAAACACGTTTTTGGGCAAAAAAACGTCCAACTTTGGCAACGTGTACCGAGTTGGAAAAAATGTGTCGACTCGATCCACCTGTGGGCATTGAAATGTGTTCAATTCCCTATGCAGGACTCAAATAACCAAGTTCCTACGACGATTTGGCACAAAGTTAGAAAAGGTGATCATTTTTCCGTCAGATGATTTTGTTTAAATTCATATTTTAAGTTTATGTTTCTTAAAAATATAATATATATTTTTTGAAAATAAAATTTTAATTTAAATTAAATCACGCCAGTTTTTTCAACAATTCAACATAATTCCGTTGAAAAATCTGACAGACACTGAAACGAAAATTATTTCGAAATTCGGATTCAAAATCCGACAGATCTAGCGGATTTTACGCTGAGTTGGTAACACTGGTCATCGATTAGAGATAATTGACGGAGTCAACAAAAGAAAAAATATAACATACGCGGTGGAAAGTCGTTAGTGTGGTATTAATATTGATTCATGTGACTGTTATTTTATGTATGTTGGGTTTTCCTGGCTTAATTTCCGGTCTTGCTGCAAGTATTCAATTTCCTTGTTGATTTTATTGGAGAATTAGTATCAGTATTTCATTTTTTTTTTAAATATGTATTGGTATAACTAGCATTTTATTTCATAATTTTGTTTAGTTTAGCTTATATTTACAGGGTGTCCAAGGCCGGCACGGTGTGCAGTGCACACGGGCGTCGAAAATTTGAGGAGAAGAAAATTTTTAGGAAAAATATTTGTTCCAACTGATACGCCTGAATAACGTGACTTTTAATTGTGGGGGGAGGGTGGTATAAGGACGCAAAATTGGCGCGCCCCTGGTCCCAGTCAGACCATTAATTAAAAGTTCATGGATTTTTTTTCTGATAAATGAAAAATGAAACACAAATTTCGACCATTTTCAAACCGCAATAACTAAATTTTTAATCGATTTTGATGAATCTTTGAGGGAAAAAACTTTGAAGTGTCTTCTAAAGTCATGCATGCTAAACTAAACGTAACCCCTTCCGCCCCCTCTAGCGCCCCTGTGAAAAAAAAAGTTTTTTCTCCAACCATGTCCAACTTTGACGATGTCTACGGAGTTGGAAAAATTTTGTCCACTCGATCCACCATAAAGGCATTACATTGTGATCAATTCCCTATGCAAAATCCCGGAGTATTCAAATCCATACAAAAAAATGGGGGTTCCTATTTTACTTTTCTATTTCTCAACCCCTACCCCCTAGGGGGTTGAGGGTGGTGGGTCGAGTTTCGTATCATTAGATGTCCCCCTCCGAGGCGAACAAATTTTAATTATAATTTAATTTTAGTTTTCGAGATATTTCAATGTCCCCTTAAATTGAACACACTGTATAATATTTTTTACATTAATTATTTTTTAAAGGTTAAAGCATAGTAATGTTTTTTTTTAAAGCAAACAATTATCAAAGAAGGAAAACGATATATGCGCTGTGGATCCGATCAGCAAATACTAATCATTACAAAAACTATCTCATATCCATTCGAATACCTGGCACGAGGGGAAAATACAGAAAACCCGAAGCAAATATTTACATAGCATCCCCTTGCAGCCGAGCCAATTCGTTCGCTGCACGTCTTTTTCTGCGAATTTTTTTTTCAGCGCTCCGCTATTTTTCAGGCCGTTATTTTTTCAGCAGGCCCTCTTCTTCGTAATTCAGCGGATCACCACCTGCAAACTCCACATTCGGTAAAGCCTTCACTCACCCACACAGTTTGCATTTTGTTAATTAAATCAGGGCATAGTTGATGCTGAAAATCCAACATAAAATAGTACAGCGGGAACCGGAGTTGTAATTTAGGAACTCGACTGCAATGAAAAATCAACAGCTAACTTAATTTAAGTTAAGAATTGATTTTACGAATGTTTCCCAACTTATTATATTGTATGTTGGAATTTAAATTGAATCTGGCACTATTCTGCTATTTAAATACGATTCGAGCATTTCAATTTGATTATGAAATTAAAAGGATGGTTTTATACAGGGTGTTTTAAAACTCTGGGAACGATCAACCAAAGGGTTATTAATCGAAACATCAAAAAATGTTTTATGCAAAAATGGTGTACAACAATGTGTTCACAAATATTCATACAAATATTTAAATTTATACAAGGAGGTTCATTTTAAAGATACAGATTAAACTTAAGTTTCGTTCTTTAAAGGAATATCGTGTATTTTTGGATCCCGTGTTACTTCAGATTAAAAAGAGTTCCATGTCATTAAGATGTTTATATAAAAATGCATGTAATTTTATTGATGTTTCCTGAGTTTATTGATAGAATTAAAAAAATCTATCTCGGTGTGTAGTTTCTGAATTCATACAGGGCGATCGACGTTAGCAAACTGCACAATTTCTTCATTGTAAACACCCGCTTCAGGTTTACAAAAATTTACTAAAAGCTTTTCAGTTCTTCGACACCTTCGTGTACTTTTATTTCTTTGATTTCATATATACGAGCGGGATTCGTAAAATAAGGTTCCCACGATTTTTAATAATAGACAGCTATATTTTTGTTCTTAGTGTTGTCATCATTTTAAAGCTTAAAACTTATGCTATTTTTCTACATAATCGCCGTTTCTGTTCAAACACTTTTGCAGACGATGCTCCAGTTTTTCCATCCCCATGTTATAGAATTCTGCCGCCAATCCTTTGAGGAATCGAGTAACCTCTTTCTTGACTTCATCATCGATATTGAAGCGTAAACCACCGAAGTGTTCCTTTAATTTTGGGAATAATTAGTATTGGAAGTCTCAGAAATACGGAAAGCAAGTTCGTTAATGGTGATCCTCCAATCTTCAAGCAATATTCTCTCAACTTTTTCGACAATTCCATCTGAAACTGAAGGCCTTCCACTCCTGTCTTCATCGTGAATTTCCGTGCGGCCTTCACTGAATTCTCTGCACCATTTGCGAACATGTTGAACAGATATGCAATTTTCCCCATAATCTTCGGTTAACCGACGAACCGACGAGAAGTTAGCCACGACTTTCCAGCCACGGATTTTTGCGCCTCCACCATCACCCGAATTATGACCAATCTCAATGAAATATTAATTACAGCCGTTAGGGTGTAACCCCAGTCCAAATGTTTGTACAAACGTATTAAGTGATATCCTACTAACAATTAAAAATAATTCCTTTAAAATTTTCGTCAAAACTCGGGATGGAATGAATTTTTAAAATTAACCTTTATTTTCAACAATTACACACCACAGTAAAAAACGCCGTTTGGCGCTACTTGCATAAACAAATTTCTCATAAATATCACAAGCAACAACGAGCGAACAATTTACACTAATTTATTCATAGTGCCCTTTAAAAACAACTAATTACTGTTTTTTTTTTTTAAATCGACCAAGAAATCGACAGAAATAAAACCTCAAAAAATTATAAGTGCCGTTTGGCGCTACACACATTCGATTTTTAACATAAACACGATAAGCAACATGAATTAGGTAACTTTAAATAATTTAGTTGTGGATATCCTTAGAAATAACTGAGTAATTAATGTTTTAATCGATCCTTGTCCGCAGATACGCGAGATTTTAAATTTCAAAAATTTTTAAAGTGCCGTTTGGCGCTATATACATTCGAGTTTTTACCATAAATGTGTGAAGCAACATGTAATAAGCAATTTAAAATAATTTGTTTAAAGTGCCCTTTGCAAATAGAAAAGTTATACATTTTTTAATCGATCCATGTCCGCAGATACGCGAGTTTTAAAATTTCAAAAAATTTTAAAGTGCCGTTTGGCGCTAGATACATTCGAATTTTTACCATAAATCTATTAAGCAACATGTAAAAAGCAATCTAAAATAATTTGTTTATAGTGCCCTTGGCGAATAGAGAAGTTACACATTGTTTAATCGATCCATGTCGGCAGATACGCGAGTTTTAAAATTTCAAAAAATTTTAAAGTGCCGTTTGGCGCTAGATACATTCGAATTCTTACCATAAATCTATTAAGCAACATGTAATAAGCAATTTAAAATAATTTGTTTATAGTGCCCTTGGCGAATAGAGAAGTTATACATTTTTTAATCGATCCATGTCGGCAGATACGCGAGTTTTAAAATTTCAAAAATTTTTAAAGTGCCGCTTGGAGCTAGATACATTCGAATTTTTACCATAAATGTATTAAGCAACATGTAAAAAGCAATTTAAAATAATTTGTTTATAGTGCCCTTGGCGAATAGAGAAGTTATACATTGTTTAATCGATCCATGTCGGCAGGTACGCGAGTTTTAAAATTTCAAAAAATTTTAAAGTGCCGCTTGGCGCTAGATACATTCGAATTTTTACCATAAATGTATTAAGCAACATGTAATAAGCAATTTAAAATAATTTGTTTATAGTGCCCTTGGCAAATAGAGAAGTTATACATTTTTTAATCGATCCATGTCGGCAGATACGCGAGTTTTAAAATTTCAAAAATTTTTAAAGTGCCGCTTGGCGCTAGATACATTCGAATTTTTACCATAAATCTATTAAGCAACATGTAATAAGCAATTTAAAATAATTTGTTTATAGTGCCCTTGGCGAATAGAGAAGTTATACATTGTTTAATCGATCCATGTCCGCAGATACGCGAGTTTTAAAATTTCAAAAATTTTTAAAGTGCCGTTTGGCGCTAGATACATTCGAATTTTTACCATAAATCTATTAAGCAACATGTAAAAAGCAATTTAAAATAATTTGTTTATAGTGCCCTTGGCGAATAGAGAAGTTATACATTGTTTAATCGATCCATGTCGGCAGGTACGCGAGTTTTAAAATTTCAAAAAATTTTAAAGTGCCGCTTGGCGCTAGATACATTCGAATTTTCACCATAAATCTATTAAGCAACATGTAATAAGCAATTTAAAATAATTTGTTTATAGTGCCCTTGGCAAATAGAGAAGTTATACATTTTTTAATCGATCCATGTCGGCAGATACGCGAGTTTTAAAATTTCAAAAATTTTTAAAGTGCCGCTTGGAGCTAGATACATTCGAATTTTTACCATAAATGTATTAAGCAACATGTAAAAAGCAATTTAAAATAATTTGTTTATAGTGCCCTTGGCGAATAGAGAAGTTATACATTGTTTAATCGATCCATGTCGGCAGGTACGCGAGTTTTAAAATTTCAAAAAATTTTAAAGTGCCGCTTGGCGCTAGATACATTCGAATTTTTACCATAAATGTATTAAGCAACATGTAATAAGCAATTTAAAATAATTTGTTTATAGTGCCCTTGGCGAATAGAGAAGTTATACATTGTTTAATCGATCCATGTCCGCAGATACGCGAGTTTTAAAATTTCAAAAATTTTTAAAGTGCCGCTTGGCGCTAGATACATTCGAATTTTTACCATAAATGTATTAAGCAACATGTAATAAGCAATTTAAAATAATTTGTTTATAGTGCCCTTGGCGAATAGAGAAGTTATACATTGTTTAATCGATCCATGTCCGCAGATACGCGAGTTTTAAAATTTCAAAAATTTTTAAAGTGCCGTTTGGCGCTAGATACATTCGAATTTTTACCATAAATCTATTAAGCAACATGTAAAAAGCAATTTAAAATAATTTGTTTATAGTGCCCTTGGCGAATAGAGAAGTTATACATTGTTTAATCGATCCATGTCGGCAGGTACGCGAGTTTTAAAATTTCAAAAAATTTTAAAGTGCCGCTTGGCGCTAGATACATTCGAATTTTCACCATAAATCTATTAAGCAACATGTAATAAGCAATTTAAAATAATTTGTTTATAGTGCCCTTGGCAAATAGAGAAGTTATACATTTTTTAATCGATCCATGTCGGCAGATACGCGAGTTTTAAAATTTCAAAAATTTTTAAAGTGCCGCTTGGAGCTAGATACATTCGAATTTTTACCATAAATGTATTAAGCAACATGTAAAAAGCAATTTAAAATAATTTGTTTATAGTGCCCTTGGCGAATAGAGAAGTTATACATTGTTTAATCGATCCATGTCGGCAGGTACGCGAGTTTTAAAATTTCAAAAAATTTTAAAGTGCCGCTTGGCGCTAGATACATTCGAATTTTTACCATAAATGTATTAAGCAACATGTAATAAGCAATTTAAAATAATTTGTTTATAGTGCCCTTGGCGAATAGAGAAGTTATACATTGTTTAATCGATCCATGTCGGCAGGTACGCGAGTTTTAAAATTTCAAAAAATTTTAAAGTGCCGCTTGGCGCTAGATACATTCGAATTTTTACCATAAATGTATTAAGCAACATGTAATAAGCAATTTAAAATAATTTGTTTATAGTGCCCTTGGCGAATAGAGAAGTTATACATTGTTTAATCGATCCATGTCCGCAGATACGCGAGTTTTAAAATTTCAAAAATTTTTAAAGTGCCGTTTGGCGCTAGATACATTCGAATTTTTACCATAAATCTATTAAGCAACATGTAAAAAGCAATTTAAAATAATTTGTTTATAGTGCCCTTGGCGAATAGAGAAGTTATACATTGTTTAATCGATCCATGTCGGCAGGTACGCGAGTTTTAAAATTTCAAAAAATTTTAAAGTGCCGCTTGGCGCTAGATACATTCGAATTTTCACCATAAATCTATTAAGCAACATGTAATAAGCAATTTAAAATAATTTGTTTATAGTGCCCTTGGCGAATAGAGAAGTTATACATTTTTTAATCGATCCATGTCGGCAGATACGCGAGTTTTAAAATTTCAAAAATTTTTAAAGTGCCGCTTGGAGCTAGATACATTCGAATTTTTACCATAAATGTATTAAGCAACATGTAAAAAGCAATTTAAAATAATTTGTTTATAGTGCCCTTGGCGAATAGAGAAGTTATACATTGTTTAATCGATCCATGTCGGCAGGTACGCGAGTTTTAAAATTTCAAAAAATTTTAAAGTGCCGCTTGGCGCTAGATACATTCGAATTTTTACCATAAATGTATTAAGCAACATGTAATAAGCAATTTAAAATAATTTGTTTATAGTGCCCTTGGCGAATAGAGAAGTTATACATTGTTTAATCGATCCATGTCCGCAGATACGCGAGTTTTAAAATTTCAAAAATTTTTAAAGTGCCGCTTGGCGCTAGATACATTCGAATTTTCACCATAAATCTATTAAGCAACATGTAATAAGCAATTTAAAATAATTTGTTTATAGTGCCCTTGGCAAATAGAGAAGTTATACATTTTTTAATCGATCCATGTCGGCAGATACGCGAGTTTTAAAATTTCAAAAATTTTTAAAGTGCCGCTTGGAGCTAGATACATTCGAATTTTTACCATAAATGTATTAAGCAACATGTAATAAGCAATTTAAAATAATTTGTTTATAGTGCCCTTGGCGAATAGAGAAGTTATACATTGTTTAATCGATCCATGTCGGCAGGTACGCGAGTTTTAAAATTTCAAAAAATTTTAAAGTGCCGCTTGGCGCTAGATACATTCGAATTTTTACCATAAATGTATTAAGCAACATGTAATAAGCAATTTAAAATAATTTGTTTATAGTGCCCTTGGCGAATAGAGAAGTTATACATTGTTTAATCGATCCATGTCGGCAGGTACGCGAGTTTTAAAATTTCAAAAAATTTTAAAGTGCCGCTTGGCGCTAGATACATTCGAATTTTCACCATAAATCTATTAAGCAACATGTAATAAGCAATTTAAAATAATTTGTTTATAGTGCCCTTGGCGAATAGAGAAGTTATACATTGTTTAATCGATCCATGTCCGCAGATACGCGAGTTTTAAAATTTCAAAAATTTTTAAAGTGCCGCTTGGCGCTAGATACATTCGAATTTTCACCATAAATCTATTAAGCAACATGTAATAAGCAATTTAAAATAATTTGTTTATAGTGCCCTTGGCGAATAGAGAAGTTATACATTTTTTAATCGATCCATGTCGGCAGATACGCGAGTTTTAAAATTTCAAAAAGTTTTAAAGTGCCGCTTGGAGCTAGATACATTCGAATTTTTACCATAAATGTATTAAGCAACATGTAATAAGCAATTTAAAATAATTTGTTTATAGTGCCCTTGGCGAATAGAGAAGTTATACATTGTTTAATCGATCCATGTCGGCAGATACGCGAGTTTTAAAATTTTAAAAATTTTTAAAGTACCGCTTGGCGCTAGATACATTCGAATTTTTACCATAAATCTATTAAGCAACATGTAATAAGCAATCTAAAATAATTTGTTTATAGTTTTCGAGATATTTCAATGTCTTCACTTAAATTGAATACCCTGTATAACGTGAGAATAATGTGTACAAATCTCTACCAAACGGACCACATCTTTAAAGTAACTTAAAGTTCGAGTCTAAGGCCGGAGAATTGAAAAAGCTCGAGGTTAAACTGACTTAACTTTATAAGTATTTTAATTACACCGTGTGAGCCACAAAATTTTGTTCCAGAGTTGGGTGTGAGATAAGTGAGGTATGTCGCATATAATTACGACACGAGACAAGATTAGTTCAATTGAATTAGATTTAGAAAAATGAATTAATCTCAGACAAGACTGCTATGTTTTTCTCTCTCAGGCATGGCCTACTCAGCAAACAAAATTCTGTGGCCTGACCTTGGTATAGCCTATTTTTTATACACATTGGAATTTAGGAAACTTTTCCTTTTAATAAGACAGTTTTAATTTATAATAATTTCGAAGAAAGTCGTACGTAGAAATATACGACACTAAAACTGTATCATTCAATATTCGGCGTGGCATTAGCTAGGGAAGCAGTTCTTCCAATTTAAAAGCTATTTGTTTCTAAAAAACAAAGCTTGGCACCGCGTAAATGCTAATAGCACATTGAAGACTAATTAGTACAGATCAAGTGCACTATTCACACGGCTGTAATTTAAATTTGAAGTAAAGTTGCAAATTTATATATGACCGCTGTAAATACAATTTCAGCTCGTTTTATAATTTTCACTTTGCGTTTTAATAAATAATTAGTGGTAATTAACTAAGTGCAGAATTAATTGAAATAAGTTCAATTTACTAAATGCACACATAAAATTAGCCCCAATCACCATATCTCACCTAAGAGAATTAAAAATTACGGAAAACAGCGCGGCGCATTTGCATTTCTAAATCTCTCCACAGCGAATTCGGTATAATTATCTAATTAGCCCGGAATGTACTGTCCGTTCTTTTAGGTTTTGCAGCTGATGAGATAAAGGATAAAGACCAAATTAAAGCAAATCCCTTGCACACGCGGTAATACATCCAAGTTTGGGCACTAACGTGTAATTTAATCCCTCAGTAAATAACAGTCCCCACAATAGCTCTAATATTATTATATTACCTACAAACAGCATTTTAGTAAAAAAAAGTAAAAAAAAACTATAATTAAACCTATATTGGACATGAAAAATAAAATTCAAGTTAATATTCAAATTTTAGTGGCAAACTTACTATAATATTAACTACCACCAAACATCAAAACTTAGGTAATTTTTTTATGTTTTTATACTTTGGTTTAATAATAGACTTATTATTATACCAAAAACTGATGAACAATAAGATTTATTATTTTACAGTTTTTTTTGCTTATTATTAAATCTATTTTTGGTAAAATTTTAGGTGTCGCGATTGGCCACCCGGATTTGGTTCAGTATAGCATTCAGGCAATAGATTCCGCCACTTTAGCGTTTCTACCTAAAAGCACTACCTTCAAGTATATATTTTATTTTAAAAATAAATCCAAAGCTGCCATCTAAGGAACAAAAAATAGTATTTTTAAAAGAGGCATTGCCCTGCACTAAAACAACTATATTCATTTAATGGTAACAAGCAATTTTAATTTCACTCAAATATTTTTACGACACACTTACACGCCCGTACAACAAATTAGTATAATTTATTCAACCCATAAAATGCCCTTGTTTTATTTTCGACAGCGTTAAAAAAATCTACAAAATACGCCTGATAAATTTTAATCGCGACCCGGCGTAATTATTTTAATGAAAGCGTCGTTTTATCTCGGTGTCTTTCAACTTTAAAAAAGCATATACTGGTAATTAGATAATGTGAAAATGTGGGGCTGGTTTTACAGCAAGAATTAAATTACTCGTTGATGCTCACAGTTGCATGGATTATACTCGTAATGCATCTGCATGGGATCTGCATACATTTTTCGTATTGACTAGAAACGAAACATACCCAGAATAAATGAATATTTAACCTGTTCGCATGTCTTTTTAAGTTTTTAAAACACAAAACATATACATTAAGTCATTGCGATCTATAAAAGCGTTATGACATTTATCTCTTATTATAACTTCTTCGTGTTTTTGTGGCATAATTTTAGGGAGTTCAATTATTGTCCCTCATTTGCTTATTTTCCAGTTATGCAGAGTGTATTTTTTTTAAGTTCCACCCCCCATATCTGGGAAACATCGGCGCGGATCGAAAATCGGTAAAATACGGGTTCGATGAATTTTAGGGGGAAGAAAAACATGTAATTAGTTCTTGACCCCAAGTGGGCATATTGCTCATATTGGGGTCAACTTGTTTTTTTTTTAATGGGAACCTTATTTTTTTTATTTCGGCATCGTCTTCCACACGAAAAAAGAACAAACTTCTGTGGGAAACGTTTTTTTTTCCTAGATCCCAATATTTCGAGAATTTTTAATTTTTCGCGCGCGGTTCCTACTTTTCGATATGCGGTGTCCGCTTTGTTCACAAACATATTAGGTTTCGTAATAAGAACCAAAATCACTTTCGAGATAACTGCTTTGAGTAGCTTTTATTATTTAACAACAATTTTCGAAAATGCGCTCCATCAAGAGCCAAACAAATTAGGCGGATAATTGAACGAAAAATCAAGTCACAGTACAACTGTTTTGAAAATCATTTTGAAATATCACAACAAATAATTACAATAACAACAACAACAATAATTACAAGAAATTTTCAAAGTGCCCTCCATTAACCTCTTCACGCAGAGGTTCGCCACATGTGGCAACAAGCTAAAAATGAAAACAAAAACTTTGTACAAAAAAAATTACTCCTTTAGCGCTATCTATGGAATATTTTTTCATATTTTTTTTCATAAATGGGAAAGTTTGTGACAGTGAAATCATATTTCGTAGAAAAAGTTAACAACAACAAAGAAGTAATTTTTAATCAATCCTGGGATTAAATCAAAGCAGCATGGGCGCGAAGTGGTTAACAGCTAAACAATGGAAAAGTCTCATCTCAATATTTTGTCTAACCAAAATCAATGTGTCTCTTGTAATTTCTTGACATGCCGCAATAATCCGCCGTCTTAGGTCTTCTCGATCTACCGGTTTGGTCCTGTAAAAATCAAGTGAGTTAGATCCGGAGACCTAAACGGCCACGCGATAGGTCCCCTCCTTCCGATCCATTGTCCAGGGAAACGGGTATTCAGAAAATCACGAACCCTTTGGGGGTAGTGGGTAGGGGCCCCGTCTTGGTGAAAATGAATCAGATTTTAATCCAATATTAATTCTCCGTTTTCATCTACCTGCCTTTCCAATGCTCGTAAAATTTGGGGATACATCGCTTCTTCCAAGAGCGTTAAATATTTATCGGTATTCAAGTACCCATCGATGAATATGGGACCGATGATTGTATCACCAACGATCCCGGCCCAAACATTTAGTTTTTCTTGGTATTGTGTTTTTGTGCCAAAAAGAACTTGTGGATTACGGTCAGACCAATGCCGATTGTTGTGTGGGTTCACAAAATCACTTAAATAAAAGGTGCATTCATCCGAAAAACAAATGTATTCGAAGATATTTGGAATGTTCTCAATCAGGTTCACCATCGTTTCGCAATATTGGATGCGAGTTTCTGCATCTGTTTCTTTCAGGAATTGATGGGTTTGGGGTTTGTAAGCTAGCCATTTGTTTTTCTTCAGCACTTTAAAGACACTCGTAGCTGACACATTGCCCACTGTACGGACAGATGGGTGCTGGTTAACTACAAAATGACCCAAGATCTCGACTTATTTCATTTCTTTGATCAACTGCTGGCGTTCGCGTTTTTTATCATTGACACTCTTACGGATGTACGTACGTCTTTCAGGGTGCCGGTCATTAAAAATCCTCGCCGTTCCACTTAATGACCCATTTTGAACCCCATACAGGTGGATCAATTCGAACGTCTATTCTATCGAATAAACCATTATGAAACTTGAGCGATTTTAAAGGTTTCACTTAATACTGATTAAGACGTCAAAAACACTATGACGTCTCTCGGAAAGTGGGCGCGAAAAATTAAAAATTCAAATTTTTCCACTTTCCAGCGCTGATATCTCGAAATATTGTGGTCTAGAAAAAAAACGTTTCCCACAAAAGTTTGTTCTTTTTTCGTGTAGAAGACGATACCGAAATAAAAAAATAGGGTGCCCATTAATAAAAAAAAAACAAGTTGACCCCAATATGGGCAATATGCTCACTTGGGGTCAAAAATTAATTACATGGTTTTTCTTCCCCCTAAAATTAATCGAACCCGTATTTTACCAATTTTCGATCCGTACCGCGGTTTCCCAATATGGGGGTGGAACTTAAAAAAAATACCCAGTATAGTTATAAAAAGTGTTCTCCCTTTCGGCTTCCCTCTGACAATATTAGTAATGAAAACCTTTAATAAGTTATAAGATTATAATTGAAACTGAAATATAATTGATTGATTAAAACACGTGGATTATAGTTTCTTCGATGTTTTTAAGCGACAAGACATCTTCGACGGCCCTTTATACCTGATTTTAGATATAATAAGTTTGTATTAATAGCACCACTTGTAATTTTTTAGTACATTTCTCCTTGAGAATGACCGATGGTCGAAACTAGTCAGAGAGAAAAATAATAAGAACAGTAAAACTAAACCAAGTGTTTTAATCAATCAATATAATACACAAATGTTTCACTACGAGTTAAGTAAGAAACTAATTTATCATATGAAACTGAAATGCTTAAATATTTTTTATCAAACATTTTGCTCTAAAAATTGAGAAACAGTTTGATTATGGTTCAGTTCTTGTGCTATTTTTGTTCAATCAAAATCATTGCAAGAGATCCTAAGCAGCGTTTGGCCATACTGCTAATACAATTTGTACTCATTTTAGCGAGACTTCTTTCAGACTTTGCTATTTTAAAATCTTTGGGAAAGTAAGTCGAAACTACCTCCATTAAATTCTTCAGGTAGGCATTGGTGGTGCTATTTTTTTTCTCGAAGCTTTATGACATTGCTTTTTCGAGAAAAAGGCCTGGGACGAGTGGTCTGAAACACCCGGTATAACCCCCCAATGTTATTTTTACTTCTAGATAGAGATACAGCAAAATAATTGTTTCTAAATCATTTTCTGTGTTTTCTTTGATCACTTCTATCATAAAAACGACGTCATTTTAAAGCTGATTTGTTGATAATTTTATTTTATGCTGTAATGCCAATTACTGCTTAGCAACGAGTTGCGTTAAGATACATTTAACAAGTTGACAACACTACTGTTATTAAGAAAATTCATAATACAGTATTTTTTTATTAACAATAATAATACAAAACACAAAAATTCCAAATTTAGTGCTGGTAGTATCCTTCTTCATTAAAATCAGTCTTCTTTAGTAGATGAAGCCTCTATTGACATTTTTTCTTCAGAGGTTTTGAAGTGAACATTGAAGTTACAGCTCTGCAAATTCTCCAATGTAAATCCTCCAAATGAATGTTCTTCACAAGTAACCGAACTTGACGAAGATGTTCATTGTACATTATTCAGAGTGATATCTTTCGCTACTATAATAATTGTTGCAACTTTATTTTTCATTTAGAGAGAATCTTTGATATGTCTTTCGGCTACACTTATACTCTTTCAGACGCCATGATGTTTGATCATACAGTAGAGCGTCGAAAATCCGGACCGTCGATAATCCAGATTCAAGTCGGGCGAAGAAAAAAAGTTGAAGTGAATACATTAAGATACATTAAAAGTTAATATTAATTAAAGGTTTTGTTTATCTTCTCCAATTATTACATCCCTAAAGTGAGTTATTAACGGTTTTAGCATGTTTTCTTTTTGTTATTAACTCAAACGACCTTTTTTGGCTCTTTTTGAAAATTCGGACATTACGATAACGGTACGGTCACAATTAATCCGCATTATCGATGCTCTACTGTACTTAAATCAACACAAGAATCTGAGAGAAGAATTTCTGATGAACGCCAAAATGAATGACCGGAATATAAGAATGGTGCAGGTAATTTCATAAAAGTTGCTAAGTTGCTATTTTTTTCAGATATCACCAAAGGAGATAATACCAATTCTTTGAGCAATACATTTATTCTTTCTGCTAATAAAAAAGTAGTGATGACTGATGTGCTGACGCCTTAAATTTCTGTATTTCTATTCATATTCATCCCATCTTCATCAACCAGTGAATGTTCGGCTGCGACCTGTTTTTATTTTCAGAATATTAACCCTTTCAGGACGGGTCACATCAATAAGCGTTTTAACGTAACTTCTGCGACAGCCGGGTAGCATCAATAAGCGTTCTGATGAATTTACTTGTTTTTATATCCAAATAACGCTCATCATTGACGCTGCAGATATGTTTTTAGTTTCAGAGCAAAATCCAACACTAGAAATCGATGTTTGAAAAATTGACATTTTTTACGTCCGTCTGGTGTGATATTGCCAGATATACCCGTACCGAAAGGGTTAACAATTATAAATACTCGTACATCAATAACAACATCCACAGTAAAAGAATAAAGTTCTTCAGGTCCACAACCTTCAAAAATTCCAAAAATTGTTGCTACCTACAAGTTATATACACCTATGTTTTAAAACTTTCACAGACAAATAGTCATAATCGAGAGCACATCGTAAAATGTCTTGTAAAAGTCTTCACCTGCTTGGGTACATGCCCTGAACTGCTACGTTTCCTGAAGGTCTTTACTATTGCATAAGAAGGAATCCTTATCTACGTTTTTTCCGTGTTAGTAACATCGGTCGTCAACATAAATATTTTTTTCCAAACAGACAACGATGGCTAATACTTCTAGACCAAGTAGAAGAGTCATGAATGTAATAATAATAATATTTATTCTGTCTAAGAATGCTACAAATCGTAACTACATAGATTCATCTTAAAAAAAATGGTGATGTGGCCAATTTGTTACTTTCTGCGATGGTATCATCATTTATATTTACACTTTCATAGTTTATTTTCGATTTAAATCATACTTTAAATGTACATCGAGCGTTTTGTAGACTCGCATGAAACTGACGTTTAAAACGTCAAAATTATAAAAGATGGAAAAATTATACTTTCAATTCAAAAACTCAGTTTACTCAAAAACTAAGGAGATTTCGAAAAAAAAACTTATTCTTTATAAGTTGTTCATTTTGGCATTCTTTACAATTATTTATAACATAAATTTGCTGTAACTATTATCGTTTCATAATTATAAACCAAAAATTAATAAATGTCTTTCTCGAATAGCAATGATTTTATGAAAAATATTTTCAAGCAAAAGATATTCATTCCTTTGTTGTCTTCAATGTATGTTTAAATGTTTTTGTAATATTTTTCATATTTAAGAAAATATTGGCAAAAAACATAAAACAGTTAAGGTAAACACCCACTTCCAGTGTACGAAATTTTACCAAAAGCTTTTCAGTTCTTCGGATTATCAAATAATACGTATTTTCATATCAATTGCTCTATTAGTTTTTGAGATACAGCGCGCACAGATGCACAGACACACACACAGACACACCATTACACACACACACACACACACATACACACACACAGACACATTTTTTCCCCCAGAAATTGTTGAAATGACATCTAGGGACCCCAAAACGGATGTTTCCGTAAAAAGATTTTTTTTTTAAATCTCGATCACAATACTTTCTCGTACTTCGTAACTGAGAAAGTAAAAAGAAACAGATAATTCTTCGACTGGAGAAGTTACTATTGCAGCTTGTACGCAAACCCTACAAGCTAAGATTAACCCTATTTGCAATATCACCCAAAATAGACAGCATTTTAAATACTGAAAACTGAAACGAGATATACATGATATGAACAAAAATAAGTGATAAATTCACTTATAAAATAATTTTACATCAAATTCCATGAGCCATTTTTATTACAGAACTCATGAAATAAGATCTTCCTAGCGTAGCAGTTTTCAGAAAATTTAAATGATCAGGTAAAAAGTTTTGTATTTTAGGAAAGAAGAATAAAAATGAGTAAGTTTATCTCTTCTTTGCATGTTTTCTCAACCCTATTTAACATTTCATTCAGCGGCCGCTGCATAACTAATGACATCGATACGGCGTGGTATTGATGGAGTTATGTAAGTTATGCAGAAGCCGAACAATACTCTAATGTTTCACCATTAACAGAGCATCCAATGCGCGTCAAATGTAACAAACGTCAGAGGAAACATGATCTCGTATTAAATATTAAGGGGGGAAAGCAGTTTAGGGGGCCGACATTTTTGTTAACAGGGAAGGAAAAACCAACATTTGTTTAAACTTAAAGGATATTTTGCTAATAGTTTGAAGTACATGGGTATTTCCAAAATTAAATTTTCTATTATCGAATTTTAAATTTATTTAAAAATGCCATAAATCATGATTGTATCGAATTTGTTTATAAGAAAGAATTATTGTACTTAATGAGTAGAAATAGAAAATTAACTCAGAACTCCCAGAACTCTCAATTTTTTTTTGCTTTGCAACTTTTTCAAAAAAATATTTTTGATAGTTCCGGATGGATCTGATGGGGGTTTCCTGTAGTTCTTTGTGAGTTCTATCCATAATTGTTATGAAATATTTAGATTCGACCAATATTAAGTGAGTAACATGAATTTGAATATTTTGAATTTCCTACTTTGAAAATTTTTATCTCCGGAAATTCAACAGAACTCTTTTCTAAAAGTATCAGGAACTATAGTACTAACCCAAACACATCTTACAACTAGTTCAGAACTATTCGATAACAATGTTGGGGTGCGGTGTCAAGTTGGCACCCTATTTTACAAAAAATTCCTGACAGTCCAATTTTACAGAACTCTTTTTTAAAAGTTGATAGTACTTCTAGATACATCAAAAGGAATTGAGAAATCTATTCAGAACTATCAGAACTCTTCATTGAGGTGCCAACTGACATACTTCAGGTAGAGTTTTGTCCCAGATATTTGTACCGTTTGAATTTTTAGTGATAAATACGCATAATGAGGGTACCAAATTGAAGAAGAGTATTCTAAATGATTTCGTACAAAAGAGAGAATACGACATTAGCACATTTATTGATATTCGAGTTCAATTTGTTATTGTTACACCACCTCGAAATAAAATCAAAATTATCCAGCAGTTTCAGCTTTCAGCGTGGCAAGACAAAGTGGAAACGTTTATCAATAATAAACATGATGAATAAAAGCGGACCAAGGTTAAAGCCTTGAGGCACACCAGAAGTAGAAGTAATCCATTTTGGTGTACATAGTTGGATCGATCATATAAAATTGGTCACTGTTACCGAGCCTTCATAAAACCCATACAAGGAAGTGTATAACATTTGTTCGAAAAAAAAGTTTGAGAGAATAGAAATCGGTCACCCCTTTTGTGTACAGGGCTCAGACTCCACATTTGCGGTATTGTCCGAGTAAGAACGGCCAAATTGATAAAAGATCATAGAGGTTTAACAAACATGTATTTACAATCTTTAATGAAATAACCGGGTAATTGATCATCACTAGGAGAATTGTTATTTTAAGCTTATAAAACTGTTAATAATGTCAGCTTCATTGAAGGGAGAAATATCAAAGGCAATAGTATATGTAAAGGCAATAGTATATGTAGACATTGGAATTAATAAGGAAAAATAATTATTTACCTAATGAAATGATTTTCCCTTCTTAATTCCAATGTTTCGATGAAACCATGATATCTTTTACGAGAAATAAAATAGTAGTAGTACTTTTTTAAACGCCATTTCTTCGAAAACAGCTGAATATCGACATGGGGTATGCTACATGAAAAATACTTAGAATTTTACGTAGAATCCATAAATGCAATAAAAATAGGGGTTCACATTTGAAAATTTTAACTTAGGGGTCATATCTCAATTTTAGGACACCCTGTACATTTGAATTTTAACTCAAAAAATGCGCATTGAAAAATAATAATACACGTGTCCGAGCATTTTTCTTAGAGAAAATTCCCTGAATTTTAATCGAATTGATTCCTTACCTTATGTACACAGTGTATAAATATATTCGCTATTTTCAATGAACATCTGACATGTCATTTAGGATCATTCTTCTGGTAAAGAGTTATATCTTGTATTGCATGTTATTGAAAAGTCATAGATAAGGTGCAGTATTCTACTCGCATGCATGGCTATTACTCACTCAAATGGATTACGTCTCATCCTCGTGAGTAATAGCCATCGTTACATGCTCGTCGGATAATGTACTATAAAAGGCGTTATGGCAGACCCTTTACCGGAGAGAAATATGTTCCAGTTTTATTCTAACCGCTTTAAACTGGTCATATGGATTTGGTCCACGGAAAATATGTAAATTTAAACTTGGCGGAAGAATTAGTGATGATTAATTAAATTCAATAAAACGAAATTATTATGCTTTCTGCAACAAGTAAGGTTGTTTCTAATTTGTTGATGATTAATTGCCCATCACTCAAGCAGATCTAACCTGTGATATAATAAAGAGGGTTGCGATCAATATTATATATAAATATATAAACTTGGCTTAAATATAAGAGGGAAAATACAATTTTTCAATATTCCAATTGTTTTTGTCAATTTCACAGACATTCATCGAGGCCATCATGTGCTGCAAAACTGCGTCGGAATCGGTCGATCGGCACCGGGAAAATTGATTCTATTTATCTAGCGAGGTTTTTATTGCACCATTTTGCTTCCAATATTCGCCAGCAATATAAGTCAGCTGGAAACCGGCACCGCCGGATGTAGAGATACAGGAAGACAATGGCTCGCGTATGTCACCAACGAACAATTGTACAAAGCACTGCGTGTCAACCCTCAAACCCCCCGTCATTCCTCATATCGAGGGGTGGTTTATTGAGTCGGTCACGTCATTCGACTTTGCAGACTGTGCGGCTATCGCACGATAGCGTTATTATTTGTAAACGTATGTAGGTAACGTGAAGCATGCGGAAATGGAGACTGCAACCGATGCCTTTAGACTTTCTGGTGGGAATAATTTAGAAGGAAGCGACTTTCTCGGGGGGTCGTCGGAGTGACGTAATTACGGCACTGCTTTCGCAATCAACTTTGGATTAATCGTGAAATAAAATTAAGATGGAAACGCCGCTTCAAATCTACCAAATTATTCATATTAATTGCCTGGTTAACGTTCCTTCCCCGAAAAATAAACGAATTATCTTAAATATTTGTAATTTTGAAAGTTTGCAATTATATTAGAATATAATTAAATTCAGGGAGAACTCGTATTAGCAAAATTATTTAAATATTGAAAATTAGGAGCTTGAATTTAGATATAACTAAGACAATTCTTACTTATAGTAAATATCTTATCAATATAAGAACTGAAGTTATTAAAAGCGAAAGCGAGTTTTCAAGAGGGAATTTTTATAATCCAATATGTTATATTACTTAGTGTTAACTTTACACGCTAGATGGCGCATGTGCTGCCGCACTACAAGATGGCGTACGTTTTCTAATGATTTGTACAGTCGAAATAAATGTAATATTGTTATTTATTTCTAACAAATGGAAAAATATGTAATTACAGGTAAGCGTTGCTCAAGTAGAAATTAAATCATCTCCAGCCAATTAACTTTTTTTTTTATTACAAAACAAGCACGTTATTATAAAAAATTGCCAATTGTCCCGTATCGTTTAATTTCGTTCAATGAAATCAACAGAAATGTTGAAGCGATCGAATATTGAATGTAAATTGAAAGTCACGTTTGTGTTATTTTATTATTTTCTTAAACGTAAACAAAAAATAAGTTCAGTAGTCAAGGTCAACGAAAACCACGAACATTAGTAGCCTCTTACAATCCCTGAAGCCATGGTTCTAAGGGTTATTAATCTTGTCAGTAGCGGAAACACGTTGATAATCGAAAATATATGTTACAATACTGAGCGTTACATCCTAGATGGCGCCTTTACTGTACTACAAGATGACGTACGTTTTTTTAATGCTCCATTGATTTGCGTAGTCCAAGTACATGCAATACTTCTTATTTCTTCTTTGTAACAAATATAATATGGAAAGGAATTATCGTGCATTTCTCAAACAAGATGAGTCATTCACAGCTCTCGTTGGCATTACTATAATACAGTATTACTTTACCTTTACGGATAAGCCTTTTTGCAGCACATACTCCAATATATTTCTCAGAGCAGAGAATTAAAATTGAGTAAATTTTTTTTAACATTCAAGGATGTTTTGCACCATATTCCTACGCCACCAAAGCCGTGCGCTCTAGTAATGGAAGAAGTATTAGAATACTCCTCGAAACCAAATGGGTGTATTTACTCCAGATTTCAGCCTGGCGAAAGTTGATTTAGTAGATTTTCAAAGATTTTCACCGGTACTGTAAATTAACTTCGAAACACTCAAAGAAAGACAATTTAGTACAATTAACTGTGATTTTGACCTTACAAATTCTTGCAAGGTATTGTGTTTGGTTAGAAAAAATTGTAACCATTGTGTATGCCTAAAATACCCATTTTATATGTTAGTTATTTGTAATAGCTATTTATGTAAAAGTAAATAATTTAGGACTTTATGGATGAGTCTTAAAGTTTAGAGTCCGAGCGAGCTTGCGAGTTAGCACTGTAAATAAGGCGAATTCATAAAGTCTAATTATGTACACGTTCTATACAAAGTTTTATGTTCGACTGCTTTTAGTATTTTTGAAATACTTTTCAAATAAAAACTGAAGCAATGTATTTATATATACTGGGTGTTTTAGACCACCCGTACACCCCAAATATCTCGCGAAATACAAATCGGATTGACATAGAAAAAAATACATCTAATTTTTTTTTTGATCTGTGTCATGTGGTGTGAAATTTAAACCACCCCGTCCCAGGGGTGGAGGGTAACTTTGAAATCTCAAATAGGTACCCCTACTTTTTTATAGCAGATTTGGCTTCTACTTTAAAATATATTAGGTTTTTATTCGAAAAAAATCCTGTTTGTCGTTACAAACATTAATACAATAGAAAATTATAGAATGGAATTTGATAACCAAATTGATTTTTATTCGTTTCTACGATTTTTTTTTTACAGAGAATTTTTTTTTTTTTGCTTATTTCTGACATAAAATTATGAATGTCTTCAATCAATGCCTTATTTAAGAGATGACTACGTAAAAAATGTTTTTGCTGTATACAACATGTTTATACATTTTCGAATAGCCCTTTCACAAATTTCAAAATAATGACACTTGAACATCCAGCAGTTCCATGCTGCGGGACCATCAAGAAACTATAAAAATAAAACGTAAGAAATTCCAAACTTACCAAAAATAGATTGCGCTTCATGACTCTAGGAGAATCTCCCAACTTTCCAAACCGCAAAAAATAGCAAAAAAAAAGTTATGCACTCTAAACTTTTCAAACTCATTCAAAATACATTGTATTTTATATTTAATTATAAATTTGCAACATCCCTACCCTAGGTTTTGGAATAATCACACTTGAACAATCTCTTGTATTCATTTTGATGTAATCATTTTCCAAACCGCCAAAAAAATAGCAAAACATTGCAACTCACTCTAAACTTTTCAAATATATTCAAAATTGATTGTAATTTATATTTATGGATACTTTTACAAACGCCTCTATCCTAGACTTTGGAATAATCGCAGCTGAACACTCCCATTATATTCGTTTTGAGGATAGACATTTTCCAAACGGCCAAAAAAAATATCAAAACAATTGCCAGAAATTCTAAACTTTTAAAACTTACTCAGATTAGATTGTACTTCTATATTAATGGATAAATATGCGAACACCCCTACATTATATTTTGGAATAATCACACTTGAACACCTCGTTGTAGAAATTTTGAGGATAGACATTTTCTAAACCGCCAAAAAAATAGCAAAACGAAAACACACTCTAAACTTTTTAATTATTTATAAACACATTTGCAAACACCTCTACATTTTGAAATAATGACACTTGAACACCGCCTTATGTACATTTTGAGAATAGACATTTTGCAAACCGCTAAAGAAAGAGGAAGACAATTGAAACAAATTCATTTTTTTTAATTGACATAAAATATTTTGTACTTTACATTGCTACAAATTTACAAATACCCCTAAACCAGGTATCTAAATAATCATACTTGAATACCCCCATGTTCAATTATGCTGTCCAAGAATTTACAAATCCCCCAAAAAAAATCTCTAACCTTTCGAAATTCAAACAAAATACAGTGAAATCAGAAAGTCGAAAATAGTTGGCAGCATATTTTCTGAAAATCCATATAATAACTAAAGGAAAATGATATTGTCTGTCTGGAAATTCCCAATCCAGTGCAGTGTACATTCTGTTAATTTTGATGCCTTGTGATTTTTTAAGGTTACTTGTTTTAAAAATAATTTTGAGTGCTTTTATCTGCCGATTTTGCCTATTTTAAACATTAGCAGTAATTTGTAGAACTGATCGTCTCCATTAGTAATACGTTTAAGATTCATAATCTGATTGTTTTGTTACATTTCAGGGTTTTCCATGCCAAAATTCATATTCTTAGAGATGCCACTGAACTTATGCTAGTTAGGTTATGTTTTACGGGCAGCCAACTATTTTCGACTTTTTGATCTCACGGTAGATTGCGTTTCCTGGTTCTGCAAAAATCTATCAACACTTTTACCCTATTTTTTTAAATATTCACAATTAAACACTGCCCGATTCAATTTTGAGGTTATACGTTGCAAGTTGCCTCAAATATGGAAAAACAATTGAAAAAATCTCCAGACTTTTTTAATTTACTGAAAACAGAATAGTCTTAATTTTTGTAATAAAATCTGCCCAAACTTTAAAATAATCATAGGAGAAGATCCTCTGTTTTAATTGGAGGTTTCAAGCCACCTCAAGAAAGATAAACAAATGCAACAAATTCTAGATTTTTTAGATTTACTTAAAACAGATAAATCTGGAAGCATTCTTGGCATAAATTTTGAAATAATTAGACTTGAACATTCTACATTTCAATTTTGTCACAAAAGAAAAAAAAATATTTTCTAAAAACAGATTAGTCCTTTTTTCTGTAATAAAATCTGCAAACATTCTTTGTCCAAATTTTTAAGCAATCAAACGTGAACACCGTCTATTTCCATTATGAGGTTCGAAGTTTCCCGCGTCACCGAAAAAATAGATAAACAAATGCAACACATTATTTTTTTTTTAATTTACTGAAATTAGATAAATAATTTCTACAAACTCCAAACATACAAAATAAACACAAAACAGATTATGCTTTGTTATTCCATAAAAAAATCAAAAACCATTCTATCCCACGACTTAAAATTAAATCTCCTGTTTGTATTCTGAGGTGGGATGTGCAAAATAATCGATTAATCGATAAATAATCTATTGCTTGCTTATTACTAAAAAAATCAATCAATTAATCGGTAATTTGATTAATCGATTAATCGATCATTTGATTTATAGAATATTTCATTATTTGAGTAATCGATTATTAAAATTGATTGTTAGATTATTTGATTAATCGATTATTTTGTTTAACCCATCTTTGGCCAAGCATTGAAATAATAATTATTTGATATTTTTGTTAAATGAAACTAGTTAGAAAGGTGTTCAATAAGAAATAAATAATAAAATGTTTATCAAAAAAAAATTGTTTATACTAAAATTTGAATGGTGCGTATACGCACCATTGGCGCATAGGGGTATAAAAATTAAATGTGATACTGGTTAAAACATTCTGAGTGCAGATGCATATTTTATTTTATAGATCAGTAAATAGTATTAGATTTGCACACTTTACACATTAGCCACTTCTTGGCTTTATGTTATGTAAATAGGAAGAAACAATAAATAAATAATTTTATCCAAACATATTTTTCCGCGCTTCTGACGGTACTATCCCGATGCTATGGTTCGATCTTCTTTTGCCAAGAGTCTAACAACAATATTCTATTTCATATCAAGTTTATTGCAGTAAATATTGTTTTATTTTTCGCAATGGATTCCTCCTTATGCATTATTTTAACAATGTATACTCTCTCATTCTCCGTAGACCAATATTTTTATAATTATCCGTAGCAAATTTGTTGAAAAGCTCAACCATTAACAACAATAATTTCTCATCCAAGAATAAGAAGAACATTTCCCAAGGTGTTTTTCCAACAATGTTACATACCAGACGTCATTCACTTCGATGAGTTTAGCATAGCTGATATTTGGAAGTTGCTTTTTTCCCACACTGTATCACGAGTAATTGTTTCTTACGTTGCACGAAAACGATACAACTAATAAGGAATAATATTTACAATTATTGGTCTTCACATAATATTTATAACATACAAATGTAACCCTTGTTGTAAACAATCATAATAAAGGATTAAAGGTCATTACTTCAATTTCATAAATTTTTAATCCTCTGAAATCAAATATAAATATTGTTAACAAGATGACATTGATTCAGGGTAAATATTTCGATTTTAGAAATCTATAATCCGTTAAAAGTGGATTTACGATAATTATTTTTTAGAAGCTGGTATACTCCCTTTTGGCCAATGGTGCGTGTCCGCACCACTAAGGTTTAACTGTCATTATTTCAATTATGGAAATGTTTATTCCATTGAAAGAAAGTTTATGATAACCCTGGATATGTTAACAAGGCAATTGGATATTAAAAACATCAAAAAATATTGTCTAGAAACAAAAAATTTAATTTAAACAACCTCAATGAAGTTATATCTAAAATTGGACAACTTCATGCATTGTTTTCAAATGTAATTAAAAAGAAAACAATTATTTAAACTATCTCTAAATTAAGTTTAATATGTCTTTTTATGGAAATAATAACAATTGATACAATAAAATAATAAATAGCTGCATATCTTTATTTATTCTGAAATGGTGCGTACACGCACCGTTGGCCAAAGATGGGTTAATGGATATAATCGGTTATTTCAAATATTTTCCCCAATTCGATCAGTATTGTTATCTGTTTTCGACACATATTTTTGATACGGGTGTGAAGTTAGCAATAGATCCAGCAATAGATTTTAAAAATAAATATCTCTGAGAAAAGCAAGGTCCAAATTAATACTGCAAAAAAATCAACTCTTAATATTAACCCCCTATATTTTGTTATCCCTTCTTTTTTTAAGTTTGCAATCAGTCATAACTAGATAAAAATGCTTATTCTTATCACTAATACAAGAGTAAAAAAACGTTAATGTAAATTTAGAAAGTTTTAAGTATTTTACAGCTGTTTTTATATTTTTTTCGCGTCGACAAAAAATGATTATAATTTTTCATAAATTTACACGAAAAATCGCAAAGGCGATCGACGAAATGTATTTGAATTTTGTACGAAATCACTCTTGAATTAATATTGAATGATTTTGTAAAGTTTCAAGTGGATGGCAATTGTTTTTACGTTTTTTCGCGCTAACAAAAAAATTATTATAATTTTTTATAAATTTACATGAAAAAATACCAAAGCATTCGACAGAATGTATTTGAAATTTTTACTAAATCACTCTTGAATTAATATTAAGTGATTTTGCGAAGTTTCAACTGGATGGCAATTGTTTTTATATTTTTTTTCGCTTCGACGAATTTGCTGCAATTTTTTTTTATTTCATCTCCATTCACATTGAAATATTCTAAAATTTAGAAACAATGCATTTCTAATTTTTACGGAAATGTAGAATCACATGTGTAAATTGTTTTGAAAAGTTTCAAGTCGATGGCAATTGTTTTTATATTTTTTTCGAGTCGACAAAAAAAAATATTATAATTTTTCATACATTTACATGAAAAATTTCCAAAGCAATCGACGGAATGTATTTGAATTTTTTATCAAATCACTCTTGAATTAATATTGAGTGATTTTGCGAAGTTTCAAGTGGATGGAAATTGGTTCTAAATTTTTTTCGCGTCGACGAATTTGTTGCATTTTTTTTTTAATTCCATCTCCATTCACATTGAAATATTCTAAAATTTGGAAACAATGCATTTCTAATTTTTACGGAAATGTAGAATGACATGTGTTGTCAGTTGTTTTGAAAAGTTTCAAGTCGATGGCAATTGTTTTTATATTTTTTTCACGTCGACGAATTTACTGCATTTTTTTAAATTTCATCTCCGTTCACATTGAAATTTTCTAAAATTTAGAAACAATGCATTTCTAATTTTCACGGAAATGTAGAATCACATGAATTGACAGTTGTTTTGGTAAGTTTCAAATGGATGGCAATTGTTTTTATATATTTTTCGTGTCAAAAAAAAAAGATTATAATCTTTCATAAATTTACACGAAAAATCGCCAAAGCAATCGACGGAATGTATTGGAATTTTCTACGACGCATATGAGACCCAAAACAGGCAATTTATAGTTCAATTCATGAACGCGGGGAGATTTCGAAAATTCTTTCAGCAAAATGTTGTGCTCATTGGACAGATAAGATCAAAAAATATTTTATTATTATTGAGGATAACTCTTAAACGAAAAGTGTTAGTAAAGTATTGTTCTTATATAATAGACGTAGGTTAAAAAAATTAAATTGTTTAATTATTTTTTTTAACTTTAGAACTTATGATTAACTTTAGAACTTATGACTTTAGAACTTATTATGACTTCAGCGAAGTCTTTCATTCATTCGAAAGATATATAGAGGACCAAAGAATTGAATTCGTTGTTCAATTGTTTTTGGTTTACAGAAGATAACGGGTGACCAAAGTCAAATTCTTCCAGAAAAGTCTGTCGAATAGATACAGATAACACTAAACATTTTTTTTTTCTAGTGACTTGTTTCAATAAGTTATTTGTTTGTTAGCCTTTGTAAGACTTAATTTTGTAGAATTACGAACTGCTTAAATATTTATATATAAAGGCTACTTTTCTCTTTATTTAATTTACTGAAAAATTTTGCAACAATGATTTTTTTTTTCTCAAAAAGTATATTATATGCTAAGTGGCTCTACCATCAAAATGTTCCACGAGCCGCCTCTGTAATTTCATTGAGAGTTTTTCTCTGGAAATTAAAAATATATACAGTGCGCACCTAAAGTATGGAATAAATTCACTAAAACCAAAATAAAATATTTTTGAAAAAAAACCTCGAACAGGTCGGTTTTCTTTGATAAAAATACACATTTTTTAATGAAAGTAGATTTTTAGTCGTCATTTGTTTTTTTAGTAATGACGTCATCTATTTGGATTTTAAATGGCAACCTCCTATTTTTGTTCTTGATTTTGATAGATCTTTATCCAGCTGGCAGTATAAAAATGTTGCTATCTTACATTAGAAAATTTTCGAGTAAATGACAATTGAAAGAGAGAAACAGTAAATTTTGTTGTTAATACTAAATATTTTTTTTATCAAAGCTATTCGACCTGTTCCAGATTTTTTTTCGGTTTTACTGAATTTATTCCATAATTTAGGTGTGCACTGTATATGTAACTTTAGCAGATAATACTGCGCTGAAAGACCTCTGGTCAATTACCTGTTGAGGCCATTTGTAAAAGTGTCTCAAAAATGTATTGTCTATTCATCATCTCAATCATGTTTTGCATCCAATTCCTATTTGGAGCGTTCTGAATGTTATAACAGCATCAACTCCCTTAATGCTTTAAAATCCTTACAACATTAAAATTTACGTTTACTCCTCGAGTAAATAAGTTACATTGAACATTTTCTCAGATAGAATATGCAAACACATCCAGAGATATTTCACTAAGCTATGCATAATTTATGGCCGGGAGGGCATCATTTCCTTGCTGCGGATACGAAAAAATATGTACGACGCGATGCTAACGCTGTTAAGTTTTCGCAACGGCCCTTACATCTTTTTTTTTCAGAGTCGAGATATAAAAGCTAATGACGAGATTATATCGAGGGGGAGGAAGTTGATCTTTTTACCCGCACCGCTAAGTCATCGGCGTGGAAGGAGATTATCTAATAAGTGGTTTCCGGGAAAATAAACGACGACGCGATTTCCATCCATCCCCCCCGCCCCATAACTCCCCAAAAAGTGGCTTAAATTAATTGATCAAAGTTTTTGCAATCCAAGGAAGCTCTCAGGCTAAACGTTGACAGCGCGTTCTGTATACATAAAGTAATCCTGCTTGATGTGAGACTAAATGGAACGGAAAATATGTTTTGGTTGGAAATATATTTCCATTCAGCTTGAAAATAGGTAATTTCTTCAACTTGAATTGATCGTGACCCACTTGGACAAGGTACTTTCTCAACTCATAATTGAAGCTAGTGGTAAAAATACAAATTCCGCATAGTGATGTAAAATTATTGGTTGCACACAGCGCTGCAATGACTTTTCGAAAACACGAGAAAATTTTCGAGACCGCGGGCCGCAAACTTTTCTCCATTCCTTAATTATTAACATATTTGATCAGATTCAAGTTAAATATATGACAATCCTACGAGAGTACTTCCAAACTCTGTCTTTTCGGCTTATTGGTTTCTCTCCAACTTATTTACCTTTACTTATCATAACTTACATTTCGACGTAAATATCATCGGCGATGTTGTTTTCAAATTTGCAATTCACTTTATCTTAAAACTGTTTACATTCCGCACGCCGTTTCCGCATTTCCACTCGTGCACACACGACAGAAATGCTAATCTGCTATTTACCAGCAAACTCGGTCACCCACCCATATAATCACCCCCAAGGTGACCGTTTGTAATTATTTAACCGGTGCCGGAAAATGAATAAACATTTGTAATTAATATTATCGGATTGTGAGTGCACTTTGATTAATTAGGGATACTTTACATGAAGGGTAAATAATGCAGTGTTTGCGATGCGCGGTGTAAATAATAGACGCCCTAATGCGACGGCATAATTTCGCACACAGGGGAGGGGAGGTTAATAAATTGGGAAGTTTGGCTTTGAAGTTCCAGCAGAAGCGTTTTAATCCCTGGGGATGCATTAATATCAGTGCTGGATTTTAGGACGTAACCGTTTGGTTAATAGTTTTGAAGCTGATTTAATACAATTGTTTTGTACTTTTTACAATGGATTGATAATATGTTATGCTCAAAGTACATTCTTGTAATTACCAAACAAAATTGATTACTCTATCTAAGGAATAATTAAATACACGCAGAACAAATCCTAAGGTGTTAAGAGAGAAGTATACTAAACATGCAACCCGTCATACAAATGATTGATATGCAAAATGTATTTGTACTTTCTTCGTATAAAAAAATAAAAAAATATTTGAACGGATATGTCTATTTTAAGGCCCTTAGAGACGATTCTGATAATTTTTGGAAAAATCAACTGCCAGAGTCGCGCAGTATCTCAAAAACCAATTAAATTAAAAAAAAAATTAAAGCAATTAAAATAAAACTTTAAACACAAACACTAAAAGATAATCCAAAGAACTGAGAAGATTTTGGTAAAATTCCCAATTTTCTTTTTGTGTGGTGATTTAAATGTGATTAATATTACAATATTTTTATAAATTTAATGATAAAAATAAAAAAGAACTAGAGATAAACTTCATGAATTCTTAGATTTTTGGTAAACAATAACAATTCGAAACATTTTTATTCTTTTGTTTATAATTATGAAATAAAAAAATGAACATAAAAAAAATAATTCTTGAATCTTGGAGGCGTTCACTTGTAGCACAAGGTGATCGCCTCCAAGATTCAAGAATCATTGGGACGATCAAATTTGCTCAATCCGTACCCCGTCATAGCTGCCACATTGCCTAAACAGGACATCTCTATCGGCAGGGCAGAAGGGGATGCAAAAAAATAAAATGCTTTTAAGTCGTTTTAGGCAGTTTGAAATTGGGAAAAATCGGTATTTTTAAAAGTATGCACTTTATGTAAAAATTTTGTATATGTTTTCGATTTGGTTTCAATAGCTATAACAAAATCTGACATTTGAGTTGAATTGAATTTTTCCCTTCTACACCACCGCTGAGAAATTTCGGGAATGTCGAGTTAAAAATAACGGATCACCGTAAATCGTGGAGAAAACGGTCCTGCAAATGACAGTTTTCATTTTACAATTTTTCATTTTTCATTTTACAATTTAAATTTTTAATTTTATTTTTTCATTTTCAATTTTATTTTTAATTTTTTTTTTTAATCCAGTTGTATCCTATGCGATCCCTAAAAGTTTTGAGCTTTCCGACTTGAAAAGGAAAAAAACACGAACCCAAGGGATGCAAATGGCGCGTACGGATGGTTCCAAAAATTTTGAAAAAGTATCTTCAGCCATCCCTGAAAGATTCAACTTTTCGACTTTAAGAGAAAAAAATATGTCCTTAAAAGAATAAAAACGAAGCCAAGGGGTGCAAATGGAACGTAAGGGTAGTTCCAAACATTTAAAAAAATATCTTCTGCAATCCCTGAAAGTTTCAGCTTTTCGACTTGAAAAGAAAAAATACGTCCTTAAAACAAGCAAAACGAACCCTGGGGCCCGGCAAAATGACGCGCTCTGGAAGGCTAGGGGTGTTTTAAAATTTTTGAAAAAATTACCAATTACGGCTCGCCATATTTTCCATCAACCCTAAAAGTTTCAAATCTTCAATTGAAATAGAAAAAAATACGTCCTCGAAAGAAGTAAAACAAACCCAGAGAATCCGTAGTTAGATTCGTGATTTAAAAAGACAAAAAAAATTATTCAAAAACGATCAAAAATATTTACCGGCAAAATACGTCAAACGTTTTTAAATACACACGGATTTATATAAAATATATACAAAAAAAAAAAAAAAACGTCAAACCATCGAAATTTGAACCGCGGACCTTCCCATTACGAAGCGTCTTCGCATTTTCATTGCGCCAACACGGCTCGTTGTGATTCGGTTAATTAAGGTTAATTAATTAAAGCTACTTAAACATACACGGCGAACATCATTTTTTGACAGTACGTCGTGATCCGCTGCTGAATTTCACATTTCCCTTCCGTTTACAACATCATATCTCGAAAACTTCAAATCGGATCGAAAAACTTTGATACGGATTAAATAGACGACTGATATGCCGTCGTCGTATTTTTAATTTTGGAAAAAAAAAATCGAAAAATTCTTCAAAAAATTCCCGGAAATCAATCAAAAATCGTCCGTAGATCGTAAACGGTGCGCCCTACGAAAAATATAGTCCCCATCTTTTCGACGCAAAATGCAATGCTTAATATCGCTCCGTTTAAGTTTCTCGCGTCGGATTAAAAATGACCGCTGTTGAATTTTTTTATTGAAATCGGGGGTGGTTTTATTTGAATAACTCCTCGAGGGTTAGAGATATCAAAAATTTGTAAGAAACATAAACTGTAGAGGAGATGTAGTTCTACAAAACTCTATAAAAATTGAAGTCGTGACTGTAAAGGGGGCGCGACCCCGCTCGCTGAAGCACAAAAAAAGCTACCTCCGCAGAGAAATGGTTGTAGCTCGCGAACGGAGAAGAGCACTACTAACACAGAAGCAACTAAGGTGTACTAATGCATTCGGGATTTTTTGAGCCATATTTGAATCCTCCAACTCAAAAATCCTGGGAGGAGATATGTTTGGCGCGAACGTCTGCATCGCGAAAAATCGATTTTAAAAAATTCAATCCGGAGTCTTGGGGTGACTTGGAAAATCACGGATTTCACGGTCGCCTAGAGCCCAGGGTTTATCGAAAAAAAAATAAATATTGGAATTGGGTTAGCAACCCTTTTTTGAAGAGGTGTTCGGAGGGGGTTGACATTTTAATAGTATTGTTCTTGAATTATTTGTGATTTTTCGTGAACATTTCAACCCTCTACCTATTATAGTTTTTGAGATCTCGCACTTTGGGGCTCTTGCGTTTAGTAGTATGTAGTGTAGTAATTTATATTTAAATGAAATGGGGACAGACACCCAGGGACCCGTAAGGCCATTTTTCGTTTTGAAGAAGTGACCACCCGGACGGGACTCGAACCCGCACCCGCAGGCCGGAGACCGGTCTTCTCGAAGGGAGAAGAAGCACTTGCAACACAGAAGCAACTATTGTGTACCAATGCATTTGGGATTTTTGAGCCTTATTTGAATCCTCCAACTCAAAAATCTTGGGAGGAGATATGTTTGGCGCAAACGTCTGCATAGCGAAAAATCAATTTTCAAAAATTCAATCCGGAGTCTAGGGGTGACTTGGAAAATCACGGATTTCACAGTCGCCAAGAGGAGCCCGGGGCCCATCGGAAAAAATAAATATTGGATTTTTTTTTGGGGGTGGCCACCCTTTTTTTGAAGGGGTGGTCGGAGGGGGTTCAAATTTTTAAAGTCTTGTTCTTGAATTATTTGTGATTTTTCGTGAAAATTTCAACCCTCTACCTATTATAGTTTTTGAGATCTCGCACTTTGGGACTCTTGCGTTTAGTAGGATGTAGTGTAGTAATTCATATTTAAATGAAATGGGGACAAACACTAGACACCCAGGGATCCGCACGGCCATTTTTCGTGTTGAAAAAGTGACCACCCGGACGGGACTCGAACCCGCACCAACGGGATCTAGGGGCCGGACCTCTACCCACTAGACCACCGCGGCCACCAGATTTACAATTAGAAAGTAAAAAATGGTGATGTGGCCATCATGTTACTTTCTCCGACTTGATGGTAACATAGCCATTTATATTTACGTTTTTATTGTTTATTTTTTAGTTTAAAACGTCAAAATTATGAAAGATGGAAAAATTATACTTCAAATTAAAAAACTCGGTTTAATCAAAAACTAACGAGATTTCGGCAAAAACTTATTCTTTAGAAGTTGTTCATTGTCTACAATTATTATTCACATAAATTTGCTGTAACTATTATCGTTTCATAATTATAAACCAAAAATTAAAAAAAAATAATATTTTTTTTCTCGAACAGCAATGATTTTATGAAAAATATTTTCAAACAAAAGATATTCATTTCTTTGTTGTCTTTAATGTTTGTTTAAATATTTTTGTGATATTTTTCATATTTAAGAAAATTTTGGCAAAAAACAAAAAAAAACGGTTAAGGTAAACGCCCACTTCCGGTGTACGAAATTTTACCAAAAGCTTTTCAGTTCTTCAGATTATCAAATAAGACGTATGTTAAAAGTTTCATATCAATTTCTCTATTAGTTTTTGAGATACAGCGCACACAGATAGACAGGGATCCAGGGACCCCAAAACGGATATTTCCGTAAAAAAAAATTTTGAAAAAAAATCACGATCACAAGCTAATTACGAAGAGGCTGGGAGCGAAGTCGCCCGGCAGCGGGTCCTTGATTACAAGAGGCGCAGACAAGTGGTCAACCGTTACTTCCCCCACTTTCTCAAGAAATCGAATCCAGTAAGGTGGTGTTATTTTACCCTGAGGCCGAAATTTGCAATAAAAAAACACAAGGAGACAAAAACTTTAAGTAACAAGTAAATCCTTATGGTGCACTGTTAAAAAACACACTGTATATGTTTGCAATCGACGGAGAAGACCCGCTCCTGACTAAATCTATATCAGAAATCATTTCTGTACTAGTGTTTGATAGCTGCACGATTCCATTCCAACTTTGCAAATTTAAACTACTTGTTCATTTTGAATATGTGTCAATAACAAATTTGTTGACATACCTGCCTTACATTTTATATTTTGCAATTTGAAGGTTGATACTTTTCCTAAGGAGTACTAGATCGGCGATATTGGTGACATCTCTGTTTGATTTCAAATACTTAATTTTCTACTCCCAGTGCTCTTTCTGAGATGAAAATTCCGGAGTCAGGTTGCATTCTGCAAGAAGCGATTACGGTGATGATGCTGAATAACTCACCGGCTGCTTCAATAACTGTCTGCCGGAGAAAATCTTCCCGACATCGCGCAAACGGGCCAGGAACTACCCATTTATCTGATTTATGGGAAGAGATTGCTGGCTGAAAGGCTGAAGATGTCTTTCGAAGAACCCGATGAGTAGTCCGACCGATAGTTTAGGTTTCGCAACGATAGGTCAAGGGTAGATGCCGTACTCGAACATGAGGAGATAGGCTGAAGAGATCAACAGCGGGAGGAGGACGCATTGTTGTCAGTAGTTATTGATGTCAAAAACGTCTTCAACTCAACTCCGTAGCAGATAATCTTTGAAGAAATAACTGGAGCTCAGAAGGAGGCAGTGCTTCAGCAGAGCTCAACACTGGGGCCCAGGGTATTGAGTGTTGGATGCGACGCTGTTCTTCTTGCCATTGCCAGTCAAGGTCGACATGGTGCGCTTCGCTGTCTACCTACTTAGAGTAAGGAAGTGGGACGTTCAGGAACTCAAGGAAGAGGTGCACTTAGCTGCTTAATAAGTAGATGAATGGATGGCCATGGGTGGAATGGAGGAGGAGCAAACATTATTCGGCAGCAGCTATCAATGTCAAAACGCCTTCAATTTGATTTTGTGACAGACAATCATGAACGCTCATTCGGTTTCTCATGCAGGGCCGCACCAGCCTTCTTTATGCACATGGTAGTGAGGTAACTTTCGGTGTACGACTGCTCTTTGATTCAGGAGGAGGAAATATCAAGCGGTTGTTATGCAGACGCGTTAACACCCCTGAAAGATTGCCGCTGCATCGTGTTTGATCACCTGCGAGGTGTTCAATAAGGAAATCAACGTTTCTACCTGGTCTGGTGACCATCCACATGGCTTAGTACTGAGGGCCTCAAAAAAGGAGCGTGACGTACAATGCTGTTATCCAATTTGCACTGCCAGATAGAATCGATATGATGGGATTCAATGACAATCTATTACTTCAGGAACTCTGGGAAGCCGCGTACTTGGCTGTAAAGGAAGTGGCGGAGTGGATGACTGATGCTCGACAGCGATGGTGGCCCAAAGAAGGCTAGATAGGACCAAGGGGTAGAAGATTTACCTACTTGATCGTTACGTGATAGTGGTAATCAAGTTAAAGTATCCAGAGGTTATCATAGAAGCAAATAGCTACCTCAGTGCCCATATTCTGGAGGCTGCCCGAACCACTCGCGCGATATCCCGCCTCAAAACAGAAGAGTTCTCGAAGTCGTCCAAGGTGCTCTCTGCTACGCACGCATGTACGGGATGCGTAGACTTGATTTTCGGCAGTCAGAAACATGCACTATTACGGCATGGTCGATTGTGGTACTACAGTCATCCACTACTCCGCTAGGATAGGTGAGACCTATCTGGTGAGAATTAGGAGGGCATAAACCACCGCTGTCAATGTTTTACCGGCGATAAGGATGACTGGTGATGTCTGCCATCTGGGTTATGGGAATATCGGAATTAGCTACAGTACTGGGGAGGTCGGTTGAGGTAGAAATGTTGATTTCCTTATTGAAAACCTCGCAGACAAACACGATGCAGCGGCAATCTTTCAGGGATGTTAACGCGTCTTCATAACAACCGCTTGATATGCACTCCTTCTCTAGTCGTCGCTGGTAGTGACTTAGGGGCCTGCCCAAAATGCCGAATGTCCAAATCGGAATTTTGCCCAAAGTGCCGAATTTGTTCGTAAAAAAGGCGTTGGAGCCGAATGCGAATCGGCAGTTTGGACATTCGGCACATTGTCCTCGCACTGACCTATCAGTAATGCCTAAACTGCCGAAAGCATACCGATTCGAACTTTGGTCAATCGACACAACGTCCTCGCACGCACCTGTTAGTAATGTGCGAAGGTATTTTTTGACAAAACAAGTTTATTAATGGAAGGTAGATGGTTTCAGGGTTGGAGAATGTTTTTTCATTTAAAATGAAATAAATTATATTTTTGTTTCAAACGTTTTTAAAGTTATTATAACAAATATTCGGCATTTTGGGCCTTGCTCGTAGGTACGTGTGAGGACGATGTGTCGATTGACCAAAGTACCGAATCGGCGTGCATTCGGCAGTTAGGGTCTTACTAAAAGGTCGGTGCGAGGACAAAGTGCCGAATGTCCAAACTGCCGATTCGCATTCGACTCCGACACCTTGTTTACGAATGATGCGACGTCGTTTGGCGTCGTTCGGCACTTTGGGCATGGTCGGTGGTACGAAATTCGGCACTTTGGATAAAATACCGATTCGGACCCGTGACTTACTTCGATTAATACAAATTTTTCGTCGGATTTCTCCAAATTTGATCCTTTTCTAAAACACGGTGAGCGATTTAAGGCAGACGAAGAAGTTAAAACATAGATCAACAAGCGCAAATGAATACACAGTAGTACAACAATTGTATTCTCTTTATACAATTTTTTTTTACAATACAATATGTTTGATTGATTTTAAATTTTTCTGCAAGTAGGCAACTTATTTTCAAATTAGTCCTCGTATAAAAGCATTTTTTTGTATTCACACACAGTTTTAAAAATAACGTTGCATGTAGTACGCATGACCAAGGCCTGAGTAACAATTAATAAACACCAACTTTCATCTTTCAAATATGCTTTCAGCTAAAATTAATATCCTCATCCACATTACTTGAATATTTCCATAATTACCTCAGTTTCTGAACACGTATCCACGATAACTTTTCCTGGAAATGAATTCTTTCGGGAAACAGGAAGTGACTGTTTTACGTTAACGTAAATTAATTAACTAGGAACGACCCTATTTTTAGAAAACAAATCGGAAGAGAGAGGCATGTCTCCCGTTCCCGTATTTATTTATCCACTTGGAACATCTGATCCTCATGCACGTGTGCCTCGTGTAACGACTTCAATTTGAAGGGATGACGGAAAATCATCCGTGACGATGGAGCGATTCAAATGAATCTGTTAGATGGGGTGGATGTGATGCTTAATTGAACGGAAACAGGGGGAGGGGTGTATTTTCGGAAATGTGTTAAAATACGTGTTCGTTATTTACGCAATTGGAGAATTTCGAGTTCTTTTTTTAGATTAATCTTAAGCAGATGTTGAACTTGAAATAGAATTTGTATTTTTTTTTAATGAGATTCGTGTTAGTTTAGCGCTCGAATCCTTAAAAGTGCATTACATGGATCATTCATATCTTAAACATTCGTATTTGATATCAGTGAATATACGTCTAAAATTTTGTATACAATTATTTGCGAAATTTTAAAACCAACTGCGTGTTTCAAATTATTTTCGAAAATAAAAAATAGTAAAAACCATAAATCTGGGTGGCTTTAACACCGACAAGATATGGGCATTGCTAGCGGCGGCAAATATAACAATATTAATGTGAACATTAAATATTGTTCCCCGTTTCTACCTTTAACGGTGTTTGAAATATTTATATTCCAATAGTAATCTCCGTTTCCCCAACAGCAACTAACTACACTGATGAGACCTGAAAGGTCGAAACCGGTCTGTAGGTGTTCTGATGGGGGAACAATATTTAATGTTCATTATGAATAATAGTAAGTACTATCGCTATAAACCACCATCATAGTTAATCTCTCTTTTTTATTAATAATTTGCATTGTATTTATCAGGTGTTCTAACCAAAATTAAAATCTGTTATTTCTGACACTGACATTATGACAAATTATAGGACTAGTACGAAATGTACGCCATTTTGGCCTAAAAATAAACCGCCAAAGTTACTTTTATCGTACAATCGAACATATCTATTTATGTCCAAAAATCTGAGCAAATTACATGATGACCACCACATCAATATTTTTTCCTTTCGATCGCCTTTTCATATTTCTTCATGTCCAATTACAGCCAGATGCAGATTATAACAAAGTAACTAATTTCTTAATTGTATTTTGAATGAGATAGGTAAATAACAAACCACATGGAATAAAAGATTCAAAGAATAAATTAATTCATCTTTAGGATAATATGTAGGAATATGTTCGCTGAACGTCTTGATTTTAACGATTATAAATATAGTTTGCGGTAGTTAAAATTTCCTGATCCCTTGTAACTGTTATTAAAGAGTTTTGAAACATTAATTTCCTGACCCTGGCGAAACTTTCGCCTCAAAAGGAGCTACTTTCATTAACCCCATTCAGCCCTTTAAGGAGAGCTGTTTCATAATATCCGTGCGTTCTTTAGAGTACAATTTAAATTCTGAAAGACGGGAACGTGAAACCTTTTATATTATGAGTACAGTTGCGAGGGTAATTAAGTATCAATCTAAAATTAAACTAAATTGAAAAATTCACACTTAACCACAAAATACGGAGAAGCCCCCTCGACTCATTTTTTCTCAAACACTGCATTTGAAAAAATATGTTGGAAAAACTACGATTAGAATGATTGACACGTCACTTAAAATGTCTTAATTTCGAAACAGTGGCGCGCTCGCGAAAAAAATTGGAAAATGTATCTCAAAAACTAATACAGGGTTTACAATTAAACTTAAACAAAAAACTTTAACAGCTACAAAAATATTTTTATGCTCAAATTAAAATAGAAACAAAAAAATGGTACAAGTTGGAATTTGTTAACAACCTATCACAAAATATTACGAATAATCTTAAGGGGTATGAGTTTAATATTATAATGCCCAATCCAATAAATTTACACAAACTTCTAGTGAACAACAAATCAGAAGTAAATAAACTAGAAAAGTGCGGTATATATGAGATCAAGTGCGGGGATTGTGAGTGTGTGTATAAAGGACAGACGGGTAGAAATTTCAAAATCAGACTAAATGAACACAAGAAGTCAATATTAAATAATAAAATTTCTACAGGTCTGTTACAACATTGTATTGAATGTAACCATTTTTTTAGTGACAACAATTTCCGAATTTTGTATTCAGGTAATAAGGGACGGGATGGATTTGAATCTGCGAGAGGGCCTCTAAATTAACAAGGCAATAAAACGTGGAAAAACCACGCTTAATAACATCGAAGATATCTGGAACTCCCCTATTTCGACGGCCCTTATTACCTGACTTTAAATTCCTGTATAAATACCAGTCCATGTTAATTTTGTACATATGTCCTTGAGAATGACCTAAGGTCGAAACTAGTCGCAGAGACAAATAAAATCAGTGAAACAAAACCAAGTGTTTTAATTAATCAAATTAAACTTAAGCTTCATTTGATGTTAAACCAAAAGTTTATATTCACAAAACATTAATTTTAAAAGTAAATTTGATGATTTTTAAATGAATTGGGATTTTTGCTAATAATTTTATTTTCAATAATTTTATTAATTTTTGAAAATAACGCGTTTTAAAATCCCCGCCATGAGGTGTCTCTGCCGTTTATAAGCATTTCCATTTGAAATATCAACTTGCGTTTGGACATAATAATCTATACACCTACAGCTTCCTAAAAATGCAAATTAAAAATAAAGATTTTTTTGAATCTAACAAAGTAGAAGGTACCCTTAAGAAAATGACACAAGGTATTTACTGAAATGATAAGTTGGTCTTCTTCGTTACAAGTATTGGTGTTATGAAAATTAGTAACCAGGAGATAGTTGGGAAAACCAGGATCTTGTGTGTAATATCCAATTAACCGTTTACAAAAAAATGCGTTTGTTATAATCCTGTGGTTACAAATAAATACAATTATTGTTCATGCAATATTCGCCATTTAATTTTAAATGAAAAACGGAAACGAAGTGATAATCTTCTGATGCTTATACTTGAAGATAACTGAACAGAATGAAGTGTTTTTTTTTTCTTTACTTGTTGAAGTCTTAACGTGCCAGTTTCCCTTAGACGTCTTTTAACGTCTGCCAACGATTTATGATTTGTTATCCTTCGAGTGGGACATTTTTACAGTAGGGGAGGTTCGCCTCCTGCCCTTAAACAGTGTAAGAACAGATACAATGGTCCAGCGGAAATATTTCGCGCTTGTTTTACTCTATCCAATCGAATGAACACTCTTTGAATTCGGCGAACATACGTCAATATGATGAAAACTGCGACCACGACGGTCCGTGTCACGTTTGCAAATTGATTTTTGACATGTCAAGGTTAAATTTTGCTGAAATTTTCTGATTTAGTGGGTCTGACAATTGTTCGTTTCGTATTTTTATAGTGTTATATGACTGTTAAGGACGGATGTATAGATAGCCACGGATTTTTCCAGATACGGACTTCCCGGTGCCCCCACCGCCGAATAGAAAATTCTTCAATATTAATGATTTATGATTAATCAAACGCCAAGAATGTAATTAACATAAGCCTATAGATGTACAGTCAATCCAAAATTTCAATTAGTTTTCCTCGTGTCCACGCTAACTCCCTTTTTAAAATGACAAGAATTCAAAGTCCAATATGGCACTGTTTGACGCATTTCAAATTTAATTTTTTAACAATAACGTGTAGATAAGAGTCTACTTAAACGATTTAAACGATGAAATTCTATTCGGTGGTAGAGGCGCCGGTAAATCCATGGCTGAAAAATCCGTGGCTATCTTCACATCGGTACTGTTAAGGTAGGTAATGTAGGTTGATTCCACTATTTTGAATAAAGTAGTATCGATGGTAGGGTGGACAATGCAACTGCGAATAAATAATAATGGGACTTTCCTAGAAAGAGGACAACCATTATCTTCAAAAAAAAATACTTCAGAAAGAGTGAAAAGACCAGTACATCTAAAGCCAATAGATGATGTAAGGTCCTCTTACAAGCCTTCGCTGTAGTAAGAAAGAGTGGACGACCATTAACGTCAAAATAACATACTTCATAAAGAGTGAAGAGACCAGTAAATCCAAACACAAAAGATAATAATAATAATAATAATAATAATTCATTTATTTCCCAACAGATACACAGATCTCATAACAGGGAAAAGTTATCAAACATAGAGACATAATTTTATATAATAACATTTCAATATTACATAAAATTGTACACAAGCATAACAAGATGATGCAAGGTCCTCTTACAAGGCTTCTGTGTAGTACGAATGAGAGGACGACCAGTATCTTCAAAAGAAAATACTTTACAAAGAGTGAAGAGACTAGTACATCCAAAGCCAATAGATGATGTAAGGTCCTCATACAAGGCTTTGGTGTAGTAAGAAAGAGATTGGCCGATGCATATAAGGCCAAAAAAACAGGTGTCGTTATTGCTATGGCAGCAGCTTTTTTATCGAACATTTTTTTTTAATTCAAATGCCGCGGAAGTCAAAACAACTGCAGAAAACATGCAGGAGGCTGTGGACTGGTAGTAGTCAGAATTTGTAAATCTACTCTCCAACGCCATGTAAAGAAGATAAGTACTTCGAATGATTTCTTCAACAAGGTTTTGTAAACTGAGGTGGAAGATACTCTAAGATAATACGTTGTAATATATTTACATTAGTTATTAGGCTACATTATTGTGCCGGTTTTGAACTTTTTGCTGATTAGCAATTTAGATTTGTCCATAAACATTAATTTGTAACTACATCAGATTTTATTATTTAAGAACTACAAACACTTGCGAAACAAGCTCATTTATAAATGGATGGTCTAAATGCGAAAATGATAAAATCGTTGGTATTTAAATTAGCTACAGCCAATAATAAAAAGATTCCAGGGTCATAGAAAATGCCGAAGACAGCGGGCAAGGAATGGCTTTACTCTTTTCTCAAAAGAAATAATCTATCTATTCTCGACTACCCGAGAGCTGCAGTGATTCTCGCATGACATCTTTGGGAATCTGAAGCATGTTTTGATGTAGAATTCTCAGTTGATTGACCCTTCGCGAATCTTTAATTTGAATGAGAGGAGCACAACTACTGTAGAAAACCCCAAATGAGTTATTGCTGAGAAAGGGGCAAAATAAACAAAGCAGGTGAGTTCCTGTACAATTCATCAAAGTTTCACACAGCACAAAGAAAAACTCATTGCTGCTCCTGTTTGACAATTTGGAGGCTCCTATTTCTATAGACTTTGTGGAGAAGGCCCGTGAAGCAGGGGTGACTATAATGACTATTCCGCCTTACTGTACAGATAAGCTGCATCTGTTGGACAATAGTGTGTTCGGCCCCTTCAAAGCAGCTTATAATACTGAGTATGATACCTGACTCAATCCAGATATACCGATAATCATTTACAATGTTGCCGAATTGGTAAACATTGCCTTTGGCCGATCGTTACCCCTCAAAATATCAAGTCCGGATTTGGAACCACAGAAATTTACCCTTTCAAAGACGAAATATTTATAGATCCTGACTTCATTGAATCCTCAGTGGCCGATAGAGCTCTGCCTGGCATAGAAACAAAAGAGTTAATTCCTGAGATGCAACCTAGCATACGTCAATTTCAGAAGTGCAGCCTTCTACACCAGAACTACTGATGAGAGAGTTGAACCAAACCAGTCAGATTCGATCGCCACTGTGCAGAATTCAGCTTTTACTATCGTCTCGCACGAGGCACTCCGATCGTTCCCAATAACGGCACCGTGTAAAACGCAACAGAAGAAGACCCGAAAGAAGAAAATCTATAATAATAACCAGCACGCCCGAAAAAGAAAACTTGAAGAGGAAAAATGATGAGAAACAGATGGAAAAGGTTAAACATACAAAAAAAGATTCTAATAAATCATTAATCATCTAGGGATGACAACATCGTTGAGGCAGTTGATGCCGTCGACCACTCACCTAACTTTATTATTCTGAATCAGAACACTACAATGAAGATCTTCGATGAAGATCTAAGGTTTAAAGTTCAATCCTGGTTTTTGGTCGAGTTCGAAGGAAAAAAAGTGTAAGTTGTGGTATGTGGGACAGGTGATGTTCATCAGAGAAAGGGAGATCTGTGACAACTTTCTGAAGAAGGGGAAGAAGTAGGAAGTCTTACCCTACATCAAGGACGTTAAAAATAGAAATCCTATCCGATACAAGGATATTAGTTTTTTTCGCCCCACTATTCCAGACCGTCTCCAACTTTCAAATAGAAGTAGCGCTATTTTTAGAAACGCGCCTTAAATTACAAGTATATCTGTTACACAAATTATTTCCACTAAACTTAGTATGTACGAATTCGAAATAAAAGGGACTTAAAATCTGCAAAAATATACAGGGTGTCTCATTTAAATTTAAACAGTTGAGGGTATTTCCGGTGAAACCGAAAGTACAGTAGTAACAAAAAATATGGCATCAGATACGTTATGTGTCATTATACTTGCCTGCAAAGTTTCATAAATTTAGCCCTTTTTGTTTTAAAGATATTTACTTGGTTTCATACTTTATCCCAACCTTGTTTGTTTATATCAACATTTTTTGTTATTCTGTGCCAGAAAACTCATCCCTAAAATAGTGCCGTGCAACTCTAAAATACATTTTATCTATGACAACTTTGATTAGTATATGTGGTTTACTGCTCACTCCTTTCATTCCAGCGTCGATTATCTGTGCGAGAATGGTCCGCTGTCCATTCCAGCACTGCTGGCGTGACCAATGGCGTCAGAGACAAAACCTTACTTTCCATGTGTCAAAATGACACAGTAGTACCTCGTCAAATTAGTCGTTTTTGATGTTTGTCTCCATACTATTAATAAACTTTTAAACACTATAAATGTATAAACTAAAGAAATTACATATAATTTCTTTAGTTCATAAACCATAAATAATAATGCAGAGACTTGGTTTTTGACTAATATTTATTTCCGCGGTAACGTTAAGCACGTGCCTCTGATAAAAGTTATCGCATACGAATTATCCGCTGTCAGTTTTTAATTATCTTAACTATCACAATGAAGGTCAACAAAGTTGTCGTAGGTAAAGCATAGTAAACAACTTGCAAGGAATGACTATTTCTTCTACTTCATGCTAGCGAGAAATATGTGTCATTCCATGCTCGTTGTACAATATACTATTATAGACTATCACGTAGTAACAAACTTGCTTGTTTAGGCCAATACAAAGAAATTAACCTAATACACCTTAGTACCAAAATCCGCCATGAAAAAGATACAGGGTAAAAAATTATCCGATTCATTTGAAAATACATCAAAATAAACACAAAATTAACAAATCAATCATTGAAAACTATAAAAAATGTTCCAAATTGGGATCGCTATTTATCCTTTCAAGAAGCCAGCGACAAAAACTACACGTTACTGGGCATCCTCTGGATGAAGACCTTGAACTCCCGTATAATGGTGAGGGTACAATTGCTCACAATGCAGAGTTCGCGAAACGAAACTTCGTGAAAGTTTTAACTGTGAAGAAATTCGGCGAGTACTTGTAGTAGGATTGTCTAAAACCAAACCAATTACAGCTTCCGCTACTTGCATTATATTTTCCCGATGCGGTGCACCAGCCCCTTAACCTCGCGGGAGACCAACCTCACCCAATCTTCGAAAGGTTGAATTAACGACCTGATGATTTGGGAATTTGCGGTGGTGTTGCCTATCGGTTCCTAAGGCTCTTCCGTTGCAAAAGCCACACACGAAAACGATATCTGCTATTTCCCTTGGAGTAAATCACCTATTTTTACAAATAACAGAGACTTTCAAATAATTAATAACAGTTAATGACAGCTAAATCAGACTATTTGATTGTATTAGGTTAATTGCTTTGTGTTGGCCTAAAGAAGCTTTGATTAAATTTTACATCTAATTATTACCCACCCTGTATAAATATAACTATTTTTTGGGCATATGGATTCTAGCTGATTCAATTTTAATCATTCGCAAAATAAGTCGAGAATCACAATAACTCCATCAAGTTATAATTAAATTGATTGCGAAATAATTCATAAACCGAAACAACTATTTAGATAGGCTGACCGTGAGATGTTCATAATTCAATTTCGCGGGTAAACATATTACCTTTCCCATGTAATTGGATCGTAAACGCAAAATCGGGCGAGTTTATCCCAAGTTAAGAATAACACTGTTACCCCATTATTCAACTTAATTAACGCACCTGCGTTTGTTTCGGACGCGTCGACCGAAAGGTGGGTTTGGGTTTAAATCAGGCCCCCGTAACCGTTTCTTACCTGCTACCCCCTTGGCCTCAGGGGATGATTAATCTGGCAGCGCTGTAATTAATTACTCTGCTGGGGTGAGAGAGAGAGATAGGGTCCGCCCTAATTTTTTACCTGTCGTTACCGCGGTCTCTTTAACCGCCCGGAAAAGGCCTCTAGTGTGTCAAACAGCTTGAGGATGGCATGAAGAGATCATTACGATTCGTTAATAGAAGGAAAGGAAAGTTCGTAGATGGAGGATCCTTGGATCAATTAGGAAGAGATTGTGAAGGGTTGAATGGGACTGATTCGGAAAATCGTGTGTTTTGATTACGATGAGACGAATTTATTTAAATTTAAAGTTTCTCTAATTGCAAGAGCGTTTTGGGAGATATTTTAATTCTTTCAAAATCAGGTCATGATTAAGTTGATAAATTGAGCAACATAGTAGTAATAGTAATTGGCGGACGGCAGTGATTGATTTTACAATTCGACTGCTTTTTTGGTAAGTAAATGTACAACGGGGGGATTAAGGCAACTTCAGAAAAAGTTGAAATTAAAATATTGGTGCGTCCGAAAATTGACCGCGGCGGAATGTAATCATTATTTTTCGTAGTCATCAAGGAGAGTGCAGGTTTTTTAATTATTCTGAATTGTTTATATATGGTATGGTGAATCGATTGCCGAGGGCAATTTTTTAATGGAAGCTTGTAATATTCACAAAAAGTTAAAATTAAAATATCGGTGCATCCGAAAATCGACCGCGGCGGTGGAGAATTTATCAATTTTTTAGTCATCCAGGGGTGTGAAATTTTGTATTATTAATCTATTTGTTAATATATATTATGGTGAATCGATTAACGCATTTTCGAATTTTCATATGAGGTAGCGAACTTCGAGAAAAATCGCAATTATTATAGTGGAGCATCCGATTTTATTTAATTTTTTTTATTATTGTTGAAAATAAGTTTAGGGTTCCTTACAAGAGTAAAACTCTACTATCAAAAATTTTGATTTAATCTTTTTTATTATCGTTAAAAATAAGTTTATGGATGCTTTATTAGAGTAATAGCATTATTATACTATTAAATATTTGTATTAATCTATAATATTAAGCATGTAAACTGAATTTGAAATCAATTGCTAGAATTCTTTGCTAAGTTACAACCGTAAATAAAGCTTACGTTCAAAGTTTCATTTTAATTCCTGTATTAGAGTACAGCACTCTTTATACGCAGAAAGTAATGATCGATTGCTTACTTATTTCTGTTAAAATTAAAATACATTCTAAATATTAATAAACATATCATATAAGTAACAATTGTATTGACATGTTTCACATGAATGTTTTTATTCACCACGAAATAAATTATTTGAATTTGAATTTGGAAGTACTTTTCACAAAATATTTTTCAGTTAAAAAAAAAAAACAATCCTGAAAGAGATTCTGCATGCGGTAGTGGCAGATGACCAAGCAGACAACGCTAATTTTCACAATTTAAATTGTGAAACAAAAAAGATACCAAGTCTTATATGTGATAAAAATTGATCTGAAAAGGCAGTCAGAGCGCCATTGCGTCATATTTTGGGCCCCACAGCGGAAATTAGAAAGGGCCCCTATATTTTTACTTTCAGCGATAGAAATTCGGGAATGTATTGTTTTCAACATTCGATCGGGCCCCTATTTGGTCCTCCCCCCCGCATGCACTGTAGACCCAACGCCACTGTAAATAGCGCCTACTTCTGGAACTGGTCCGACCTGTTCCGAAAAAATCACAGTATCTATTGTAACTGTCAAATTCTCTGCAACTTTTGATCTACTAACCTTATCCTAATAAAAATGAATGCCAAAAATTTTTGAAATATTATTTTTTATTTTTTATATACAGGGTGCCCGGGTTTCGTAGGGACAACATGGGCAACTTCTGCATTTGAAGAGATAGAGAGATGGTCAAATTAGCAAAAAGGTGTAGGTTCAAGTGCTCATTAAAAATCTACCCCCCAAATCCTATTTGTCATGGCCCACTTGTTCGACATTAAAATAAAAACAAAATCTCATTTCTTTCATTTCCCGTAACTTCTCTGCTACCCAAGGTACCAAGATGCGGCTTGAACTAGTTTGCATGACAATTTAAACACTTTAATTGGCACTTCTCAAACCAATGTTATCTGTGCAAATTTTTAGTAATCTAACACAAGTTGCCCACGTTGTCCCTACGAAATCCGGGCACCCTGTATACTAAACCCGTAAGGCCAAAACGTGAGGCGCCGAGTTGAAATTTTGACACCGTATAGAGGGAAATGAGGAAAATTATTAGATTTTGGTTATCAACCCCCGCCCCAAAAGGGGTGGACCACACCCCCAGGGGGTGCGGTTGAAAGTACGCTCGAATTTTTTTTAGTTATTTTTTGGAAAATTATCGATCGAGTCGATCCCGATCACTCCCACCCCTTTAAAACCAGCACGACCCCCGGGGCGTATTTTTAAACGACGAAAAAACGCGCAGCAGGAGAAGTCGGTTGGCGGCGGAGGGGGAGAACAGCGGAAATTTTTTTTAGACCTTAAAACATATTTCAAAGAGACTCTCGGACTTCTTTTTTTAATTTTTGAGTTTAACCCCTAAATTTTTACTACCCCCTTCGGTCAAAAATTGTTAATTTCGACAAATAAATTGCTTTGATTTCAATAAACACTCTCTTCCACCTTCTGCGCATGCCCACCAAATTTGACCGCCTTACGTTGACCGGTTTCGGAGTAATTGAGAGTACTGTGACGGAACGTTAAAATTACCCCCAGGGGGCGGCGGATTTTTTTTTTGAAATTTTTCCAGTACGGTTCGATGCACACCCGAGAGATCTATCGATCCCTCCCAGTGCCGCCCCTCTGACGCTACCACACCGCCCCCGGGAAATAAAAAACAAAAAAATGGTGATGTGGCCATCATGTTACTTTCTCCGACTTGATGGTATCATGTATATTTACGTTTTCATGGTTTATTTTCAATTGAAATCATATTTTAAATGTACTTCGAGCGTTGCGTAAACTCGGGTCAAACTGACGTTTAAAACGTCAAAATTATGAAAGATGGAAAAATATACTTCAAATTAAAAAACTCAGTTTACTCAAAAACTAATGAGATTTAAAAAAAAACTTATTCTTTAGAAGTTGTTCATTTTGGCATTCTCTACAATTATTATTAACATAAATTTGCTGTAACTATTAACATTTCATAATTATAAACCAAATATTTAAAAAAAATTAATAAATTTTTTTCTCGAATAGCAATGATTTTATGAAAAATATTTTTAAGCAAAAGATGTTCATTTCTTTGTTGTCTGCAATGTTTGTTTAAATTTTTTTGTGATATTTTTCATATTTAAGAAAATATTGGCAAAAAACAAAAAACAGTTAAGGTAAACACCCACTTCCGGTGTACGAAATTTTATCAAAAGCTTTTCAGTTCTTCGGATTATCAAATAAGACGTATGTTCAAAGTTTCATATCAATTGCTCTGTTAGTTTTTGAGATACAGCGCACACAGACAGACACACACACACACACACACACACAGACACACACACACACACACACACACACACACACACACACACAGTACACACACAGCACACACACAGACACAAAAAAAAATTTTCTAGAAATTGTTGAAATGGCATCTAGGGACCCCAAAACGGATATTTCCGTAAAAAAAATTTTTGAAGAAAAAATCACGATCACAATACTTTCTCGTACTTCGTAACGGAGAAAGTAAAAAAGTATGTTTAATATTTTCTATTCATTACAAGCAAGAGCGGCTTTTTACTGGGACTGATATCGCTTTTTGTCGAGTCGTCAAAAATAGAACACCTGCGATGGTTTAATTTTATTTAAAATCATTCGCATTCGGGCCTTCGAGCATGAAGGTTCATATATTTAACCCAGCATAGCTGCACTGATGAGGGGTGAAACCCCGAAACACGTGTCTGCAGATTGCTGGAAGTTCTTTTTCAAATAATTCGACGGAGCGACGAATGGTAATATCAGTCCCAAAATGTTACATTGTACTGAATGCGATTTCAGACATGTAACAGCAAATATCAATCATGTAAGTCAATACCCGGGGGTGCATTAGCACGGGGAGTAGTTGTTTTAATTACTGTATTAAGTAAGACTTCGCTGTAGAAGCTCAAGTAATTAATTACTACTTTATTTATATTTAAATAAACTGCAGTTAATTAAACGTATGTTTAATATTTTCTATTCAAAAAAAAGTGTCAAAATTCAAAAAACGTACCGAACGATTTTTTTCTAATTTTTTCCAGATACTCCCCTCGGGCAAACGGAACATCCCTGCCAAATTTTCACAAAAATCGTTAGAGCCGTTTTGGAGCAAAGGCCTCATATATGAAATTACAGGGGTTCGCCGAAACACCGCCACTGACTTTATTTTTGCTCTTGAAGGATCCGTCGTTAGCGGGATCACTTGACAAAGCATCCGCCCACATTATTTATATCGGCGCCTTTTTTGATTTGTTGCTCCCTTCATGAGATATGATTTTTCAAAAAAGTGACCATACATTTTTCCAAAGTTTCCACTCTCTCTGAAGTTTCTTTCGCAGACGTATTTTTTTTCTTTTTAAATCCAAGAGCTCAAACTTCTAGGATGAGAAGAGGGTACAACGTTGATTTGTTATTTTTTTCAAAAATTTTAAAACACCCCCTACTCTTCCAGAGCCGTCATATGGTCCGGTCCCCGGGTTCGTTTTGCTTCCATCGAGGACGTAGTTTTTTCTATTCAAATCGAAGAGTTAAAACATTTTAAATAGGTAGGGGGTCCAACAAGCCTTGAGTTGTAATTTTTTCAAAATTTTTAAAACTACCCTCCGGAACCGGGGAGAATTTTTAAACGACGAAATAACGCGACGGAGGAGAAGTTTTTTAACGGCTGAGCGGCAGCAATTTTTTTTAGACTTTAAAAAATATTTCAAAGAGACCGAAAGTGTCTTATTTTTTGTAATTTTTGAGTTTAACCCCTAAATTTTTACACCACCCCCTTTGGTTTAAAACGGTTAATTTCGATAAATGGAGGCCTATCGCTTTGATTTTTTCAACACCTTTCTCCCCCTCTACCACTTTCTCTGTTCAGACACCAAAAGTCATCATGACTTAATAATTGAGGACCATCTACGTGATTATTAAGAAGTTTAAATAAAAATATTAAGCTGGCTATAATTCATCTATTTTCCGGCAATAGAATATGCAGATGCATTGCAAGATCATTGTAACTAAGACATATAATTGGTATGTGAAGCCTAAACGCTACGAGCCGTAAAAATTTGTTTTGAACTTTATTCAAATACTTTGTTAAATATTTTGAATGCGGGTTCCATATGATTGCTGCATATTCCACCAAAAGACGAACAAGAGAATCATACAGAGTTTTTAAAGTATCAATACCGAAATCTTTACCAAATCTAGCAATGAAACCTACAACCTGTAGACTTTTATTTGTTATTGTTTTTATATGGGACTGAAAATTTTGCTTACAATAAAATATCACGCCGAGATCCTTTAGTTCGATTACTTTATCCAATTCAACGCCATCTATCTTATATGAAGCATTAGTGTTACTACCAAGCAATCGGCAAAAAAAATCATATACTTACATTTAACAATATTTAAATGCAGATCATTGTGGGTACACCATGCAAATTGATTATTTAAATCTTCTTGAAAAAGTACTACATCGACAGAACAGCTTATATTCCTAAATAATTTTAAATCCTCCGCATGCAACAACACTTAAGGATGTCGAATGATGTTAACTGCAAATTCATTAATGAATATATATCAAATAAAATCGGACCTAATTGCGTTCCTTGCGGTACACCCGACGTAACGCATATGGCTGGCTTCCGAAATTATAACATTAATTTTGATATATTGTATGCGGTCTGACAAAAAGCCTGATATCCAACCAATTACTGCCTCATTCAACCCCAAACGTTGATTTAATTTATTATTTCTTTAAATATACATACATCTTTATTCAGACCAATTTTAACAGTAGTTTGTTTGCGTGTACAATAAATTTAGTTTTGTTAGTTTGTCTGGGCTATTGTTTCTTAATTAATCCAAGGATTTTCTTTCCTTCTTGTTATACCATAAGTGTAGTTTTCTAATTGCTTCGTTTTAACATATGTCGTATAAGGTCGTTGATAATTATTCAAAATTATTAATTTATGTACGTTTTTGTTATTTATTTTAAATTTGACTCGTTCGTAGTTAATTTTGTAGCTAATCCCGCAAATCAGGAAATCGGTGCAGCGGGTCATTTTCTCGCCAAGATCCTCACAGGACCCAGTTGCTACCAGACCTACCTAATGAGGATCGGGAAAACAATAAGTTCAAGATGCAAAAAGTTGTGCTCCGTCTTGCTGAAACTATACTTTATTAGATGGAATGTCCGGGACCACGCGATTTAAAAATAGCTCGGAAAGCGCTGAAATAAATTCTTCATTGAGAAAATGTAACAAGGTGTGTCACCAGATAAATTACACTCTAAAAAATACGGTCCTGTAATTCTTATCCCGTTGTAACAATTTGCGCATTTAACTTTCGGAAATATTAAATACTCAATTGCCCAATTCAGTGTTTCGTTACTCAAATCAAATCTGCAAGTCACGAATACGAGTGTTCTATCATTGGCATCTTTTTTATTGTTAGAGATAGATATTTGGTTTAATGATTTATCATTCCCAACAGATTACGAATATATCTTGTATGTAAATTATAATATTATAACAATCTGTGACAGAATAAAATTTTCTTCGATTACTTTATAATAGTGTAATAAAGTATAAGTTAATATTTGCAAGCACGCCTGCACCAGCCGGAGTGCTTGCAATATAGCAAGTGCTTGAAAGATGCGCATTTTATGCTATTTTTACTTTCTCCGTTACGAAGTACGAGAAAGTATTGTGATCGTGATTTTTTTTTCAAAAATTTTTTTTACGGAAATATCCGTTTTGGGGTCCCTAGATGCCATTTCAATAATTTCTGGAAAAAAAAATTTTGTGTCTGTGTGTGTGTGTGAGTGTGTGTGTGTGTCTGTGTGTGTGTCTGGCTGTGTGCGCTGTATCTCAAAAACTAATAGAGCAATTGATATGAAACTTTGAACACTCTTATTTGATAATCCGAAGAACTGAAAAGCTTTTGGTAAAATTTCGTACATCGGAAGTGGGTGTTTACCTTAACTGTTTTTTGTTTTTTGCCAATATTTTCTTAAATATGAAAAATATCACAAAAACATTTAAACAAACATCAAAGACAACAAAGAAGTGAACATCTTTTGCTTGAAAATATTTTTCATAAAATCATTGCTATTCGAGAAAAAAATTTATAAATTTTTTTAAATTTTTGGTTTATAATTATGAAACGATAATAGTTACAGCAAATGTATATAAATAATAATATTAAATATCCGTTTTGGGGTCCCTCAATGCCATTTCAACAATTTCTGGAAAAAAAATTGTTGTGTCTGTGTGTGTGTGTGTGTGTCTGGCTGTGTGCGCTGTATCTCAAAAACTAATAGAGCAATTGATATGAAACTTTAAACATATGTCTTATTTGATAATCTGAAGAACTGAAAAGCTTTTGGTAAAATTTCGTACACCGGAAGTGGGTGTTTACCTTAACTGTTTTTTGTTTTTTGCTAATATTTTCTTAAATAAGAAAAATATCACAAAACATTTAAACAAACATTAAAGACAACAAAAAAATGAACATCTTTTGCTTGAAAATATTTTTCATAAAATCATTGTTATTCGAGAAAAAAAAATGGTGATGTGGCCATCATGTTACTTTCTCCGATTTGACGATTAGACCAAAACCTTGAAAATTCTGGCAAAAAACATTAAAAAATCGCTGCTTTAGGTTAAAAATCTAAAATATTCGCCAATCAAAAATTCGCTAATAGAAATCAATAATTAAACAATAAAACTAAAACATGGGCCCAAAAAAATCTAAATATCGAAAACTATGGCCTAAACATAAAAAAAAACGCAAACTAAAAAATTTCAACACATCGAAAATGTTGTCCAAAATAAAGATTATTTAGGCAAAAAAATTAAAAATTTGGAATAAATTGAGGCGAAAACAGGTAAAGGTAAAGATCTAAAAGGCTAAAATATTGTAAATTCAAGTAAAAGAAAAAATATTTAGCTAGCCCCTAAAATCATTCTTTGGCTCAAAATAAGTTTCCGACCAGAAACTCGAAAATAATGCAAAAAAAAAAATAAAAAACAATAATTCAGGTTAAAAAGTAAAGGCCAAAAAATCAAAAACCGACCAAAAAATTCGAAAATACTGGCAAAAAAATCGCGCATAAAAATCAATAATTCAGATTAGAAAATTAAAAATATAATACAAAATAGCTAAAACTTAAACCAACAATTAGGACCTAAATATTAAAAATACGGACCAAAAAATCGAAACTTTTAACACGCAACCTAAATTTTCACACCAAAATAAAGAATATTTAGGTCAAAAATTTGGAATAGAAAACGAAGTTACAGGCCAGAGATCCAAAAATGCAGATAAAAAGATTCAAGTAAATTCAAATTCAAACTCAAATTCTTTATTCGTAACTTCGCCACTGTTATGTGGATGTACATGTCAAATATATTTAAATTAAAATACAGTTAATAGCTAACTATGTTACATTTAAAGGAAAAATAGTTTGCCGTTTTCACCTTCAAAATAACCCTGTAGCTTAACGTAAGTTTCTGAACAGAAACTCAAATTGAAAATAAAAAAAATCTAAAATATGGGCCAAGAAAACGAAAAATTAGATCAAATACTCAAAATTTGGGACAAAAAAAATTAAAGAAAGCAGGCCAAAATAAAGAATATTTGGCCAAAAAAAAAAGAAATTACAGGCCAGAGATCTAAAAATGTAGATTAAAAAAATTCAAGCAAAGAAAAAATTGTTTGCCATTTTCACCCTCAAAATAACTCTGTAGCTCAAAGTAAGTTTCCGAACAGAAACTAAAATTGAAAATTAAAAAAATTAAAATACAGGACGAAAAAAACAAAATTTGGACCAAATTCCGAAAATTTTGGGTTAAAAATAAAAAATACAGATTAAAAAATCGAAAATCTTAATAAACAAATGGTAAATTTCAGCCAAATAAAGAAATCTTAGAACATAAAATACAAAATTTAGACCAAGAAAATCCAAAATACAAATCAAAATTCAACAATTTTGGCAAAAAATCGAAATTTTAGACCAAAAATCGAAAGCACGAGCTTAAAAATCAAAATACTGACCAAAAAAGTCGAAAATTTCAACAGATCATTTTAAAATTGGGACCTACATAAAGAATATTTATGAAAAAAATCAAGAATTTAAAGGAAAAAATCGAAGAAACAGGCAAAAAAATTAAATTCCAGCACAAAAATTCTGGTCTAAAAATAATTTACACCAAAAATAACACAAGCTCAAATTAAGATACGATCCGAAACTCTAAAATAATTTTCAATTGAAATTACATTTTAAATGTGCATAGAGCGTTTAGTAAAATCAGATGAGATTGACGTTTAAAACGTCAAAATTATGAAAGATGGAAATGACACATTATAGTTTAAATTCTAATAGTCAATTTACTCAAAAACCAAAGAGATTTCGAAAAATACTTATTCTATATAAGTTGTTCATTTTGGCATTCTCTACAATTATTATTAAAATACTTTTGCTGTAAGTATTATCGTTTCATAATTTTAAACCAAAAATTACAAAAAAAATTAATTGCTATTATTTTCCAAAAACCATACATTTCACGAAAAATATTTTCAAGCAAAAAATGTTCATTTCTTCGCTTTCTTCAAGATTTGTTTGAGTGCTTTTATAGTACTTAAATAGTACTTAAATTATCAGAGAAAAACAAAAAACGGTTAAGGTAAACACCCACTTCCAGTGTACGAAATTTTACCAAAAGCTTTTCAGTTCTTCGGATTATCAAATAAGGCTTATGTTCAAAGTTTGATGTTCATTCAAGTAGTAGTTTTTTAGATACAGCGCACACCAAAAATGGTGATGTGGCCATCATGTTACTTTCTCCGACTTGATGGTATCATTTATATTTACGTTTTCAGGGTTTATTTTCAATTGAAATAATATTTTAAATGTACATCGAGCGTTGTGTAAACTCGGATGAAACTGACGTTTAAAACGTCAAAGTTATGAAAGATGGAAAAATTATAATTCAAATTCAAAAACTCAGATTACTCAAAAACTAAAGGGATTTCGAAAAAAACTTATTCTTTATAAGTTGTTCATTTTAGTATTCTCTACAATTATTATTCACATAAATTTGCTGTAACTATTATCGTTTCATAATTATAAACCAAAAATTTTAAAAAAATCAATACATTTTTTTCTCGAATAGCAATGATTTTATGAAAAATATTTTCAAGTAAAAGATGTTCATTTCTTTGTTTTCTTCAATGTTTGTTTAAATGTCTTTGTAATATTTTTTATATTTAAGAAAATATTGGCAAAAAACAAAAAACAGTTAAGGTAAACACCCACTTCCGGTGTACGAAATTTTACCAAAAGCTTTTCAGTTCTTCGGATTATCAAATCAGACGTATGTTCAAAGTTTGATATCAATTGCTCTATTAGTTTTCGAGATACAGCGCACACAGACAGACACACACACTCTGACACAGACACACACACACACACACACACACACAGACACACACACACACACACACAGACACAAATTTTTTTTTTCCAGAAATTGTTGAAATGGCATCTAGGGACCCCAAAACGGATATTTCCGTAAAAAAATTTTTTGACAGAAAAATCACGATCACAATACTTTCTCGTACTTCGTAACGGAGAAAGTAAAAATTATTATTATTTTGTTTAATTTTTAGTTTATAATTATAAACTGATAATAGCTACAGTAAATTTATGTTAATAATAATTGTAGAGAATACTTAAATGAACAACTTATAAAGAATAAGTTTTTTTTTAAATCCCTTTAGTTTTTGAGTTTTTGAATTTGAAGTATAATATTTCATAATTTTGACGTTTTAAACGTCAGTTTATACAACGCTCGAAGTACATTTAAAATATTATTTAAATTGAAAGTAAACCATGAAAGCGTAAAAATAAATGATACCATCAAGTCGGAGAAAGTAACATGATGGCCACATCACCATTTTTTATTACGCCTGCAAGATATCTCAGAATTACCAATTCTGATATTATATTTGAATTTTTTTGAAGTAGCAACATGACAAATATTTCATGTGATATCATTAACATGGAAATAATATCATTTAATATCACTGTAAAATAAATCAAGACTGAGTTTCTCCAGAAATACCAAGCCAAACTTAAACTAATGCCAGCAGAGACAAGAGACGCCTACATTAAGGAATACAGTAATTTGATGTAGCTTTGACGAGGAACAAAAGCTGAACATTATTTTTATATCGATTATGATCGTTTCAAGCTTTTGACGTTTGAAATTTCAAAGCTATCAACTTTTAAAAATATATTCAAGCAAAGTTATTACAGCACTCGCAAGGTATCAACAATAAGCTCTCACGACATTGTTACGGGTGCTATAATTGGTATCGTGGTAATGATTATAATATAACAAATAAAATTGATGAGTCACAAATGGCCATCCACCAATGTCTTTCAGACTGTTAGTTACATATTCTTAAAATAACAAATGTTACATACATAAAATATAGTGAGTTAATTCCGTTCTCGTATTTCTTTGCTATAAAATACAAAGGATACATCAAATAAATCCCTCTTTTAAGGACCATAGAATAAAGGATTATTGAGTGTTAAGTATTATGCTCCCTAATGCAATGTTCAATTTTCTTTATAAATGTATTAGGATATCTAAACTTATCGCCTCTTTTTAAGACCTAACATTAATATCATTCTCCACTTATTCGAGATTAATACTTGGCAAGGATCAACGGTTTGTTTGAGTATGCATCCCGCGAAACTGCGCCCTTAAGCAAGTTTAATCTGATGTCACAGAAGTTTGCGGAGGACGAACATAGTTTCAACCCCGCAACTAAATCTAGTGTTAGTAGGTCGTGAGGCGATCAGGGCGGATGTGGATGGTTACTTCGCACCACCACCACCACCTACTGAATCCACTTCCAGGTGGCCGCGCTTTTCACCCTCCCCGTTCCTTATAACCTTGAGGTGGCAAATATGCTTGCAAGATTACGTCGTCAAGTTATCATACTTTAAGCTTTCAGATAGGAAAACGTAAGTGTTGAGGAGATAGTTTGTAGAAATTGGATTCATACGTTACTAGTTTAGTAATATAGTTAATTAAGCAGTGAGATTACTAGGTGTAGGCAATGGTTAAAGTTTGTTTCAGCCATCATCTCTCAAGGTGAGCGGAACTTGTTTATAACTTATATTCAGTGATTGATTTTTTTTGTGTAAGATTGAAGTAACAAATTTCATTTGCGCATCACGATTTGGATAATAGTTTACGTTTTGATTGAATAATGTATAATATTGATTGCAGTATCAGAAATTAGGAGCACTTCGTGCTTTATTAGGCCTGACAATTCCCCCACGCACTCAAACTTCAAGAACGAACTAAAAGTTTTTTTTTATTTGTTTCAGGTGAGTCTCTGGAATAGCACGATCCTGTCGCCGCAATCAAAGTCCGTAAGTGAAAAAGTAAAATCCTCCGGTTGGTCCCCAGAAGGCATAACATTTTACAGGTCACACACGCGCCCCCCGTAAAGTCGCAGTAATGAATCTTTGGGTTTCAAACGGTTTTAACTTCTTTTACCTCTGCATGTCTGGAATTTGATTCTCTCATATGTCATACAACATTTTAGTATGGGGTAGGTCTGCTGAGGCAGAAAAAAGTTTTCATTGCACAATAGAAAATTATACGGACCATTTTTGGTATAAGCAAAAATGTATTTGTTGTTTATTACTTATTAACGTTACCTTCAATTTATATTTATAAATTGGTATGTTACATTAAGCAAAACATACACACATTTTCAACGCAAAATGATAATCATAATTACCAGACTCGGAAATACAAACTGACAACTATATCATAACACTGTTCAATAAATCCTTCTTACTCGAAGGGAAAAAAATTATAACTCATCGCCAGAAGAAATCACTGGAAATGTCTCAATTTAAGAAAAATATTAAAGGAAAATTCTTATCAGGGGCAGAATGTTGAGTTGAGGGCTTCACGTTCTGACATTTTATTGACGGTAACAATATGTGTATGTATGTTATAAATGACGGTAACAATGTGTTTATAGATGTTATATAATTTTGTAATATCGTTAACATATGTTTGACGTTCACATCGTACTTGTACTATGAATTTTGTCCATTGTGTCTTGTGACTTACGTGAATAAATTGTTATTGTTATTTTTAAAATTTAATAATTGGAGAATTTAATAAAATATTGGTTTAAAGATAAATTCATAATAATACCTACGTAACATTCATACACTACAAAATGTGTCTTACTATAACAACAAAATTGACGAAAGGATAAGCTGTGGCTTCTTGCTGTTTTTACGCGAAGTATTGTTTTAGAAAAAAAAATTCTTGTTCAAAATATAAATGGAAACAATGGTGATGTGGCCAACATATTACTTTCTCCGACTTGATGGTATCATAGCCATTTATATTTGTTTTCATGGTTTATTTTCAATTTAAATCATATTTAAATGTACATCGAGCGTTGTGTAAACTCGGATGAAACTGACGCTTAAAGCGTTAAAATTATGAAAGATGGAAACATTATACTTCAACACACGCGTCCGAGAACTTATGGCGAACGCACGTGTTTATATTCAGAGTGATCTAAAGCGAGTTATTAGTATTATTGTCCCACGTATTTTAAATCCAATACGTAATTAGTAAGGAGGAATGCTCATCCTCGTCGGACATGGATATTGAGCCCATAGCCAATACATCACGGTCGCAACCAGGATTCACCACGGTGGTCAGGAAGAGAGGGCGGCCAAAAGGCAGTAAAACCGGCAATAAGGTGAAAAAAGCAGCGACACAAGTAGGTGATAAAGTCAAAATAATAACAACAAACAAAGCACTTCAACAAATTCTACTAAACATACAAAAACACACAGACCACCTCTCATCCCCTACCAGCCACACAACCACCGCCAAACACGCAACCATTTTGAGTAGCCGTTATACAAATATATCATAAATCACCGGTAACAATATCCAAAACACCAGAATACAAACACAAAGTCACGTTAGCGACCACGTCCGAATTATCGAGGATCCAGCTCGCGGACATATGGTTCAAACACAAATTCCATATGGACCCGCTAATCATTAAAACCAAAAATGGATTTATCTTAAAGTCAAATGAGGAAAAACACAATCTAGAACATAACCTAAAATTAATACAGGCAGAAAAAAAGGTGCATTTATTCCGCGAATGGTCCCCATCAGCAACACACGCTTCCGTAGCAGGCGCAGACGCAGGAACGAAAAGCGGACCGCCAGCGCCGTCGTACTCACGGGTGTGAAGCCGAGATACGAATATCGGCAACACGAAAGTATGAGGGCCACCCCAGGACAGTGGGGCGAGGGGGAATTTCAAATTTGCCGCTTTTGTAAAGATGGTTCCCTCGATGTTGCCAGATTTATCAAAGATCTTATTATGGGGATTACCGTTTTTAATAATCTTAAAATGTCACTACAAAGTAATAATTTTAACAATTAAAATTATGTTTTAAACATAGTTAGACTCATTATCGCTTATATTTGTCATAATAACTCATGAAAGTATAATATTACTGTTTATTAAATATAATCATGTGCATTGAATATTGTATACTTCGATGTATATGCGGCAACGCTTAATGAGTCTCACCATTTTTATTAACTAACCTCAATAGTGCTGTGAGTGCTGGTAAATTCATGTTCGAAGGTAAGTTATTATATATTCTGTCTTATAAACTCGTCAATTGTATTTATTAGTAATGGAAACATCAAATGGCCGTATTAAATATTCTTGTAAATATCCAGAATGTCAAATTTTTTTCTTTTCCGATATAACTAATGTCGACTACAAAAATAAACATTTCTATAAATTTCCCAAAAATGAAGAATGTCTTAAAACATGGAAAACCATTTGTGATATTGAACAGTCTTCATTGTTTAAATTTTCATTCATGTGAAGATCATTTTATTCATAAACATGTTGTTAACCATTTCCGCAAAAAATTGAATTGCAATGCTGTTCCGACACCAAGAAGTAAGACAATATAACTACACTAATTTACTTTTTAACTATTTTAATGTCATGAATCCTGGATACGAGCAAACAACTGACCTGTTACGACGCCTGAAAGAAATATCCTAAGAAGAACGAAGAGACCTGATGGAACATTGCACCTGGACAAGACCCTAATACCCGATTGTTGTGATATTTTTATATTTTATAATTTTGTTAATAACAATGTATATAATTATTCTCTTAAATATATTTTTTCCATGTAGGCCTATTTTTATTTTTATTTTGTGAAATCCAATCTTTTTTATTTTACTAAAACCAGTAACTTCTTCATTTATGTACTATCTAAAAGTATAATCAATTATGTGCTCAAAAAACATAATTGATTATATTTTTAGTGTTATTAAATTGAAATATATCGTGTAGATGAGTATAACATTTTTAAATTTTGGCGGAAATCGTAGTAATTTGCCACCCCGACACCAGGCGGCGCCAAAAATCGTGTTTCCGAAATTTAACATGCAGGTTTCACTTCTAAAGGTATGTGTTCTGTGGTCGTACTGCTTGATTATTAAGAGTGTCGAGACCGAATCCCGGATGAAAATATTAGCGCGCGTTTGAACGAACTCGGTATAACGCACAGATACTGTCGCCGAATCATCGCTAAACAAAATAATATCAGAACGCTTATGATTTGCGTCATAACTCCCTCGCATGAAGCCTTCTCTAAGCTACTACACGACCAGTTCAAATACATGTGTAAATGTTACCCAGTCATCGAGAGCAGACCACCGACACCGATTCCCATCCCTTGCAGTAAGTGCAATAAATTCGACCACGTAACTGCCGATTGCAAAGAAGCCATTTCATGCGCAAGGTGCTCGGGCGCGCACATAACAGCAACCTGCAATACCACTTTACCAATTAAATGCAAGTCATGCGGGGAAATGACACACGGAGCCTTGTCCACCCGATGCCCCAACAGGCCCCTTCAGCCAATACAAGGAATCCCTAACGTGAAGATCCAAAACGTCAATAAAAAATGGTGATGTGGCCATCATGTTACTTTCTCCGACAATATATTTACGTTTTCATGGGTTTATTTTCAATTAAAATCATATTTTAAGAATACATCGAGCGTTGCGTAAACTTGGATGAAACTGACGTTTAAAACGTCAAAATCATGAAATATGGAAAATTATACTTCAAATTCAAAAACTCGGATTACTCAAAAACTAACGAGATTTCGAAAAAAACTTATTCTTTAGAAGTTGTTTATTTTGGCATTCTCTACAATTATTATTTATATACATTTGCTGTAACTATTATCGTTTCATAATTATAAACCAAAAATTTAAAAAAATTTATAATTTTTTTTCTCGAATAGCAATGATTTTATGAAAAATATTTTCAAGCAAAAGATGTTCACTTCTTTGTTGTCTTTGATGTTTGTTTAAATGTTTTTGTGATATTTTTCATATTTAAGAAAATATTGGCAAAAAACAAAAAACAGTTAAGGTAAACACCCACTTCCGGTGTACGAAATTTTACCAAAAGCTTTTCAGTTCTTCGGATTACCAAATAAGACGTATGTTCAAAGTTTCATATCAATTGCTCTATTAGTTTTTGAGATACAGCGCACACAGACAGACACACACACAGGCACACACACACACACACACACACACACAGACACAAAATTTTTTTTTCCAGAAATTGTTGAAATGGCATCTAGGGACCCCAAAACGGATATTTCCGTAAAAAAAATTTTTGAAAAAAAAATCACGATCACAATACTTTCTCGTACTTCGTAACGGAGAAAGTAAAAATCAGCGGCTATCGACCAGAAACTGACAAAAGACTCTCTTTTCACTCTTTCTTTACCATTCACGACTACATTATTGACATGTACACGACTAAGATTAATTCACCCTCTAATTTAGACAGACAGACATTATTAAACTAATTAAAAGCACGTTTCGTCGACACATTTCGCATCGACACTCGCATCAACTTTTCCGGCAATAAACTGTTTATTGTTATGTTCGATCTGGACCAACCGGATGTAATCCCCCCGGTTGTACCCACTTCAAGCATTCACAGAGGCTACACCGAGATGGTAACAAATGGCTAGCATAAATATAATTTATACAAACATTAACTCATTACCCAAAAAAGCCCATCTCCTATCCCATTTCCTCTGTAATAATCCAATCAATATGAACTTTATGGTAGAAACCAAAACTACAAAACCCTTTTCCTTTAACAACTGGTCTTCAATTCAAATCCCTTCATCCGCTCCCAGCTAAAATATCCGCGAAGGTTCAATAGTGACAGCAAAGCCAGAGATTAAATTAGGGAAAACAAACCCCCCAAAATGAATAATACTATGAATGAATGTTTACACTGCACTATTGAACTTTCATCCTTCACACTCCATATTTTTTTAGCTTACATCCACCATTCATCTTCTATTGAAGATACAATCCTCACGAAAGCCTCCCTATATGACCATGTTGTCATAATCGGAGATTTTAACATCAATAAAACAAAAGCGAAGCAGCTTTCCTCTTTTATATCGAACTCAAACTTTGTACGCATAAATACTGCTCCTACATTTATCATGTCCCAAAACCAATCCACTACCCCTGACGTCCTGTTATGCACAAGTAATAATCAACACCTTATTCATAATGTTGTCCTAATCCCTGACCTCTGTTCAGATCATTTATCCATTCAGTTTTCAATCCTACAAGAACCTCCCATCCCTACACCTCCACAAGTTATATTCAAACATAAAGACTGTGACATTGACAAGGTGACTAAAGACATAAATGTTTTCATTGCTTCCCACCCATAAGTTAACCCAACCTCTATTCCCTTATTTTTCAATAAACTATCCAATGCAATAAAAAACACACATGGACACATACAAGAGAACAGTATAAATATCCTCTCCCAAAGTTTATCCTACGACTAATTAAATATAAACGACAACTATACCGCGACCTACGTTTGACGGACGACACTGAATTGAAACAGAAATTTAATGCACTAAGCAAAACAATACAAAGACTGATCAAAGAATACAAGACAGACCTATGGATTACGACATGCAAGGACATTAATGACAAACAAGGTAAACAATATTGGGACGAAATTAAAAAACTAACAAAATATAGGAAAACCGACTTCTTACAGAAAATACAAGACCCGTTAACAAAGACATTAATTACTGACGATCAATCGATAGCGGATGCCTTTGCAGACTATTTTGACAGTAATTATAACATGACAGTTAGTAACACATTTGACAACGACTTTCTTAATTCTGTAAATTCCTGGTACACCTCGTTTAACCCATTAGTGCATAATGTGTCTTATAAGGGACGGTTATTTACAATTTATTACTGGTAACATAAATATCTCTTTTGGGTGGTTCATGGTTTCTAGGGGTTACTGAGACATGTACCTGCCTATTCCAGATGTTATTTTTGACAAATATTTTATTGTGTACTTGTTATTGTGAAGTGATGGACCCTAATTTCTACTCCACGCGTAACGGCGGGTAAGTTATTTTTTTTTTACTAGTGTTTGTTATTAAAAATTATTGTTAAACATATTATTATTTATACAATACATGGGGGCGCACCCTTGTAAATATGAATTTGATTTTTAATATGTTTTGCCGAAGAAAAATGGACTTTACGATTGTGTCCATTATAATGGACGTTATGCATAACAACCACTTTTTGTGTTTTTGCAGATTGTCTTTGCATCAACTATTAGATTGTCTAGAACAAGATGATGGCAACGATCAACCATCTGATATTTATTTATTACCTCCAGATGATAATTATGGAGATACTGAAGAAGACTCTGATAATTCTGATGAAGAATCTGGTAATTCAAACCACTTTTGTAGAGGTATGCTCAATCAAAGTTGCGAAGTGCGTTATAGAGACGATGAATTCGTCGAGGAAGATGATAATATTCTTTCAATAATCAGAAACCAGAGTTTACCTTCCACTTCTCAAGATAATCTGGAAGTTCCCCCTCGAAAAAGACAAAAGACCCACGAGTCAGACTGGACACAAAATGTGCCTCTGTATACTATAAATAAAACATGTACTCCAAGGAAACCATCGAATGCAGCAGTTTCTTCTAAAACACCATTAGATTTTTTAAATTTATTTTGGGACGAAGAAGTAATAAAAAAAATCGTGAACCAGTCAAATGTTTATGCACAACGCAAAAACCATATTTTAAATATTTCAAAGGAAGAAGTTTATGTCATGTTTGGGGCTATATTATTATCAGGCCATGCCAAATATCCAAATAAAAGGTTGCACTGGTCAAGTGAAGAGGATGTACCGAAAATGCTATGCAATAGTATAAGATTGAATAGATTTGAAACAATATTACATAATTTGCACTTCAATGACAATTTAGAAATTGACAAGACCGATAAATTATATAAGTTGCGACCAGTAATAAGACATTTAAATTCGAAATTTAAAGAACATGGCGGTTTAGAGGAAAATATATTGATGAGAGCATGATTCCCTACTATGGAAGACATCATGCGAAACAATACATAAAGGGCAAACCAATTAGATTCGGTTTTAAAAATTGGGCAATCTGCACAAACACCGGATATTGTGTAGCCTTTGAAATATATACTGGCAGGTCAACTAATGAAAAACAATTTGGATTAGGCGGTGATATTGTTATGACATTACTAAAAAGTGCTGAAATAGGATCTGATTTGGGATACAAATTTTTTTTTGATAATTATTTTACAGGTATTCCATTGCTAATTCATTTAGCAGATTTAAAAATCTGCGCAACCGGAACTATTCGTGAGAATAGGATGGAAAGTTGCCCATTTCCCACAAAAAAGGAATGGAATAAGAAGGAAAGAGGTAGCGTACAATATATTGCAAATCAAGAAATATTATTCGTTCAATGGAAAGACAATAAAGTAGTTCACGTTGCTACGAACTATAGTGATAATCAAATTGTAAAAACTTCACGCTGGTGTAAAATTAGCAAAACAAAAAAAAATTATAGATCAGCCAAAGATGATAGCGGACTATAATAAAGCAATGGGTGGTGTTGATAAAATGAACGGTTTGATAGCCGCATATCGTGCAAGAATACGCCAAAGAAAGTGGTATTGGCCAATCTTGTCATATCTTATCGATATGACTGTAACAAATAGCTGGTTGCTAATGAAGAAAATTCATCCAAAGGACCCCAATTGTGCCAGTCTACTAAAATTCAGGAGATATTTAGCCCAAAACTTATTAAAAATTCATGGGAAGCCACCTACAAAAGGAAGAGTGTCTTTACCCTCTAGTGACGTTCGTCTTGATAATGTGGGCCATATTATAGTATATTCAGACACTCATCGAAGGTGTAAACAATGTACAAAAAAGTGTAATTTTATCTGTGAGAAATGCAATGTCGGTCTACACCCTAAGTTTTGTTTCAAAGACTACCATTCAAAATAATAACTATTTTATAAAACTTTATTAAATATTATTTATATGAATGTTGTTAATTTAAACCTTTAATAAATAAATATTCTTAGTATTACTCTATGTATAAGACAATTGAAACTGGAATAAATAAAACTTTATGTAGATTATTTTATCTTCATGTCCATTTTGCATAGTGTCCATTATAATGGACGGCCAATATTGAGTTTCCGGTTACAAAAAAAATAAAAATATTGTCAATTCTTATCCTTTAGTACAAAAATAACAAACTTTTATAGAGTAAGTATGCAAATTTAACAAAAAGTCACCTTATGCACGAATGGGTTAAAACTATCCCCACTCCTCATATTCCTGATGATGATATAACAGAGGAAGAATATTTCGCCTGCTTACATAAAGGTAAAAACACTGCTCCCGGTTATGACAACATTCCTAGGATCATCCTCAAATCCCTTCCTGACAATATACACAAACACATCCTTAAAATATTCAACCATATCTACCGATCCCAGATAATACCCGAGGAGTGGAAGCAGGGTATCATTACTTGTATACCTAAATCAGGTCTTGACATACCAGACATCTCAAGCTATCATCCGATTACCCTGCTTCCCGTCTTAGGTAAATTGTTCGAAGTCATTAAAAAAAAAAAAAAACTAATGCTTCATATATCCCAACACATCCCTCCTTATCAATTTGGCGTCATAGAACATCGTTCCACTTCCTTACCACTTTCAATCCTTACCTCAAATTGCTAAACAGCTCACCTCGAACGCCAAAAATCTGCCATAGTATTCCTAGACATACAAAAAGCCTTTGATTCGGTATGGCATCGGGGTTTGCTGTTTATATGCAATTCCTTAAATATCCCACCTAATCTCGTCAACTTAAGACAGCTTTTGACAGCTTTTTATTGAATAGGCTCCTGCAAGTTAAAATACGAAATACCCTATCCCGTGCTTTTTCTCCCCAATAAGGCGTTCCTCAAGGCTCCCCCCTATCACCAATCCTGTACAATATCTATGTTTACGACATCTACAACCCTAACCCACAGTTCTTCAATCCATCGGCCTATCCTCTCCTATATGCAGACGATACTGCTTTGGTAGTGCATGCTCCCACGCTACATAAGGCACTTACTACGCTGCAAGGGCTGATCGGTACTATACAATCGTGGTTTGCGAAATTGAGAATAACCATAAATCCCAATAAATCCCATCTCCTAATTCCTTTCCATCGCGCACATACTTCACCATTTCAAATAATTATCAATAATCACACAATCTCCTTCTTGCAAATACCTCGGTATAACATTCGACCCAAAACTAAATTTCAAAATCCACACCCAAAACCTCAAAGCGGGGGTCAAGAGGAGGGCAGGGCACTTCAGGAGCCTCACAAAAATCAAGGCATATCGACCAAAACAGCGGCTCATATACCGGGTGTGGCACTTAAGACGCCTCGGACCATAGCTCCTTTACGATAAAAGCTATCGAAAAAAATCTAAGAACAAAGTGGTGCATAGTTACCGTCGCTATGTTTTAAAAATATTTCTAATCATCAGTGGCGTGCCGTACTCCAGTGGCGTACCAAACTTATGTTTTTTTAAATGGAATGCCCTATTTTTTATTGCATATTTGGAAAGTGCTCGACGAGTACTTATTTTTTTATCTAACATGTTATACCCTTCACTTTAGCGGTTTCGCTGTTATAACCCCTTCTTTCAAAATTGCGCCCCATTTTTGAGATTTTTTTATAGAGAAACTAATTGACACCGGCGCCTAAATTTTGAATTGAGGTACAGGTTAAGACCTCGTATACCTTCACATAATTTTTTTTCGGGTAATTTATGGCAAAAAAATAATTTTTGATTGATCTTCGCATGTTGTCATTTTTTCCGAAAATTTCAAATGGCACCCCCCTAAAAAAAATTACGGCGTTGTACAGCCAAAACTCTAAATTTTTCATTGGTGTAAAAAAAAATACACATTGCATAACAAAATTTCGGAGAAAAAAGGAATTTCATCGCAAATGTCGGGAAACGTTTTCCGTTCCCAAGTGTGCCATGAGAAAACAAAAGATTGGTAATTGTCAAAGTAAATTATTAGACGTCAGTAGCAGCCATAAGTCATTTTTGATAAACGTTCTAAAAATGTTCCGAACTCAAGAGGAAATGGTTGACATGATATTTATTCTTGGAGAATGTAACAAGAATTGTTTCTTGGCATCACGAGTGTACGCTGCGAGATATCCGCACAGGGCACATCCAAATGAACGTGCGTTTCAAAAAGTGTTGGAGAGATTTACTACTACGGGAGGTGTGAAACGGCCAAGGAGAGTTAGAAAGAAGGCAGTTATTACCGAAAATAATGAACTGCGGTATATCACCAGAAGTTGCGGTTATGCCTCCAGCAGGAAGGTCGTCATTTCGAACATTTAGTTTAAGTTGTTAAATTTTCTTTATCTGCATTTTTCATATCATGTTGAATAAATAGGTACATACTATTATGTTGACCGTATTTGTGTATTTGTTTTGGTACTTTGACAATTACCAATCTTTTGTTTTCTCATGGCACACTTGGGAACGGAAAACGTTTCCCGACATTTGCGATGAAATTCCTTTTTTCCCCGAAATTTTGTTATGCAATGTGTAATTTTTTTTACACCAATGAAAAATTTAGAGTTTTGGCTGTACAACGCCGTAATTTTTTTAGGGGGGTGCCATTTGAAATTTTCGGAAAAAATGACAACATACGAAGATCAATCAAAAATTATTTTTTTTCCATAAATTACCCGAAAAAAAATTATGTGAAGGTATACGAGGTCTTAACCTGTACCTCAATTCAAAATTTAGGCGCCGGCGTCAATTAGTTTCTCTACAAAAAAATCTCAAAAATGGGGCGCAATTTTGAAAGAAGGGGTTATAACAGCGAAACCGCTAAAGTGAAGGGTATAACATGTTAGATAAAAAAATAAGTACTCGTCGAGCACTTTCCAAATCTGCAATAAAAAATAGGGCATTCCATTTAAAAAAACATAAGTTTGGTACGCCACTGGAGTACGGCACGCCACTGATGATTAGAAATATTTTTAAAACATAGCGACGGTAACTATGCACCACTTTGTTCTTAGATTTTTTTCGATAGCTTTTATCGTAAAGGAGCTATGGTCCGAGGCGTCTTAAGTGCCACACCCGGTATATAAAATGATCTGCCGGCCTCTTCTTGATTATGCCGCTATCCTTTTCCATAACCCTCGTCCCCATGCTTTGAAGAATATGCAGGTATCTGAACGATCAGCCCTTCGTACGCTTACAAAAATAAGGCACCCTCTTAATCCCATCCACAATCCATCTAATACTCTCCTATACCAATTAGCCCAAATAACTCCCATCGAAGAACGTCTGAAATACCTTTCCCGAAAATTCGCCAACAACCCACATAACCTAGACATCCTCAATCATATGTGTATCCCTCGTAATCCTCTAATAATTCCCAAACGTAAATACCCCGAAATCACCATTCATCAATTCCTCGCATCTGTTCATGCTGACATTAGTGATCATGACATTTGAACAACAGTAGACCGTTAAATCAGTTAGCAATCATGACGTTTGTGAGACCGTTAAACCCAAGATGAAAGACCGCGGATCGATAGCCAATGAACAGAAAAATTGTTATACTATCATTCTTTTACTCACATACTGTATTGTACTTTTTATTTCTGTAAATAAAGATGTATATACCATATTATACTTCAAATTCAAAAACTCAGTTTACTCAAAAACTAAAGGGATTTCCGAAAAAAATTGTTCTTTAAAAGTTGTTCATTTTAGCATTCTCTGCAATTATTATTAGCATAAATTTGCTGTAACTATTATCGTTTTATAATTATAAACAAAAAAATTAAAAAAAAAATTCTGGAATAAAAATGATTTTATGAAAAATGTTTTCAAGCAATTTCTTTGTTGTCTTCAAAGTTTGTTTAAATGTTTTTGTAATATTTTTCATATTTAAGAAAATATTGGCAAAAACAAAAAACAGTTAAGGTAAACACCCACTTCCGGTATAAAAAAAGCTTTTTAGTTCTTCAGATTATCAAATAAGACGTATGTTCAAAGTTTCATATCAGTTGCTCTATTATTTTTTAAGATAAAGCACGCACAGTCAGGCACACACACAGACACAAACATTTTTTTTCAAGAAATTGTTGAAATGGCATCTAGGGATCCCAAAACGGATATTTCCGTAAAAAAAAAATTTGAAAAAAATATCACGATCACAATACTTTCTCGTACTTCGTAACGGAGAAAGTAAAAATTATGTAAGAATATTATACTTGATCTGCAGGGAGAGTTGTAGGTCAATTATTTAATGGTTTTATGTAACTTGTATTTGTATTTATTAGTTTCATTCAAAGTGCTTACAAAAATAGAGTGTTTTATTCCAATCTACAAAAATAGAAATCTAAATACATACAAATTATTCACAATTATTATTCGTGGTGTGTTTCGTTTCATATTTGATGACTAATTGTCGAACTTGCCAGGGTCAGGCGTAAATTATTACAGATGAGGCGTTATCCTGTATCGTGGGACAGAAGTCTGTTCGGCTTACCAATTGTATAAATCGCCATTTTTTTTAAATAAAAATCAATAAATTGATTGAGTCACCTAAGCTTAAAACAGTTATGAAACAAATCGCGTTAGTGAACCCATGAACATTGATAACCATGCAAGGCGGCCATTAGTATCTATTTACGAGGGTAGTTACCACACTAGACCCGCTGCTGCACGTGTGTATAAACAATATTCCATTGCAAAAGGCGGTGCCGCGGCGGCGGCGGCGACTAATTACGTAGTACACTGTACTGTACTCGTACAGTACCGTTAGTTTTCAGGTTTTCAGGCGGCTGCAATTAGTGGTGAGTTATTGTCCTCGTCGCCGCTCTAATGCAGATATTTACCAGCGGCGGGGACGAAGACTTAATGTGCATTTCGGGCTGGCGCATTCCATCCGATGCCAATTTACGGGATTAAATGAGTTTTGTCTTTCGTAATTAATTGAGTTGTTAAAAGTGTGAACCGGCGCCAGAATTGCACGGGATAATTCGCTTTTAACTAGTTCTGGTTATGCTTTCATGAAGTTTCATCATTTTTTACTACGATATTCATTTTTTTTGGTTTACACCGAAACATTTTGGTCGTCCCATAAAGTAAATAAATTTTTTCACCTTTGAAAATAAGATTTTCATTAATCAATTTAGAGGGGAAAGTAGACGTTTGCATCACTTATATGGAAAGTAAATCCATTAGTGGAGTAATGGATTTACTTTCCTCATAAGTGAGCGAAGTAAATCCATTTCACCACTAGTGAGTAAATTGTTAGTTGTTTTTCATACCCTCAGCAACGCCTCTGGAAACTGCTACTGTGATTAAAACGGAATAATTACTCATTTCAAATTAATTGAATAATTAGAAATCCTCTGAATTATATTTAGGTACTATGAAAAAAGACCGATTTTTCAACCAGAAGAAAAAATCATAAAAAAGTTATACCCAAAATTTCATCCTTTAAATCGTTCAAGTAGACTCTTATCTAGACGTTGTTGTTAAAAAATTAAATTTGAAACGCGTCAAACAGTGCGATATTGGACTTTAAGAGTTTGCTATATTATCTACATAGTTTGGGTGGACCCGAGAAAAAAAATTCATAAAAAAGTTATAAACAATTTTACCCAAAATTTCATCCGTTAAATCGTTTAAGTAGACTCTTATCTACACGTTGTTGTTAAAAAATTAAATTTGAAACGCGTTAAACAGTGCCATATTGGACTTGGAAAGTTTGCTAAATTATATGTATAGTTCAGGTGGACCCGAGAAAAAAAAAATTCATAAAAAAGTTATAAACAATTTTACCCAAAATTTCATCCTTTAAATCGTTTAAGTAGACTCTTATCTACACGTTGTTGTTAAAAAATTAAATTTGAAACACGTCAAACAGTGCCATATTGGACTTTGAAAGTTTGCTAAATTATATGTATAGTTCGGGTGGACCTGAGAAAAAAATTCATAAAAAAGTTATAAACAATTTTACCCAAAATTTCATGCGTTAAATCGTTTAAGTAGACTCTTATCTACACGTTGTTCTTAAAAAATTAAATTTGAAACGCGTCAAACAGTGCCATATTGGACTTTGAAAGTTTGTTATATTATCTATATAGTTTGGGTGGAGCCGAGAAGAAAAATTCATAAAAAAGTTATAAACAATTTTACCCAAAATTTCATCCTTTAAATCGTTTAAGTAGACTCTTAGCTACATATTGTTGTTAAAAAATTAAATTTAAAACGCGTCAAACAGTGCCATATTGTACTTTAAATTCTTGTCATTTTAAAAAGAGAATTCCCGTGGACTCGAGAAAAAAGAATTGAAATTGTGGATTAACTGTACATCTATAGGCTATAGATATATAAACCGAAAGCGAAAGGCAAATTTGTACTTCCTACTTGAAAATTAGTTGGACTCAATCAATTCAGAAAATAAAAACTCTTTTTCATCTTTCTCAAAAACAGCATTTGAAATGATTATCTTAAGTTATCATTGTAGATAAATTTAAAATGACTTGGTATTCACTGCTACGCCGAAAATCATAATTCACGCCGACAAGGGGTTTCCAGTTCGAATCGATAAATTGTTCATCCTTGAAGTTCACCTGCATAGTTCAAGCGGGATGAAATTAATTAAAGGCTGTATCGATTTGTTACATCGAAATAATAGAGGAAAAAACTGACTAGTCGGAATTACCTTCGATGGTTCAGAAATTCCCAGCTGCTGATTAACAGTATTTTATCAATCACCGGTATCTCACCTGGAACAAAAGAAAAATTGGTTAATTATATAAAATACCGAAACAATTTATCATGCATAATTTGTGATCATCGAACATTTTTTAATAGTCACAAATTGTATTAGCCTCAACAGATTTCATACATTTTTGAAACCAGTTAAACGAAACCCCTCCATGTAAAAATATTTTCATCAAAAAAAATTAGCAAAACTGTGCAACACATTATTTAGAATAGTATTTTATGTATTAAGTGTTATAAACGTCATTTTAGTCACGGGTTTAATTGGGCACGAGCGTAGCCAGTGCTTAATAAACGACTGTCTAGGACCAGAGAGTGAAACAAGTTGCATACTATACATTTTCTACGAGCCGAAATAGTTGTTTAAAACATTCACTATAATTCAATTCGTGAAATCAACGCGGAGCAACCGTCAAAATTTCACCAAAATTGACAATAGTTTAGTAATGTGATTTTAGTTTAAAATGTTTTTAATGCAGTGAAAACTAGCGAAAGCTAATAAAGCCCTGTCTCAACTTCCGTTTAAAGAATCTCGAAGCCACGTATAAAAAAGCGTGTTTAAAGGATCATTTCGTGCCGTGTTGCTACATTTTTAGTTAAGGAAGTAGAAACAATCATAAAAATAGTGACAACTGTCAAATATTGTTATACTCTTGATGAATGCATACAGTTACGATTTTTTAAATTTTATCAGGTTTCACGCCTACTGCGCAATGTAAAGCTACGCGCACACTTGCTTAACACAGTTATAAACGAGTCTACGTACATTTATCGGTACGCCACGGAACGGATAAATGTGCGTTGACTCGTTTACAACTGTGTTAAGCAATTTTATCCGATGCGTGCCGTCCGTCCGATTCTGACGAGTATGCGCGTAGCTTACATCGGTTTCTTACGGTGTCGCACGAAAATACATTATCTCAGAAAATTGATCAAAGTCGACAATAAACGAAAAAAATAAACAATTTTATTCCCCATTAAATTACAGTGCATTATGCCGGAAATGATGTAAATGAACGTATTTTACGTCGGGATTTTATTATGTGGATCACATTTGCAATTCCCCCGTTACCATTAACCAATAAATGTTTATACCGCATATTTTCCGATAACAAACGGAGCCACCGTACAGCGTATTAATTACGATATTTAATCAAACAATGTTAATTGTTAATTCGGTTGCATATAATTATGCATCCTTATGCCTGCATCATCGCTGCTGATTTACTGAAACCGCATTAATAACATATTTGATTAAGTCATTAAAATTTATATTTGTCGCATATCAAATTAGTGGATTATTCAATAAATAAAGGTAATAATTATGCACGTATATACAGAAACAAAACGATTTTAAATCGATGTCATTGAAAGCATTTTAATCCAATTATATCTGTTAGAGTTTTGTTTGAATTTGTTTAAAAAAATTGCTTAAAATTAGAGAGAGAAAAAATCCTGGAGATTAATCGATGCTCGAGTGGAAATTGGGTAAGTAATTAAGTAAGTAATCCATTTCCGTTTTAAATTTTGATTATCAATATCAAGTTTTAACATAACATACTTAGCCGTGACAACCAAAAACAAAATTTTTTTGTGAAGTTGTGTAAAAAAATGTCACAGTTTACATCGACAAAGAAGTAGATTCTATAAAATCCAACGAGCACCAGTAGAATTTGGTCTGGGTTCAGTTTCAATGTTTTTGCGAAGAAAGAAATCACAAGTTCGAAAAATCAGTCTCAAAGGATGATTTAGCCCATGTGTTAAAACGGCCGGCTACAGCAGCGCTCTCTTACTTCAACTAGGTATCCGAACGGAAACGCACAAGACTAACTAAAGTAGGATCATATTTATCACGGCACGATTGATGCCTGGGATTATGGATTATTTGTCGAGTGAACTCGATTCGGCATGGTTACACCTTGCGGCGGCTGTGTCTCTTCACATACCAGTATTGAGGAAGGAAAGGTTAGAGAGTACTCTAATATCGACACCCGGCCGCTTAGTCGCTTTTTAAGAATAAGCGAGCACATTGACGACCTATTTTACCCTTGGACCCTTAGGTAGATTCATTTTTAAGGTTTATTATTATTTATGTCCCATCGTCTAGATCCGGTATGGTAATCCTCTATAGCTTGCGTATGACTCTTCACCACTCTCTTCATACGGCTCTTGAGCACGGAAAGGCGGGAGTTACCCTGTGTAGGTAGACAACCATATATACGCATACACACCACCTAGCGACCACGAGCAAACGCGAGACTAGCGAATGAGCCGATGCGCCACCCCGGCAAGGGATAGGCGCGCCACCAGCAAGGGTTAACGTACCACCCGCCGACGAGAGAGGACGCGCCTAGAGTATTCCTAGGACAAAGACGCGATGGCCCTTCATAACGCGCTGCGGACGAAGCAGAGGCACAAACAACCCCAAATTGGTGACCCCGACGTGATCAAAAACAGAGGTCAGGTAAGTAAGTAGGTAAGTAAATAATTTATTTCAGCAGAGTACAATGGTCTAAGTACCACATTAATCAAAACAATGTGTGGTTAAATCCGAACTACCCAGCAACATAATCGATGAGTTTCAGACGAGGCAATTTTTATCTTACAACAAACATTTTAACAAAATCAAACAGAGCAATGTTGTTAAATTAAGTAGATTAATTAGTAACGTAAAGAGACAGACAAAGTTTAGGGATAATAGCAAATGGTTCAGGAATCTCACGACGACTGAGATTCCCGAAGGAGTGTCGGATTTTTTGTCACTGGGTCCTAAATTCAGTGTCCCTATTAATAACAAAGAACTGGATATCCCCAGACTCCTTGCTAACGTAGAATCCATCCTCGAATCCACTCCTTCGGAGTCTCAGAACGTCGTGCGTGCCCGTTGCACCAACATAATCACAAATCATCTCCACTCTTCTTGCTCCGTGGGCTCCGTGGATGGTGCTTGGAATGAATGCAGGCGCTTCATTAAAGACAATCCTCAACTCTGTGTTCTTAACGCAGATAAGGGTGCCGTTACTGTGGTGATGGACAGGGATGACTATAATCGTAAGGCCGAATTGCTCCTGTCGGATGCGGAAGTCTATACAGTTTTGCGCAACGATCCAACATCATCGACCCAACGCAAATGCAACGAACTTATCAAAAGTTTAAAAACTAAAGGTTGCATCGATGCTCAAGTGGCAAAAAAACTGACCACATATAATGCTACGTCTCCAAAACTGTATTTACTTCCTAAAATTCACAAGCCCGATTGCCCCCTTCGTCCCATAGTTTCGTCTATCAACACCCCTACGGATTGTCTGTCTGCATTCATTGCTAGCATCCTCTCCACGGCCCTAGGCGGCGACAATGAGTATGATGTTAGAAATTCCTTTGTTTTTGCAGAGGAATTTAATGATTATGTGGTGCCACCAGGCTATGAACTGTTGTCTCTGGACGTTGTTTCTCTCTTTACTAACATCCCTTTAGATTTAGTTATATCAATTATAGAACAGAAATGGGACCAGATTTCCTCACATTGCACCTTTGACCTCGAGTACTTCATTATTACCGTTAGGTTTGTTTTTGGCAATAGTTATTTTTCCTTCAACAACAAATTTTACCGTCAAATTTTTGGTACCCCCATGGGTTCTTCTTTAAGTCCGATCATTGCAAACATAACGATGAATTTTCTTCTTGACCAGGTGTTACCCACATTACCTTTTCAAATACCATTCATTAGGAAGTACGTTGACGATCTGATCTGTGCTGTCCCTGCTAACCAAAAAGAGAATATCTTGAATATATTCAATAATTTCAACCACCATCTTCAGTTCACAATGGAAGAGGAAACCAACAGCAGTGTTCCTTTTTTGGATACCTTGTTAGTAAGGAGGGATGACAATGTTATCATTTTAGATTGGTACCAAAAACCCACTGCCACGGGCAGATATATCAATTATTACTCCAATCACCCTTTCAACCAAAAAAAGAACATCTTGGTTGCCATGAAGAATCGTGTAAAAAACATTTGTCATCCTTCCTTACTAAACAAAAACTTACAAAAACTAACTTCCATATTTATCAACAACGGTTACCCCCCGTTGTTAGTCAAAAAAAACTGATCTACAGTGGCATCACAGATCCGGTCGTCCGTATTACTCCTGATCCTAATGATCAAATCGAACAACCTACACCCCGTCAATACAGAAAAATCATCGACGTCCCCCAGTTAACTTCCAAATTAATTCAAACTTTAAAAAATGACAAAATTCGCATTGCCAGATACAATCCCAAACCCCTTAAATTACTTTTCTCAAAAATGAAGGACATGACACCAGTAGGTCAACGTTGCAATGTGGTTTACTCTGTTCCTTGCGGAGACTGTAGTAAGTCTTATATTGGTCAGACGGGACAGTGGTTGCGATCCAGACTCACCCAACACAAAAGCGACATAAAATTAAAAAAGGCATCGTGCGCACTCTCTGTACACGCTAACACAGAAGGCCATTCTGTCAACTTTGGTGGTGCGAGTGTGTTGTGCTCAGAACCCAATTACAAAAGCAGACTTTTCCTTGAAATGTCTGAGATAGTTAACACCGAAAGTGTCATGAATTTCAAAACAGACACTGATGGGCTGAGCACCATTTACTCGTACCTCCTTATTTGCAAAAAGTATTTGCCGCTACGCTTGGATGATTCTGACTAGTTTCCATTGTTACCGTTTCTCATTTTCACAAATTCTCCCAAAATTCAATTTCGGCCCAACCTCTCAAAATTCATTTTATATAATATCATCATATTACAATTAATTTTTTAACCCTTGCTCTGCACTCAATTTAATTTTTTTTTTTAAATAATTTTCTTAAATAATTTTCTTAAATAATTTTCCTAAATAATTTTCTTACATATTTATTTATTTATTTATTTATTTATTTATTATTTAACGGTTAACACCTTTTTTACAAAGCATTTCCATATACAATAAAATCAAAAAAAAAAGAGTAATTGAAACATAATTTACTATATAACATGAAAACTAAATCTAAAAATTTAAGAGCTAAAACTAATAACTAAAAACTAAAACTAAAATTAAAGAAAATTAGAAAAAAAAAAATTTAAGTACTAACAAACATATAAAAGAAAAGAAAAGAAAAGTTCCACCAGCGAATATAATTCGCTATAACAAAGTAATAAGTGGAATCCGACCCAGAGAAACTTTAAACAAAACATATGAACTACCAAATAAATCAAAGTTAACGTAACAATTAAGAGCGTTGGCGTATCTCGTGCAGCGCATTAAAGTATTATAATAACTATAATTAGAAGTAATTTTACAGATTAATTCTCTGTTGATTTAATATCATATTATTATCCAATAATTAATAGTCAGCATGTTCGGCTCTTTAAAAAAGAAAAAAAAGGTTACTCTTTGTTATTCTCAGCCATTACAGAGTTCTTTTTCTGAACACTTTTCCATAGATTGAATTTCAATATGTAGATTCAATAGACAATTAAATTAGTTTTAACTCGCTCCACCGGTTGCGAAATGTCGCTTCCGTATCACCAATTAATTTACTGTTAAATTCCCTAGTTGGTTGCCCTGTTGAGTGGAGTACCGGTTTTGGAGTAGCTGCATTGACGTTGGCTGCACGTTTGACACGTCGATTTTTCCGTTGCTATATTCAACTCCTTCGGCTCTCCGAAACCGACATTCCATCTCTGATATGGCGTCCATCTTGGTTCAATTACCATGTTAATTAATCAAGTTTTTTAATCTGTTCACGCGTAATGTTTTCATCATCCATCATTGTCCCTTGTGCTTCTATGTAACTTCTTAAAGATGTTTCCAATATTCACGGTTGCTAGTTTTACTAAAAACTCACTATTTAGTAAGTATAACATAAATATTGTAGGTTATGTTAACTAATACCACGTGTTTATCGTTTCACTTAGAGCCCTGATGAAGCTGTAAATAAACGGCGAAATATTGGCAGTAAATAACAAGAGTTTTCCTACCAGACCCAAGCCGCACACCCGTTACTTAAATTCGGTTTTCTAACTATAACGGCTGTTATACCCCTTCGTTATATATATACCGGGTGTGGCACTTAAGACGCCTCGGACCATAGCTCCTTTACGATAAAAGCTATCGAAAAAAATCTAAGAACAAAGTGGTGCATAGTTACCGTCGCTATGCTTTAAAAATATTTCTAATCATCAGTGGCGTGCCGTACTACAGTGGCGTACCAAACTTATGTTTTTTTAAATGGAATGCCCTATTTTTTATTGCAGATTTGGAAAGTGCTCGACGAGTACTTATTTTTTTATCTAACATGTTATACCCTTCACTTTAGCGGTTTCGCTGTTATAACCCCTTCTTTCAAAATTGCGCCCCATTTTTGAGATTTTTTTATAGAGAAACTAATTGACGCCGGCGCCTAAATTTTGAATTGAGGTACAGGTTAAGACCTCGTATACCTTCACATAATTTTTTTTCGGGTAATTTATGGCAAAAAAATAATTTTTGATTGATCTTCGCATGTTGTCATTTTTTCCGAAAATTTCAAATGGCACCCCCCTAAAAAAATTACGGCGTTGTACAGCCAAAACTCTAAATTTTTCATTGGTGTAAAAAAAAATACACATTGCATAACAAAATTTCGGAGAAAAAAGGAATTTCATCGCAAATGTCGGGAAACGTTTTCCGTTCCCAAGTGTGCCATGAGAAAACAAAAGATTGGTAATTGTCAAAGTAAATTATTAGACGTCAGTAGTAGCCATAAGTCATTTTTGATAAACGTTCTAAAAATGTTCCGAACTCAAGAGGAAATGGTTGACATGATATTTATTCTTGGAGAATGTAACAAGAATTGTTTCTTGGCATCACGAGTGTACGCTGCGAGATATCCGCACAGGGCACATCCAAATGAACGTGCGTTTCAAAAAGTGTTGGAGAGATTTACTACTACGGGAAGTGTGAAACGGCCAAGGAGAGTTAGAAAGAAGGCAGTTATTACCGAAAATAATGAACTGCGGTATATCACCAGAAGTTGCGGTTATGCCTCCAGCAGGAAGGTCGTCATTTCGAACATTTAGTTTAAGTTGTTAAATTTTCTTAATCTGCATTTTTCATATCATGTTGAATAAATAGGTACATACTATTATGTTGACCGTATTTGTGTATTTGTTTTGGTACTTTGACAATTACCAATCTTTTGTTTTCTCATGGCACACTTGGGAACGGAAAACGTTTCCCGACATTTGCGATGAAATTCCTTTTTTCTCCGAAATTTTGTTATGCAATGTGTATTTTTTTTTACACCAATGAAAAATTTAGAGTTTTGGCTGTACAACGCCGTAATTTTTTTAGGGGGGTGCCATTTGAAATTTTCGGAAAAAATGACAACATGCGAAGATCAATCAAAAATTATTTTTTTTCCATAAATTACCCGAAAAAAAATTATGTGAAGGTATACGAGGTCTTAACCTGTACCTCAATTCAAAATTTAGGCGCCGGCGTCAATTAGTTTCTCTACAAAAAAATCTCAAAAATGGGGCGCAATTTTGAAAGAAGGGGTTATAACAGCGAAACAGCTAAAGTGAAGGGTATAACATATTAGATAAAAAAATAAGTACTCGTCGAGCACTTTCCAAATCTGCAATAAAAAATAGGGCATTCTATTTAAAAAAACATAAGTTTGGTACGCCACTGGAGTACGGCACGCCACTGATGATTAGAAATATTTTTAAAACATAGCGACGGTAACTATGCACCACTTTGTTCTTAGATTTTTTTCGATAGCTTTTATCGTAAAGGAGCTATGGTCCGAGGCGTCTTAAGTGCCACACCCGGTATATATATATATATATATATATATATATATATATATATATACATATATATATATATATATATATATCCTGTTTTCCTGTTTTCCAGGATAAGGTGTCATCTATACACCCCTAGAAAACGTGTTGAATCTGAAAACTTAGTGCGTATATTATTAAGGGTAATATATCTAGGTGTTTCCAAGGTACAATTTATTTTAAAAAGAATAATATTTGTTTTATCATTATTTAATGCCATCTTATTTTGACTAAACCACTGTACGATTGACCCCATTAGATCATTTCCATGTTGTAGTAGTTGGGGATAATCATTTCCCTTAATTATTAAATTCGTATCGTCAGCGTAGTTAACTATGCATTGGTTTACATTTGTTACAACATTTATTATGTCATTCATAAAAATGATAAACATTAGTGGACCAAGAACACTCCCCTGCGGCACCCCTACTGACAATGTCAACATACTGGATCGTACTGCTTTTCCGTTTGTAACAGTTTATACTACTTGCTTTCTTTTAGTCAAATATGATGAAAACCAATTATAAACATTACCACGAACACCGTATTTGTATAATTTAGATAAAATAAGCTTATGATCCAAACTGTCAAACGCTTTAGATAAGTCCAAAAGGTAGATCAAGCAAAACAACCCGCGATAAAATGAAACGTACGAACATAAAATAGCGGATAAAGAAGTAAGCAGGATTCAAGTACGGATTCCACCATTCTGGGACGACGACCCGAAAGTTTGGATTGCACAAATGGAGAGCCCATTTGAACTCGCAAAAATATCAACAGATGACACGAAATATAGCCACGCGGTTGGAAGCCTGGAACCCCGTTCCGCCAACGAGATACGGGACATCCTAACAGCACCGCAAGCAACAGGAACGCAATTCCTGCGACACCTACAACATTTAGCAGGAACGACAGTACCAGACATGCTGCTAAGGTCGCTATGGATGGGAAGACTCCAGAATAATATGCAGGCGATCCTGACAACGCAAAAAAGGCCAATCTAAACGACGTAGCAGAGCTTGCTGACTCAATAGTAAACGCCACCGCCACACAAGTAGTAAACGAACTAATAGAGAGCGAGCTAATGAAAACACTACTGACCGAAATCGAACAAATAAAAATACAGCTACAACACCCGACCCGCAACACTATTCCGAAGCCGGAGCCGATCTCGACACGCGCAATAAAAAACCGCTCATATGACACATGTTGGTTTCACTATAAATTTGTAGAAAACGCCAGGAACTGCCGACCACCATGTACATTCAGCAAAACGGGAAACGGTAAAGGCAGTCAGTAGAGGTGGCCACCGACTGCGCACCCAGCCCATCGTACCGCCTATACATCACAGATCCACAGATGAAAATACAGTACCCAATTGACATCGGAGCAGATGTGTGCATTTTTCCACGCCGACTTGTTGCACAAAAATTGCAGAAAACCAGCTACAATTTGTACGCAGCGAATGGATCGACTATACACACATACGGCACAATCAACCTCAACGTGAATTTAAACCTGAGGAGAAATTTCCCGTGGAGATTCGTCATTGCGGAAGTACATAAAGCAATCAAAGACGCCGATTTCTTGTCATTCTACGAGTTACTCCCGGATGTGAGACACAAGAAACTGCACAACGGCAAGACCAACCTCGAAGTGTTTGGACAGGTAGACATGGCAAAGGAGAGCAGAATAAGCACACTCTGCAAAGAGAAGAAGCACCACCCGATTTTACAAAAATTTCCACGAATTTGTAAACCTCCAGGACTACCTAACGTACCACAACATGACACGGAGCATTTCATCCAGACAACCCCCGGTCCGCCAATATCCAGCAGGCCCAGGCGACTGGCACCCGACAAGTTGAAAATAGCGAAACACGAGTTTAAAATAATGTGCCAGATAGGGATCGCAAGACCTTCAAAAAGCTCTTGGGCCGCACCATTGCATTTGGTAGCGAAGAAGAATAGCGAATAGCGACTACAGAGCGCTGAACGCAAGAACGGTACCCCACAAATACCCAGTTCCATACATAGAAGATTTCGCACAACAGTTGCATAGATGTAAGATTTTTTTCAACCATCGACCTAGTGAGAGCGTACCACCAAATCCCAATAGCGAGAGGGGATATTCCAAAAACCGCGACCATCACACCGTTTGAATTATTCGAATTCTTGTACATGATTTTTGGATTACGCAACGCAGCACAAACGTTTCAAAGGTTTATCGACGGAATTTTACGAGACCTTGATTTTTGTTATGTTTACATCGATGACATACTAGTGGCATCGAAAACGAAAGACGACCACGACAGGCATCTCAACCAACTATTCCAACGACTGGAGGAAAATGGAATCGTTATTAATCCAACGAAATTCCATTCTTAGTATATATGGTATCCGAGAAGGGAACGAAACCACTTGACGAAAAAGTCAAGGCCATAAAGGAATTTCCACTGCCACAAACAGCGAAGAAGCTATGACAAATTCTTGGAATGATTAACTACTACAGACGTTTCATCCCAAACGCAGCAAAGATACAAGCACCATTAAACGAGTTGCTGAAAGGCAAGAAAAAAGGCAACCAGCCCATCATTTGGACCGAAGAGGCGCGGGAAGCATTCAACAGATGCAAGGAAGAAATCAGCACCACAGCACTGTTGTCACACCCAAGAGCCGACGTCAAATTAGCAGTCACAACAGATGCCTCAGACCAAGCGATAGGCGGAGTAATCCAGCAAAGGCAAGAAGATGGTTGGAAACCACTAGCATTTCTAACGAGAAAGCTATCGACAGTTGAGCAAAAGTACGCAGCGTACGATTGGGAATTGCTCGTGATATACGCGACGATCAAACATTACCAGCACATCTTGGGAGGACGAAATTTCACCATCTTCACAGGCCACAAGCCAATTACATACGCGTTCACATAGAAGTTAGAGAAATGCTCGCCAAGACAATTCAGATACCTCGACTACATAGGACAATTTTCCACCGACATTCAACATATCAAAGGAAAAGAAAACGTAGTCGCCGATGCACTAATCGAGAGTCGAACAAATAACAACGGGAATCGAATTCGCAACGATGGGTGACGAACAAAACACGGATACCGAACTGAAAAAGATCCTGGACGACAAAAATTCGAACCTGAAGCTGAAAAAAGTATACTTTCCAGAGTATAAAACGGACATATACTGTGACGTCACAACCAACACATTCCGAGCAGGCAAAGGAGACAAGCATTCAACAGCATGCATCAATTGTCGCACCCCGGAGCAAGAGCCACAACCAAGCTAGTGACGCAAAGGTTCTTGTGGCCTAGAATACGAGCCGACTGTAAGAAATGGAGCAGAGAATGCCGTATCTGCCAGCAAGCGAAAGTGACCAGACACAACGTACCAACCCCAGGAGAATTTCTATTGCCCACACAGAAATTTGACCACGGGATGGACATCGTTGGCCACTACAAGAATCAAACGGAAAGAAATACATACTCACATGTATCGACCGATTCACGAGGTGGCCTGAAACTATACCAATGGCGAACATAGAAGCAAACACTGTAGCTAAACTACTTGTCACGCATTGGATAGCCAGATATGGCACGCCACTACAAATAACGACGGACCAAGGTCGACAATTCGAGTCGCAGCTTTTCCAGCAGTTAGAAGAAATGCTTGGTTTCAAGCGAACGAGGACGACAGCATACCATCCTCAAGCGAACAGCTTGGTAGAAAGGTTCCACAGACAGATAGAAGCATCACTAATGTTCCACAAGGATGAACCCTGGACCGACGCATTGCCGATAATACTTTTAGGACTTCGAACGGCCTGGAAAGAGGATATCAAGGCAACGACAGCAGAAATGGTATACAGAGAGACACTACCACTCCCTGGACTACTATCCACGGTTCCACAGAGGCCACGGATAGAATCAGAGAATTACGCGACACGAATGCCGAACATCATGAAAGCAATCAAACCAACACCTACATCGAACCACAGCAAGACAAAACCCTTCATCTTTAGAGACCTAGCGAAAGCTACGCACGTATTCGTACGAAGAGACACCATGCGAAGATCACTCCAACCACCGTACGAACGTCCATACCCAGTGATCTCACGGAACACGAACACAATCGTAATAAGGAAGGACGGACAATCAACGACAGTCTCCATGGAACGAGTTAACCCAGCGTTTGTAGAGAAGGAGCTCGAAGACAAGAACAAAAATCCGTAGTTCAGGCAGTGCGATCAAGAAAACCGTACGTTTTCAACCATGACTCCGTCACAAGGAAGGGGTGTATGGGGACCGACGCTAGATGACCATATATACGCATACGTACCACCCAGCGACAACGACCAAACGCGAGACCAGCGAACGAGCCGACGCGCCATCCCGGCAAGGGATGGGCGCGCCACCAGCAAGGGCTTACGTACCACCCGCCGACGAGAGAGGACGCGCCTAGAGTATTCCTAGGGCAAAGACGCGATGACCCTTCATAACGCGCTGCGGATGAAGCAGAGGCAAGCTCTCCTCCAACAAATCGTCAGGAGGTACCACAGCCAGGACACTCGCATTAGCTAGTACAGTAATGCGGAAAGTGTCGAGCTTTCATCTAAATCTAAAACGCCGAGTGCGACGATTAAGAAAAGTCCCAGCAGCTTTATCACCGATCTCGGCACCCAAGAGGAGGATTCGGTCAGACCCGCTAACAACGCCGCCGAGGCAGACGACAGACTACCAGCAACGAACGACGCCTCGCGCCCTCTTCAGACCGGACCAGGACTACTCGACTGCAGTCCCAGTGTCACCACTGCCTCCGACGCCCAGAAGGAAATGGACAGCGAAACCATATCCTCGTCTGCATCGCATCGCATCGACCGCGACACTCTACGCCGGACTGAATCCTTGGAGGGTTCGCCTCGACGACATTCAGTGCGGAGGCAATATCGCCGCTCACAAGAGGGACGACCCTCACCCTGCATTAAATGTAAATACGCTTGTAAATAAATTGAAATAAAACGACTTAAAGACCACCTCCATTTGATCACCAAATAAACCGAACACAAACAACCCCAAACCCTAGATCACTAGGAACATCTTAACAGTGCGTCACTCCACTTTGCCCACTATCAGATTCAGGGAAGGGGGCAATTGGGGCATTACCTCCGACCCATTTTTGAGCGGGTATGTTTTAAATCTGTCCTGAACATGAACATGAAAATATCAGTGGTGGCACTTAAAAAATAAATATTCATTTTGTGTTATTCAAACTTTTACTAAATTCTTTTAATATGTATTTAGAGTTCCCCCCTTATAAACCTTCCGATTTCGCTCTGTACAAAAAACGCGCACACTATCCCCGGATCCCCAGGGGTAGTCAATAAACTTTGAATTAAACAAAATCAATTTAATTTAAACACAAACATATTTCTAAATCTGATAGTCTAATCTTAGTTGTCCAATCTGTAAAAATACATTTTCTATTTAAATCAGTTCCAAGTTTACAATTTAATTCAAACTTATATATACAGGAATAACTTCATTAAATTAAATTCGTATTCATTACTTGATAATAATTTGTAATCATTACACTCAATCGCCTTAATTAACGTTTGATGAAATTCGGTAAAGCTGACGACTATTAGCCGGCTGATTTGACGCACCTGGGGCGTCGCGACGGCGCGCACTCAAACACAGTTTATCATCATAAAGCGCAGCATTACTCGTGTCCGGCGCCGGATTACATAAGTAATTTATAAACTCACCCAATTTACTCATTTTTCTACTTCCTTGGCAACTACCAGAATCCATTTAATTCGATGTATTTTAATTACTCGACGTTGATTGAATTCGCCACAATTGAAATTTATTTTACAACTGTTTTTATTCTTATATATCTACTAAGTGAGTTTTAAAAACTTAAATAGTGAAAAAAGTAAAAGTCGTAGACAGTTAAAATTTTGCAGACGTATAGAGGGCGCCAAAAGGTAAAAAAATCCTTAGATTTTGGACATCAACCCCCACCCCCAGGGGGTGGACCCCACCTCCAGAGGGCGCCGTTTAAAGTACGCACGATTTTTTTTTCTCAGTTTGTGTAAAATTATCTATTGAATCGATCCCGCCCACTCCCACCCCTCTAAAACCAGCACAACCCCTGGGACGAATTTTTGAACATCGAAAAAAAACATCAAAACGCGCCGGATTAGAAGTCAGTCGGCGTCTGAGCGGGAGGGTGACAGCCATATTTTTTAGAAATTAAAAACGATTTCAAAGCGACGCTCGGTGCCCGATTTTTGAATTTTTGCCCCAATCGGGCCACGCCCCCTTTTCTACTTTCGGGCGTACTTTCGGGGACGTATTTTTTTCTATGGAAATCGAAGAGGTGAAACTTTCAGGGGTAGGCGGGAGGTGAGACGAGCCATGTTCCGTAATTTTTTCAAAACCCTCCAAACACCCCCGGCCCCTCCAGAGCGCGTTATTTGGCTTACCCCGGACATTTTTTTCTTTCCTTTTTATTTCTTTCGACGACGTATTTTTCTCTATTTACATCAAAGAGTTGGAACTTTTAGAGGGGGTTCGGGGTAAAACAAGCCTTCATCTGTATTTTTTCAAAATTTTTAAAACATCCCCTACCCTTCCGGAGCGCGTCATTCAGTTTTTCGTTTTTCTTTTAGTGATTTATTTTTCTCTGATCAAATTGAAAAGCTGAAACTTTCAGGGATGCCAGAGGATATAACCGGCTTGCATTGGGAATTTTTTCAAAAATTTTGAAACTACCCTTATACTTCATTTGTACCCCCGAGTTCGTTCGTTTCTTCTTTTAATGACGTATTTTTTTTTCTTTTCAATTCGAAAAGCTGAAACTTTCAGGGATGCCAGAGAGTATACCTGGCTTTAATAAGGATTTTTCAAAAAATTTCGAACTACCCTTACGCTTCATTTTAAATTTTTCAAACACCCCCCACCCTTCCAGAGCGCGTTATTTGGCCTACCGCAGAATTTGTTTTATTTCTTTCAAGGACGTATTTTTTTTAAATTTTTGAAACACCCGCTACCCTTCCAAAGCACCTTATTTGGCGTGGCCCCTGGGTTCGTTCTACTTTTTTCAAGTACGAATTTTGATTCTATGGCAGACGTATTTTTTTCTTTAACAGCTGAAGAGTTAAAACTTTTAGGGTTATTAAGGGGTAGAACGAGCCCTAATCTGTATTTTTTTTTTAATTTAAAACGCCCCCTATCCTTCCAGACCGTGTTTTTCGAGGTATGATTTTTGAAATTTGCAACAAATTATCCACCCCTTTAATTACGAAATAAACAAAAAAACATTTCATCGTATTTTGCAAAAAAAAATATTTTTTTTCTACGTCCGTTAAAAAATTTACATTTTTTTTCATTAATTTGCGTTCATAAAATATGTGTTTTCTGAAGCCTTCTGGAAGCGTGAAAAAAAGTGCCATAACGGTTCATTTTTTCACCCTTTTGCATGAAAAAAAGTGCCGTAGCGGTTCATTTTTTAACGCAACTAAAAATCGTGTGTCATGAACACTTCATGAAATGTGTCATGAACACTTCGCAACACGCCGCGAGTTCTGCCGATAAATGTCAAACATTCGTTTCCGATCAAGAAAAGTTGATGACTGTTATTTTCTTCACTTAAAAGTATTATTACTTATTACAATTGATTAAGGTTTTATCGAATTTTTTTAAAGTTACGGATGTAGAAAAAATTTTGTATGAAACTCGAGAGTAAAGCAACTTTTTTTCACTTGTAGGAAATTGCTGCACTCGCCTGCGGCTCGTGCGGCAATCTTTCCTACTCGTGAAAAAAAGTATTACTTTACTCACTTGTTGCATAAATAACTATTTTTTTTCCGGCGTTATGCCTGGCTTTGGTGCTATGACCATTAGCCATCATCCATATTATATTTGTATAAGTTATAAATTAAATGAATAAATGATATCAAATGAATAATGAAAGACGTATACAAACAACCACGGACCCGAACGAATACTTCTCGACAGAAAAGTCTTTCGTCCAGGCTGGGAATCGAACCCACACGGCCGCGGTGCAATCGGCACAAGCGCTCGCCTGTACCCACTACACCAACGGGCCGCCCTAAAAAAAAAAAAAAAAATATGCAGGACCGTTTTCTCTACGATTTACGGTGATCCGTAATTTTTTAATTCGACATTTTCGAAATACTTCAGCAGGGGTGTGGAAGGAAAAAAATTGAAATCAACTGAAATGTCAGATTTTTCAATAACTATTGTAACTAATACAAAAACATATACTCATTGAAAACTGCCCAAAACGATTAAAAATCATGTTTTATTTTTTTTACCCTCTTCGGTACTGCCGATGGAGATGACCTATTTAGGCAACATGGCAGCTATTAAGAAGTATGTATTGAGCAAATTTGATCGTCCCAATAAACCTCCCTGAGGACTTCATGGCCTTCTTTCAAAATTATAGATAAAAATTCGTAAAGCCTTCCCTGCACATCCTGGATAATTTAAAACCACTTTGTCCCGTTTATTGAAGTCAGCTCTATAACATTTATTCTTTGAATTTTTTTGATGTTTCTAATCGTTTGCGAGTTATGAATTTTTTTATGTGTCAAGGCACCATATTTTTCATTTTTCATGAGAACACCCATCGGAAATTTGGGTCAAAATCGCGTGACATGGATTCGGCTGAAATTTTCACCAAAGATACCTCTTACCAGAAACGTTGAAAAGTGACAATTATTTTATTTCTGGAGGGCCGCCGTTCGTTCGTCACCAATTAAAAAAATTTAAAAAAATTAAAAATTATTATTTTTTTAATTAAAAATAAAAAGAACACAATTTTATCTACTTTTACTTTAGCTCGGAAAAACTGGTTCATCTCTAAATATATTTTTTGCAAAATTTGATTCTGGCTGGTTCTAAATTGTTTTACCAATCAATTAATTTTATAAATATAGTAATAGTAATAAAATAAGCACTTACATATTTCACCAAGCACTATGCGATAGTCTAATCCAGTCTAATCTTCCTGAATTTATAAATAGGTAAAAGGCTCCCACCAGACACGAATGTCATATGTATTATCCTGCATATACGGGGATTCGAACATAAATGTTTGTAATTATCTATTAAATACAGTTACTAAACTCGAACAATGCAGACGGCTTCATTAGAATACCTCTTCCGATGCTACATTCCCTTTTTTCTACGATTTTCTTTTAGTTCAGCAATAGCACGTGCACCAAGTAAATGGTGACGCTACCTATTCCATTTAAAGGGCGAACGTTGAATGCAAAAATTTCAGGCGCGCTCCTCTCGGACGTGATGCACTCGTCCCTTCCAACTCAGTACACAGGCATGCAACAAAATTCTGAAACTCGGAAGACTCGCAGACTTGAACAATACAAAGAGTCGCAGGTATTGCATATATTGCAACAGATGAAAGCGTAGAATTTTTTCATTTCATTTGCAACAACAAGCTTTATCTTCCATAAATCGAATTTATCACAATGGGATGATGAGAACTTGTGCGCACCAATGGAAAAGTTTACATTTAAATCAGCGAAGCAATGAATACGAAAATCATGAGTGCAGGCCGTAATTAAGATAAGAAACTTCGTCAATATATACGGTGCGTAACCGAGGAACCGGCTTAAAATTCAAGAAATTTGCATCAGAAGGGCAGCGGCGCCGTTGACAAAACATCTTGAATAAATTAGTGAACAGTCTAAAACGCCCTGTTTACCAGCTTTAACCTTTGCTTTAACAACGGCAGTGTAATGCATTTACATTTCACTTCTTATTGTATTCCATTAGGCCAATAAGCCCCGATTACAAAAGGGCCTCTGAGCGGAGAAAGCCCACCTCCGAGAGGAAAAATAAATGTGCAATTAGTGCGCTTTAGAGGTTGTGCAATTTCGTGGGCCTAATTGAAAACATAAATAAGATCGAAGAGTGAAAGTAAAGCTCGGACGGCATTGGGTTTTTAGCGTGTGAAACGTTTTAAATTGATTGTCAATCACGGTGACTGGTAATTAATTATCCGCGGGAAGTAAACACTTAATAGTAGATTTTCTTTCAGTAAAAGATACGGAATGCTTTTTTTTCTCAAATTTGCACTAGATAAACTATGCTATCTAAAAAGGAACGAATACTAAAAAAAATAAAATTGATTTATTTTAGTTAGATTATTAAAATCTGGAGAACTAATCAATTTCTGCCAAACTAATCTTTAAACATCATTATCAGCCCACAATGCATCCCTGCGTCGCACGTTAATAGAAGAATAGAAGAGATAATGGAGGTTAAAAAATGTTAAAAAAATGATTGAAATAAAAATGACTTGTTTTTAATATTAACACACCCCGTTAGTAAAGGGGGTGGCGGGATAAGATGGGTGTGGCGGCCCCCGCGCGATTTGAGTTGCTAGTTTAGAAACATTGTTTTAAATATTTAGAAAATGAGATTTACATGCTCATTAACTGTTATATTCGACTTGTACCAAACATGTGGTAAAAAATGCGTTTTTCTTAACTTATTCCACTGTAAAATTGTGTGAATTTTTTTCCCGTCAGGTGTGTGATCGGATTTAATTGATTTAATTTTATTACATCCAAAACCAGAGAACGGTAGTTTTTCCAGATTTTTTACGGATCATGGAACTCCAAAAAAATGGTGTAAACAGCAGAAAAACGTGAAAAAATTAGTTTTTCAAGAATATATATATATTTTTTTAAGCTTTCTTGTGTGCTTACAAAAAGGAGCTAAATAGCATAAATAGCCATATTAATGGCCTTCATTGTCCCCTTAACCGCGTGTTAATATCTTCACTTGTTCGCGCGGAAACTCAAATTAAGTAAATTTTGTTTTTCATAACTTCGTAATAAAATAGTTATTTATCTAATTAGTGGGATAAGAGCATCATTAACTGACGAATGCGGTGAGTTGCTGAGACGAGGGCGTAGCCCGAGTCGAAGTAAGAGCATGAGTCTCAGTAAATATGCCTTATCCCACGTATTAGATACAACTTTTTATCTACGACTGCTCAGAATTACGGAAATTATACTTTTTAATTGAATTCGACGAAAAATCGGGATATCATAGTATGTATGTAGAACCATAGCAACATGTAATTTGAATGTCAACAATTTAAGTCAAAACTTCAAGAATTAATTTTCTAATTTCTGTTTTTCTGTGAAATAATGAGCGACTCCGAATCTCTGCCTTCGGATATCGAAGAATCGGCCACGCAGGTAGTTTCAACGTTATTGCCGGAAAAATCAAAAATTAAATATGAGCAAGCTTATGAATGTTTGCGGAAATGGTGCGATGAGAAGAAAATAAAAAATGAAGCAAGTGAAAAGGTACTTCTAGTATATTTTGAAAATATTTCGAAACGCTATAAACCTTCAAGTCTGTGGGCATATTACTCGATGATACGTGCGATAATATCCATAAAGAAAAATGTAGATATCAGTAAATTTATTCAATTGGTCGCATTTCTGAAGAGGCAGTCGGAAGGATATAAACCGAAGAAATACAATATTTTAACAAAACAACATATAAACCGATTTTTACAAGAAGCTGATGATGAAAAGTGGCTACTAACAAAGGTAAATAAGAACAAGGCATGAAATTTTAGATTAAGAAATATTTTCAGGTAGTTTTGATCTTTGGAATTGGTGGAGCCTGTAGAAAAGAAAAACTCACTTACATGCAAGTGACCAACGTTAGGAACGAAGGGCAGGTCTTCTGCGTCACAATACCAAATACAAAGAACAAAATTTCGCGAGAGTTTGTTATAACATCAGGAGATATTGATGGGATCAATTTCGTAGACATTATAAAAAAATACATGGCACTGCGTCCACATAATGCCGTAGAGAGGTTTTTTGTTGGTTACAGGAATGGCAAATGTATAAAACAGCCCGTTGGCATTAACACGATTGGTAGCATGCCGAAAAATATTGCTTCTTTTTTAAAATTACCAAATGCTTAAGAGTACACTGGTCACTGCTTCAGAAGATCGCCAACCTCACTGTTGGCAAACTCAGGGGCGGACCTGCTAACAATAAAAAGGCACGGAGGCTGGAAGAGCAATACAGTAGCCGAAGGATACATAGAAACTTCGGTTGAAAATAAGAAACGTATCGCAACGAATATTCTTGGAGAAGCTTCAACCAGTAAACGCAGTAGTTTGGAAATTTCTAAAACAGAAATGTCCTCAGGAATACACTTGAATAAATGTAAACATGTTATTATTAATGTTCATAAATAATTGTTTAATAAATTTGATCGTTAGTTGGTATTAAAAAATGAGTGTGTTTTTGATTTCATTACCTCACTAGTTAGGTAATGAGTTTCATTACGTAACTCAAATGAATGTCAAATTTGTCACTTATCTAAGCAGTCGTAGATAAATATACTTACACGATTAATTGACAAAGTATAAGTCGTATATAACATTTTTAGGATAAAATACATTATTTTAGCAAATACAAATGTTAGAATACATACAGGGTGTCCCATTTTAAATTGCCACCCCAAGTAACCTGAGCAACATGGCAAAAAATGTTTCAGATGAAAGTTGTAGGGTTCGGAGGGGGACATATGCTGTTGTTGACCTTGAAAATGACCTTGGCGTTAATTTTTAAGGTCAAGCGAAGGTCAATTTTGATTTTTCAAATAGAATTTTTATTGTGGGATCGAATTCTACGGGAATAAATACAAACTTTTTGTCGGAAACGTTTCTTTTGAAAATGCTTTCTTTATGAGTTTTTTCGCGAATTTTGTCCGTCATGTTGTTTGAAATCTCAGATGAATACAGGCTGTAATTCATGCATTACCCTCGGCATTAGCATCAAAGATTCCCGGACAAAATATTTGCTGAAGCTCCGACAACAGTGCAGAACATGAAGGAGAGGATTAGAGCTGCATTTCGAGTAAATTCCATCCAAACTCTTCAAAATGTTCAAGTAAACTTTTTCCAGTGGGTACAGAAGTGCATTGACGAGGATGGACACTGGATCGAGCATTTGATCCAAGAACGAGATCGAACCTCCAGCCACTGAAACCATCGGCCCTTTTCAGGGCCAATGAAGTGCAAAATCCCATCGGTGACCTCCACGTGGTGCACATCGTGTGACGCTAATGCCGAGGATAATGCATGAATCACAGCCTGAGATTTCAAATAACATGACGGACAAAATTCGCGAAAAAACTTTTAAAAAAAGCATTAAAAAAAAACGTTTCCCACAAAAAGTTTGTATTTTTTCCAGTAGAATACGATCCCGCAATAAAAAATTTGGAATGCCATTTGAAAAATCAAAGTTGATCTTCGTTTGACCTTGAAAATTGACCCTAACGTAATTTTCAAGGCCACCAGCATATGTCCCCCTCCAAACCCTACAACTTTTATCTAAAACATTTTTTGCTATGTTGCTCAGGTTTTGAGATATTTGGGGTGGCAATTTAAAATGGGACACCCAGTATAGGAACTTTCTTTGTGTTCGTTTTTCGCATTCGACAATTCCTGAAGTTGTACTGTTTACATTACCCGAACTGGTCGAGTTTCAGACGACTTTTATCCACCACTATATCTTTGTTTATATAATATAGATTTGGCGGAACATGAAGAATCAGATGTGTTTGTTGACACCGCCGAACATGGGGAAGTTGTAACCCGGAGCGTGTGCAGTGCTGTGCGCAATCGCCGTACAGCAGTTCCAGCGCCATTACCACTAATCAACTTTACCGACATCTCGCCAATTTCAAATATTGTCCTATTGTTTAAGCGAAAAACGAAGACCAATAAAGTTCCTATATGTATTCTAACATTTGTATATGCTATGATAATGTATTTTATCCTAAAAATATTATATACGACTTATACTTTGTCAATTACTCGTATAGGTATATTTTAATTACCAAGTTACGAAAAACAAATTTTACTTAATTTGAGTTTTTGCGCGAACAGGTGAAGATATTAACACGCGGTTAAGAGGATAATGAAGGTCATTAATATTAATATTTGTAAACGCACAAGAAAGCGTTAAAAAAAAAGTTATTCTTGAAAAACTAATTTTTTTTACGTTTTTCTGCTGTTTACAATAATTTTTTGGAGTTCCGTAAAAAATCTCGAAAAAATTCCGTTCGCTAGTTTTGGGTGTAATCAAATTAAATCAATTCAATCCAATCACACAACTAACCGAAAAAAAATACACACAATTTTACAGTCCAATAATTTCAGAAAAACGCATTTTTGACCACATTTTTGGTACAAGTCGAAAATGACAGTTAATGAGCATGCAAATTTAATTTTTTTAATATTCAACACAACATTTCCACACTTGCAACTCAAATCGTGCGGGGGCCGCCACACCCATCTTATCCCGCTACCCCCTTTGTGCCCAAAAATTTGTGCCCTTATTTGAGTCCTGCGCAGGTAATTGAACACATTTCAATGCCCTTTTGGTGGATTGAGTCGACACATTTTTTCTAACTCGGTACATGTTGCCAAAGTTGGACGTTTTTTTGCCCAAAAACGTGTTTTTCTTGTTCGAAAAGGGATCATTCCAATTTGAGTTTACTCCCTTAAAGTAGAGCCAAAATGGGATTTTTTCCCGAAAGAATCATCAAATTTGGTTGAAAAGTCACTGAGTTATGTGTGAAAAACCTCAAAATGCACTTTTTTTAAACACCCATAACTTGGTGCCAAATCGTCCTAGAAACTTTGTTCTTTGAGTCCTGCATAGGGAATTGATCACATTTTAATGCCTTTATGGTGGATCGAGAACTCCGTAGACATCGCCAAAGTTGGACATGGTTTCCAGAAAAAAAACTTGTTTTTTTCACAGGGGCGCTGCTAGAGGGAAGCGGAAGGGGTTGCGTTTAGTTTCGCATGCATGACTTTATAGAGGACACAATTTGTTTGCCCTTAGAGATTCATAAAAATCGATTGAAAATACACCGAGTTATGGCGGTTTGAAAATGATCGAAATTTCATGAATTTAAAGTGTTTCATTTTTTCTCCTTCAGTATAATCAAACATACACTTTCACATGTAAAATAATTAAACAAGTCCTTTCATACGTGAATTAATTAAAATTTAACATTATGTATGTAATGCTGTAAAAACAAGTTTTAAAATTATAGATTTTTTTTATGCGAATGCTCTTGAATGTTGCCTTAATTTTCTGTTCTCAGGGTATCGATTCATTTTTACACGTTTCTTAAATATTGAGTATTTAAGAAACTTTCATACGTCAGATGAACAATTTCACGCGACAATCTTGAAACGCGAGAGGAGTTTTTTTTTTGTGCACGAAACTTTGTCTGAAACTAATTGTTCGCGAAGTAAAAACTAAATAAAGCGATTTCCTCTGGAGCAACCTGTGGCGTACGAAGGCCGCTTTTTAGCAGCTGGCTTAATTAGTTTTAATAGTTGCGATGGAATTTGATTACCTAACGGTAACTTCTTGTTTATGGAAGGATGCATGTGTTCATTTTTTATTTTATGTTATGGCTTTTATTAGCATTAATGGGAGGATGCTGGTGTTTATCTGTCATGGATTGATGGGACGAATGCATCGTAAAGATTATTACTATTGAAATGCTCTTCTAATAAATAAGCATTTTTACATCGAACATGTTGAATTTCTGTAAACTTAATCCAGAAATATTCACCGCCTCCTTTAATATAAAAGAGAACGGGACCGAGATACAAAATTAGACAATGACATAGAATTACAACGGAAATGAATTAATTGATAATGAATTCACGGTGGTCTGGAAGGCACTTTAAATAAAAGGGCGCTGTACCTCCTTTTTTATTGTTCGGGGGGATTCCTGGGTTTGTTGAGAAGTCCAATGGTTTTTGAAATCGGGACCCCGGCACTTTTTTGAAAAAAGGCCCAAAAACTATTTTTTCGGTGAAATTCTAAGAAAACTGGTCGTTTGTTACTCATTGGACCTTGTTGGTTGGTTTTCTTGTATTTTTGGGTGTATTCGACCATTTTCCAGAGGTCACTAGCTAAAAAAATGTTCTGCGAGACTAAACAAATCGAGCTGCGTAGAGAGATTGGGAGAACAATGCAAACACATGAAGACATTTTTTTCGAATTTTTCGTCAGCTTTCAGAATGACATTTTTTACTTTCTCCGTTACGAAGTACGAGAAAGTATTGTGATCGTGATTTTTTTTTCAAAAATTTTTTTTGCGGAAATATCCGTTTTGGGGTCCCTAGATGCCATTTCATCAATTTCTGGAAAAAAATTTTTTGTGTCTGTGTGTGTGTCTGTCTGTGTGTGTGTGTGTGTGTCTGCTGTGTGCGCTGTATCTAAAAAACTAATAGAGCAATTGATATGAAACTTTGAACATACGTCTTATTTGATAATCTGAAGAACTGAAAAGCTTTTGGTAAAATTTCGTATACCGGAAGTGGGTGTTTACCTTAACTGTTTTTTGTTTTTTGCCAATATTTTCTTAAATATGAAAAATATCACAAAAACATTTGAACAAACATCAAAGACAACAAAGAAATGAACATCTTTTGCTTGAAAATATTTTTCATAAAATCATTGCTATTCGAGAAAAAAAAAGATTAATTTTTTTAAATTTTTGGTTTATAATTATTAAACGATAATAGTTACAGCAAATTTATGTGAATAATAATTGTAGAGAATGCCAAAATGAACAACTTTTAAAGAATAAGTTTTTTTCGAAATCTCGTTAGTTTTTGAGTAAACCGAGTTTTTGAATTTGAAGTATAATTTTTCCATATTTCATGATTTTGACGTTTTAAACGTCAGTTTCATCCGAGTTTACGAAACCCTCGATGTACATTTAAAATATGATTTTAATTGAAAATAAACCCATGAAAACGTAAATATAAAGTCGGAGAAAGTAACATGATGGCCACATCACCATTTTTTTATTTGATTGTTCATTTTTTACAATACGTGTTTAAAAAAATAATATTCTTCACCCGAATTTGGTGACATGAAAAATGTAAAATGATAATTGGTTGCCAAAAACAGGATAACTAATTAAAAATTATAAGTGATGGCTGTTGTATTCACATGTGGCACGCAGCAGCCTGTTATTGAAATCTGGGTGATAACTTGTTACCTTATATTTCTTCCAAATTTCGTTCAAATCCTGGTGAACAGATTCAACCGCCTGTTCGCTATAAAAACCCAGGCTCTTTCCTGTAGAGTTGCAGAATTCAGAGACGTGAAAAAAAAGGCATGAATTTTTGGTGTCACAGATTTGTTTAATGCCATATAACTTTCACGGAAGGATTCTATACTATAATTATATTTTTTTTTGAGGATACCCCAAAACAGTTATCAATGACATTCTTAAGACACTGAAATGTTTCAACATAAAGCAAATACCCCAGTTGACAATTTGCTCGCAAAATGTCGTTTTTGTTCAGCGGCATTTTATAGGAATTTCCTGTAAACGCCGCCCCACCTCTTCTATACGTGACACTTTTGGACATTGGAGTTGCATCTCTTTCAAAATCGGCAGACATGTAGTTGAAAAGGGTGTTGACTGCACCCAACATTAAATGCAGTTCAGGTGGGGGAACTATATCTAAAATTCTTGTTCCTTCAGATCCATGAAAAATTGGAAGGTGAATGCAACTTCCAAAATTCCTAGCATCCTTTCTGACCGAATCTTTTTCATACCAAGCGTCATATTTATCCACAGAATTGTCTATTGTCCTAGCTAAACCGCATTTAGAAAATCGTGTGTTTTCAGCAAAACACCAAGTGCATGGATTTTTAGAAGCGTGAGTCATTATTCCCAGGAAAATATTTGCCAACTTCAGGTCAGTTGCTATAATGCCACTGAAGTGGTTTATCTGCAACAAATCCCATAATTTTGAAATGTTCTCATAGTTTTCTTGGGTATTCGGAGCAATGGCTAGGACTATCAATTTTTTTATGCCTGAATCCTTGAACTTTTCACTTGGCGATTTATCAAGAATTTCGGTGAACAGAGTTAACGATTGGATTAAGACAGATTTTCAGAATACCGCCACCCCCATCAATACCAAACTTAAGCTAAGTGTCAATATTTTCTCTTCGTTCATTCACTAGCTGAATCAGTCCATCTAAGTCTTTACAATAAGCCACTGGGCCCGGAGCACTGGTTTGAACATCGGCTTTCATATTTACAAAATCTAAAGAACGTCAAAGAATTGGTCCACAAGGTGGTCCCTGGAACCAGGGGCGGCTCGTTATATAGAGCCACGGATCCACGGCACTACCTGTAGACTCAAGCTCAGCAAGACTTTCTAACTGATTCTTAAAAAAACTTTTTAAATGTTAAACATCACCTGTAACACCGCGTGGAAGTTCCACATTAATTTCAACAGATGATTAAAATTTTGAGAGACTATTTCTGAATAATGTGTTTTTACAAATTTCCAAAGAAGGCAATCGAAAGTTTACCACAACAAAAATTGTTGCACTGAAAAGAAAATTTTGATGACCAAAAAGGCGCATTTTTTAAAATACAAGTAGGGATTGCACATTTCTTTTAACAGATAGTTTAAACTTTGACTGACTATTTCTGAATAATGCGTCTTTACAAATTTTCAAAGAAAATCATCGCAAGTTTACCACAACAAAAATGGTTTCACTAAAAGATAAATTTTCATCACCAAAAACGCAAATTTTTCAGAAATTCACTTGAGAATTCCACTTCTTCCGACAGATAGTTGAAATTTTGACAGACCAATTTTGAATAATGTCCCTTTATAAATTTCTTCAAAAAATAATCACAAGTTTACCACAACAAAAATGGTTGCACTACAAAAGCAAATTTTGATAACAAAAAAGCGGATTTTTTAGAAATTCACATGGCAATTCTACATTTATTGCTACAGATGGTTGAAAATTTCACAAACTAATTCGGAATGTGTCTTTACAAATTTACAAAGAAAATAATCGCAAGTTTACCACAACAAAAATGGTTGCACTAAAAAGCAAATTTTTATGGCGCATTTTTCAGAAATTTACATGGGAATTCCACATTTATTGCAACAGATGGTTGAAATTTTGACAGACTCATTTTGAATAACGTGTCTTTATAAATTTTCGATTTTTTTTTATTTTCTAATTTTTGGTCCACAATTTTGATTTTATGATCGAATTTTTGGTCAAAGTTTTTAATTTTTTATCCTATATTTCAGATTTTTTTTAACCTAAACTTTTTTATTTTTTGTCGATATTTTCAAGTACAGTTTCTGATTTCTAGCCCTTCATATTAGATTTTTTAACTTGAATTATTATTTTTTATGGGCGAATTTTTTTACTTTTTGGTTACTTTTTGACTACCGTTTTCAAGTTTCTGGTTGGCAATTAATTTTGAGCTAAAGAGTTGTTTTAGGAGCTGAAAATTGCAAATAAATTTTGTTTTCCTTGATTTTTCAATTTTTTTGATTTGCATTTTTTATTTTTAGACCAGCATTTTTTATTATTTTTTTGCCTATATTGTAGATATTTGACCTGTATTTTTCATTTCATTTCGTTTTCCAAATTTTAGAGTTTTTGCACGAAATATTCTTTATTTTGGTTAAACTTTTTGTTTTTTTTTTTTAATTTTCGGATTTTTTTTAACTCCGATTTTTTGATATTTGTCTAAATTTTCGATTTTTTATGCTTATATTTTAGTTTTTTACCTTAATTAAGAGCTAATTCTGAAAGTAATTATTCTTTTTGCGATTTTTCAAAACATTGAGTACAATTTCTGTTCCCTCTAGCGCAGTTTTGAGTCAATTTCTGTTGTTTTCAGTGGCAATATTGCAAATATTTTTACAAGTAATGAAAAGTACACTCTTTCATAGTTTTGGTAATTTTGGAGCTAATTCTACAAGTGATTAATTTATTACAATTTTTCAAAACATTGAGTGCAAATTTCCTTCCTACAAAGCAAATTTTGAGTTTATTCCCTTGTTTTCTGCAGGAGCATGTCGTTGTTTTCGGGAAATTAAAAGTAGACTATTTTTTAATAATTGAAGTTTATTTAAAACGAAACCTTCAAGTAATAATTTTTTTAATTTTTCAAATCGTGGAGTGCAAATTTCTTTCGCTACAGAGCAAATTTTGAGTTTTTTGGGGCTGATCACCCCGAGTGCTGAATATGGCAATTTTCGTATTTGAATTTTCAATCTTCTTGTTTTTATTTTTTATCGTTAAGCCCGGATTTTGATATTTTGGTCTAAATTTTTAATCTTTAAGCCTCATTTTTTTCTAAATTTTCGATTTGTTTGTTAAAATTTTCGATTTTTTTGGTCAGCAATTTTGATTTTTAGGATCGAAGTTTTGAATTTCGTATGCTATGTTTTAGATTTTTTTAACCTAAATGATTGATTTTTATACGCGACTTTTTTTTTATTTTTTGCCGATATTTTCAAGTTTTTTGATGGTTTCTGATTTCTTGCCCCTGATTTTAGATTTTTTAACTTGAATTATTATTTTTTAAGGGTGTTTTTTTTACTGTTTGGTTACTTTTTGACTAAAATCGATTAAATTTAATTTTTTTTCAAAACATTTTTATTGTTTTTTTTTTTTCAAGACAGACCATTCTGAACACTATTTGTCTATAACATTTTGTTGTGGCTCTTCCACGAACTGAGGTTTTCGAGTTTCTTGTCGGCAACTTATTTTGACCTAAAGAGTTATTTTGGGGGCTGAAAATGGCGAATTATTTTCGTTTTCCTTGATTTTTCAATTTTTTTGGTTTGAATTTTTTATTTTTAGACAAGCATTTTTTATTTTTTTGACCTATATTTTAGATCTATGGCCTGTATTTTTCGTTTATTCGTTCCAATTTTTTTCTTTTTGACTTTTTTATTGAAATTTTCTGCATTTTTTTAACCGTGAATTTTCGAAATTTATCTAAATTTTCGATCTTTTGGGCGTATATTTTAATTTTTTACATAAATTAAGAGCGTATTTTTTATTGGTCTATACTTTAGATTTTAAACGTGTGTGACTGATTTTGATGTACAAATTATTGATATTTTTCCCGGTATTTAATTTGTATAATTTGTCATTTCCATCTTTCATAATTTTGACGTTTTAAACGCCAGTATCATCCGATCAAATAAATTGTATAAGTGGCTCTACCATCAACATGTTACACTTTCAAACATATTCCGATTTCCTAGCACTTCGCAACATAGAGGTAACGCCCTTCATCTGGTTGTAGCTCAAATTAAAACTGTCCTGGATTTTTTGTCTCCAAAGAAATCAGATGATTATTGACCTGTTGGACGGTGGATATTGGGTTTATTGAAAGGCGTAGTTGTTTTCCATGATATTGACTTAAACGTATTTCGTTTTTTTTCAGTACCAGTTTCAGGTGCTTGCTCTTCTGCTGTCGACTTTAACATTTTTGACAAAATCTGTAGGCGTTTTTTTTTCATCCAAATCGGACACATAATTTGCTATGTTGATTACGCGAGTTTCAAGAGTGCAGACGTGTTTCTTAACTTTCTGCATGTTAGTTAAGCATTTCACGCATTTTTTTTTCATTGCTTCAGTTGTCGAAACCACTCTTGCCACTTTGAGACCAGCGGATTGACCTGGAGAACTACTCGTCTGTTGCATTGACGTAACACTTCGAGATCTAATTAGTTCACACAAATAGCAAAGGCATTTATTGTCCACAATCTTTGACCTTGTGTTTCTTTGATTATGGAAAGAAGAGTAGTCTGGTAAATTAAAATTTTTGCCACAATTACAGTACAATTTTGTCTTGCAGGCTCAGCACAGAAGACTCGGTAAAGACTCCGTTAAACCGAATTTCAATAATCGGCGAATGCAAAAGTTATGAAAAAAAAGGCCTTTGTTTACAAAATATCTTCACCGTCCCATTTCCAGTAAATAAACAAATCTCCTCATTGGGGCCCCGAATTCAATAATTCGTTCGAAAACTCTTTATTTTTACGTCGGGTTCATTGAATTCTGCGGAGCAAGGAAAAGACAAAACCGCACAGAATATAAGGTCTGGTGTAATATGGAACCGTAAATGTTACAAAAATGACCTAAAAACCGTTTTTTGGGGCCCAAAGGATTTCAGAAACCATTGGATAAACTTGCTAACAACCCCAGAAATGTCCCCGAACAATAAAGAATGAGGTACAACGCCCTTTCATTTAAAGTGCCTTCCAGATCACCGTGAATTTATAAAAAAATGCAGGGTGATGCATTAGCATTGTTATCTCGGTAACTATAAAGGATAAAGAGTTGGTTAAATTAAGTCATAGTTGCGTATTATAATTTGTCGAAAAAAAATTTAAAATATTCCGTCTCCGTCCGGAGATATTCGAGAAAAACCGAAAAATCAATTTCGGTTCAATTTTCCTACGGCTTTATTACTGGTTATTTTGAAAAACCAAGAGCACATTCTGAAGATACGTTTGTAAGCTCTTCCAGAAAATAATTGTATTTTTCAGATACGACGTTTCGTTATTTAGATACCCACATCTACTTTATTTTTTTATATACGCATCTGGATTTTTTATTTAATTTTTGAGCAGCTATTCACCTCCAAACACTAACAATTTGACGGTTAAACCAAAAGCGCAACTAATGTTTTTGGATGACCTCTAAAGTCAAAATTGCTTTTAGTATAACTCGACCAAATTATAAATTGATATCTCGAATAATAATAAAAAATTGTGATGTGGCCATCATGTTACTTTCTCCGACTTGATGGTATCATAGCCATTTATATTTACGTTTTCATGGTTTATTTTCAATTGAAATCATATTTTAAATATACATCGAGCGTTGTGTAAACTCGGATGAAATTGACGTTTAAAACGTCAAATTTATGAAAGATGGAAAATTATACTTCAAATTCAAAAACTCAGTTCACTCAAAAACTAAAGGGATTTTGAAAAAAATTATTGTTTATAAGTTGTTCATTTTAGCACTATCTACAATTATTATTAACATAAATTTGCTGTAACTATTATAGTTTTATAATTATAAACCAAAAATTAAAAAAAAATAATAAGTTTTTTTCTCAAATAAAAATGATTTTATAAAAAATGTTTTTAAGCAAATGATGTTCATTTCTTTGTTGTCTTCAAAGTTTGTTTAAATGTTTTTGTGATATTTTTCATGTTTAAGAAAATATTGGCAAAAAACAAAAAATAGTTAAGGTAAACGCCCACTTCCGTTGTACGAAATTTTACCAAAAGCTTTTCAGTTATTTAGATTATCAAATAAGATAGATCTTCAAAGTTTCATATCAATTGCTCTGTTATTTTTTTAGATACAGCGCGCACGGACACACACACACACAGGCGCACACACACACACAGGCGCACACACACACATTTTTTTTTTCCAGAAATTGTTGAAATGGCATCTGGGGACCCCAAAACGGATATTTCCGTAAAAAAAAATTTTGAAAAAAAAATCACGATCACAATACTTTCTCGTACTTCGTAACGGAGAAAGTAAAAACTGTAGAGCTTGTTTTATGTTACAGTTGCAGTATCTATCATGTATTCAAAATTTTGAATTATTTTTAGAATTTAATTAGATGCATTGTACCCACTTTACTTCTTCATGAAGAGAGACGAGTTGATTAAATTATGAAAGCAGGCTTGGAATTTAGCGCGAAAAGCCAAAGATTAAATTTCACGAGAGACCCATTTTTTCGCCCGGAGATTAATTTAAACTTTAGGAAAACGAAAGGTGATAAAGTTCCCAGATAGGCGCCTAATAGACCCCTTAACGAGGAAGTTCACGAAAAAAAAAAGAAAATTACAAAGGCTGCGTAAGGATAATGAAAACGTTATTCCTGCAGATTTCGATCCAATCGAGAGCTTAATCAATCGGCCAGGCACGGACACCATCTTAAATTTACTGATTGGATTCCCAGATTGTTTTAAAATTATTATTTTTTTATTGTTTATTCTTACCAACTTGCTTATTAAAAATATGCAATTTATAAAAACATACAAATAATTGGAATACTGACGGCCAGAATTCACCATTAATAGGTAGAGATTAGTTAGTTAATATTTTATTTTGGGGTCCCTAGATGCCATTTCAACAATTTCTGAAGAAAAAAAATTGTGTCTGTGTGTGTGTGTGTGTCTGTCTGTGCGCGCTGTATCTCAAAAACTAATAGAGCAATTGATATGAAACCTTAAACATCCGTCTTATTTGATAATCTGAAGAACGATAAAGCTGTTGGTTAAATTTCGTACACCAGAAGTGGGCGTTTACCTTAACTGTTTTTTTGTTTTTTGCCAATATTTTCTTAAATATGAAAAATATCACAAAAATATTTCAACAAACTTTGAAGACAAAAAAGAAATGAACATATTTTGCTTGAAAACATTTTTCAGAAAATTATTTTTATTCGGGAAAAAAATAGTATTTTTTTTTTAATTTTTGGTTTATAATTATAAAACGATAATAGTTTCAGCAAATTTATGTCAATAATAATTGCAGAGAATGCTAAAATGAACAACTTATACAAAATAAGTTTTTTTTCGAAATCCCTTTAGTTTTTGAGTAAACTGAGTTTTTGAATTTGGAGTATAATTCTTCCATCTTTCATAATTTTGACGTTTTAAACGTCAGTTTCATCCGAGTTTACACAACGCTCGACGAACATTTAAAATATGATTTCAATTGAAAATAAACCATGAAAACGTAAATATAAATGGCTATGATACCATCAAGTATATATTATTCATATATAAATGAAAACAAACAACCACAAACATCCATGCCCTCGCCGGAATTCAAAGCCAGGACTCACGATTTAAAATTAATATTTGTTAAAGAAATTTGTATTTATGGTTTTACCTATTATTTTTTCTTGTTGATTAGAACTCACCCGACAGGAAAATAATACTCTTGAATAGTAATGCTATTATTATACTCCCACCAATTATTAGAAACAAGGTTAGTTAATATTTGTCCCATGCATGCTAATATGGTGCCAGCAGTGTATATAATATATGTTAATTGAGTAGAAGTGTAGATCAATGATGTAGACTGTTAATTAAGTACTGGAGCTTAATGGGGGTACAATCGATGTAGTACCACGATTATAGTGTGGACTCATGTACACATCATAATAGAAGCTTCCTAATTATTTCGCCGTTTCCACACTAATTATCTGTTGCACGCAAAGCTGCGGTCTTTTTCGAAATTAAAAAAAAAGTTGTTTATCCCGCTTCCGCAATGTATTAAAGCCGAATAACAAACCCGACAGTAACGTAAATTTAATAAAGCTCGATTATGAGGGGATGTGTTCATATGGGCTTGTGCGTTTATATTGTTGACAAAAGTGTCTGTTTGTGTACCGGGAAATTATTATCGAGGGGAAATTGGTGTTCATCAAACTGTAGCTCGAGATAGTGAAGAGTACATATTAGTGAAATGTAAGTAAACTTGATAATTTTGTAATTTCTTTATATGAAAGATGAAAGATATCACTTTACCACCTGTTGGATATTTTTTCAGACAAATGCTGGAAGTTATTGTAAAATAAGCAGTTATTTATTACAGGGGCGGCTTGTTATATAGAGCCAGTGAGCCATGGCACTACCTGTAGTTTCAAGCTCAGTAAGAATTTTTAATTAATTCTTAAAATACTTACTCGCCAATTACTTTGGTCTGGGAAGATAAATCGTTCTTTCTTCATAAAAGGAGGAGGGGGGGGGGGGGCTATACTGTATAAGTGGCGCTCCCATCAACATGTTCCACGAGCCGCTGAAATTAAGTACAGTTTTTGAAAATCCACGAGTTGTTAATTTAAAAAAAATTTAATTGTGAAATACTCGAGCAAAAAATTTAAAAAAATATATAAAACGTGTCGACTAAATTCTACAAAAATTAAATTTGATTTGCAAATCATAGTTTTATCAAACTAAATAGAGTTTTTGAAAATCCGCCAATTATTTCGCGAGTTGTGAATTTTTGAAAATTTTAGTTTTTGAATTGTGTAATACTCGAGCAAAAAATTTAAAAAATATAAAACGTGTCAACTAAATTCTACAAAAATTAAATTGGATTTACAAATCATCGTTTTATTAAACTAAATAGAGTTTTTAAAAATCCACTAATTATTTCGAGAGTTGTGAATTTTTGAAAATTTTAGTTTTAGAATTGTGTAATACTCGAGCAAAAAATTAAAAAAAATATAAAACGTGTCAACTAAATTCTACAAAAATTAAATTGAGTTTGCAAATCATCGCTTTATCAAACTAAATAGAGTTTTTGAAAATCCGCCAATTATTTCGCGAGTTGTGAATTTTTGAAAATTTTAGTTTTTGAATTGTGTAATACTCGAGCAAAAAAATTTAAAAAATATAAAACGTGTCGACTAAATTCTACAAAAATTACGTTATATTTGCAAATCATCGTTTTATCAAATTAAATTTTTAAAACACTTTCGCCAGTTACCTTGGTCTAGGAGGATAAATCGTTCTTTCTTTCTTAAAAAAGGGGGGGGGGGATGTTGTATAAGTGGCTCTACCATCAACATGTTCCACGAGCCGCCACTGATTTATTATACGAGTGTGGAATGTACGCAAGAAAAAGCAAGAAAAAGTTTACGCTTGAGCTCGAAGAGGGACTAATGAGTAATTCCATACGAGTATAATATAACGTTTTATCCAAAATCATCTGCAATTGCATTAAATATTGAAATAATGTTTATAAAACTTTAATGAACGTGGTGTTAATTTGTATTATTTCAAAAATCTAATTATTCCGTGCGTCCGAGTTATTCTCTCACTAGTGGGCAATGAACAACATTACTTCCCTCAAATGATCACAGTAATTCGCTTATTACACACGATTTTGGATAAACACATTAAACTATGTACACGTCTAATTAATTAATTTTCGGCATATATGTAATCGCATATGCTCTCTTTAATGAAAATATTTTCAATATTATTCGACTCGAAGTCAACTCCAACTTCCTTATTTTAAATAAATTTTTATACTAAACTTTTTATTGCAAATTTGAATTTTACATAAATTCCAAGGTACATAGCTACACTCATCTATTTTAATAATTTTTTGGTCGCGTCTGTTTTAGACCTCCCAGTGACCTACACCAAGTGCAGTCTCTAAAATTATTACATATTTTCAAAAATTCACGCTCTGTTCTCATTAAATTATTCCTAAATTTAGGAATGAAGTGTTAATAGTTTTAACAAAAACGTAATTTGACATTCATTCTTAACAAATTTGAGAAGTTTCAAGTCGATGGCAATAGTTCTTATATTTTTTCCAAGTCTCTAAAATTATTACATATTTTCAAAAATGTTCGCTCTGTTCTCATTAAATTATTCCAATATTTAGGGATAAAGTGTTAATAGTTATAACAGAAACGTAATTTGGCATTCGTTCTAAGAAAATTTGAGAAGTTTAAAGTCGATGGCAATTGTTCTTATATTTTTTCCAAGTCGTTAAGCTTATTAATATTTTCAAAAATTCACGCTCTGTTCTCATTAAATTATTCCAAAATTTAAGAATGAAGTGTTAATAGTTTTAACAGAAACGTAATTTGACGTCCATTATAAGCAAATTTGAGAAGTTTCAAGTCGATGGCAATTGTTCTTATAATTTTTCCAAGTCTCTAAACTTATTACATATTTTCAAAAATTCACGCTCTGTTCTCATTAAATTATTCCAAAATTTAGGGATGAAGTGTTAATAGTTTTAACAGAAACGTAATTTGGCATTCATTCTTAACAAATTTGAGAAGTTTCAAGTCGATGGCTTTTGTTCTTGTATTTTTTCCAAGTCTCTAAAATTATTACATATTTTCAAAAATGCACGCTCTGTTCTCATTAAATTATTCCAATATTTAGGGATAAAGTGTTAATAGTTTTAACAGAAACGTAATTTGGCATTCGTTCTAAGAAAATTTGAGAAGTTTAAAGTCGATGGCAATTGTTCTTATATTTTTTCCAAGTCTCTAAACTTATTACATATTTTCAAAAATTCACGCTCTGTTCTCATTAAATTAATCCAAAATTTAGGGATGAAGTGTTAATAGTTTTAACAGAAACGTAATTTGGCATTCATTCTTAACAAATTTGAGAAGTTTCAAGTCGATGGCTTTTGTTCTTATATTTTTTCCAAGTCTCTAAAATTATTACATATTTTCAAAAATGCACGCTCTGTTCTCATTAAATTATTCCAATATTTAGGGATAAAGTGTTAATAGTTTTAACAGAAACGTAATTTGGCATTCGTTCTAAGAAAATTTGAGAAGTTTAAAGTCGATGGCAATTGTTCTTATATTTTTTCCAAGTCGTTAAACTTATTAATATTTTCAAAAATTCACGCTCTGTTCTCATTAAATTATTCCAAAATTTAGGGATGAAGTGTTAATAGTTTTAACAGAAACGTAATTTGGCATTCATTCTTAACAAATTTGAGAAGTTTCAAGTCGATGGCTTTTGTTTTTATATTTTTTCCAAGTCTCTAAAATTATTACATATTTTCAAAAATGCACGCTCTGTTCTCATTAAATTATTCCAATATTTAGGGATAAAGTGTTAATAGTTTTAACAGAAACGTAATTTGGCATTCGTTCTAAGAAAATTTGAGAAGTTTAAAGTCGATGGCAATTGTTCTTATATTTTTTCCAAGTCGTTAAACTTATTACATATTTTCAAAAATTCACGCTCTGTTCTCATTAAATTATTCCAAAATTTAGGGATGAAGTGTTAATAGTTTTAACAGAAACGTAATTTGGCATTCATTCTTAACAAATTTGAGAAGTTTCAAGTCGATGGCTTTTGTTTTTATATTTTTTCCAAGTCTCTAAAATTATTACATATTTTCAAAAATGCACGCTCTGTTCTCATTAAATTATTCCAATATTTAGGGATAAAGTGTTAATAGTTATAACAGAAACGTAATTTGGCATTCGTTCTAAGAAAATTTGAGAAGTTTAAAGTCGATGGCAATTGTTCTTATATTTTTTCCAAGTCGTTAAGCTTATTAATATTTTCAAAAATTCACGCTCTGTTCTCATTAAATTATTCCAAAATTTAGGGATGAAGTGTTAATAGTTTTAACAGAAACGTAATTTGACGTCCATTATAAGCAAATTTGAGAAGTTTCAAGTCGATGGCAATTGTTCTTATAATTTTTCCAAGTCTCTAAACTTATTACATATTTTCAAAAATTCACGCTCTGTTCTCATTAAATTATTCCAAAATTTAGGGATGAAGTGTTAATAGTTTTAACAGAAACGTAATTTGGCATTCATTCTTAACAAATTTGAGAAGTTTCAAGTCGATGGCTTTTGTTCTTGTATTTTTTCCAAGTCTCTAAAATTATTACATATTTTCAAAAATGCACGCTCTGTTCTCATTAAATTATTCCAATATTTAGGGATAAAGTGTTAATAGTTTTAACAGAAACGTAATTTGGCATTCGTTCTAAGAAAATTTGAGAAGTTTAAAGTCGATGGCAATTGTTCTTATATTTTTTCCAAGTCTCTAAACTTATTACATATTTTCAAAAATTCACGCTCTGTTCTCATTAAATTAATCCAAAATTTAGGGATGAAGTGTTAATAGTTTTAACAGAAACGTAATTTGGCATTCATTCTTAACAAATTTGAGAAGTTTCAAGTCGATGGCTTTTGTTCTTATATTTTTTCCAAGTCTCTAAAATTATTACATATTTTCAAAAATGCACGCTCTGTTCTCATTAAATTATTCCAATATTTAGGGATAAAGTGTTAATAGTTTTAACAGAAACGTAATTTGGCATTCGTTCTAAGAAAATTTGAGAAGTTTAAAGTCGATGGCAATTGTTCTTATATTTTTTCCAAGTCGTTAAACTTATTAATATTTTCAAAAATTCACGCTCTGTTCTCATTAAATTATTCCAAAATTTAGGGATGAAGTGTTAATAGTTTTAACAGAAACGTAATTTGGCATTCATTCTTAACAAATTTGAGAAGTTTCAAGTCGATGGCTTTTGTTTTTATATTTTTTCCAAGTCTCTAAAATTATTACATATTTTCAAAAATGCACGCTCTGTTCTCATTAAATTATTCCAATATTTAGGGATAAAGTGTTAATAGTTTTAACAGAAACGTAATTTGGCATTCGTTCTAAGAAAATTTGAGAAGTTTAAAGTCGATGGCAATTGTTCTTATATTTTTTCCAAGTCGTTAAACTTATTACATATTTTCAAAAATTCACGCTCTGTTCTCATTAAATTATTCCAAAATTTAGGGATGAAGTGTTAATAGTTTTAACAGAAACGTAATTTGGCATTCATTCTTAACAAATTTGAGAAGTTTCAAGTCGATGGCTTTTGTTTTTATATTTTTTCCAAGTCTCTAAAATTATTACATATTTTCAAAAATGCACGCTCTGTTCTCATTAAATTATTCCAATATTTAGGGATAAAGTGTTAATAGTTATAACAGAAACGTAATTTGGCATTCGTTCTAAGAAAATTTGAGAAGTTTAAAGTCGATGGCAATTGTTCTTATATTTTTTCCAAGTCGTTAAGCTTATTAATATTTTCAAAAATTCACGCTCTGTTCTCATTAAATTATTCCAAAATTTAGGGATGAAGTGTTAATAGTTTTAACAGAAACGTAATTTGACGTCCATTATAAGCAAATTTGAGAAGTTTCAAGTCGATGGCAATTGTTGTTATAATTTTTCCAAGTCTCTAAACTTATTACATATTTTCAAAAATTCACGCTCTGTTCTCATTAAATTATTCCAAAATTTAGGGATGAAGTGTTAATAGTTTTAACAGAAACGTAATTTGACATCCATTATAAGCAAATTTGAGAAGTTTCAAGTCGATCGCTATTGTTCTTATATTTTTTCCAAGTCTCTAAAATTATTACATATTTTCAAAAATTCACGCTTTGTTCTCATTAAATTATTCTAAAATTTAAGGATAAAGTGTTAATAGTTTTGACAGAAACGTAATTTGGCATTCATTCTAAGCAAATTTGAGCAGTTTAAAGTTGATGGCAATAGTTCCTATATTTTTTCCAAGTCTATAAACTTATTACATATTTTCAAAAATTCACGCTCTGTTCTCTGGAACACGACGAGCATGACCTTCTTCGGCGCCATTTTACTCAATGACGGTTCAACATTTTCGGACGAAAAAAAATGTTTTAATGCAGCTTAAAGATAGTAGAATAAAAGGATATAAGCATTGTTTAACTTATTGTTTGATTTCACCTGTTTTGCACTGTTTCTCTCTTGGCGAAAAGCCAATCGGTGATAAAACCCATCCCTTACATTTTCAAACATTTCTGGTGGAATTTGAACATGTGATACATTAAATAAGTTTAAAAAAAGCAAAAAAAGCAAAATATTTTTATACAGTCGTAAAGAGAATAAAAAGGACTACAAATTTAGTAAATTAAAAAAATGGCTTCCATTAAAAAAAAATGTCTATGACATCATACGTGAAAGACTAGTGACGTCATACTATTTTTAAAGACGCTAAAAAGTGCGCAATAAAAAACAAAGGATTTTTTTCTGAAACATCTCATTTCATAAATACCGAATTTGTTCGAGTTATTAAAGTTTCCACTCTCTATATGAATGGAGATTCCGGACAAAGCAATTATAAGCAAGTGATTGGCAATAACAAGGACGATCAAGAAAAATGTGATGACTCATTTCTATTTACATTATCAATTGTTCCATTGGAAATAAATAGTGACAAAACAATTTTATAGAAAAATCCGCGACCTTCATTGCCGGTCAATTAAATTAATATTTCACGAAGAAGCAACTGATTTCATAAAGCAAGAAGTCAGAGGAATTAATGAACAAATAGCAAATATTTCAGCGTCAGCAGTTGATATTTATGAATACCAGTTGTTAATTCACCCTCAACTCGTAATGACTATGGTTGATGGGAAAATTTGTACTGCGCTGATAGAACAATTATCGAAAAAATGTTGTATTTGCAGTGGACTCCCAAGGAGGTAAACAACATCGGTAATCACAAAAATCGACAGACAAATGCGACAGCTATGACCTTTGGACTAGTGCCTTGCACGGGCCGGGCCTCGGCTCGGCCTGGCCTGCGCTCGTTTCCGGCCGGGCCGGGCCTGGCCATTTCTTTAATGTTGTACTATCGGGCCGGGCCGATAACTCAATTTATAACACCGGGCCGGGCCGGACCGGACCGTAAAAAATACGAAATCTAAAATTGTGAAAGTGAAAAGTTGTTCGAAATTTACGTCGATTTAATTATAAAAAAATATTTCAAAAGAGATTCCTTTATTTTATATGTACAATTAAATAATAGCAAAACAAAAATTAAAGAACAATGCCGGGCCGGGCCGGCCTGGGCCTGTAAAAAATATGCCCGCGCAGGGCTCTACTTTAGACTATCGACTTTGCATGCGTTGAATCGTTGTTTAGAATACATCATTCATATAGGATGTATGATTAAAACCAAAACATGGCAATTTAAAAAAAAAGTAGAGGAGAAGAAAGAAGCTGCCAGAAAATAAATGGTGGGGGGGATGGTAAAACCGCGCGTAGGTGTTTTAAAAATCCAAAATTGGCTGATATTACAGGTGTAACGGTAGCATTAATTTTTTGATTTGCAGTAATGATTCAAGCAATTACAAGTGGGTATTAATTCTCTTCAGGCACTTTAAATACATTTTTCAAATTTCTCCTGTAAAATTTGTTGAAGGCCAGTTGCTTTCCTTCGTCAGGACAACGTTGAAATGTCAACTAGATGAATACCTAAATTAACTCAAATAACCCAAAACCCACCCAACAAAATTCCGCTAACAAATTGTTGTTATTCCAAATGTCCGACCGACCATCCGTAATTAATGAAGGAAGGTGTCGTATCCTGCCGGCGGAAACACCTGCCCTGCTGCGGTCAAGGACCGAACCGCCAGCGGTCGGAATCACGGGAAGGATATAGAAACACAGGGCGCGCTCGGAAAACTTGGCATCCTCGGCGCCCTAAAGGGCCCTCCCACTACAATTTAACTTAAGCGACATACATCACCCCCTTCTTTCGGCTCCCCAATAATTAAACTCGCGCCCAACAATCCGATCGACTCCCGCGCCCCGCAATTCTAATTATAAATATTTAAAACTAATACTGCACCGTAAAGTTGTAATTAGTTTTCCTTCATCGCCGAATAGAGAGGAGAGGACTTACCTCGCTGGGGATGATTAAAAATTTGTTCCGAACTCAATTTACGAACTGCGACACGCCCACCTGCACCTATTGAACCAGATGAATGGATGCTGGGATGATTATAGGTTATTGAAAAAAAAAAGAATCTACCAGATGAAATAGAGGTGAATGTACAGGGTTGGCCATATTCGACGAAAAGATTTGTTTTTTTTTAATCATGGAAAAAAGGACATTTTTTGCTGTACAGGTTAAAAATCATTTAATTGGATTGAAGGAGATTTGTTTTTATCACTTTTGAATATGATATCTCGTAAATGGCCGCCTTGAGCGTCTACGGCAGCATTTCCCAAAGTATGGGTCGCGACCCGGCACTGGGCCGCAGAAGAATTTTACCGGGTCGCGAAAAAATATTGTAAAAACATTAAAAAAAAATGTTTTTTACATATTATTTGTTTTATAACAGTTAGTCACTAGGAACGGTGGCAAAGTGTGTGTTTATAGTTTTTCGTAAAGCACACTTTTTACTAAATTATGTGATCATAAACACCTCCTTTTGTATTGTAATTCACGATGGCTTTAAAACGTCTGAGATAGATATAGATTCCACTCTACAGTTCTATAAAAATTGGAAAACATTCCTACCTTAGATTTAAAAATAATCACACTTGAACAACTCCCAGTTCAATTCTGATGAACTTTTTACAAACCGCAAAAAAAAAACAATTGAAACAAACCTTAAACTTTTGTCATTCCTCTAAAATAGATTGCACTTTAAATATCTACTAAATTTTGGAAACATTCCTACCATAGGTTTCAAAATAATCACATTTAAACATTCTGAGATCGAACATTATTCAAACCGCCAAAAATTGAAAAAAAAAATCATTGAAACAACCTCTCAATTTTTTTCAATTCACTTGTTTTTTCTGCAAAAAATGCATACGTTACTAAGCTAGATTTAGAAATAATCACACTTGAACACCCTAAAGTCAAACATTTTCCAAATCGGTCAAAAAATATAAAAATATGTATATTAAAAAAATATCAGAGACTGAAAGTACCTAATTTAATTAGTACGTGTTTTCTTAGTCATAATAAACCAGCAAAAGAAGGATAAGCAGTTATTTTATATCATACCGTAATTCTAATGTAACGTACTAAGTGGCAGAGTCATTAGTTGAGCTTTGTCGACAATTCCCACAACGTTACAAATTCTATTAAAATCTGTCAACGCTCCTAGCCTCAATTTTGAAATATTTACCCTTAAACACTGAATTCAATTTTGGGGTTGGACATCTTCCAAGTTGCTTTGAAAATAAAAACCAATTGCAAAAAATTCTAGACTTTTCAAATTTACTCAAAACGGATTAATTTCCATTTCTATGATAAAATCGGCAAACAACCTAGGCCCAAATTTTGAAATAATCACACGTGCGTTAAAAAAGCATTTTTGTAACTTAAATTTACTCAAAACATATGAATCTTCGGTTTCAAGTTTTTTCGAAACTCAAACATTTTTGAAAACGCAAAATCATGCATTCGCCTAGATTTTCTTAATTTCCTAGAAAACCACTTAGTGGATTCTCTTCAAATTTTACAAGCACATTCTATAGATTCCTAGTAATAAAACTAAATAATTAAATAATAAATAAATTTTCTTAATTTTCAAGAAAGTCTCTTAGAGGATTATCTTTAAACTTTAAAAGCACACTCTGTATACTTCTAGCAATAAAAGAAGTAAATAATCAAAAAATAACTTTGCCTAGTTTTTCCGAAATTTTGACTCAAACATTTTTGAAAACGCAAAATCATGCATTCGCCAAGATTTCCTTAATTTCCTAGAAAATAACTTAGTGGATTATCTTCAAATTTTACAAGCACATTCTATAGATTCGTAGTAATAAAACAAGTAAATAATAAAAAAATAATGTGAGCTGGCTTTTCCGAAATTTCAACTCAAATATTTTTGAAAGTGCAAAATTATGCATTCACCTAGATGTGAATTAATTTCGAAAAATATCCCTTAGTGGATTATTTTTAAATTGTAAAAGCACATTCTGTAGACTTCTAGTAATAAAGCAAGTAAATAATGCCAAAATAGTTTAAGCTAATTTTTCCAAAATTTCAACTCAGACATTTTTTAAAGTGAAATATATGCATTTGACTAGATTTTCTTAATTTCCAAGAAAGTCGCTTAGTGGATTATCTTTAAACATTAAAAGCACACTCTGTATACTTCAAGCAATAAAAAAAGTAAATAATAAAAAAATAATTTGGCCTAGTTTTTCCGAAATTTTGACTCAAACATTTTTGAAAACGCAAAATCATGCATTCGCCAAGATTTCCTTAATTTCCTAGAAAATAACTTAGTGGATTATCTTCAAATTTTACAAGCACATTCTACATATAGATTCGTAGTAATAAAGCAAGTAAATAATAAAATAACAATGTGAGCTGGCTTTTCCGAAATTTCAACTCAAATATTTTTGAAAGTGAAAAATTATGCATTCACCTAGATGTTCTTAATTTCCTAGAAAATCCCTTAGTGAATTATCTTCAAATTGTAAAAGCACATTCTGTAGACTTCTAGTAATAAAGCAAGTAAATAATGCCAAAATAGTTTAAGCTAATTTTTCCAAAATTTCAAGTCAGACATTTTTGAAAGTGAATAATATGCATTTGACTAGATTTTCTTAATTTCCAAGAAAGTCGCTCAGTGGATTATCTTTAAACTTTAAAAGCACACTCTGTATACTTCTAGCAACAAAACAAGTAGATAATCAAAAAATAAAAATTTGTGCTGGTTTTTCCGAAATTTTTGAAAACGCAAAATCATGCATTCGCCTAGAAAACGCCTTGGTGTTTTTTTTTTCTAAAAAAGAAAATTATTAAATTACAATAAACAAATGCAGACATTTAACATTTAAGAGAATTATTCAAAACATTTTAGGTTTAATGTTGTAGAAAAATCAGTGCATGTTGATAAGGCTACAAAAGTATAAACAAATTAACATCTTTTGTTAATAATTAAAATC